>OX103971.1:52841295-53525516 GCA_944470395.2 Schistosoma turkestanicum
TGGGCACTTATGAATCAACAAGATCCCTCTAACCAATCCACTACACACAATCCCCAATCGGCAAGGCGGGCTTCCCCAGCTAGACCTGGCACCCCGAATCGGATTACCGAGCCACCCAAGCAGTGCACTAACCAGCAGGCATTCCAACCGTCTGGCCTCCAACTGCCTTGTGCTGATACAATCAATCGGAGCCCTCAGACCCCACATGAAGCTTTGTCCCGCAAGGTCAGTCGGGACGTGCACCTTTCCATGGGGAAGATGTCATGGACTCAACCAAGTGCAAGCACTCGGTCAAGCTGCGTTAATCTCACGGAAGTGGGCAGACATCATTAGCGTCCAGTACCCTTTAGCACCGGATCTTATAACTGAACTGAAGACCTTTGTTTAAGGGGCCTCAACGCCCGTTTACACACTAAACCGAGATGTAGAGTGTTTGGGACAACCACATAGGGTCGGCCTCAATAGTCCAGGACCTCTACGGCTGCTTCCCCAAACAAATCTTCTAGGGCCGCCTTCAGGAAATCTGGAAAGCTATATCCCTTTCAAGATATTTGATACAAACGGAATTATAGAGGACAACTCCTCAAACCGTTATATCAGTTTACCTACGCTCAGTGAAAGGGATTCAGACTTGGTGGCGTTCATTCCTAATCCCCTATAGTGGCTAGCCGCATCCACAGCCTTGCGACCATGAACACGTATCATTATTCTGGACCATGCTGGGCACGATATCATAAGCGTTCGGAACGGCTTTGGCCGCAGCGCTAAAAACAACGCCACGTTTCTAGTGGAGCCACGAAGAGGCAGCCGCCCCCATAACCCCAAAAGGCTCCATTTATGCGCGTCAACTAAGTATATCCCTTCAATTAGATGACGAGGCATTTGGCTACCTTAAGAGAGTCATAGTTACTCCCGTCTATTCTTGGTTAATTAGTTACTTACACCTGTTTCCCTTAATGGAGCATAGGCCACCGACCAGTATTCTCCAGCCTGTTCTGTCCTGATCAAAGTAATTATTAGACAATTCATTTAGACTGTTTATACACTATATTATATGTTAAAGAGAGTAAATGAAATATTTCGACAAAAACCCAGTGTTATAGAAGTTATGAGGGAAATAAGAGACGGATGTTAAGAACATGTACGCTCTGTGTAACTAACGCCACAGGAGCAGTTAAATTTATAAATACATATAGGTGTGGCAAAATCAGACAGTTTGTCTTATTCGTGACTCATTGGGCGGGATTGGCGCACTCACCTTCGCTTCACTTGGCTCCGCTTTGCTTTTTATTTTCATATCTGTCTGAATGAATGACTGCATGAAATAATCTCATCCAACCGCATTCGTACCTGACTTCTCATTTACCGCTGTTTCATAAAAAGTTTCACCTAAGAATGATATTAGAAGGTTGAGGGGGAGATTTTTTCTGTAGAATATTCAATCGTTCGTTGAAGAATCTGGGGTCATAAAAAGATGTTCCAATGGAAACCCTATGACTACATCATATAATTGACAATCAGTACTAATTCGTTGTTGAAAACCATGATGAAAAAAGGAAAATAAATTTCTTCACTAGATTTGTTTTTTAACTAGGATAAGGTAGGTCATGATAAACTTTAATAATGACATCAAGCATCCAAATAGTTACATAACATCTAATCAAAATGAACTAATAGTGTTCTAATGAACAAGAAAATTTATCGAATTTCCAGAAAAATCATAAATTTTTAGTTTTGGAATTTAATTTCTCATAATGAAAGCCCTTAAAAATCTAGAATTCGTAGTTCATTTGATGACCCTTATCTTTCCTTGTTTCTTACTTTATTTCCCACTGTCCTATCTTTTAAAAACAGTTTGCCAGCTATACAGAAATGATGTAATATAATTCAGATCTGGTACAGTTGTTTTGAAGTAAAGTAATCTCTCGCCATTTTTTATTGAATGTAATGTTACGAAACGATTGAATTATTTTCATCTGCATTTTGACTCAGCTGAGTAATTTCTGCAATATATGCCCTATCCACTGCCAACGTTTTATCCTGGTTTCTATGTCAGTTAGAAGCTAGTTTTTTCTCTGCCATAGTAGTTAGGTTTTCTGATCAACATATTCACAATGTCTTGCGTAGACGACTGTTAATAAACACCTGTATCTTTGGAAGATGGCTTTCGAAGTTCTCCAAGTTTCTGCTCCATAGATTAGGACTGTTTTGAGGTTTGCACTAGAAGTTCAGACGTTTTTGTTGGTTGACAGTTGTTTTGAGTTCCGGGTGTTCTTCAACTGTATAAATACTGCCATTGCTTTGACAGTTTGCGCCTTCACATCTACATCAGACCCTCCTTGTTTATCAATGATTCCGACGTTTCCACCTCCTCATACCAAAATGCTGAGGTCCATTCTTGATAACTTCTCTGTGATTGACTTCAGCTTCTCATAAGTCTGACCTACATCGTCTTCGCTGTTATTGCTCGTTGCGCTTAGCACGAGATGAGTTACGTTTTATTCCACTCCTATCTTGCCTTGAAGAATGCTCAAATAATTCTGGTTCCATGAAATTCCCATCCTATAAGTGCTTTCCGTACTTCTTCAGGCAGCGTCAGTGCAACTCCTCGGGTGTGCATGTGTGATGTGTTTTTTCTGCATCGCCAATGTACAACAGCATATTTCCTGAAGCTAATCTGTTTTGTCTAGCATGCATAGAATGTGTTTCACTTACAACAAGTACATCCAAGTTAGATGTGTTTATTTCAACAGCTACCTGTATGGTCCTCCTTCTCGCTTACACTGTGGGGGCATTTCATGTATCTTTGTCAACTGTTTGCTCGGCTTGTCAGGATGGGCATTGATCACATGATATTTGAAGAATCCCTGACTGGACAATCAGTTATCATAACTCTTCTATTCTAAAGACCTTTAATGTTTCAGGGTAGAGGTTGAATCGTTTAGACGATTCTACGGGACACATTTTCTAACTCTATGCCTAACCCTCCCGTCTTTTATCCAGTCTTTGGATCGGTAGTAATTCTAGGAGGGCTTAAGATAGAGTTCGATAACCAGTATTTTCTATGATAAATGTACTGATTACTGAATGCTAAAAATAATTTATATATAAATAACTTTTAGAAAAATCATCGTGTCTTCGGATTTAAAAAGTCGATTTTTATTATCACTAAATCATCGATGACTTTAATAAGAAATATTATTTAAAGCTTATAGAAGGTTCACCTAATAATTAAGTCCAAATCTTTATAGTTTTTTTAATGTATATTAATTGAAACAAAGTATAGATATTGTTAATAGTATTGATTATCATTGTAAGGTATTCTATTTTTATCACTTACTTGTATTATTATTGTAACTCCGACGTGTCTGCATGAGCAATTGCGTAGGACTTCTTTGAAGTTCGTAGATAACTGAATTAGCTTTTTGATCACTGTGACGTCTTATTACGATATGCCCTGCATTTTCACACTTTATGACTAGTATAAATTTTTGGATAATTATTTCGAAAAACATTTTACCTTCACTGTTTTTTGCCACACGTAACATTGTACTGATTATTTGTGTTACCTATAGTAGTTGGAAAAGCAGCACGTAAATTATTAAAAATGCTTCATTATTTAGTTTAATACAAAAAAATTCAAGGACCAACTATAATGCTGCATAGAAACTATGAAATCTGAATATTTTATACATGGTTTTATGGACAAAAACAAACATAAGAGGTTTCTTCACAGTGATGCCAACTGAAGAATCATAGGAAATTTCACGACACTTTCATCTTAAGACTTGAAACAGTTTGGCTTATTTTTACTTGAGGTTGCTAGCTTGCGACGAGAAGTCCGAAAATATGATGAATGGTAATTCAACTCTATCGTTAGCTCTCAAAACGATATTATCATGTGAAGAACGCTATTTTTAATTCGATTCTATTTCCATCTAACAACTCACTAAACAATAATTGCAGAATCAAAATAAGGTTCAGTTACGAATAACTTTGAAGTCCGTTTGATATTTTGAATGAACTCACCGATACACTTTTGGTGTTGATATCTGATGCATTCTAATAGTTGCAATCATGAAATTCTTAGCAAAAATTTGAAAGTGTTTACTCTTCTTTTACAGAGACTAATTTTAATCGCATTCCAGATTTTTTCCGCGCAAATTACTATACTACACACAAATAAAGGACCTCGATGCAATTCCTTCCATCAATACTGTTTTGTGATTTTCGTCATTTTTCCAATTAAAAAGGGAAAGAGTATAGAAATCAGTAAGTCAAAAACCTGTGACAGCTAACTTTCACTTACTATTTTTACTTATTCCTAAAGAATTTATATAATTAATATTACTTTTCTACTGATTTTATAATAACATTTTTAAAATGCGAATATAATTTTTTATAACAGGGACATTAAGTTTAACTAACTAGTATACAGTAGCTGAGCGTGATTACATAAACTATGTGTCACTAGAGATTTCGGATAGTAATGGAGGTTTTAGTCTTACCACTATTGAAAAACATATCACATGTATATAATAGCATCGTTATCATGTTCATTTTGGAATAGTTTAGTTGGTTATGTCCACCTCCAATAAAATCTCTGTAGATTGAAATATAACAAGAGTAGAGTATATTTTACTTAAACGATCTAGAAATAGAAGTCACAGGAGAATGACTAGTTGTTATGTAAAAAGCATAATCATCCAGTAATCTGTTACAATTTCTCCAATAACAGACGGAACCTTTTATCTTGAATTTTTCAACAGCTTAGTGTGAAATGGCAAACAAGGGTTTATTTAGGTTCATAATGACTTTTTTAAAAGAAACGTTTGTGATATTACACTAACAAAAATTCGGAATCGATTTTAATTACTACTTAGTATTTTTAAGTAAAATGAATTGTTTTAAAATATAATTTTAGCAACAAACTAGGTTAGTTGATTTGTGATAAAACATAGACAGAATTGAGTTTTGTTATAAGTTTACTAGTGAATATTTCAAATATACACAAGACAAATAAACACTATAACTGTTACTTTAAATTGAATATTACATAATATTAGACTATTGGCTTTATGTTATAAATCACCGCTGCTTATGAGCATTACTAACTATAGTACAATATTCATTAAAAATTTAGTCAGACTTAAAAATAAAACTAGATCTTAATAACTTTAAATGGAACATGACATTATTGAATAACATGGTAATTACATTTTACATTTTAATTCTCAAGCTTTTTTAATCTTCAAAATGTCAAACGATTTGTACATAAGAAATTGGACAAAAATATATTAGAGCTTAGCTAAACATTTTTTCAGTCTACATCTGATCATTTTACTATATATTAGCAAACGAAATGATAAATAAAAGCAAGAATGAACTGGAAAGAGAGAGTTTGTTTGCGGTAGATAAACCTAAATATCAGGCGATAATTAATGATAAGAAATATTTTGGTGATCTGTGCAGAATGAACATATACCGAAAAATACTGACCATTTGCGATTCTAAACACTTACAGGGAGATTCAAATGACAAATACATATAAATTGCATGAGTATTTGTTGGTGTTTCTATACCTCCTTCTTACAATGCACAAGATGGTTTCAAAATTTTTAACTTGGAATGTTTTGACTAATTAGGCGGTCATTTTACTTTGCGTAATAAATATTCAAATGAAAGTTATTCCTCTCAAACAACAAACTATCATCTCTGATAGTGAGTAGAATGTGCTACCAGTCACTATTAGTAGGGATTTAGTTCACCGAGAAAAACAATCAGATCATATTAAATTTTCCTCGAACTTATTTCATCCAGACATTTTTAAGTGACTAATAACGAAATAGAGAAATAATCACCCCATAAAGATTTAATATTACCGAGAACATGAAAAAAGCTACTTTCATATTTTCCGGTTGTTCATACTAAGAACTTGCTTGTTCCTATATTAGAAATCAGGTCAACATAAGTTTTGTGACATGAAAAATCGGGCACCAGGAATATATTTAAACATATCTTTATCACAGGTAGTGATTATGGTCAAAAAATGTCAAATGCTGAACTTTTATTTTTCTTCCACAACTAAGCTTCAACAAAAGTAAATTCATTACCAATCGCGTCAAGTTACAGCATGGGAATTCGATATCATTCACAACTTGAGCTGCAATTATTTGTTATGTCGATTATTAGTTGAATAAGCTCAAGCTTGGTTTTTAATGTTCTTGTTACCTAAAACTAACAGTTTGGGGTTTATTTAGAGCTTAGAGAAATGATACTTTCTCATAATACTGTGTAGAATTAAATATAGAAGTACATATATATAAAAGTTACAGTTGAGAGTTTAGGTTTTAGTATAAATTAACGCTAAGTAACGAAGTATGGGTGTCGCCACTGTAGCACACAGATTCCTTAGTCTAGTACTACAAGGTCTTGAGATTAACACAGTTCATGCTTGATAGACATTAACGGTATGAAGACTCGACGTAGCAGACACCTTTTTACCTTCAGTGTGAGACTAAACTCTACTAACAATCATTTCACTGCTACAAGTTACCTTTCAGGTTTCCAATGGTGGTTTAACATTGATTGATTCATGATTTTAAAGTAACTCAACATTCTCCACAACCCTAAATGAAATTATCATGTGCTCACTAGTGCTTATCCCCGTGAAGAAGTTTCTCCGAGTTCTAGTGAGAATTTGTGGGCAGTGCAGTTCAACCCTGTCGGTTATGAAGCAGTGCTCACCGAAGACAGTGAGTAAGTCTGCACAAGACCGTAGATTGGTAGAAATTAGATATTGATACCATCTGATACCGGCTTAGTGGTCTAGAGGTTAAGCGTTTGTGCGCAAAACCGAAGGTCTTGAGTCCGATTACCGCGAGCCGGAGCCGTCGATGCGTAATGCCGATGAGTTCCATATCAGGACGAAGTCGCCCCTAGTGCTTCCAGGTCTCAAGCGGTAGTCTGAAATTGATTTGGTTATGAGGTACAAAAAATGAAACTCTTACACTGAAAAACAATGTAATATTACAAACATATGACGTCATGAAACATGATCTATCCATATAATTACCGGAATGTTTTAATCAATAATGTTATTATCACTAATAATTTTCATATTGATCCATGGGATAGTGAATTTAAGAATAAGCTTAAATTTAAACTCATAATCTGCACACAAAAACACAAAATGTCTACATTCAGTACAATTAAATACGACGTGTATTGAATAACCTAGGTAATGCAGAGCTAAAAATTTGATGAGTTAGTTACTTTCATTCGTTTTACAAACAAACAGAGAGACAAATGAAAACATGTAAATCATATTTTAAACATTAAACATTGATGCACTTTCAGCGCATGTGAAAATATTCTCATATATTTTATTGATTAAAAAAAGAAAATACCAAATTTATCAGTATTTAAATAGTTATCATAAAGTACTGTTTTGATAATAATAAGTTGAATTAATCAGATGTTCTTCTCTATTCATAAAAACAATTAACATACAATAACCTACTGTATAGAGAACTACTTTTTTGAACATTTACTACTGATAGTGTATTATATTGAAAATAACTTATATTTTCACCAATCACACTCCACAAACTCTGAATTATTTTGCTACCGTATATCGGTGTTCAAATTATTTACCCTTAAATTACTCAAAAAATTATGACTCAAAATTTGCGATTTATAATGACTTTTATTTTCACACTGAAAGATGCTTTCGTCTATAGAATAAAACATTTAGCGGTTTGAATCCCGAAATAGGAATAAAAATCGGACGCAAACTGATAAGAATCCGACCTGATGAAAATGTATTCTCATTACATTTCTGATCTCGTCCATAAACGGTTTCTGTCTACAAATCTAAACGTTTCATCATAAAGCCTATTATTCACTAAACTTGGCTATTTCATCTGACCACCTGAAATTTGGCTGTGGACTTTTTCTACCTTTACTGTCATTCAATACAAATTTAACAAATAATTGTTAAGAGATGGAGTTATGAAGAAGAAACATTACAACCGTTTTGGAATGAAAGTTATAAAAAAAGAACTCAACATAAAACCATTGGTTCATCTGGTGTGATAATTTTTAAGTTAACATAGGATTATATTTTAAAAAACTCTATTGTTGACGACTTTATTTTATTATCATACTGCTTTGAGATAGTGATTTTATCCAGCTTTGATATGTATTTAATATAAAACCCCACTTTGGTATTCATTATTAAAATGTAAAAATTGATATTTTTCACAAATATACGCTATATTTTGTCTTCTGAATAGTTGAGATTTGGTCTAGAATAACGGTAATGTAGGGTTAAGTCTATTTTCTAGTATTCAACTATTGCGTTCACTGTAGCGTTGGTGTTTTACAAGTGCGCAACAAAGAGCAGGTTATGCCTTCAGCAGTAAACTTCGTTCTGATGTAAGCGGAACCCTACATCTAAAAACCAGTACACTCCAGTCGTTTTATTGACTTCAAATTGGCACATTCATTCAGCGAAAAATATCTCTGACCCAAAAATCACTTAGATGAGCAACCAAGATTGGTACATCTGAAGTGGGTAGGCAAGAAAACGGAAATTTACACTTGGCATCTTACAATTTAACAAATTTTCTGAGAATACCATGAAAAATGTAATAAAACTGAACGATTTACTACTAAACAGCAGCTGAACTGAAATATCATAGATTGGTGCTGTAGTATTACCATGAAGTCATAGTACAACAAAAGAAATCCAAACAGCCTTAAAACAATAGGAAGTTAAAGCATACTACAAAATTACTAACGCTTAAGTTCGCGTAAAAGATAACATTTTCTGTATTTCAATGCAGAACTATGTCCACCAATAAGGGTGTGTTGATTGTGAGACTCATCATATTGGAGAGTTACCTCGTGAAATCTTAGCTCGAGCTGAAGAACATCTGATGTACACAAAAAACCACCTAATAATACTGTAGATCTTGATAGAATTCAAATTATATTAGCTGTAGCAGTACATGCCACCTTCAATTACCATGAAATCGATATCAAAAATATCTCCAACTACAAAGAAGGGTAAGTAGCTGAGGCTCTCCATATAATACTAAATCCTGTTACCCCCAAGGTACCATATCCGATTCTTTTTCCATCTCATACTAATATCGTACATACAAATTCAACTCTATCCTTTCACATTACAAGTATCACATTTTTCACACCCAATAACACACACAGATACACAAGTATATCTCATATAATCCACCAGATAACATGATATTGACTTCGTCAGACCTATTTTTAATTGACTGACTGATTGTACTAAATACGTTTTGCTTCGTTTTTTTGCATTATTTAAACTTTGATGAATATGATTCATTTAATTATTTTCTGAAGGAGTGGCTTACACTGACTCAAGAAAAGTCAGAAATAAGCATAAAGTGACTGAAACTTTATACTGTAAATTTAGCCAGTTTAATCGTTCTGATTTGCAACTTCAATAGATGGCTCACCATTTTACTTGGTAAGCATTGTAACTAATGTTGACGCTGATCGCCAAGCCAACTTTTGAGTTTCTCGGTGGTTGAATACTTTGATTTCCATCTAGATTTCAGTCTTAATGGCTATGTCTCGACGAAGTAAATCAGGGTTAATATTTATGCCCATCATTTTCAATTCAAACAAAAGAAAAATATAAACAGTACTCTGTCTACTTAAAAAAACCCTACCTAGTAGAAACATGTCTCATTCTATGCAAAGCGTGAGTGAGTATCCAATGTGAAATCGCACTACAAGAGTTCCAATATTGAAAAGCCATGAAAATGAACGTGACTGAGCGTCTCAATGAGGTTTTGGTTGTTTGTAAGATATAAATCGTTACTTATGATACAATGCATAACTCCCAACTTTTAAAGTGAAACAGATTAGTCTCCTTCTAAAATAAGCTTCATGTACTTCATTTTCGTTAGCTTTTTGATCTGTCGATCGGTGCTTAGAACTGTGATTTATCAACCTCTTTTGGTATACATGCATTCTGAGCTGAATGCCTTGATACTGCCATTAAGTTACAAGCATAATGAGCGGAAACTGATGGTGATTTACAAAGGAAAACGTGTGTAGTTTTAACAATCATAAACGTCCATATAAAAATAAATGTAAAATATAGGATAGATAAAGCTCGAATAATGACATAGACAGTATATCTACTTCAGATAAAAACTAATATATTTTAAGCCTATTATCACAAGAATATCTATCTACATGCTGTATTAACATTTTCGGGATCTGTTTTACCTCCTACTGATCAATTCATTTACTAAATTGAATTAATTTACTGACGGTTATTTCCGTTAAATTGGATATTAATTTTTTTGAATAGCCTCTATCATGGTAGCCTGTTTTCAAATAAAACTGTCAAAGGAACAGTGAGATTTCCAGTAGACGACGGTTGTTTTAGTTATTTCAAGACAATATGCTGCTTTTATTTCTGTCGAAATGTCAACTTCAACACAGTTTTAAATGCATTTACGTTTGCTTACAGATGAGAGACAGTGGAATTCATCCAACTTAAAAAATTTAGATAAGCAGAATGAATAATAATGAATCAATCATAAGTCATCATAATCAAATTATGCGTTAGACAGTTATATCTGTTTAACGCTACTAAAGTAATTTCTCACTTTACCAGTATTGTTCACAATGATATGCAACAATTTACTAACGTTTCTTATGGCATTCGCAGTTTATCTGGAATAATTACTATGCCTATACACAATTATAATTAAATGAAATATGGTAAGAACATTTTGGTTAACAGTGAAAATATCACTTCCATAATATCAGCGAAATGTTTAGAGCGTCAATTGAAGTGATTTAAGAAGAAATATAATGTAAGAAATGCAAACCCTGTTAACTTTGTTGACCTCTAGGAGTTCAAAAATAACAAAATACCTAGACTGTGTTTACTTATCACTACGTACATATGTTTGTATCAGGTGATAAGATTGTCATTTGCGCTTTAAGTCATGGAAGTATACCATCATTAGTTATGTGATAAGCTTCACTCTGATTACACTACAAAGTTTTATCGGTTGAATAAAAAAAAGAGTTATAGTAACAGAAGTTATAAGAATTTCCGTGATCAGCTTTAATGATGACACTCATTTCTCAGCAAACATATAACTTTTCAAGTCAAAGCTGTTATTAAACAATATTCAGTGTTTTAGTCTGAAAACTGGCCTTTGATGTGAGAATAGTTGATAAACGTTTTCGATAACTTAGATTACTCGATTAAACTAAACCATAGATACAAAAAATACCAAGAAATAACCTTAGTAGACTGAAGAGTAGGCTATTATGGTTTATTGTAGTTAAAATGCAAAATAAAGTAAAGCTGAATTTTGATTAATAGCAAGCTACAGTTTTCAAACTTTGCAACATCAGAGATTTTATAAAAAAATTTTAGCATCGGTTAAAAGTTTAAATACAGATGTACATTATTTAATGAAACATGTCATCTTATTGTCTTCCATTCACTAATCTTAACAAATATACACGCTAGTTTATAAAGCGCTATCAAATAAACTTACGGATCAATACATTTATCAATGTCTGTCCGAATAATAACAAATTCACAAAAACACAAAAATCCTCTTACTTCATCATAAAATGCCTCAGCAAGTGTCTTACCAATTTTAAAGAAGATAACAAACAAAGGAATTTTGAATGCCAGCAGGTTAATATTCAACTTTTAATTATTTTCTGTATTTTAAGTTTATGCTTTGAGGACAACGGAACTGAGGCTTTTGTTGGTTACATTTCAACATCCTTCCGTGAATTTCTAGCCTGTTTTTTAAAAACAAGTTGAAGAGATTAATTCCAAGAAAATATGGCTTTAAAACATTCAATTTTCATATCGTTTGTAACCGTTTGCTGAATCTTCGAATTTTAAATATCTTTTTACACTATCTAGTACAAACCGATTAGTTTCTGTGCGCTCTCTTCTTGTAGTTTCGAAACAGTTCCAGTTATTTGTTATTGTAGAGTGGATGGAAGTTTAACCACTTGACTGCACTAATCCTATTAAGTTTGGGGTTATTTATGAATCTGTATGTCCTGTGAATTGAGTAAATGAATTTGTCTCAGAACAGGAGAGTTTCTGGATAGCAGTGACTATCACATTACCATTTAGTAAATTAGTTGATCGCAAAAATATGGACGGTTAACAGGAAATGCTTATGCCAAGTAAAAGATGAAGTTTTCAGAAAATACGAATATAACATAAGTTAATTAATTGAAAGTTCAAATATCCTGAGCGAACCAAAGTGTAAGGATTAAAAAGAAACTGATATGATAATAAGAGACAGAATAAGTGAGATATATTAGATGAAGTTAGTAATAACAACAAAAAAGCTTGGAAATATTCATCAGGCATAGCTGATCCAAGAGGGAAATTATAATCCGTATGCGTGTACCTGACCTGACCTAGTGGAAGAACAGGTACCATAAACTACGTCCACAATCATTTCTGAATATAAATGTCTGATTCATTTTCTATAAAAGTAAAATATGTTGGATGAATATTTCAATAAGTAAGTATGAACTCTAAAATTGCCAATTATAGCGATATCTAATGCAACCTTTTAATATATGGTCAACAAATAAGCTGACAAACAATAAAAACAAAATAATAATTACCAGTTAGGTGAAAATAGAATGAATGATCCGACATCTATTGGTGAGATAAAAACCGTGAGTAATTTTGTTATGGATGCGTAGGGACTAATAAATCTAAAAATAAGTATTTTCTTAAGTCTTCCACATTTCTGCTGACCTCATGAATTTTTCTGGATACACTGTAAATGAATGTGCATATTCATTCACCTACATCAGACTGATATTCTGTACGCCATGTTGCACATCGCTCGCGACAAGTAAAAGCTGGAGTCACACAATGATCACCGTACCAAAGATCACTCAAATATACCTTCGGACTCCAGGGCCGAGGTCCGACTCCAAAATACCGGAACAAAGAAATGTGCTGTGAAATAAATTTTCCGTTTCACTTTTGAATCTAATCTCATAGGTGAGCCTCACTTGTGCAATAGCGATATTTAAAAGCGTAGATTTGTTTCATGTAATACATCACGAAGACAGACATAAGGATAAAGACTGTAAAGCAAGGCGAAGCGAAGTGGAGAGGAGAGAGGGCAACTAATGCGATGAGGTATGACTAGTTATTTATAGTCAGACAAAAAGCTAGACATGAAACAAGCGAATTAAACAACACGCCCAAATGAATATCAATGAAAACTGAAATTATTAGCGAATGATTGACAGGGTCAAGTGCATGAATAGTGACTCTGGTAGAAAAGGTTAATTATCTTGTCTATATAAAGTAGGACAAGCCATGAAAACACTGTCTATTATTATACACTACAAAGTGCCGGAAAATACATCAGTTGATCTGACATGTCTCTCAGTATTTGTGATAAACTATGCAACAGATTAGGCCGGTATCTCTATGCATGAGTACTCATCACACACAACTGGTTGACCGTTTGCAACTGCACTTTTATCCATGTCGGATCAGTGAGAAATCAATTTTATCTATCGTATTAAGTACACTGCCGAGTCAGACGGATATGTACATCATCTTCAACAAGAATAGAAAGAAAGAGACTTTTGAATAAACTTAATAGAGCCTGTGTCGAGAAAGGCCAAAAAGAATAAAAGCACTCATTTATGTACATACAAACTGCAACTCCTAGCTAGGGTGTTATGCATATCCATCAGTCATGTCGCGATTCGATATTATGGAAAAGGTGGTTTAACGCTTGTCAAGCAGTTAAGTACCCATGTTTGAGGATAGGCTTCTTTAATTTACCACAGTTGAGATACATCACTAGTAAACATAACAGGTTATAAACTCCTTCGATAAACCTTAAATATCAGCAATGAATGGGGTTGGCTTTGTTGTCAAGGCCTTACAGATCTCTTTGTTTCAAGGGATTTATTTACCGTCACAACCCATATTTCAATAAAACCTTACACAGATACCATCACTGGTACTGGATGGCAAGTGCATCATTATTGAGAGACAGTTGGAAAGGACCTCTGGATTGTCAGTTTAGCTTATTTTATTGAAATAAATATTTGTAGCATTGACAAGATTTAAATAAGTTGTTGGCTAGTCCAGGCGAAGAGGAAAGCCTGGCACAATTGGAAGGTCTCCGTGAAGGATTCCGATCGCATTTCTTACTTGGCATTGAGAAACAGATGCAGTACCAAAGTTCGAAGCGACAAGAGACGATTCCAAACGAAGCTAGCCGCCAGAATAGAGGCAAACCCGAAAAATCCGTTTAGGTTCATGTCGAAAAAAAGCCTACCAATGAGGGGTTGTGTTCTCTAAAAGGACCAAACGGGGAAGACCTCAACAGCCTAGAAATGGCCGAGATCTTCAACACCACCTTTGCTGATCACTTAAACCAGGCGCCCAGATGTTCAGAGTATTACGCCAAACCAACGACAGCTGTCGGCTTAGGGAACATCCGTATCACTCCTGACCTGGTATCAAGGAAACTGAAATCCTTACGCCCAGGTAAGTCAACAGGTTGTGACAAAATCCGCCCCTATAGTCTTGCAACAGTGTGCTGAAGTCCTCTGTTCACGATTATGCGACCTATTCAGGTATTCACTGGAATCACATCAATTCCCAGCTGAATGGAAACAAGCTACTATCTGTCCAATCTTCAAAGGAGGAGATAGAAAGGACCCAGCCTGTTCCAGACCAGTCGCACTGCTTCCAATATTATCAAAAGTTATGGAAGGACTGGTGGACGAACAAATCAGGGAGTACATGGAAAAGAATAAAATACTCCATGAAGCTCAACATGGGTTTCGGAAAGGCAGGTCGTGTGTATTTAATCTTCTCATCGCATGGGACAGTTGGACATCCAGTCTGGACTGTAAAATACCGGTACACGATTTTGCAAAGGCCTTTGACACAGTGCCCCACGCACGCCTAATCGAAAAGGTTGTGGAAATGGGATTCACTGACCCACTCCTATCTTGGCTCAGAAACTACCTTGAGATTAGAACGTTTCGCACCAAGGTAAACAGAGTGCACGCGAGTTGGCGAGTATCCACATCTGAAGTTCCACGAGGGACCATCCTAGGCCCAATTCTCTTCCTGATATTTATTAAAAACCTGCTAGGCTCAGTTAGCTCACCGGCATCGGTCTACGCAGACGGTGCGAATATCTGAAGGTCCATTAGAAGCGAAGAGGATTCGACTGAACTTCAAAAGGACCTTACATCTATTGATAAATGGGCAGTGAAAAACGGTTTAAAACTCAACCAACCGAAGTGTCACGCCATGCAGTTCCTGCGTCATATGACGCAAACGACCTATACTCTCAATGGAAGTCCGCTCCCTAATGTCTCCTCAGAGCGCGATCTTGGTTTAATAACCACAGAAAGCATCCACACCAGTCCAAACTATGTAGGGGATGCAGCCAAGACGAATGCGACTCTTCAATTTATGCGAAGACAGCTTGGTGCTATCACCACGAAATTATTTTCAACCCTGTTTAAGACGTACGCTTTGTGAAGAGATTTGATAATCACGTACTCTCCCTCTTCGACAAGCTGTTCATGATGCATATCTTGAGACCTGCCAGTTTTTATCATTGCCATCTCCTCAGATCACTCAATTAATCTATCTCGCCTATCATCTCCGTTCCATCCTCCTTGCTTACACCACGGTCCTCTCTCGAAATCTTCACTACCAATTAACAAACTAAATTCATCTATATATTACTCAGTTCTGAAATTTTATTCATATTAGCACTAGAATTTTATCCTTATTACCCTTATTACTCTCCACACGGCAACTAACTTAACTCCGGTCTGGTAATATTACGGCTGTTGGTATCCAGAAACCCTACTGCCCTGAAACAAACGTTTCATTCAAATCCCGAGACATACAAACTCACAACCAGTTGCCAACTGACTAGAATTAGACAGTCGAGTGGCTAGACCTCCATCCATTGGCCATTACCGAATACCTGGGACCGTACTGAAAGAACAAGAATCGGGCGTGAAGAAATCAAATTGGTTTACACTAGCCCGTGAAAAAGATATTGGATATTGGAAGGCGCCAAACACTAATCTGATGACCCTTAATTGGCCTTGACGGATGGGAGATTAGCGGGTACGTAGTTCTGTCTTACTTTAAGTGCGGTTTAGCTTAAGTCAGATTATTATCGTTACCGGTAAGGCAGTACATATCACCTGGCTTTTACTTATTTTTCAATTATTGCTGCAAATTCAAATTTAGTGCCGTAATCTTACCTGGATAGGCATCAGGTTTACACATGAACTACAATACGAGAAACTCAGAGTTGCTCCTGTTAGTTGCACTGGTCTTGAATATCATTCTTCCCACCACAAGGAGCATCGCTATTCGTTGTCTCGATATTTTCTCAACAACTAATAATTAATGGATAGTACAATGTAGCGTAAATAACTGCAGCAAAATTACTACTGAGCATGTCAGATGGCTTGGCCATTAACAATGTCCACTAACCATGGTTACATGCTGTCATTCGTAAATTTCTGGCATGCAATATCAACGCCAGTAAGCTCATATGTTCTTTCAGTTCGCCGTTCTGTTGAAAGTAACACATGCGTATACAAACTCCACAGTGCATTTAGTATTTAGAATTGTTTGTTCAATCTACATAAACTGATGTTGAGTTCAACTGAGATGACTTCCGTCCTTTCGTTTAACTAAAATTCTAAATTTCTATAGTTCCGATATCTGGTAGTTCAAGTGAAAATGTCTACAAAGGCCAGGCGTCGTCTTATGAACGACTTCAAGAAAATCCAACTTGATCCGCCACCTGGTGTATACGCTGTTCCGCTCGATGACAACATAATGAAATGGCATGCAATTATTTTGGGGCCGGATGGTACGGCATTTGCAGATGGTATATTTCGGTTGACAATGGAGTTTACTGAAAGCTACCCTAATGTCCCACCCATTGTGCGATTTGTTTCCAAAATGTTTCATCCTAATGTGTACAGTGATGGTAGTATATGTTTGGATATATTGCAAAATATGTGGTCTCCGTCATATAACATTGGAGCAATCTTAACCTCATTACAGTCACTTTTAGGTGACCCAAATCCCAATTCTCCAGCAAACACGGCAGCAGCAGAATTATTTGAAGAAGACAAACGCCAGTATGAAACACAAGTCCGAGCTATTGTTGAGGAGTCGTGGCGAAATGATGAACTTATTGAATGATTTCGTACCATGTTTGAGCTGTTTCGACTAACCTATTTGTATATATTATTAACTTATAGAGTCCTAGTTCTTATGAGATGAAGTGTGAATAACATATTATCTCAAACCTAATTTACACTTTTTAATCTGACAATCTATGAAACCATATTTGGTTTTTTCATAGCCTTCTAATACTTACTACGTACGTACTAATTGAAGTGTGGTAGCTGGGATTAGTTTTGTTCCACTTTTTGATTACTAATTCCCATGATAGAAACAGGAGAATCGGCTTGACTAATAGTCCCAAAAATAATAGTGTATATATTCAGACAACAATACTTTAAAAAATTAGGTAATGAGTCCAAACGTTGCTACAAGTTGACTCGATTTAGCCATTCAAATTACAAGTTAAGGACCGAAATTGTAAATGACTTCCTAATAAAATTTCGTGTTTTCTGCATATACTAGATGGTATCAAGCAAATTGGTGAACAAATTTACTTGTCATTCATTAGTCCTAGAAATTAATTATTATAGTCAGGTATACTTATTAACACTGAATTTACACTTGCATGTAGTCACTTGGCTATATTTTTCATTCACACGCGAAGAAGCCAGAAACAAAATCAACGAAGTCAAAGTAACCGTTGTATTCACTGTAATGAACTGGGTACTGAATTACTATCTTGAAAAGAACTAATTAGGTGGGAGGTCATGAGAAGAAATTGTTACTTAACATCAAATGAAAGATGTCCAGGTAGCCAGTAGTTAGGCGTGAGTAAAGCATCTCAACCCAGATGAAATCAGGCTGCAGCCGATTCGCTCAGTTCACCTAGCTTGACGTCAGAACTTTACTGCACGCAAGGAACCTTCGGAAACATTTGTGGTCTGCATGGTCATCTGTTTTTGTGAGTCCTGACAGCTACTAATATCCGTACAGGTAACCAGTGGATATGTTGTAGAGTTTTAAGAGTAACTGGGGAGATACTAATCCGCAAACTCATGGTTATCTTTACGTAGAATCGCAAATAAAAAATGAATGGATATTCGGAATCTTTATTATTAATGTTACTTCCAATCAGTTCGCATTTGTTAAGGAATGAAATTACCTAACTGAACTAAAATAGACTTCATTCCCAACACTGACGACATCATGTTTAAGTCAGTCATCAACAAAGTAGAGCCTCGTACGTACATCAGTCCAGGTTGCCATACCACAACACAGAGATACAACTGTCGAATCAAATACCATAGTATTAGATGTATGAGCAGTAGTCGGAAAGATTAGGGTTCGAAGATATTATTCAAGGAGTACAATCTAGCCAAATAAACACAAAGAGTGAATGCACCTGCGTCATTGCAAACGGTTTTGAGCCATATCACTCAAGGTCTCCAGCCATCGATTATAATCATCTCGCGGACCCCAACCAGGTAGTAGATACCTACCGACGTGACTCAGTCCACTTGTCACTGACTCCATGGATTTCTGCCATGTTTTGGTCTGGCCGCCCCGAGCTTTCTTCCAACCTGTTCTTACATCAAAAAACATCGCTGGTCGAGGCTGTCGGTGGTTGGGCATTCGTAACACATGTCTCAACCACCTCGGCTGATGAAGATTCACTACTTCGTCAATTAGTATTCCGTCCTTACCTACTAGCCGTTTCCTAACAACAGGATTGTTTACTCATTGGTCCAATGATCTACGAGCAATGCTTCTAAGACATTTATGATCGAAAACCAGTGATCTACGAATATCCTCAACTCTTACTGGCCAGGTTCCACAGCTATTTAGTAGGCTGGAGCGAACTGTTGCGCAATACACTCGTCCTTCGGTCAGCAAATGGATATCTCGCTTACCCCATAAGTGACGCAGGCTGGCAAAAGGCGATCGAGTCTTTTGTATGCGTTCCGAGATCCCGTCAGTTACCAGGCTGGCCATCAGCACTGATAAGATTCCCCAGATAATTGAAGCGTTCTACACGCTCAACTGCTTTACTCCCTATCACTAGTTCAGGTGCCGATACAAGCAGTCCATCAGTGGCTGATAGCGATGTGCTTTAGCTAGGTCCAGCGTTGAGTCGATTTTGATGGTCGGCTTATCCTCATGTTTAAAGTCAATAGTTGCCAGAAATAAGCGATTATCTGAGCATAGCTGCAGCAGACGGTCGCCATGACACAATAAGTTTTATCCAGGTGTCTTCCCTTTTCGCTTAGTCTACCTATCTAGGCAGTAAAGTTACCCAGTACTACTACATCAAAGTTTCTGTTGTTTTTAGAGGCTCGAAAGCTTTCCGTAAAACTCATCTTTTACCTCATACAAGCTGCAGTCAGACACGAAGAAGAGGAAACGGTGAGTTTCTCTATCTTTCCGAGTCCTTAATCTCTCGTTTAGTTGGACAGTCTTAGAAAGCTACTTCTGCCCTACAACTTAATTCTATACTTACACCAGCGAGGCAACGAGAAGCGGTAATGGGGCTTTTAGATTCACGAAGCGTGAATCGAGACGGTTCTTTATTTTGACATGTTAAGGTCAAATGAACGACACTACTCGGGTCCGGTATGCGCGTTTTGGAGGCACAGCATACATCAACGGCACGATATTCCGGGGTCCTAGCTAAGGAAACCTGTTGTCCTATTTAGCACAAGGTCCGAACATAAGGAACTTCAATATGTAGTTTGGCGCGTGGTTTCAGTAGACAAAAGACAACGTTTCGCGTACCCGATTTGTTTGCACCAGCGGCGTCAAGTGATAAAGGGATGTGTAACTGTTGTAACTTACTGATGTGAGGTTTCGTTATGTAAGTAAGAGGTGTAAGGAGGATCTGATTGTAACTTATTTGGTCTTGTGTGTTGTTACGAGTATGACGGCGTGTCATTTCCCCGGCTGCTTACACCATGGAAAAATGTTTCTTTAGAAGCCTGGAATGGAATTGAACTCGCGTTGGTCTTAGGGACCTTGGAGCGTAACCGCAGAGCCCAAGGGAAATCGCTTCAGGAAGGCCACGCACGGCCTTTTTATAGGAAGATTTTAAAGTGTTAGCTGCGCTCTTCAAAGGGCCTTACCGCCAGAGACGGGAATCTGTGAGGTAAGTTAAGGTGTGACATATTTTAGGGTCGACAATTGCAAACCCCTTCCTTCCTTGTGAGAAGGCAGCATCTCTGCAGATGCTGGTTGTCCGAGGGAAACATCTTACTGCTGTCACACCCTTCTACAATCAACAGTACGACTTCGCCCACACCTGCAGGAACATACGTTTTAGCTAATATAGCTCGGTCAGGTCATCACGACAAGTAAATCCGACCACCAAGTCAAGGTAGCAGTTATGGTCCGGTAAGTGATCATGTTTAGAATGGCCAAGATCTTTAGTACAGTAACCCTTTACTTTACTACTCATTCTCCATGAAAATCTCAAAGCAAACCAAAGGCAGCATCTAGAACTCAATCTGTTTATGTTGGTGATTTTAAAACACTCAGTACAGTATAACGATCCTCCTAACCAGGCATTACTAACACAGTCAAATGATGCATTAACTTGGTATAGCGATAGATTTGAAATGTGTTTCTCCTACCCAGCTGTTAACTGAAATGTATCTAATGTGGTTTTGCCCAAATGGTAATTTTGATATGTTTCGTCTATTTTATCTCGAACTCTACTTTTTGGCCATCTGTTTGAACCTTAATATACATGATTAAGGACGAAATTTTGTTGTTAGTACATGATCTCAGATAAAAATGAAGTCAAATTCGATTTTCTTATCCGTAAATCACGTTTCTTCGCACTGTACGTCTGAGAAGTATTTCTAGTACTTACTGGATCCAGTTATTCTAACTACTGCGGTATGGTTTAAGCTATCAGTTGGTAACAAACTCCAGATTTAGCAAATAACTGATAATGCTGTAGATTAGCGTCAGCAAAACGATTATTCAGACGGTCCCCAATAGGGGTAATAAAGATTAATGTAAAACCATGAAAAATTTAAGGATATCTTACTATGATACAATGAAGAGGAACTAATAAACTGAGGATTAAAGTAATTTGGATTTACCAGAAGCGATCTCAACTTATTAACATCCGAGTTTACAAGAAAGCAATTACTGGTTAAAAGTACATGAGAAGAATCACAGTTTATTGGCTCTGAAGGATTGTTAAGCGGCAAAATAAGTAACTTCATGAATTATGTAGATTTTGCTGGCGGGAACGATACAGCTGACGCGCATGATTTAAGAGGGCTTCACGACGTTCGTTGAGGCTTAACTGACGTGAACTAGAGTTTGGTAAAAACTGTGGAGCAGCAACTGAAAACCTGCTAGGAGATATAACAGAAATTGTTTGGTTGACCTGGTGATGACTATCTTGTTCAATATTCAAGTCATTTGCATTTTCCAAAAGGTAATCAATGGCTGATTCAACGTCACCTTGAGTATATACTAAACAAGAAATGTATAAATTGCAGATATAGTATTGATATTGGACTTGAAAAATGTGGTATATATGTAGAACTATATTAAAACTAAAGGTTACATACATTGAATGCTCGTCCTTATCATACAAAAATTTCAAATCTAATGAGATGTAAAAGGCCTTTCCTTACCTCAGAATGAATAATAGAGCATTCTGAATTTGTAGATTATATGGTAGTCCCAATTTGATAAATTACCATGTTCCTACTCCAACATCAGTAGATTTTTACTCCGTAACAAAGATCGAATTACCAGTCACTTATAGTGAGACGTCCAATAAGTATCCTATTCTTTAGGACAGAGAAATATCGTGGCTGGTTCCCAGATAGTTCACTAAGTATTTCTTAACGCAATCTGCTAAAAGTCTCAACAACCTAAAAGACTGGAAAAGTTATGCCGCTTACTCTAATTGCGTAATGGCCCCAAGACATCATGTGTTCTATAAGTTTTTAAGATTCAGAATTTTTTGAATTAACACCGAAACTTTGGTGAGTATCTGTGATAAATCCTAATAGCCTTTAGTTAACTCAGCTTCGTACTCAAAATGAACTGGTTCTCTTTTTGTGTGCCTTAGTGAAGAATGCAACATACAACGTTTAAACACTTATCCACAGATGGAAGTTTTCAACCATAGTCCAATAATTTGGTTTATGGTGTAAAAAACAAATTGTTATTACGATTCAGTAGGGACTTCTTATGTTTTATATATCGGATGCTGCTAAAAGTGATTTGCCCTACAAAAAAATACATTACTGCTGACGTGAAATTATTCTAAAACGAAAGTTAAGTTGTATACGTATGGATGAGTACTTCACACATCAAACACCTAGTCAGACACAAGCCATTAGCGAGGTGTTATAAACGCTATAAAAATTAGGTTACAGACAAGGAATTTACAGTTTCTACCTGATGAAGAGCAATGTTACACTAGATTTTAAACCTTACCAAGAGCTTCACGAATTCGAGACGCTGATGTATCACGAAGTATTTCACTAATTCGAGGTACTAGATGTTCGAAAGGGAAACTTGAAGCATTTTGGCTAGGTTGAATGCAGTGGCGAAGACGAACCCCATCAGACTCCAATATTTTTGGGATTGAAGATTCGCTTGACGAACTCGTTGAATGCTTTCTAGACAAAGCGGAACTGGGTGGCGTTGCGGACAAACTAGACATAGTTGAAGACCGTGCATTTAGGAGGGAAAGAGAAGCGATCGGTGATTCCGTTCCAGTGTACTGAAAGCGAAAAATTTAATTTAGGAGAGAACCACTTATTAGAAAAATTTTGATAAAATAAACATTATCAGATAAACAACTTTTAACTGGTGCATTATAGGCTCGAAGCCATCTTTATATAATGGGGCTTAAGAAACTAAGTTGATGTGGCTAATAGTTTATTCCATGTTTATATTTACTAAGTTATAGAACATAATAGTCGGCTTTTACTGAACTGTAATTGTGACATTAGCTCTAGATAGAGAAAAATATGATAACTTTTGTGAAGTGAAATGAATTTAGCCAGTTGCGCAAGAGATACGAAACACGCTAATAAACAATCTATTGTAGATATGTATTTTTTTCAAATTATTACAAACTGAGGTAGAACACTTCCATTTTATTGGGGTAATGGAAGTGCAAGCAAGTATAGAAAGCATCCATGTACGCATAATATCTTACACTGAACTTGCAGAATATATGCACGTTTGTATACTATGTTACGAGTCAACCCTGATGTTCAAAAGTCACTGACGATATCTGACTGCCTATTGCACATAATTTAATCGTCCACATTAGAAAGTCTAGGCCACGGCACAGATGATAAGAGATAATTTGAAATATATCTGTTCTGCATGTTATTCATATGTATATGTTTTACTGGCGAATATGCGAAACAAACACTGTACTTATTACATCCTAGATAGGTAAGTATATCTTTCATAAAAAATCCGTACACTAGTAAATGAATACAGAAGTATCCTACACAGAATGATTACAATGTTAAAATTTTTGTCACATAAAGATAAACCAAGATAGTTCTAAAGGTATTTGTAATTTGAGTCTATCTATTAAGTGACGTTACAGGAACTAAAAGATTAATTTAGCACTCACATCTGCCAGGTGCTCAGCATTTATTGGACTGAGTGTAGCTCCAAGGGAAGCAGCAATAGCAGAGCGAACCCTTTCACAAAAATCGTCATCAGGTTCATCAGACATTCGACAAATCGGAGTCAAATATTTGACATGATAATATGTAAAAGGAGTGAAGAACTGCCAAAACAGCTCCATAAACCAAGAAACAGGATGAACCACCTATAAAAAATTTGGGTATAATTATGAATAGCATGCTGAATTTGAGTACTAACGAGTAATATTTCACAATCTACGTTTTATAGTCATGAACCTATCAAAAATTACATAAAAGCTAAACAACCAATAACCAGTGTGATTGGTTAGTAGTTTAACAGGAGATGGCTTGACATAACTAACGAGATCGAATAAGCTATACTTTGCAGTCTGAGGCACCACCTTCAAACTAAGGAGTGTATTCATTGCAAACTTCGCCGAGTTGCCAAAAGCTTAACTAATAGCTTTTTTGAACCCTAAGAATTTTTTTTCTTGTAAATCCTTACCGACATTAAATAGTAGACCCTCTAGATATGATTTTTACAGCTCTAAATGAGAAACATTATTTTTGCATACGTGACACACCACTTTTATATTTCACCTGAGAGATCCAACTACCCAAACTATAACTGACAGATATTGTCTGTTACCAGATGATTAATGTAGCTTTCGTTTGCATGGATGACATGTTTTCAATCGAGATTTTTAGGCGTTGGTCTTCATTAATTGATCATTTTTCTTGAAACATCTGAACGCCTTGTAAATGCTATCAACTGCTGATTCACTCTAAATTGGTGACCATTAATCAATTAATTACAAATAACGTAAGACAGATTACAAGTCTCCATTGCCTTCGTGCTGCACCAGCACTGTTAGATGAAATTAACAAAGTGAATACCATCAGAGTTATAATAAAGTTAGTATTAGCAATAGAAAAATTAGGCATACAAAACATAGTTCTACAACGAAGTCAATATGTCAGTCATAATGCTGAGAATAGAAGTATTTTATAAGCTATATATTAGCTGATCACATTTGCACAGTGGTTACTTAATTTATAAAGACTAAACTATCAAAAATAAGCATTACCAATCTAGTATTGCTTATAGTCTAACGTTAAGTTCCTAATAAAATTATCTGTCTAGTAAAAAGTCTCAAAGAGAATAGTTACACAAAGTAGAATTTTTTAATGACACCATTTTCTCAAAGTAAAAGAAAATTTAACAATTGAATGCCTTACTATACTACAGAAACAAAAAATGAATCACTAAACATTACTATTAATATAGTCAACTTTCTAATGAAAAGATTGTGCAAAGCAATCTGGTGAGTAAGGAAAATTAGTAAACTTAGCATTTATACGTTTATCTTCTTGTTTGGTATAGATGATGTATACAATGTAATTAAACATTACATAACAGCGAGTGTTGGAATCTCGTATAATACCAGCTAAGTGTTTCTGAAAAACTATGTAAAGGAAGCATGGACATGTTTTGAGAAATCATGTTTACATAACACCGCCATTTTCAAATTTTAATCTTCCTTTTGCTGTCTACAAATAATTTCAAATCACTACATTATTTAAGGACTAATATTTTGTCATTTGCAACTGACTGACATATAAACTAAGCTTTCAGTTGCCTTTACAGCTGATGCCATTAAATATCACATACAAATTTTTCAGAGTTACCATTTATACAAACGAGTAGTGGAATAGTGGAAATAACCAACCAAAGATAGTTAACTTACTAACTTAATGGGAAAGATCCGATGAACTTTAAGTGCCACCTAAAGAAAGTATTAGACGTCACAAATGTTGTCACTTACAGGTTGTACTTTATCCACTGAACCAAACATTTTGTAATCAAACTTGAAAAGGCAATCAGAAAAACCAGATGGTGCTTTTTCAGGAAGTAAATGAACAGGTTGATGATTGTCTAGAAAGTAACTAGCATAATAAGGACCTACCTCGTGTACACCGAAGAATAAATTCGGAAACAGAACGTGCCTTTTCTTTATTATATGGCATTGACTTCCAATGGAATACATGTGTATTTGGCTGTTGAGTGTTAAAGATTTAATATTTATTCCCGATTACATGTGTATAATAGGCAAGAATGAGTTCATAAGTTTTAAAAAATGTACCAACGAACAAAAGGATATCTAGCACGGTAGGATTTCAGACAAAAGATCTAGCTGATGTCACAATCACATCATTCAAAAAACAGATAATTATGCAGACATTTATTTACACGTTCATTATAAGCCAAAAAATCTGGATGATTACTGTAAATGTTGTATTAGCGTACACAGCTTATGAAATTGATATGTACCCTGGACCTTGCAATTTTAATATTCGTATTCGATGTGATTGGTCACTTGAAAATCCAGTGCTGACTGAGTTAAACACTCGAAAGCAAAATGACGAGACAATCCTTAAGATCCAGCATTAGAATATTTATGTTATGAAAGCCAATGCTTCCAAGACCTGTGTAGGTAGAGTAAGTGATCATCAAGACCCCTTAAAAATATGCCACACAAATGCTGGTAGTCAGCAAAATAAAACGTCTGAGCTTCATTATGAATTAATAAGTCCTGATATAAATGTCGTCATAGAAACATGACCTGTCGTAGATGTAGATTGTTCCACAATATTTGGAGGATATATCCATAACAGAGGTAACAAAGTTATAAATTGCAAGAGATACAATATAGGCTACAGATTACTTTCAAGTACAATCGAGTGATTCAGGAAGCAAGATAGTGACATATATGAGGTAGCTAGTTGAGCAATTAAATCTAGACATAGGTTGGTAACTGTTGAAGGAATATGCCGTAGTTCATAGTGAAGTGCTGACAACTTTGTTCTAAGTCATTTCTGTACTTGGAGTAAGGCCATTTGTTGTCTCTTTGTTGAAGATTGAAATGCACCACACACCAACTAGATAAAACTTACAACTTTGGGTAGGTGTTTCGACGGCGGCCTGTTTTCAGCTATCATTCCATACATACCAGTAAAATGTTTCGCAAAACCGACAGCTGTTGACTTGTAACATGAACCATCATTGCTGGACCTTGACTTTGCACACAACTGTGATGATCTCACTGACATTCAGTACCCACCCTACTAACAAACACTGATCAGACTACTGCATTTAAGTTCCGAACACACGAAACAGCATATATTTCAATGACCCACCCCAATATCCAGCGGGCAACCACTCTGGAAATCAGAGACTGCTATCATAACATTTTGGTTCATCAGAAATAAACCGAATACGTATGAAGCCGCATTCGAGTTCGTTACATTACTGTTCATTCAATATCTTAAATAACGATCTAAGCCTCAATACGATTTTTTGTTTCACTCCCTTCAGAACAAATGAGTATGAAAGTTCAACAGCCGTGTACGAACAAATGCAGAGATGGATTCAGAAAGACTTCGGTTACCCACGATCTCCAGTCATCCTGAATGACAAATCAACGTAAGCCCTCCGAACATTTATGAAGTTTAAAAGGCTATAGGAAATCTGAAGCGAGAGAGAGCAGCAGGACCCGATAGATTGACCGAAATCTTAGGTAGAATCTGGGGACTGGACACAATCCCATCTGACTGGTCTCAATCTCTGATTTTCCCAATTTATAAGAAAGGACAAGTCTTCTTGTGACAATCACAGGGGAATCAGTCTAACTAATATAGTTTCTAAATTGTTAGCCCCAGATATCCTTAGACGCATAAGTAGTGCTCGTGAAGAGCAAACTCGAGGAAACCAGACTGGTTTCAGAAGACCTGGACGTGGATGTATAGACCACATCTTCACATTACGACTGGTCCTGGAACACAGACACACATTTATGCGTCCTACAATAGTAGTCTTCCTGGACCTTGAGGCGCCATACGACTCTGTTGATTGTGAGGTTCTGTTGCAGTGTCTGTCATTGAAAGGTGAACCAAAGAAGTACATTAACCTCATACAAGCTCTCTACTCTAAAACTACAGGTCGGGTGAGAGCTAATGGCGAACTGTCATCGGAATTCGTTGTTTCAAGTGGTGTCCGTCAGGGATGTCCACTTTCCCCGTTCTTGTTTAATTTTGTCACAGACATGCACCTAGACATAACATTATCTTCGTCCGGCTTTTCAGGGATTGACCTTCCACCAGGAAAATCGCTTGCCGATGACACGGTTCTATTTGGTGAAGACGCTGACAAAATGCAGTCTTCTGACTACCCTAAGCAACATTGCAAGCGTGTTCGGGATGCGGTTTCCACCCTCCAAATGCAAACTGTTGCTTCAAGACTGGGTTGCATCGGCACCTGAACTAGTGATAGGGAATGAAGTAGTCGAGCGTGTAGACCGCTTCAAGTATCTGGGGAGTCTCATCAGTGGTGATGGCCTGGTGACTGACGAAATCTCAGCACGGATACAGAAAGCTCGATTGGCTTTTGCCAACCTGCGTCAGTTATGGCGCAGGCGAGATATTCGTTTCCTGACTAGAGGACGAGTGTACTGTGAAGTCACTGACAAGTGGACTGAGTCATGTTGGTAGGTGTGGACTACCTGGTTGGGGTAGGTGAGATGATAGTAATCGGTAGTGAGAGACCTCATATGATATGGCCCAAAACCGTTTGCGGTGGCTCAGTTGCATTCAATCTTTGTGTTCTCTCTGATTCTAGCCTTCTGAATTCCTCATCATCTCCATCTTTCTCGTTCTAAATTTATCTCACTGAACTACACTTATCGAATCGTATCTTTGAACTGTAATCTTCTCCATTACTGCTAATACTTCTACTATCGCTATCACTCTTGGATTTGAACTGACAGTTGCGTCTCTGTGCTGATGTTGTATGGCAACCTGAACTGATGTACTTACGTATCTGTCTGTCTGTCTCAGAGGGATTCAGATTTGCCATCAAAGGGTTGCTATCTGGAACATCTAATCCAAACAAGTGATATCAACCCCATTAGTGGGCGCTCCGAAACAGAAGCCTCATTTTCGCTGGAAAACCTGCAAGGACTAGCGCAGGTCAAACGACCAACTATCCTTATCACAGCATCACTTACCCAACTAGTCAAATCAATGGATATAAATTGTAGGCATTAAGCTTTCAATAGCTAGTAGCCATGTAAGCGACACTGGACACAAAATGGAATGGCTTCTTCACTCGAGCTCGATAATATAGTACGAGTGTATCATGCGGCTTAAATACAACAAAATTAAATAATAGGGTGGGTAGTGAGTAATTCTGAATACAAATTGCGGTTAACAAATCTGGTGACAGAACGCCATTGGCTTTGATTTGATCAATAGTTCAAGTAAGCCCTTGGTGAGGTTTTTTGAACTTATATGGTGAGCGTGTAAACAATGTACCATTAAAATATCATTCAGTCAACCAAGTCGAACATCACATTAAGATCAAGAAATACAACTATCGTCAGACACCGGTAAGATTTAGTAACGTGCTACATTTGGACCGACTTCTCTTAGTAATTGGGGCTAAATGTGACAATGTAATTTTCATGTTAGAGATTGGATATTTTACAAATGTGGTAATAACGACAGAAAAACTTACTGTAATACAATCCTCCGAAAGACACAGCACCATGTGGTCAAACAAACTAACATAGTTAGATATGAAAGGCATACATGTGTTTCGATCAGTACGAAGATCTGAATCAATATACACAACGAAACCCAGAACAGTGCACATAGAGCGCAGTACGAATCTGGACATAAGAAAACATTTCAGTGCTGATTTAACCAACCTTCGAAGAGATTCGAACTGTGATAGCACCCATGAAGCTAGGAACGCATGTGCAAATATTACCAAACGCAAAATCACAATCACTAGACCCAAAGGAATGTATGGGACAACCAAAAGACCATATGGGAAGACAATTCTAACAAGGTAATGATAGAGGATCTAGAATTACCTCATCTCAGTCCGACTCGGTTAGATGCTTATTCAGTATAAGGACAGGATCGAATGCCGGCGAATACCACAAGCCTCTGATGACTATGTATGAACTGTGCTGTAAACTTATCGTTGTGACGAGTATTTGACAAACCAACTACGAACAGCCTTAGTCCCCTGAGTGACCTACAGAAAATCAAGATTACCTCTGCATCAGCGATCCAATTTCCAACATATATATTTACCAAGATTACTTGATCCACTGATCACTGATATCATCGGCTTAGCGAAAGTATTTGACAGCTTGGGCAGGAGAAATTTACGGAACGTTATTCCATACTCTGGTATACCAGAATAAACTATCACCATCCCACCTAATTCTTACACTGGACTGTAGTGCAAAGTTATGCATAGAGTGCGGATGACATATTCATTAAGAGTGAAGACCAGTATCAGGAAAGGCTTCTTACTCTGACCCTTTCCTTTTCTGCTGGTGGTTGACTGAATTACGACAACGCCAAAACCTCTTCTCAGAAGAAACACAAAATACAGTGGATAGCTATGGTGCAGTTAGACGACCTGGACTTCGCAGCTGACCTAGCATTTCTATCCCACACAACAACTAATGCAGGTTAAGATTGCTAGTCTAGCGGTAGCCTCTGCAGCAGTAGGCCTCAAGTTGCACAATGGAAAAGCCAGACCCTTAGATATAGCACTAAATGCACCAACCGAATTACACTTGACAGGGAAGCTCTGTAACATGTGGCAACCCTAACATACCTGGGCATTACCATTGATAATCAAGGTGGACATGATGCAGATGTAAAGACATGGATAGATAAAGCAAGAGTAACGTCTCTACAGTTAAAGGATATCTGAACCTTAAAGCAACTGTAAACCACAGAAAAAGTCAGAACTTTCAATGCAAATGTCAAGACAGTTCTATCGTATGGGGCTGAAACTTGGAGAACTATGAAAGCCACCATAAAAAAGATGTGTGTGTTTACTGACACTTGTTTACTCCAAATATGTTAGATCCGTTAGCCAGACACCATTAGCAACAACCAGCTTGACATTTTCCGTATATTATTACCTTCAAGCTCAAGTAGGGTTTCTAGGCGAGGTTGACTGTGAGCAAGTCAACAACCCAATTACGTTCTGGTCTTTACTCCTTCTCCTGTCGTTATCCAATAACAGGGAAGAAGGGATAGTCCAGATAATAGAGTATATTTTCTGGGGACTTAATATTATCGAAAGATTACTGAAATCGTTTTTGAGTATATGGGCGAAGAGTTACAGTTCAGAAGAAATATGATGGAGGACGAGCAACCGGAAAGGGAGTTACAGAGGGTGAGAATAAACAAGCAGTTCGGTAAAACAACCACTGTTACAATCGGTTATATTAACGAAATTTTCTATTTTAGAAATTGCATTAATAACAACCTACTATGGTTGAGAAAATACAGCCTCCCAAAGGGGCAATAATTTTTGGAAAATCTCTGAAAATGAGCCGAAAGCAACCTGTGAAAAACATTCATTTACGTAACGAGGCAAGTTCTAAATTGGAAACATTGGGTGAATTTCGCGGAGGATAACATAGAAATATTTTTTACCAAAAGTTAACGATAGCCAAAAAAAGAATTTGTGACATTGCGAGAAGAACGGAATGAAATTTTGATACGAAATTGCCGGTTGCCGCCCCATGTTCCACGAGTAGTAAAAACTTTAAGTTATTTGTTGCATGCAGTATTGTTAAGGTTGAATAGTTCGTCAGGCATGCCTAGTTGACACCTGTAATACAAAATCCACTACTTTATTCAAAGGCTTATTCTCCAGATTGTAATTTTGAAGTACGATTTTCAAAGCATTCAGCCGGTTATCGGCTGTTAACATCGATATAATTATTTTACTGGCATTTAAGCCTATTCATTTTACTCAGGTTTCGAACCTGTTTACAAATAATTTCGGCTTATTCGTTTAGAATGCAATCTACATGTGTTTCAATTGGGTGAGCTTTATCAGTAATGCGGAGGGAAAGTTAGACAAAACATTTAAGGAATAATGTGTGCAAAATTCAATACCCATCTATTTAGTTCACATTATTCTTTAGCTTTTTCCCAGTAAAGCCGAAGAATACGGTATCTGATTCAAAAGTTTTCAAGGCTGGTCAGGATGATCTTATTGTTTATAATCCCCATAAAATTACTACCTGCCATCGGTCTACCTCTTTTATTACTTCCTCTGTTTGAGAACTGTCATGATGTAAATATGAGAGTTCTGTTTAAGAAAGTTATTGAATTCTTTGAAAGTAGTGCAGTTCCTCCGTTTTCAACATGTAATTAGTGCTGATACGTTGCCTCCGTATATTTCTACTGTTATGGTAACGGGAAAATAGACCAGTGTTGTACTGTAGGACACTTTCGAATTCTCGAGATGGTGGAGAGAATTTTTAGCTTAGGTGGATGATTCACATACTAGCTAACGATTAGATTAGGAAGTGTACAAATTTACACACTATGTATACTATTTCCGAACTTAGTCAACTACATGTCTGAAACGAATCTTTAATCTTGAACTGATGTCAGGTAAGCTCATAATGATCTGCCTCCTACAAAGTTTTTATACCCTGTTGTGAGCGAATCCAGATACCATAATCACTATGCTCACCACTAACTTTTCCATAATATCCCGCCACCAATGAAAGCAAACTAAATCCATGACTGAGTTGTTTATTGAAGGAGAACGTTGGCATTACATGGGGAGCAGCAAATAGAGAAAGATGGCAGCGACGCGAAGAGAACGCTGCGCGCAAGAAGACGTAGCAGTGTTTTTGGTAGAGTTAAACAAAAGATGTAAAATAACGTTTATTTTTCACAAATCGTATTTTCCTCGTAGAAGCGTTCCACTACAACCCTTTCTTTGATCCCAAAGACAATTTATCGACCAGCTTCCATTTTCTTAATGTTTACTCACAAGTGATTGTATATCATACATATATACAAGAAATATACTTTATCCTTCAACTGATATACTATCACACACCGAAGCTGCAACAGAGTACCAAAATAGCCAATGTGTTCAAGCCATTTGAAATTTTACCAAAAGTGATTTATGATTAACATGGGAATCACATTTCACTATAAATAATACATAGGTCAAGCGTGTCATCTATAATTCTAATACTATTATATAATTATGAAATCAATACAGATCAACCGAAAATGCATGCTTTTCAGCACCTCCACAAAGAACCTTTTTTTATATTTACTTTGGGAAAACTGGGCAAGCCTTTCTCAATACGATTTTATCATAATATATTCCTGATATGACAGGTGCACACCATATTCACAGACATAATCATCGGCGTACAACGAAATTCTCAGCACATGATTACAATTAGGATAAGTATGTTACAGCGTATGTTAGGTGGGTGCGAGCTAGTTGTATGTATCGGTTGGGATTAGAATATTATCTTTGTCGTGTGTCTACTTCTTTACTTAATGTAGACGTTATATTTCAAATTATGGCACTTCGAATGTTGAAACAACTGTATGACTCAATTACAAACTCCCTATCATATCAAGCTATTGAACAAGACCTGAATGAATAGTTACTTCAACCACGTTACTGACCTTTGATGTATATGTAATGCGGAAAGACTATAGTGGTAACTCACTACAAGACAATAAATTCTCACATTCGTATGTTCTACTTTTCACATTTATGATTAATTATTTTTGCTATGAAACTAATGTTAATGACAGAATTATACATGCATTTATCATTATTACATATTATGTACTAATGTTTGAATCGTTGTCCTTCCACTAATAATTCATTGATATTTCCAACCCGATATGTCTAACTTGATACAGTGTGAAATCCAGGATTATATGTATGATTCGCCTACTGTAGAAGTAAACAATTTCATCATCATATAATCAAAACTCCCAGAATCCGACTACGATGGTCTGAGGTTTTGATTTACCGAAATGGAGCATTATTTTACGATGTGCTTTATTAAATCTGAGGGGATCCAATACCGAGTCATATGTTCCGTCCAACCTGCTTCATTTGTCAAAGAAGTACAAGGCTTCATTTTGAGTCCATCATGTCGCTACTATACACCATTTAAAAGTGTGGCCGAATAATCCAAATACTTTGTGCCCATGCGAACAATTAGACCGTCGAATTCATGCGCCACTTCCAAGTCTGGGTTGATGAAAACACTGCAAATGAAATAGTCCTAAGACGAATGTTGATACGAACCTTCTCATGATATATCCAAACTCTTTGGCTACACAAAAGCAGGACATCTTTTCGTCATATTTAAGTCGTGTGAAAGATAGAATGGAGAGAGGTCTCCCGGATAAAGTACACGATACATTATGCAAAAAAATGTATCATCAAACATTCTAGTGACAGGTGAAATTATTGACGACTGTGTTTATGCACAATCGATTCTCCATCCACCACCATTAATCTATAACTGCCTTAAGAAAAGATTATTATGGTGGATTTTTTGATAGTTATGCTCTGTCCATGAAGTGTGGTAATGTAGAATCTGTTATTCTTTCTTAACCTTCGTACGACCTTTGGACTCATCCATCTGCATGGAGAACATCGCGTCCTAACTTCAAGCTAAAGCAAGATCACTTAGCAATGTCGATAAATAGATAGCCAAAAAATGACCACCTCTGATATGAAACAACAACACAAAGTTTGCCATCAAAAGAATGCCGCATATAAGAGTATAATTTTCACTTGAAATTCAATTATGACTAATTTGGTCACGTTTACCGGTAGAGTTTGTAGCTGACTGATTGACAAGGAATTAAATCCTTTAGAGCTATCTGTAGCGCATCCCCACGTGCTCACTGAAGCAAGCAGACTGAGTCTATGCATAAAATGAAGTCCTCAGTGTAAAATACGCTCTTAAATGCATTGCTCACGCACTAGATGAACCGTAGTTGCTTGGTGGAGGACACAAAGTGAACACTGAGATATCGATATACTGAGGTTGTGAGGATACGGAATGGTATTAGATCTCAAGTAAATTTACATTATCCCGCGAAATTCACTCAACCACATAGTAAAAAGGGCAAGAATGCTTTGTAACCTTTCAGTCGGATACTGCCCCTGCAAAACATACCCTTCTCACTTGCAAATACGTTATGAACAGTTATTAAGGATTGGTAGAGTCGTCCATGTAGCATACTTCTGGTGAAAAAGGCTTACAAACAGTTTTCACCGTAAACCAACTTAAGTCATTCTATGAAAGACAAAATACTACTGACGTCCAATTGGATAGGGAAGACCCCAGTTTAGTTGCCGTTGCAATATGAAGAATTGCAATAAATTACATTACATGCAAGTAAGTAACGCGGCCCGATTATATTCATAGACACCAATAAGGCGATGCAGACTCCAAATGAGAACTAAATTCGGCATTCTAGTATCCTTTTTTATTCGATCAAACGTGAGGTCAACAGGTGGCACTAACCTTTGTAGTTACTATCCGCAATCAGTTCGAAAATATCGCTTATTAAAATCTTAGGAAACAGTAAATTTGCAAGCACTGAATGGGACACGATTCTGAAAAATCAAGTGATGTTTTCTTAGAGTCACTAATGAGAAATAAGTTGTTCTTAAGGATATATATAGAAACCATAGTATAAAATCATGCTCATGATTTAAATGAATGTTTCATCTGTTAACAACACTGTTTCATAAATACACGTGAAATCTAGGAGTTACAGCTTCTTGACAGCCAGCATATCGTCAATTGTGAAAGTATAACAATGTAATTATGACAGAGTTGAATCGGTTTTCAGAATTCAGATTACGATCCTGCTACCCAGAAGTAATGCTTCAGGCAAATCCACTTAGTATCAAGTAAAGTATGCCTGATATTTTAAACATGATTGTGTGCTTTTCGTTTACTTCAACTACAGTCTTTGGAAAACTGAAAACCTATGTTATGCCCTTCAACTAACCAATTCACAGATGACCTTTGAAAGACTAATGTTCAACAAGGAAGAGTGACTTGTCACTCTATGCTCGAAGGACGGCCGAACTTATCACAATCGAAGAGGAAGGACGAGGATCAATAACCACCAGTCCAAGAATTCCTAACACATTTCATTTCTTCATATAACTACAAAACCATACCACATCTCAGCAACAAATGAAAACTAACAACTACAAACGAGCTAAAAGTGACGTTGAGTAAGACAGACTGTAAACAATAAACTACCAACAAAACACAAACAGTAAGTGCTATGGTAAGCAATAATGGAAAGCTTACGATGGTCCAGTTAATCAACAATTATGCAATCAGATTATAATCATCAACAGTTCATAAATTCGTTGCCTCGGTTGAGGTCTTCATCCGCATATAAAACCGACCTCTCCATCTGAATGATTTTCTAACATGCAGTTCGCAACCAGACATTAATTGAAAATTTAGTCGTCAAACCAAATGAAAACCCAACTGATCTATTAAGTTCATATATTATGCATACCACGTAGTTATTCGTACGCTTTACTCCCAAATAATCATGTCTTAATCAATATTTTAGATAAACTGATAGGGTTATAGAGGCGGAAAATTTACATTCAGCGATGACAGTAGAATATCCAATGGCCACATCAGCCACCTATTTAGCTCAGCAAAAGTAGTGAGCCAGACAAGCTGGCTAGCGAGTTAGTTTTCTACAGGATGAGGTCTCTAAACCTATTCCCAACTCTTTCTTTATCCATGCTCGGGACCGGCAGTAGCCTCAGAAGGGCTCCTGGCGGAGGTCTGACAAGCTTGGTCTAATGATAGGTCACAACACACCACTTGCTGCCAGCCGAAGTAGTTAGGATCATAATCATTAGAAATAAAGAAGTATAAAGCGCGAATACACAAATATTTTATAAAAACATAATACAATGACATTCGTAATACGGATTTTAACCAAAAAAATGCAGAACCGCGGAAACTGCAAGTAAGATCATGAGTAATTTATGTACCAAATACTTTTACTGAGCGATCACGACTGGCGGAAATAACCGTAGTTGCATTCTCACCAAAACGAACTCCAGTTGCAGGTGCTGTGTGTGCATTGAATGAAATTAATTGATCCCACTGTTTGCACAAGTACACACGTACATCAGTACCAGCAACAGCAAGGTATGAACCAGATTGGTCGAATTCCACATCGCATATTTCGTAAGATGGCTGATCTTCACCAGGAATCTATAATATAGTATATACTTTTGAACCACAGATACACATTATGAAATAGTTTAAACTATGTTGATTAATTCGCAAATAAGTTTTTAGCTGAAATTAAAAGACGGCCTAAACATGAAACTTATAACTAATATCTATTTAATTATATACAATTTTAGATGGTCTTCAAACAGAAATCCAAACACAGAAGTAATCACTACTAATATTTAAGAATAATTCATTATACAGAAAACGACAATTTTACTAAGAATATAAGGACGTTATTACATCCTGAAAAAATTAAGCTTATTAAACCAGTTGATTACCAGCTATTGAATTTGTGTGTATTGACTAAATCATCTATACCCAAAAATTAAGGACCACAATCGTTGATAAACTATGGGCCGGATAATACGACGACAATAGCTAGGCAATATAAAAGTTTGCAAATGCCAAATTCATTACACCTAATTTAGTTATCGTGTTTCACAGGTTTCAGGTTTCACAGGTGTTTCAGGTTTTAATGTATATCATTCTAAATTTTTCAATGCAACACTTCTCTCAAAGATATAAATTTGATGAGGTAGAGGATGTAAATTCAAGAAGCAAGGAAAAAGATATATTTTGCCAGAGGATTAGATGAGACCCACCAATTGTCAATAATGGAATTATAATTCTAACTAAGATGAACAGGGGAAGTTATGCAGTTAGCCCTATTAAGAAAATTATAACTGAAAGATAAATTAGAATACAGGTACAAAAAGGACAAAAAATTACCTACCAAAGTTTTAAAGTTCTTTAATTTCCGCAGATCCCAGAGCTTTACTTGACTATCGCCACCACTTGTAGCCAGGTAATATCCATTCTCAGAAAAAGCGACAGCTGTAACTGGTTGGTTAGCACCGGAACCATGTGCGAAATTTGCGACGTTGCGCCGTTCCTTTACATCCCAGATCTTCACCTCTCCATCGGCGGTACCAGTACCGAGAATAAGACCGTCTGGGTGAAACTGAGCGCATGTAAGTGCTGAAATCACCACAAAGGCACAAATCGGAATCCTATTATACTAAATATTTTACTCATTACAACTGGTATGGATTATAGTATAAACTAAAATAATGGAGATTTGAAGTTTAAGCGAATGATTTTAGAGTTGTTCAGTTTTCTGAGCTAAATGGTTTGATTGAAATTGCTTTTATTGTAGTGGTAAAATTTTCAGAAGCATATCAACAATATTGGGAAAGTGACAGCGCATGGACTAACCGTTAACTAAATACAAATGTTCTAAAGCCGAAGTGCAGGTTTATAATACACTTTAATTAAGAATAGAAACAAACTAGCGCCCAAGCTTACAGGTGAAATATGCAATATATGTAACTCAAATACTTTGGAAATTCTGAATTACACAAAACAAATTTCTACATAAAAACACATGTATTCTATAAATGTAACGTTTCCATGAGATATTCATAATAATTATCGTTTCCCTGGATTAGCATAAACTACATAGAATTATCTTTAACCGAAATAATAAAAATAACAGTGACAGCTTTCAGAAATACTTTGTATACAAACCAAATTACACAACTATTACTGCTGTACTCACGTGCAAAGTTCAGCGTTGCTGTTGATGATGCTGCACAACTATTACGGATTATTTATACAAAGTTGGATAAGACAGTAAATCATACTTATTTAAAATTGGGACAAAACACACTAAATGCAAGATGGATTAAATATCCCTGTTCTCATTGCTGATTGACAAACGCACTTTTATGCATTAAATTTCGGTACTGCTAATCCATAGTGCTTTATAGTTATATGATGAAAATTCGCGTATATAAAAACTCAGATAACACTGAAAACAAACCTTGGATACTTCCAGACTTATCCACAGCGGAAATCCTAACCAAAACGCGTCCGTGTCGCAAATCACTGAATGCCCATTGACCATCTGAGCTGCAAGAAAGCAAATAATCTCCAGTTGCATGAATACTTAAGCCAGTTACAGGCCCCTTGTGCGCACGAATTATACTTGCACACTGACCTTGTTCTACACCCCAAACCCTCAAAGTTGTGTCAGGAGAACCTGTGAACACTAATTCTTCAGAAGGATGATAAACAACCTGTGTAACTTTTTTGCCATGTCCTTTGAGAATAGATATGACCTTTAAGATGGAAACATAGCAGGGCGTTAGGAAAAGCATTACAAGCGGATTGATAGAATTTTGAAGGAAATAACACAGAAAAAAAACAAACAGAAAAAAATAAAATGCCAAAGCCATATTTTAAAAAAATACAAACCTAGCTGAGGACAGAACATTGATCCATTTGGCTTGATAAGACTAAAATCAGTCAGTAGTGTTAGGCTAAATCAGCTCTATAAGTCTAACACAGGAATCCCTGAAATACACAGTACAAAAATTCTAAAATAACACATGTAATTAAACTGCGATAGCTGATGCTTCTCACATAAATGCTTGATGCTTTAGTTATTGGTTCTAAATCATAATATTTTTTAACATACCAATGAAACTGAGAAATTGAAAAATATAAAAATAGTAAGCAGGATTATGATCGTGTAATAACTATCACTTGCTTCTTAGCAGTTGATTTCAGCAATTTGAAGAGAGTTCAGTTTGTAGAGAGGAATTAGAAACTTAGTCGGGAAAGTGCATAGTATCCTTGAGGTGACAAGAGTGTATTCTTCAAAATGTTACAGCTTCAACAGTATTGTAAGTATTCTACTTGTAGCAATAAATATTAATGTCAACACAAATCTAAGCTATAATCATAAACCTCTTGATCAGGTTTTGTGGATACAGTTGGAATTATTAGTTGTGAGAGAGATAATCAACAAATTCAAAAAAATGAATACTGAAAACGACTACTTCTAACAGGAAAACAGCTATTTTAGGCGATCGAATTGAAAGATAAATATCAACATGAATAAAAAACTATTAATAGCCAAATAATTTGAATTGGAGCTACTGTTCGGAGGTTAGGACAATCAATTAATGACTAAACTTCTAAAAATTGACCATTTAATGAAACTTTGACAGCCAAGAATAGCATCATTACACTTCATATTGTGCGAAATCACAATATCAGATAAACAATCAGATTTTCATGGATGCACCTCCGTTTTTAATCTTTAGTTACAAAATAATCTTCTTCATACATATTTTTTTAAACTTATATAAAACAAAGCAAACAAAACCAAAACGTAGGGAGAACTTACTTGTGCTGTAGAAAGATCAAACACCACAGCAGTTTTATCGTTACCCCCAGTCACAATTCTCTCAGGGGATGTTTTGCTGATGTCAAGACAATTAATTCCAGGCATGCTGGCAGAATGAAGGCCTACATGATTAGCCAATTGCTGATATTCAGAAATAGCTCGAGATCTAGCTAATCCTTCTGGTACTGTTTTTCCACGTCGTTTTCGCTCTGCAGTAAGCTGACTAGCTCGTTCTTGTAAAGTATTGATAACATCTTCGCTAATACCAATCTCTTCTTGCAGCTTCAAGGAATTAAACAGTATTGAAATTTAACAGAACAACTGCACATAAAACTGAAATTATCGTAAAAGCTACCTTAAAAGAAACGTACTATATGGTCATGAAAAATGATGAACTTGAAACCGATGTACAAAGCTATGTTTATGAATAAGTAACTATTAATCACGTGATAAATATTTGACATTTATTTCGAAATGATTTGTTCTTAACCGAAAATTAAGAATAGAAAATTTATTTGTTTATCGAATGAATCTGGAACCAAACCATAATAATCCAAATCACTAATGTTCACTACAGGTTAAATTACTATGAAAGCCCTGTTCCCTAGAAATTCTTTGGATAATGATTACAGTGTAACAACAGATAAAAGATATTTAGACCATCAACATAAAGCAAAAAGTAAAATATCACGTAGTGAAGCGGACAGACTAAGTTAAGAACCAGTGGGTGTTAACAGAAAAATGAGATTTCAAACATTGATAACGATTTAAAAGCCCAAGAAAACTCTTGGTCTACAAAATATGAGAAAAATGCTGTAATTTTAACAATATCATTCGATGACATAGCAGATTTATAAAGGAACTAAGGCATAAACTAACAAGACAAAAATATGATTCCCCAGATAGATTTGAAAGTTCATGTCAACCTCGATGGATAGCATGTTGATATTGTTGATGTCAATCAACCAATCAATCAATAGCAACGTAGAACTTCGTACGAACGTACATCAGTTCATGTTGCCGTATCACATCAGCATAGAGATGTAATTGTTAATTCAAATCCAATAGAAGTAGAGGTAGAAAAGGTATTAGCAGTAGTCAAAGCGGTAAGGATTAGGAGATATTATTCAAGAAGTAGAATCTAGAGAAATAGATAAAGTGATGAAGTATTAAAAAGTTTACGGTTTGAGAGAATACAAAGAATGAATTCACCTGCGCCACCGCAAACGGTTTTGGGCCATGTCATATGAGGTCTCTCACTACCGATTACTATCATCTCGCGGACCCCAACCAGGTAGTCAGTCAGTCAGTTGCAACGTAGAACTTCGTACGTAAGTACATCAGTTCATGTCGCCATACCACATCAGCACAAAGATGAAATTTTCAATTCAAATCCAATAGTAGAAGAGTTAGTAAGGGTATTAGAAGTAATCGGAGAGGTTAGGATTAGAAGATATTATTCAATAAGTATGATTCAGTGGAAAAAGTTTACAAAGTTGAAGAAACCAGAGGAAGATATTATTCGATGTTATTCTTACTCCAGACGGTGATTACTACAAAACAACTACTGTGACATCAATCACTTTTATGAAATATTTACCTGTACATAATAGTATAATTCGGAAGACAAACGACACTAGCTTAACACCAATTAAATAAATTTTATTAATGGATAGTGTTCATATCATCAGCGACATCACATAAAGAAAAGTTTTGTCCTGAAATCCTCTAAAAGGTTATTTTTGTCAACAATACACGACAATGCGAGTCTGAGGAATTCTTCGAAACTACGGTCTAGTCATATTTATTTACGTGCATAAAAATATATAAAGATTACATTAGCAGGACATAGATTGGGTTTAATCATGTTCAATCCAAGATTATATTGGAGCACGCTGCTTTGCCCGTTCTTAGCCAATCAGCGCAAGTGAATAACTGGAGAAGATTAGAATCTTTTTATGTAAAATATGTTTGTCTTTTCTACAATGATTCACTCTTACATCAGTTTATATGGAATACAGTTACGCACAAGTTCAAGCTGTGTTTTGATTTTGGGTTCTAGTTGAGTGAAGTTAACTGTCTGAAAAATACTAGGCAATAAAGGTAGTTGGGTCGGGTATCGAATAACTTAACAAAGGTATAAGAGAACATTGGAGGAATATTCTCAGAATAAACCTCGAAATATAAATGATACTATAAAAGAGATGAACTACGAGATCATTACATTCTTACTTGGTTTGAATCTACAGTAGTTGAATTGTCACTCGTGTCCGAGGGTTGAGGAATTGGTGGGGTTGCGCTTGGAGGAGGTTGATGGGTTGAATTAACATTTTGCACATTCATTTGAGCTGGTTGTATTATGCCAGCTTGTGGTTTTAATGTAGCCAAAGCTTCACGTGCAGCTGTTACTTCTTTTGTTAGCCTATAAACCCGTTTTTACTGGTTAGTAAACTCATTATTTGTACATTGTGAAAATTTAAAATGAAATACCACTCCAACAATTTAAGAATATAATTTCAAACATAAAACTTAAGTTGTAGAAATATATATTATAACTCAAATAACATTCAATACTTAACCTTGACTACATTTGTTAACGCCAAATACGCACGATATTCAAAATACCTGTACTACACAATAATGATCAAACGCTTAAGTAGATTATTGGATGCTATGATTGACAGTATGTTAAAAAAAGACTTCTTTTAAATTATCTTACGGAAGTAAGTCTGGAGCTGACTTTTTTAATGCAAAACTCTAACAATAAAAACGATACTAACGACTTATATTCCTAAATAATTCTGAATTAAAACTACAGCGAATTCAATTTTATGTTCACGGTAAATAGTTTTATAAGTCCCTATACTCTGAAACATTCAAGCACGCATATTGATGCAAATTTGATCGGGATATTGTTGCACCTTGGCCATTAACAGTTAACTGCCGTGCATTTGAAACATTTTTTGAGTTATTAGAGACGGACAACCACAGGTGCTAGTTATCGTATTTATAGTTTCGGATAAACTAACAAAACATCATATGCTGGCATGTACAGTTACATCTAATACTTAAAACACCCACCTTTAAATCTACGACCAATCCAGCTTTTTGTTAGACATGTGAATTTTTGCGATAGATACTGAACGAGCCGCGTCTTACGTATAGTACTGTTTGAGTGCTTTCAACATAGTCATCATCAGTCAACATTTGCTCACGTGCTTACATTCTTAGACAAACTGCACCCACCGAGCTAGTTTACCACCACTTCTATTCAGTTATCTTTGTTGCACCTGTCAGCCAAGGGACCCAGTGTAAAATAAAAATCATACGCTGTGTACCGCTGATGATAATATGAGGCGAGTCAGTTAGAAGCTGATGGATGCTTCTAGCTTTATCCAGCTCTTGATGACAGCATTTTATCAGATGACCTTTCAGTGTGATAGAGAAGTTACTCAACACCATATTCTGTGTATCTTTCCGAGACCGTGACAAATAGGACTGATGAGACAAATCCAGATCTGAATAGCGAGTTAGCACAAATTTGTAGATAAACCATACTGGTAACCAGGGAGAAAAAACACCGGATCAGAGCTGTTTTTATGGTAATAATCGGAAAGTCAATCAACTTTAAGACAAAAACTGGACAAGAATTCATATAAACAACCAAATAGTAGGACATAACTAACTGTATATTCTAAGAATGCGCTAGCAACCGACATCACGAGACGGAATCCCAACTGTTTCAACAGCAGTATAAAAATAATAAGCAAGACACTTAACTCACACTGAATGAAAATCTTCATTTAACTCACCTAGCGATAACACGACAAGCGGCATCATGCTGGTACAGAGCATGTGATAACTCCTGCCTAGCCGTCTGTAACTGTTGTCGAAGTGTAAATGACTGCAGCATAACTGCATCCCACTCATCCTAACAAAAAATTACTCATTAAGTTCTTAATACCTGTAGGGTCTTTAATATGGCGGGAATCGATGTTGCGGATGGAGGTTTAGGACGAACAAAAGTTGATGTTTTGACATCAATGAGCTCCTCAGCTGCCAAAGGTTGTTGATCGATTGGGTCAGTTCCATTTTCTGCAAGATATTTTTCTATCAACCGTCTTTCAAAAATATGACCAGAACGCGGACTAACCACTGGGTGCTCAGGCACCTCGTTTGATAAGGAACACAGTAAAGACATTCTGAAATTTACATATTAAAATTTAACGACAGAAGTAAGACGGGTGAAAAAGAAAGAGGTATGAAACGGAAGATTATATTTAAATTATTATACACAATTGAAAAGGTTCAAACTATGAACCTTCATTTCTGAAATAACTGGAAGCAGCGATTCTTCAGTCGGTGACAAGTACATAAATCATTCTAAAAGGATTTATAATACTTTAAAAGAACATACCCATATAAGTAATAGAAAAATGATATGATAAAAAAAGCAAGCTTCACCCAGCCTTCCTTCATAGCTCTGCTTAGCTCATCGTGATTCATGATTGTAGTAGGATCATACAATCCAGGACATGACATAACTGGACGGTTTTTGTACCTAAGACAATAGAAAGCGCTAACATAGACTAACCTGTAAATGTTATATGCCAATAGTGGTACGTTTAGCAAGACAGTTCCGATTTGGGCTGTAAACATGAACAATAAGGTGTACGTAGCATGGAGTGCATATTCAGGAAGTACGAGCTAAATGAAATAAAGCAGAAATAGAGTGGTACCGGATTGAGCGATTTGCATTGGTCAATCGGATTTTTGTAATCTGTTCGAAGTTCGTCAAATGAAATAACCTTCAGAATGCCAATATTATTCGAACCACATTACTTGGAAAATAACGAGGAAGATAAGGGCAATCGTGAAAATGAGTGCCAATATATATGCAATAGCAACAAGACCAAATCCCATCTTCAAACCACTTTTGCTTAAACACGCGTAGACTGATACTCGAAATTTCCACCAACCGCAGGTCAACGTGCTAAATTCAATAGTTTCTATGTACAATGTTTCTTTTGTTAGCTATTCTGAGCTGACGAGCTAATTTGTGTCCATTTGACCAAGTTTACTTGAAGCCATTCAATTTTCTCTTGAAAATATCTCTACTAAGGCTTACGATCAGGATTTAAGTTCACATTAATTGCTCTTTGATTCGGTTTTCAGAAATACTTAATCACATGTATTTTACCTAAGTTCCTCAAGCTGAAGCTGATTTTGTTGGTGTACATCTGCTTATTCATAACTTTCGTCTCCCCAATTTTTTACCGTCGTAATTTTAAATCCTTTTGCCGTCTGATGATTTTAATATCACTAGTTAAACGTAACGTTTTAGTGCGTTTTCACAAATAGCTTAGTAACGTAAAAATTTCCCCATTTTTAAAAAAAATGCCCTACACAAAATTTTTCTTGTTTTATCCAAATCGACATTCGAAGTTGTCAATGTGATGAATCGCGGAGACTTTTCCTTGATGAAAATACGTCATATTAACTACTACTGGAATTTTGTATTACATTCTAGTAATGACGTACGAAACAGTATTGCATTCGGAAAGAACTCCGTCAGCCTAATTGAACTTACTGAATTCGGGATTCGAATCAACCGTAGTGCCATGATATAGAAAGGAATTACTGTTATGTGCTAAGATCACAAAATAACTTACAGTGTAACTACTTCTTGAGATGATTCCGTAAACTGTGCACAGACCTTTCGCCAACCACTTGTAGGGGAACACTTCTACGAAGGAAACTTAATTAATGAAAAGGAAGCATTTTTTATTGTACTCCTTTTGTTTAACTGTACTAAAAACACTTACTTACACGTGACCTGTTTTCGCGTTGCTGCCATCCTTCATAACTTGCCGCTCGCCCACTTTCTCCTTCAAATATATTCTTTACCCTGGATTCATTTGTATTCAGTATGACGAGGCAGTAATAAGTATTTAGTGGTGATCATAGTCAATCTCGACTCGATCACCACTAAAAATTGATGAGCCCGACTAAACACTCATAAACCTCGCTATGGTTCTGCGAAAAATTGTGCCCTAGGAAATGCATTCTCCAATGATGAAATCTTTAGCTTCTCATCCTGTAATCACTAAGTGACATTATGCACTCAGATAGGCTGATTTCCGTTGAGAAGTAAACCATCTACTTGGACCATAGTGCTCTCAGATAAGATATTACTCCCGATCGAACGTATGAAACCACTAATTCCACCGTGCTAGAAAAGGTGAAAACCTTAGTTCACACTGTCGTAGTAATGAAATTCTTCCACAAATGTTGCATTAAAATACAAACACACAGGCTGAATTAGATTTGGCCAAATCTGAGAAGTTACCACACAATTTTAGCACGGTTAACTATAAATATAATACTAAAACTACTTCCCAGAACCATATCACTGACATAATTGCTACAGGACCGGTACATGGAAGTACGGATGTTAATGAATCGCTTGTTAACCTCAGACATAGAAAGTCACCAGCTCCTGACAGGTTTAATGGACGATCGCTATAATCCTTCACGTCTGAGCTAGGCTTCATTGTGAATTAGTAAGTCCCGATATAAATGTCGTCATAGAAACATGACCTGTCGTAGATGTATATTGTTCCCCTATCTTTGGAGGATACATCTATAACAGCGGTAACAAAGTTATAAATTGCAAGAGATACAATATAGGTTAGAGATTACTTTCGAGTACAATCGAGTAATTCAGGACGCAAAGTAGTGACATAAATGAGGTAGCTAGTTGAAAAATTAGGTCTAGACATAGATTGGTAACTGTTGAAGGAATATGCCGTAGTTCATAGTGACGTGCTGACAACTTTCTTCTACGTCATTTCTGTACTTGGAGTAAGGACAAGTTGAAGAAGTTGAAATGTAGTAGAGAAAGCGTTAGGAAATCTGAAGCGAGAGAGAGCAGCAAGACCCGGTAGATTGACTTCTGAGATTTCCAAGGATGGTGGTCCAGTTTTAACAGCTAGATTAACTGAAATCTTAGGTAGAATCTGGGGACTGGACACAATCCCATCTGACTGGTCTCAATCCCTGATTTTCCCAATTTATAAGAAAGGACACAAGTCTTCTTATGACTGTCACAGGGGAATCAGTCTAACTAATATAGTTTCTAAATTGTTAGCCTCAGTTATACTTAGACGCATAACTAGTGCTCGTGAAGAGCAAACTCGAGGAAACCAGACTGGTTTCAGAAGACCTGGACGTGGATGTATAGACCACATCTTCACATTACGACTGGTCCTGGAACACAGACACACATTTATGCGTCCTACAATAGTTGTATTCCTGGACCTAAAAGTGGCATACGACTCTGTTGATTGTGAGGTTTGGTTGGAGTGTCTGTCATTGAAAGGTGAACCAAAGAAGTACATTAACCTCATACAAGCTCTCTACTCTAAAACTACAGGTCGGGTGAGAGCTAATGGCGAACTGTCATCGGAATTCGTTGTTTCAAGTGGTGTCCGTCAGGGATGTCCACTTTCCCCGTTCTTGTTTAATTTTGTCACAGACATGCACCTAGACATAACATTATCTTCGTCCGGCTTTTCAGGGATTGACCTTCCACCAGGAAAATCGCTTGCCGATGACACGGTTCTATTTGGTGAAGACACTGACAAAATACAGAGTCTTCTGACTACCCTAAGCAACAATGCAAGCGTGTTCGGGATGCGGTTTTCACCTTCCAAATGCAAAGTGTTGCTTCAAGACTGGGTTGCATCGGCACCTGAACTAGTGATAGGGAATGAAGTAGTCGAGCGCGTAGACCGATTCACTTATCTGGGGATTCTCCTCAGTGGTGATGGCCTGGTGACTGACGAAATCTCAGCACGGATACAGAAAGCTCGATTGGCTTTTGCCAACCTGCGTCAGTTATGGCGTAGGCGAGATATTCGTTTCCTGACTAGAAGACGAGTGTACTGTGTAGTAGTTCGCTCCGTCCTACTACACGGATGCGAAACATGGCCGTTAAGGTCAGAGGGCTTTCGTAGGTTACTATGTAAATGGATTTTCTACTCTAACAGTTCACTCCGTTTCGAATAGGTCCAGTTTGTTACGCGCTCCCCCAGGATCCAAAACCAAAACACAATAATTCTGGGAGAAAACGGACCTATTAATCAATAAAATGGAAATACAAGATATAGAAATAATAACAATATACAATGATAAAATCTCAAAATGGAATCAAATAAAGTATTAAAATATCAACAGAAAGAGTCGGTCATATCATAACACAAATATATATACATGGAGGGATTTTCCAAAAAACAAAACATTCAAAATAGATTCTACATACTAGTTTTCGATCAACGGTGTCTTCGGAGTATCGCTCTTGCATCGTGGGACGACCGAGTAAGCAATGCTGTCGTTAGGAAACGAGTTCTAGGTTAGGATGGCAAATCAGTAGATGAAGTAGTGAAACTTCATCAGTTGAGGTGGTTGGGACATGTGTTACGAATGCCCAACCACCGACTGCCGCGACGAGCTATATTTTTCGGTGTAGGAATAGGTTGGACGAAAGCTGTGGGCGGCCAAACCAAAACATGGCACAAATCCATGAAGTCACTGACAAGTGGACTGAGTCATGTTGGTAGGTGTGGACTACCTGGTTGGGGTAGGTGAGATGATAGTAATCGGTAGTGAGAGACCTCATATGACATGGCCCAAAACCGTTTGCGGTGGCTCAGTTGCATTCATTCTTTGTGTTCTCTCTGATTCTAACCTTCTGAATTCCTCATCATCTCAATTTTTCTCCTTCTAAATTCATCTCACTGAACTACACTTATCGAATCGTATCTTCGAACTGTAATCTTCTCCATTACTGCTAATATTTCTACTATCGCTATCACTCTTGACGAAGAAACTACCATGTAGGAAAACTGGAAAGGGGTAAAAAAAACAATAACTTCAAGACGTCAGGTCTTGGGCTGCAAGAAGCATCATTATAAGGAATGGATCACTGTTCATACACCGCTCTTTTCAGAAGAAACACAAAATACAGTGGATAGCTATGGTGCAGTTAGACGACCTGGACTTCGCAGCTGACCTAGCATTTCTATCCCACACAACAACTAATGCAGGTTAAGATTGCTAGTCTAGCGGTAGCCTCTGCAGCAGTAGGCCTCAAGTTGCACAATGGAAAAGCCAGACCCTTAGATATAGCACTAAATGCACTAACCAAATTACACTTGACAGGGAAGCTCTGTAACATGTGGCAACCCTAACATACCTGGGCATTACCATTGATAATCAAGGTGGACATGATGCAGATGTAAAGACATGGATAGATAAAGCAAGGGTAGCGTCGCTACAGTTAAAGGATATCTGAACCTTAAAGCAACTCTAAACCACAGAAAAAGTCAGAACTTTCAATGCAAATGTCAAGACAGTTCTATCGTATGGGGCTGAAACTTGGAGAACTATGAAAGCCACCATAAAAAAGATGTGTGTGTTTACTGACACTTGTTTACTCCAAATATGTTAGATCCGTTAGCCAGACACCATTAGCAACAACCAGCTTGACATTTTCCGTATATTATTACCTTCAAGCTCAAGTAGGGTTTCTAGGCGAGGTTGACTGTGAGCAAGTCAACAACCCAATTACGTTCTGGTCTTTACTCCTTCTCCTGTCGTGATCCAATAACAGGGAAGATGGGATAGTCCAGATAATAGAGTATATTTTCTGGGGACTTAATATTATCGAAAGATTACTGAAATCGTTTTTGAGTATATGGGCGAAGAGTTACAGTTCAGAAGAAATATGATGGAGGACGAGCAACCGGAAAGGGAGTTACAGAGGGTGAGAATAAACAAGCAGTTCGGTAAAACAACCTTTGGTACAATCGGTTATAGTAACGAAAGTACCTATTTAAGCAATCTCATTTTCTTCGGAAAAGTAGAATCACTACAGACTCAACAGAACTGATTTTTTAGTTGTTTGCTTAAATCTGGAACTCGTCAATATTTTAGGTACTTTACGGAGCAGCTACAAAACTATTTCAATCAAGGTATTTAGCGATAATTCTATGATCCATCATTTTTCTCTTCGAGTCCATAATTTCAAGCAGAGCATCTCAAATCGTCACCCATCAACCACCTCACTTTTAGGTTACCAAACAATTTCGATTTTAGATGTTAGCAAAATCTTTCGACTCAATCGGTTTTACTCTGAAATACTCTACAATTTATAAACTTCTCAAACATTTATTTCTAGTGTCAGTTCCCATTTTAAATATATTGTTTAATTTAACCAATCTTTTTGTGCGTTGGGAAGTGCTTGTTTCTCTAGACTTCTTTCAGTTTCGTTGGTTGAAGTGCGTCTTCTACTCAGTTACTATTTTGAATGCATGTCATCCTTTTTTCATAGTATACGGTTGATAAGAAACTGTAAAATAGAGTCACCACATTCAATTTTATAAATCATACTTTGTATTTTATGATTTACTAATCGGGTTATAAATGAATATCCCTAAATAATACCTTGTCTAATCGCAAATGATGTGTGCTTATTACAACTTTACTCTTTTTATTTGAAATTTGTAAATTTCAGAAGATACATCCTCATTTAATTGAGCATAAATAGATCCACAGCATTTGCAACTCTGTCGGATGTGAGGCAGTTACCCACTAAAGACAATGAATGAGGTCGCACAAAAAAAACCGTGAATTGACTGGAGTTAGTCATTAACACCATTGGATGACGGTTCAGTGGTCTAGAGCTTAAAGGTTTGTGCCCAATAATGTAGGTCCTGGCTTCGATCCTCACGAGTGGAGGTGGTGGATAAGAACTACTGGTAAGTCTTATACTAGGACAAAAGGCTGCCCTGTGCCTCCAGGTCTTCGATGGTGGTCTAACAATGATTGATTCGTGATTTTAGTGAAACTCTGAAACCCTATAACAAAAGATAAAAAATCAACTCATTTCTATAGCATATATAGATGAGATATTGAATTCTCATCCTGTGAGTTGGCTATGACATGCAGTGCATATTCATAACTACCGACTATCTCAATGAGTCAAGTTTGTTGGTGTTTGAGTAGTATAAAAGAAGGCTAGCAGCACTTGAATCAAAGTTATTCACTCTTCGACTGAGTAAGACAGCCTTCCTGAGGTTCGAGTGGCAAGTTGAACATGTTTAGTGACATGACCTAAAATTAGTAGAAGTTGGGCAAACTACTCGTCTTGCGTTAAATAACGAGTTTTGAAACTGAAATGCACTTTCTATTCAACAAATTCATTTATTCTTTTCAAACCATATTTTCTGTATCTACTTTTTTTACTACTACTACTACTACTACTACTACTACTACTACTACTACTACTACTACTACTACTACTACTACTACTACTACTACTACTACTACTACTAGTAATACCACAATTATTGTTAATTCTGGTTTTGTGGCACTTAACTTCTTGTTATGCGAATATGGTGTAGTAACTCAGATCGCTAGATGTATGCACCAGGTTCTAAATTTCTTATGACCGATCACCAATCTGTTCACTAAGTTTGTAAAACTAATGAGCATTGAATGTCAAACAAAAACTTGTGAAGTTGTTTGGTTGCTAGAGGTAATTAGCACGCAATAGCGTAAGCGAATATTCCATCCTGATCTTATTATCACGACGAGACTAGGTACTGGATGTAGTAGGTTGTACTGAAGTTTTGGGTTGCAGAGTTTCCTACAATCAGCTCTGACCCAATTTCAGGCTACATGCATTAGTGGCCACATTGAAACTTAAACGATAGAACTTGATCAACATCAAGAGACGAAGCAAATATAACATTGCTCTCAAATCAGCGACCAATCTATTACAGACTTAAAATTATTACAATTTTCAACCTAGAATTCAAAAAGTGATTAATTTTCTACCTGATTTATCTATAAATTTCATTGTTAGACAACTTTATTGAAGGTAGAATTTCACCGTTAATATTTATCAAAATGCTAAGATTCTGTTTACTTGTTTAATTATTTCAATTTATAAAAAAATTTACGTGTTACAAACTAAAATGTACAAAGAGTAATAGCATCTGATTGCTGATTTTTATTGTGCAGAAAATGTAAACTTAACTATAAATTAAATGTGCTAGAAACCAGTGCAAGTTGATATTTTTTTATGTATCATTTTTACAAAATACATTCTTGCATGACAAAGCATTTAAGGCAGATAATTTAAATATGTCTGTAAGGAAAAAACTAAATGAATATTTTACTGCAAAACTTTTGTATATATATATATATATATATATATATATATATATATATATATATATATATATATACCTGTTTATTCAGGATTTGATCGTCATTAGTTTGTCTTATCCATAAATCTCATTTACCAGTTTTCATCAATGTAATTAAGATATAGCTATCGGTAAATATATTTTTAAAAGGCGCCAATTTATTTTAATTTCCATTCTTATGAATGAAACAATTTCAAAATTTTTTTGTTTTTTAAAAATTCCATTCCGAAATTTTAATATGTTTAAACATTTCATTACACAAATGCATATATCAACATTAAATGCATTTAATTTGAACTCATTTAAGACAAAAAGAAATCATCACTAATGAATCAGTTACCACATAGATTGCCCTTTAATTAATTTTCTTCTTTTTAAAATAAAACTTTAACAGATTAGTAAGGCGAAAGTATAATATAGGGACGAACTAAAAACAACCCTGATAAATTTCCAGCTAATTTTTAACCAACCAGAAAACCAGCTTTTATAAATGAATAGTTCATAGAAAAGAAAACAATAATATCGCAAGGTGTAAACAGACATATCATAATCAACAAGTTTGCTAGTGTCTTCTAAAGACTTCTCTATCTGTAAATGGATAAACGAAATTCACTCGAAAAATACACGAGCTGCAACCTGATGAGCTCATTCATAAAAAAGTGTCACATGGTTTGGCTTTGTTTCAGTATTAAGGAGTTAGGGTTGGGAATAAGGAATATTGTGTATTTATCTGTTACATAGAATTTATGGAGACAGAATCAAGCATTTGATACGTTTGAAATCATCGGTCTTATTTTGTAGCTGTAAACATAGCTTTTTAAATCATCTTCAAAGTTTTGAATAGAAATAAAAAGTATTTTGTAAAATATTTAAAAATTGCTTACTCGATTCTAATCGGTTTTTCCCTAAAAGTATATGCTTCCTATATATTATCCCATAACTCCTAACTACTTAAACTCTCTGCTCAATGTGTATCGTTATTTGAAAGTTGGAAAACTGAATAGTGATTCTTTAGAATACAAACTGAATAATAATCATATCGATTAATCTATCTGTAATAGCGTTAATATAAATTTTACAATTCAAGTTTCAAGCTTTAAACAAAGAAACGAATCTATTACAAAAAATGATTAGGTAATTTAAACAATTCAATGGAAACATTTTTCTTTTCTAATGATATCATTTATCAATTGTATTTATTGTTAATTAGAATAAACAAGTTTAAAATAAATATATGGAAATTGCATATCATTTAGGAAGTTACTGAAAGTATTTTTAAATCATTTAATAAATTAAACGATAGTGTAAAACAACTCAATCAGAATAATCAACAAATAAAAGATTATTGACCACTTGAAAATGCAAATTAATTAAAGAACAAAAACCTTATGCAATTAGAATAGATTCATTATTATCAATAATTTTTTTAAATCATCAGCCAAAAAAGGGATAAAAATTTAAGATCAAGTTTCTCTCTTAATATGATTATTGATCACTATTAGGTCCGTTTTCTAATTCCATAAAACAACGTCTTATTTTCGGTGTAATATATGGAATAACAATGATTTTGTGTGATTCTTATGCAGGTCAATATTCTTCGTATGAATATAGTGTAAACCTCGTTTCAAATGACATGGAGTATGAGTTTTTATAGTAATTCTGTGTATTTCCTGTCTGTGATATTTGCCAAATAATCAAATGTTTGTATGAAAAAAAATGTACTTTCATTCCGGAAGGTGAAGTAAATCTTCTGCTTTCAGTCTTGTAGTCTTGCTTGAGTAGTATAGATCATCCTGGTTGTATGTTCAACGTAATCCATCCTTTGAAATATCAATAATGACTGAGTTATTATTATTATGAGCAACGATTTACGGTTACAATACTATCCGATTGGTATTGTACATCGAATTAAAACATTTTCACTTATTAATTATTACAATTACGTTAGCTGACCAAGAGAAAACAATAATTACTCAAAAAGCATTACGAAGTATTCAGTTATTATATATATATACAGATGTCTATACAGTAGGACTGTATAGAGTGGTAACATGGAAAACTATAAATGCCATCATCCAAATGAGATAGGTGTTTATTAACAGTTGTCTACTCAAGATACTGCCGATCCGTTGGCGATAAACCATCAACAACAACCTACTGCGAGAGAGAAAAAACTAGATTACAGATGAGAAAGAAGCGAGGAGAGGACATACATTGCAGAAGTCATCCAACTGCATCACAAGGCAAGCCCTAACATGGAATCCTCAAGGCCAAAGGAAAACAGAAAGAGCTAAGAACACATTACTCCAAGAACTGGAAGCAAACAGAGAAAGAATGAAAGGAAATTGCTTAAAAATGGAAAGGAAGGCCCAGAACAGAGTAGGTGTGAGAATACTGGTTGGCGACCAATGTTCCGTTAGGGGTAACAGACTTAAGTAAGTAAGTAATGCATATATCGTAATAAGTGGATTTACTGAAATTCTTGTTTATTATAATAATGAGTAGTGTCGCTTGAATGAGATAGTAAAACACTGGCTACACATTGACAGAATATTGTGTTATATCAGAAACTGGCTAAAGTTCCTTCTTGTAAACAAATCGATTCTAATTGAAAGATATCGATGATAATATTTAAAAAGTCTAAACTCGATATAACATAAGATTATAAATGAGCACTAATTAAAGTGTAGAAACTTTCTAATTATTCTCTAATTATATTTGATCGTTGCTTTAATAACATTTTAAAGTGTATTTAACTAATAACTAACGTAGGATCCAAACTGAGGTTTGTACTGAGGAATAACTGTTCAGGTAGTTTAGAAACGCGTCTTGCCCAGTTGAATTCAAAACAAGTGATTTGGGTTAATAACGGTTCTAATTTCCATCATAAATATAAATATACATCACTACCTAAACAATATTACCGTCCAGTTATTCTACCAAAAATTATTCAATTATTCAAATAAACAGCAACAAATAAATGAAATTCTATCCCTCCTGGATAGATCAGATTCGTTCGACAGATAATATTTGGTTGCTTTATAACATAGAGTGTTTCCTATTCTAGAAGAGTGCTTCAGTTCACAATCAAAATGCACAATTCCAGTCAAAGCACGCAACCCAATCAAAAGAGGAACAAATCAATATGGCTGTCACAATGACTAAATGGCTTAAACAACTTAATGCAGTTCAGAAAGAAACATAGAAACTCAGTAAAGGCTGAAGAAATAGAAACCGTACTAAAATACAAATATTATCATCTCAAATGGAGTCGAACAGATCAACAAAATACACAACTGAACGATTCAATAAAGACAAATTACAAATGTATACATAGAGGGATTTTCACAAACTAAGCCTTCAAAAACGGATCCTACAACTATTGTAAATTTTCAATAAAAGTTCACAATTAAAACAAATTCCTCTAGAAACTGTATAAAAATCACTGTATACATTTGGTATTAGAACTAGGAAGATATTTTAAACAAACATAAATAAACTTTACGTTACAAACAATTACATAATCATTTAATAATTAAGTTAAAGACAGAAATCCCCCCTAAACTAAATAAATAATGTAGAAAAACAAATTTTCATGAAAAAAAAACTGATAAATAGGAATAATCTTTACTGGCAAATTGATTTCTGTCATTATTTCTTTATTATCATCCGTATATAATATGAATATTTAGTCGATTAGATAGTAAAAGCAATCACATACAACTTGTTCCAATTTTCTTCACGCATACCATCATGTAATATTGATTTGGATGTTTGATTACGTCAAACCTCTTTCATTTCAAAAACTATCAGCGATAAATGAGAAGAAACGATAAAAAAATTTACAGATTGAGGTTATTGTACAATATCTTAGGGTTCTACTGCCTATATTTTGGAATTGGAATCATTGTAATTCTAACCACGAAAAATGCGAACATAAAGACTGATATAGAAATAAAGATTTATTGACTCTGCAAACGACAATACCAAGACAAATCCTCAAACGTCATCATTGAGCTGAATACTTAAATTTCTATACTGATTTTATACACACTTGATGTTTGGTTCATAAACACAATGTAAACTAAACATATGTCCAGGTTTATCGTAAAACACACATGAAGTTCATACAGATGAGTACAAAGAATATTATTATGACATTGAGTGAAAGTTCACACTTGTTATACTGCATGAAATTCAGTATAAACATGTTGATCCTAAATAAGGTTACACTGGAAAATATAAAACTAAAATATTGTACCTAATTAAACTTCATATTGAGAAAAAACTAATTTTCTAACATTATATATTGAGTTAGAGAAAAGATGAACTCATTTTCTAATTCCGATTTATCAAAGATTTATTGAAAAATTCACAAACGTTTTAATAAACTAATTTTCGATGTTAATTTAATTTATATAATCTGCTTGATTTTAAAGCTTTAAAGTGAATCGAACTCATCATGGATAAACCAAATATTCATTGTATGGTTCAAAATATCATGACTGACAATGATTAGTGAATCACAATTCAATGACTTTATCTTGAACCTAAGGTAAAAAAACAGTACATTAACCATACGCTGTAATATATGAAATAATTCTCAAAGAATGATTACATGAAACATTATAAATTAGGAATCGTGGATCAGAATTACAATGTAGTTTATGTTCAGATATTTATAGGAACTAGAAAGTCAAAAACTCTCTCTTGATCGCAATCAGTATAAACTTCTACTTGATAGCTTTCATTATTGCTACATAATTCTTTTGATTATATTAAGAATGCTTAATTATTTCAAAAAGCAGTAAAACGCACAACAACACCAGTGAAATCTACTACATATTAAAATAAATTTTGAATAAACATGAAACTGTTTACATGTCAAACAAGATACTGATCAAAGAAACCATTTAATATAAGGGTAAACAATTCAGCTCAACAAATTAATCTGGCATCAATCATGACTTTGAAATGAAATAAAATAAAATAAAAATGTTAGAAAATACTTATGAGAACATCATACAATAGCAGAAGTACAATTTCAGATACAGAAATAATAAAAATAATCATAATGACACTAAAAACTATCAACGAGATACACATGATTGACTGAGCTAACATACATACAAGGTGAAATAATAAAGCTATTAATTTATCAAGTAGTATTCACTGTTAATGTAGTTCTCACTGTAAATTATTTATTAAAGTATTTTTAAATAGAAGAAACTGTATGCCTCATCATTTACAATTAATCGATCACCGAGTATTGACCATTGTTATGTATGTCAGGTCCTTGTTAAAGCTAACAGAATACTATATGACAATCAATCCAAGCTGCTCGACATCGTGTGCACTATATGTTCATATATACGAACGTGGTTGAAGATGGTCGAAAAGAAAGCTTAAGACTTAGTTTTCGTTCTAGCTGATATTCATCAGAAAAGCTTTTGTGTAATCATGACATTGATTACTATTCAGTAATCAGTCAATTTTAAGTACATCTCAGTCTTACAAGAAAAATAAATATGTTGTAAAAGTCAAGCTGATATTGAATAAAAAGTGAAATAACAGTGTCAAGAAATGTCAATACTGATTTTTTAATCTATTTCTTAAACAGGTCAACTTATTTTAACGAAAGTTACAAAGCTTAAAAGAGCATACATTGTCTAAATCTAATTACTGTTAATGCTCATACAAATTATTGGTTAGGATCAACTACGCCGTAAATATATTGTAGAAAATGAGCGTTAAGTTAACGAGTAGGGACTAAGTGATTTTCACCTAAAATGCCGAATATGTTTCCGCACTATTGTTAGTGTTTATGTCAGATACCAATTAATAAGTAGATTATAGCCAATTATACGAATGGAGAGTAATCCTAGCTAACATTAATTTTATGTGGTATCATGTTTCTCGGATTAATATGAATGGTGAAGTCAGTCAGTCAGATACACCGTAGAACTTCGTACGTACGTATATAAGTTTAGGTTGCCACACTACATCAGCACAGAGACACGATTTTCAATTAAAATTCCATAATAGTGGAAGTAGAAGAAGTATCAGCAGTAATCAGAGAGATCAGAGCTCGATTATATTATTCAAGATATACAATTCAGTGAAGTAAACTTAAAAAGAGAATGATAAAGGTGATGAAGAATTCAGAAGATAAGGATTTGAAAGAACGCAAAGAATGGATGCACCTGCGCCAATGTAAAAGATTTTCAGCCATGTTGTTCAAGGTCTCTGACCATCGATTACTGTCATCACGCGGATCACAACCAGTTAGTCTACACTTACCTACATGACTCATTCCACTTGTCAGTGACTTCATGGATTTGTGACATGTTTTGGTTTGACCACCTCTAGCTTTCTTTCAACTAACTCCCACAACACAAAACATTGCTCTTCGAGGCAGTCGGTAGTTGGGCATTTGTAACACATGTCCCAGTCACCTCAAATGATGAAGTTCTAAAACTTCATCTATTAGCCTGCCATCCTTACCTAGTAAGGGATTCCTAACAACAACATTGCTTACTCAATAGTCTCAAAGTAAACGAGCAATGCTTCGGATAAAACTATGATTGAAAACCAGTAACCTACGAATATCTTCTACTCTTACTGGCCATGTTTTACAGCTGAATTCACTCTTCATCATGTTCAGAGATAGACAGGATGAGTTTCCGAACGTCTATTAGTTCGTTAGATGCTACTGAGATCCACGGTTTCATCCTGGCCTCGTGGTTTTTCATACAAACCTCCGGTCGGGCATGACTTATGTGGCCGCTAAACTGTTTTGCTAGTTGTTCATCATCAAGGTAGCAACTACGGTAGTGGAATGATGAAGTGCATTCAGTTGTCATTTTAAAAAATGTACAGACCTAGATACCAACGTTTGTTAATCGAATTTAGTCATTTATAAATCAAATTAAACCGAACGTTTAAATTAATACGTTGTTGATGAGTGGTCATATCAGCCTAAACATCAGTAACTTCATGTTAAAGTGAGTTATCCTAACTGCTTTGAGTATGTGTGTGAAAATTTTTCACTTCTGAGAAATACAGTAATTAACAGTAAAATTTGAACGACCAGCTTGACTAATTCGCATTCCCCCTTGTTATGTCTAAACGATTAGGTTGTTTTGATTGGTCTACTGTACGGCGGTTTGCCTATTGGATGACTGAAATTTCAAATCGAGTATAATATTTTGATTGGATGGATCATTTATAAGAATCTGTAATCAGCGTTTGGTACAAACTATTAGTTGGATCCTTTTAACGTTTGTACTAAAATTGGGTTTTCCTAATGAATACAAAACGATTGACCGGCTGATCTATCAACAGGGAGAATTTGTTAACGACATTCCACTATTTACCCAAATTACAGAGATAGTTATTTAAAATATAAGTTATGGAACGAAACACAAGTTCTCCCACAATAACAGCTGGCTTGTGTAGTGCTTCAGATGACGCAGATACTTATTTGAAGTGCTTTGTTACAAAATCACCGTTGGAGGCAATGGCACAACGATTCGGTCATGTAGTTCGAGAATTCCAGATCAACCTGCCGCCTCAAATAAACAACGGATGTGATAGTTTACAATATTCTAGTAGTTTTACCACCTTTCAAGTTAATCCCAACACTACTACCTCATCATCATTAATATATCCTTATTTTACTTCCATCCCCACACTCCACTACCATAATGCTACCACCACCACGACAACAACTACAACAACTACGATAGCAACTTCTACCGTTATCGGTAACATTTTACAGGATGGTACTGCAAACACTACTTCTAAACTCCCTCTATTTCTGTCGAAATTATGTGAAACAGATGCAATATCGGAAAATCTGTCTAATATTACGTCATTTAATGCAATGAAGCAAAAGAGTAGTCAAGAATCATCAAACGTGAACTATACTAATGATATGAATGAAAATTCTAGTGATCCTTTTGTATCACCGTATGTTGAGGCATTAAATTCAATACAGCATTCATCGCATGAAAAACAAAACTTACGAAATCCTTTTTGTACTAAATCGAACTATTTAGATAGTTTCCATGCGAATCCATTAAATAAAACATGTGAGTGTGAATTCCACTCATTTCTAAATGAACCTACAAATTATGGTTTGAATTTATCATTTCCAAATGATAAAACGACTCATCGAGAAACATCATGTCTTAATTTTGAAAACTGTCACCATAATCTTATAAGTGGAAGTAATAACTGTGATATGTCAAATTCAAACAATTTATCAATGTTTGAGTATAAAAACCGCTCATATCCCCACAGTTTAATAAATTCAAATCTCCATTCTCCTAAATCTGATCAAACTGAAGCATATTCATCATTAATATCGAATAATTTTACAGAAGCATATAATTGTTTGACTCATTCTGTAAAATATCCAAATGTATCTTCAAATATTTATTTGAATAAGTCAGTACCCATTTATTGGTCAAGTGATTGTAATAATCCAAATGTGAAACCACCATTTTCTTACATTACACTGATTGTTTCAGCAATGAATTCAAAATTATCAAAAAAAATTACATTGAATGAAATTTATGCATGGATTATGCACACATTTGCTTATTATCGTAAAAATACAAGAAGGTTAGTGATGTGAGTTGAAGTGATTAAAGTATATATATATATATATATATATATATATATATATATATATATATATATATATATATATATATATATATATATATATATATAATTCATAGTTGGTGTAAATGAAGAAGCTCTTGGACAAGCGGGAAGCTCTGTCATCACAAACAGAATAATTATGCTTAAAATCCATGAGCATGTTTAGGTATCCAGACAGATCTACACAAAGAAATGTGGGTGATAGCCTTACGTTAATAAATAATACGCCCAGTCACGATAGTTCAGTAACATAAGAATGTTTTGCATGAGTTTGAAACAGCATATTATGTATTCATCATAAACTTTCCCTCTTAAATTCAATTTTATGCATACAATTGGAGCGGGTATATCAAAGCATAGCATATCATAGATGGTTTCAACCACTACAAAATATTATAAGTGTATTTGAACATTTTCAGTTATCCACACAATGGATAGCTCATACGAATCGGCTTTAATATCTGCAAATTATTGCACGTTAACGATCTATCGTATTCTATGTTAAAATTTACAACAAAACGAAATTGGAAGAAATCAACTAATGAAAAGTTCTTGAATAGAAAAACAATTATATTTGTTATATGATATTAGTAATTCATAAAAAAATATTATTCTAAGTTTATGAAAACTTCAATTATCTCGATGTATTTTCATAACATTTTGGTAAAAGTTCCAATTTGACTTGATGAAGCACATGATTCATTTATTGTCTATGCTTTAGGTTACTTTTTGCTACAAATAAACATTGATTTGTATTGAATTCACAATTTATTGATGTAAGAAATAAACTTGTAGTATGATTATTTATTCAGATGTGATTTACACTGACTTTCTAATACCTATAAGGAATTGACAAAGGCAAAATTTTTCATAAGTAATTAGCTTATGATTGTATATCATGAATATTTGTTTTTTCTCTATTCATTCCGTCAGTCATGTTCTATCAGTTTAATAATAATAAAATAAAAATTATTGAGACAATGAATCGATCATTTTTAGGATGCTATTAGAAACCTGTAAGCACTGGACGGCCGTTCCTTCTTGGTACAAGACTCGTCAGCAGTGTCCATCTACGATTCCCACCCACGGGAATCGAGCCCAGGACCTTCAGTCTCGCATGTATATGCTTAAACTCCAGTCCACTGCTCCAGCGATCAACAATGTCAGTGTCCAACTTTCATCAGTCCACAGTATTGTGCATTCTCATCAATTGTCTTCCATAACTCTATAATTAAAATAATAATAATAATAATAATAATAATAATAGTTGATATTATTGATTTAGAGATTAAAATATTGATAGGAATATATAGGATTCACTTCAACTATTTGGAAATAAATATTACACAAAAATTATTAACAAAGAAAAATCGATGTAGCTTGTAATTAAATGGTAATACAGAAGTAATTCACTTAAAACATATATATATATATATATATATATATATATATATATATATATATATATATATATATTAACATGTAACATCAACGATTGGGAAATACTAATTCATACCAGCTGCTATGAGGAACTTTTTTCTCCTAAGACTTTGTTTCATTAACTGTAAAAAGCCTTGAATAATTTAAATCTTTGGCATAATCAATAGATTTTACACTTTCAATATGAAACAAATTCTGTATTTAGAAACTGGCTTACTTTGTTGAGCTACTGTTATGAATAAATGTTTAGCTTATGACAATGGATGTTTTTTTAGCTTTGTAATGGTTAAGTTAAATGACTGAAGTGACTGTGAATAGAGGGTTATCAGGTTTAAGTACTTTTTTAAAAAACCAATCAATGAGAGAACTTAATTTCATGATTTTCATAGATTTAATTTGGATTTATTCAGAATAAATACACTTACACTGAACATAACTCACTATTGATTGGTTAATCAATGTTATCATAGTATACAATTAATTTATGAATGATACATGGTTGAAATATTACAATTAAAATAAAGCACATTCATTATCTTACAGTGTTTTAGCGATTACTTTCTTAACGTAAATCTCCAGTGAATTAAATATTAGAAGGATCAATCATGTGCTCTCTCATGAGGTGATTAGCGGAAATTTGTTGTTTCTTTTTTAAATCAAAATTTATGAAAATGTATGTGGTCACACAGGATTGCGAAGTGACTGAAATAAGACTATACATCAATCACTAAATGTAAGGTTCAACAGTCTAAAGGTTTAGCGATCACTACATAACCTGAAGGTCCAATGTTTCATCTGTCGTGAGGTTGAGGATGCCCGCTTACGTGTTGGAGCAAAATAACAATCCACTGTCTCTTATTTTATAATATAAATGAACTCCTTGCGCTTATAAAACTTATGCTACGACTTGCTTATTAATACTAATCTAAAAAACCAATATCGATTTCCTAAGAATAAGTATAATTTTTTGGTGTTGTTATGGTCTATAAGACATATGCTTTAAGAAGCAAAATATTTCATATCCATTCTGGAAAAAGTCAACCATATCGTGATTTATGAATAAGAAGTGGATATTAATTATTTCAGTATGAATTAAAAGTTAATTTATCAGGAGAGTCTTATTTTCTATAATTATAACGTACATTCAGTTGTTTGTTGTAAGCATATCAATGTTTTGTATTTCGTTTATTAATATGAAACTAATCTGATATGATGGTACTACCAAAAAAATGTGTAACCAATTATAAACAAGCAGATTAAGATTCAATATCCAATATTTTGTAACTTTAATTAATTACATATTTTTGACATTTTACTGATCCTATTTCTTATCTTTTTTTTCATTTATCATTCATTTTTAAATGGATACAGATGGCAAAATTCCATAAGACATGCATTATCGTTCAATGATTGTTTTATTAAAGTACCACGTCCATCTGGTGAAGCTGGTAAAGGTTCTTATTGGACAGTGCATCCATTAGCTATAGACATGTTTGATAATGGTTCATCAATGCGACGTAATCGTAAATTTATTGACGAGAATCGTTATCGTCATAATCATAATCATATGAATGAAAAAAAGCTTTCATCTATTAAAAATTCGGGAATGAATTTATTAAATCATCATCCTCCTCCTCCTCTTCAACATCATCATAGTCATCACGAATCACAAATAAACATGAACAAAGATGATAATGATCAATTATCAATTATAATTACAAATAATGATAAACAAAATGATCTTATGGCGGATTATTCAAATCCACACGATCAGCATCATCATAATGAAGATACTGTGGATATTGACGGTTATATTAATAGTTTTACCAAGAAAATGAAACAATCCACAATATACAACAATGATAACAATATGGGCAATAATAATTCTAATTATAAAGATGATTATATAAAAACAATAACAATGTTGAATCAAATAAAATCACCTTGTACCATGTAAGTTCAATGAATCAATATTCTCAAAATGTACTTCATATGATTATTCACAATAATTCTTCAATATGAAATGTATGATATATATATGTGTATACATATTCCGTTTTAATTATTGTATAATTTCTAGAAAATATTATTAAAAAAAAAACAGAGGATAATAATTTAAAAATGCACTCTGACCATAAATTTCAAACACTGAATAGACAATGAAATTAAGAGTAGTTCATCCAAACAACACCTCAAATTTTCATACATTCAAGGTAATTAATTAAAAAAGGTGTATTCATAAATGAATCTTGAAATATGATTGAATAGATTTTTATTTTTATCAAAAAAATATTTTTCTTCGTTCGTTCCCTATTTGAGACTCGTTACCTGTATATGTCTACATCCTACTGTTGACGTTCAGTCTAAAGCTTGAACCTAGTAGCCATTGTTTCAAACTCCCTTAATATTGTCCAATCATTTATTAAGTTCAGATTGCCACGAACTTTTTAAACTGATTTGAAATGTATAACACTATCGATTATTTAACTATTGATACTTAAGACTGGAGATAAACGAAGACTATGCTTTTTGATCATATTTTCAACTATAATCGATGCATCTAGTTTCTCGTTTGTGATAAAAACTAACTTTAAAAAACACCTTTGTCTATTTTATTGATTTATTATTAGTTTCAAAAAAACTAAATAAAAGTAAATTGATTTTTTGAAGTAAGTAACATTTGTAGCTCAGCTAGATACTTTTTATGAATATTACTTCCTTGGAAATGAATGCTTGAATTGGGAATTTTTTTTTCAATTACTTGACAGACGTTACATCATTTCTTTCCGATAACCTAGTCTATCTCATTCCTAGTTGGTTAGAGACTGAAATGAATTAAGCCTTTTTAAATGTCTCTTAAAACAATTACTAAAAAGATATACAACACTTCAGCTGCGTGAAACTCAACATTACAACAAGACAGAAGAAGAAAAGGTGATTCTCGATGAGGAAGTTTTTACTACTACTAGAATAAATTAGAAATACTTTGTTTACTTGAACAAATATCAACAAAATCATATATTGTGATTTCTAAATGAAAATTATCATTTACTCACTAGTGAATAGTTTCATGGGGTAATTTCACCGAATTCTAGTGAGAAGTCGTGACTAGTGGAGTTCAACCCAGTCAAGTGTGAAGCAGTGCCGGCCATAGTAGATTTCTAAATTGTAATAGTTTACATGGCTTAAATATTTTAGATACAAAGCTTAATAGAACATTGTCAATTAATTGACTGGTAAAAGATACGACCATATACAATGAGCCAAAATATCCATCTACACTTACAACTATATGAAAATGCTATCAAAAAACTGTATGGCTAATATTTATGCTTAATATATAAATTAATTCAACGAGGATTACATATCCAGGTTCAATATTTTCAGTAACTTAAAAATCCGAAATAAATATTCCGATATAAAGAATAGTTTTACATCGAAATCCTGAATCAATTATCGTTAGGCCATCATTAGAAATCTGGAAGCATTGAACGGTCACTTCGCGCTGGTAAACGCAAACTTTTCATAAACATCTAGAAAAATAAAGCATTATATGTCTTTTTTAATAGTAAATCTAGTTTATTTCCAGGACCACTAATAAACCTATAAATAAACTTTATTTCTGTACATAAATTAACCTCAAGTAAAGGTTCTGTTCCTACTTGAGTGGAAGTGGCATGTGGATATAGAAAGTGGCCAGAAAATTAATAACAAACATTCAAGTAAGGACAAATCAATATTGTCTATTGTAAAACAATGTTCATAGATCTATAATTGAAGAGGCTGCAAAATAACTCATTACCAACGATTGTTCACTTAAATATTCTCTTTTCACATTTTTTTAAAACTCTCTTTTACTCGATCTAACACACCATCTGACATTCTCATTCAATTTTTTTTTATCAAGAGAGAATTCATGGAAAAATTTGTCATCGGATACATTAGATTGTTTAAATGATCGCATTCAGCATATCTGTGGTAATACTAACAATATAAATAGTAATAATAACAGTAATCATGAGACTTCTCCATATCTCCCTCATTGCTCCTCTCACAATTACCAGAAACAGAAGAAGGAGGATTTAAATGTTGATGAAAATTATTCACGCAACGATTACAAATGTGATATGGTTTTATCGTCATCATCATCATCGTCATTGTTATCTTCTTGCCCCTCCTCTTGTTCTTCTTATTCTAGTTCCTCCTCCATTGCTACTGTTGCTCTCCATCCTTTACCAACCACTTCAACATTCATCCATAATCCAAGTCATAATCACCGTGATATTCAATGTGATTATCCATGCATTAATCATTCTAAAATTCAATTAACTTTGTTGAATAATTCTTATCAGAAATCTATACAGAATTTGATCAATTCACAGAATATTGCTAATCAATTCAGTGATAATAATCATGATAATAACAACTGGAATCTAATTAATGTCAAAAATGAAAACAGTAATCATACAAATGACAATACCGATTACAATGACAATGAATACAGTACACTGAATTCGATAGATAGTAATAATGCTGACTTATTATCACGAAATACAATTAAATGGTATGAAGAGTTTGCTTTGAATCAAATATTCTAATGTATATATCTAATATATTTAATAAATTGAAATTTTTTTTATTAAATTAACACAATTTATAATTGTTTGCTAGAAAAATAAAATTAAACTAAATTAAAATCAAAAACATATTTGTGTCTTAGAGATTATTATTTATTCATAATAACATTATAATTGATAATAAAAGAAATTCAATGAAAAATTTGTTCAAGTTGTATTTATTTTTTTAATACTCTGGATCAAATTTTTCGAAATTGAAATCAACTGATGGTACATTTAGTATATGACCATCAGTCAGAAAAAGAAAGTATGTCGCCATATTCGGGAATCGCCAGCTGGGTGTATCTCTACTCAGATATAGATGTTCAGGCTGGATTTTCAAACGTCGTACCTTTCATTTAAAATGTCAGTGCACTATCCCCACAACTAATTAGTCCAGATAGCCACTTGTTCTACGAGTAGGAAGATACTGGTAACTTGTAACTGAAACTTAATAAGTATATCGAAACAAATATCTCAGGGTATATATATGACACTACAACCTGTTCAGTCACGCTCCTAAATATCATCAACCGGAAACTGTGAATTCTTACCATAAGAATAAACTTGGTTTCAAGTCAAATTAGAAACAGTGAGTTTGTAATTAGGTTGACGAGCAGTTGATTGATAGATAGGTATTTCATTGGTTAAGACACTCACTGTACGCACTGTTTTAAATATTCTACATTATTTTCGTGTGGACAACAGTATAGTCTAATCACACCTTTTAAACTAATAACGTAACGTACAAAATTAGCAAACTATGGTGAATTACGTTGAATATCGAAACTGAGATTCATACATGAATAGTTAATGAAAGAGTAAAACTATTATAGACAATAAACCACTATTACAATCGAGAACAGTATGCTTTATTTCTCAACAAATATAACAATGACTTAGTGGAGTTTTTTATGCAGAAACTTTTGCAGAGCTCAGAAACAGTTTATACGAAAACGGAGATAGAAAATAAAATGAGACCTAGAGAGCACAAAACAGCAATTTCGTCCCAAATTTAAGACTCATTAGAATTGTATGTATCCATGGTCTCACACAGAGTTAAACACAGAATTTCCAAGTGTGATCGAAAACACATCCACGAATTCTGTGATTTGTAATGATTTTCAATCACTGTCAGGAGTAAGTTAGTGGAACATCATTTACATAATCGATTCCGAAGCTAACAACATCCCATTAGATTTTTAAACACGGTAAATAAGCCCAGAACTATGACTGCGTGAAAAAATCACTTTTCAATATTTGAATTTTTCTTATTTCAAATTCAAAAGTAACTTGTGAATCGTAAACATAACAAACATTTTACTGAACAGGAAAAGTTACAGAGAAAACACCGTACATATATTTATTTTTAATGTAATTTAAAAGTTTAGTTAGTTATTGCTTGACTTTCCAAATATTATCTAACATAAACTGACTACATGTTGATTGATTTATTTAGAGCTTGAGGTATATAGGACAAATTCAGGATAGTTGAATATTGCTCAAATCTATGTTATATATATATATATATATATATATATATATATATATATATATATATATATATATATATATATATATATATATATATATAATGTTTGAACACCTGGCCAGATGTATCTATTCATTGCAAATGTCATGTCATCATTTTCAAATGTATCATTTATAGAAAGCAGAAAATCATGATTGAGGTGAAAGTGAGATGTTAGATTTTTCATTGTGTATACTTTAAACTGTTATTTTTTCGCTTTCTTTTCAATATAAATAAAATAATCTCTTATAGACACGTATAATTAAAATATAAAGAATTCAAATTATTTATTCCATAAAATAATAAGAAAGTTTACAAGTTTTAGTAAAAACATTCATGCATGTATAGGCCCGCGCGTATGGAGAGTACATTTGGCTGAAGATATTGAAAATATGATGACATACACACAGTTTATGTGTATGTGTGTGTACGTGAATATATACTTTCATACATGCGTTTAGAATTATTGGGAACAGTAAGAGTGTAATGAGTTCTCATAGTCTTTCCATATGAATCAATCAGTTATCATCAATAATGATGTCAGTTATATGTAAATTTTAATAAAATATATAGAAAATAACAATAGTTAGTGAACAATTCTATCATTGTCATAAATTAGGGAGTTCATTTATTAGAAAATAGCGTGAATTCAAAGGATGAATTTATGAATGATATAATAATAATAATAATAATAATAATAATAATAATAATAATAATATAATATTAGGTATGAACTAACTTTTATTCTTACTTTTAAACTGCCACTTCATTTCTAATTGTTGATGAAAAGTAATAAATTGACTAGCTTTCTCAATTCTTTCAAAGGTTTAAATAATTACTAAAACATTTAATTTTTCGCTAAATTATCTCAGATTTAACTTCGTTTCATTCATTTCAGTCTTGGTAACAGCATGATGAGATAAGTCATCTTAAAACCGACTTTTATATAGTTATCAATTCAGAGATCAATAATAGTCCGAGTGACTGTGATACATGCATATGGATAGTTCAGCAGTGACTGAATTCATGATTTACCCACACTTTACTGTCAGTCTGTAATTGATGGCAATAAAGTGTGTATCATCCATTTGTTGATCTTATTTACTCAGTTGGGTTTGTTTGTCACCGCTTGATCTAGTTTCGTTTGCATTAGTTGCAAAATTACAACTGTAATCCAGAAAAGCCTTGTAAAAAAAATTTCAGAACATTCTTTTTGGATGGATTACGTCTTATTCAGCATTACTATTATTTCATTTTAGCACGATAAATGTTCCGCATAACATACATATACTGCATTCCAATATAACAACATTTGTGTTTAGTGTGAATTTCATTCGGTTTGACACTTAGCATATGCTTAAGTTTATTCTATGTAAAACCTACTTTATGCTTCTCTTATTTTGGTTGTTTGTATATGTTATTCATTAATTAATAATGAAATGTTCATAAAACCAATAAATGAGTGTGTTGAAATTTAGTTATTGTTGTGTAATATGGAGGTGAAATAAAACCTACTTCTAATGGTTGTTTTTGTCCTCTTTTTTTATTCCTACAAATTTCAGTCTCTTTCTGTTCTAGGATTATAATTCTTCCTATTTATGAGGACAGTCTGCTGATTAGTCCCATACCAGGACGAAACGGCCGTCCAGTGATTCTAGGTTTCTAATGGTGGTCTAACAATGATTGATTGATGATTTCAAATGTGTAAAAAACACAAATCTCTAAAGCTCTAACTGGAAACAGTCTAATTTATCGAATTTTTTCAACTAGATTACAGGTCATCAACAAGTAATATGGTTCCACTGTATTGCTGCTGTTCGCTTGTTTCTGTTTTATTGAGTTGTAATCCTTAGGCAATTTCGTGTTTTACCCATTAGGGTTCACGACGAAAAGGTATATAAGCCTAATAATATCTCATAAGAAAATGGATGCCTGAAATAAATTATAATATTTGAATTCATGACTATGAGCTTACTGCAAGATTAATTCAAGTGGATCGTATGAGGACAGATCATGAATGCATCAGAAATAAATACTCAAAACTTTGTGGCCTTTAATACCAATCAAAATTAAGTTAGCAATGAGCGAACTAAAAAGGCTATTACAGAGAACTTTCTACTGAAACTCTTGATTTTCAATAAAGTTCATATTTCGAAAAGATTAAATGATTTTCTTGTGCAACAAACTTCTGAGGCCAGTAAATTTCACTTAGGAGTGTTAAGATTAAGAGTGGGCCACTAAATGCTCTGGCATGGCCACGAGTGAGAAGAGTCCATTACTTTTTTTTATCTCGAAACGCGCTCACATGGCCACGCGTACATAACCACTACCAACTCACTGACTTTTCGTTGTGGGGGTGTTTTATACGAAGATGAGAGGACGAAAAGCGAGAGTTCGAAGCTTAAAACGGAGGATCCACCTATAGGAGTCAGAAGACCCTGGTTTCAAACCAATGTATCACAGGGGCTCTTGGGTGATAATAGAACGAATGGTGTATGAATATATTTCTCGTCTCAGGCTATCATAGGATCGTATATCCGGAGGTTCCTCCACTACCTACAGATAGGAATTTGGATCAAAGGCTCGGGGTGTGGCTCTCTAAGAAAACGACCTACTTCGGTTCAGGCATTATCTCGGCGCACTCAGAAATCCATTAATTTGTGTGGCGTATAAATACTTAAGTTCCCCATTTGTACCGATGTTTATGTGTTTAAATAAATAAAATCAGTAAGATTAATAATTATGGAGGAGAAGTTTTGGGTTTAAGGGTTTTAAGGTAGGAGTTAGGTTTTATAAGATGTAGGGCAAGGAATTAAGGTTTAGCTCCATTACAGAACTACGATATCCAACATAAATGACTAACAGTTAACACGAATGAGTTCATTTATGTTGATACAACTCTCAACCTTCAATGTTTTAACTATTTTTCATTTTAAAGCTCTTACACGAAAGCATTTCCACGGGCTATTTCGATTAGTTAACGTCAAGGTCAACCCTGATATTGTTAAAATTGCTGTCAGTCTTGTGTGACTTTACCATTTGTATTTTCCTTAGTTACGGCTAACACGCATTTGAATAGCTCCAAGTGATCTATAAAATTACTGGTTGGTGTTTTTTAGTGAGTTAGTGCACTTGTAATGTGCAAAGCAAATGTCATACCTACGGACACTGATTAAGTTCGGATTGCATGGCTTGAGTATCATAGCAAAATTAAACAATATCATACGTATACTGAAGAAGGGAAGGTCTCCAAGTAGAAGATACATATCACCATCACTTACATCCACTAGAACTATTCCCAGAATATCATCGATAGAAAAAATGAAGAGGAATGGTAAGACTGTGAAACCCTGACTAGCCCCACTGCTTAAATGAAATAATGGAGAGGTGGTTTTATCCTCTCACTTTGCCTGAGGTATTTGTAAATAGGGTCCTCAGGATATTAATCAACTTTTTAGACATCCTTCTTCAATAGGCAATCCTAGAGAACAGTCCTATTGAATGAATCAAAATCAGCCCTAATGTCAAGAAACGATTGTTGTCCTGCAATATGTTTCACTGCGTTCCAATATTTGGAGAAGGGTGAAGATATGATCGATAAATCCTAAACCAGAACCGACACCAGCCTGCTCTCTGTGGGTTTTGAACAAACTGCGAAGTATGATGGAAGCCAATAATTTGAAAGCAATCGGAAGCAAACTTATTTCCAGATAACTTTTAAATAGGCAATAGAAGTTAACAAATGAAACTGCTGTTGTCAGCTTGATAGCACACTCCAACAACCAGGTTTCTCGATACTTACGCAAAATTTGTCTAGTTTCCTTAAGCAAAGATCTACGTCTATTATTAAACTCACAACTAACGAGAGCAAACCGATAGTTGCAATGAGCTTGCAAAAGATTAGTGCTTATCAGCAGGACGTTTTACGAACCTGAGAACGATTTTAATTATCATTTTTATAACATTATGAAAATGCAGCCGATACTTATTTATACTTATCGACAGGTTGGTAGCTAACCTTAAACCTACTTTGGCTAGATATTTATCTCCTAAAAACTCATTAATATACACTGAGAAATTCAACTATCATAATTTTATAGTCAGATATGAAGTACTACAAACGATACGAGTATCATCATTGTATACTTGCTAAAGTGATAGTTCAAACCAAATTAATCATTTGTACAATTTACTAACTAAGAATTAAAAATATTACACTCATATGCATACACGATATCAATAAAAAAAAACTTTTTTTGATACACATCAATTCATTATTGGTATTTTGAAGTCAGTTATAAACATAAAACAATTGCATAGAAAGTTAGATATTAAATTGTTACTATAATTTATCATTAAAACAAAATGAAGTATTTTTATATTCATGTTCGTTATTTTTCAAGACACATTATATATATAAATATATATAACATTTTATTTATTTAATAAGCTAATTGAGTATTTTGTTGAATTGATTTGATAGCTGCAATTGTTAATAAATTGTGATCAAATTTATAAAAACGAGCCATTGATGCACAAATGACACTGGTCTTGAAGAAAAGAATAAAACAAAAAAGGTAGGAATAATGTGATGGTTACACACTGATAAATTAACAACAATTATAACAGACTAATAATCTATTCATATACATATACGAAAAACTAAATGAACGGTTGTTTGCTTATCAGAAATTTTAATTAAACTATGCAACGCGTTCATAAGCAGCCAAGATTGAAGTATGCGCTCATTATTGTTAAACTTTATTCAAAAGGATGTTGTAAATGACTTCCTCTCCCCAGTGAATTAAATACTTCGAGAAATAGTACATATGGAATTCAAATTAAAGCAACTGTTATGTTTACTACTAGATCCAGCTAATACAACAACAATTTTTTAGTTCCATTTTTCTCTCCCAACATGCACTCTGTTGGAGATTTTCCCTTTGGTACAGTAGGATTAGGGGTAGCTTGATAAGATGTTAGCGATCTATTTACTACGTGATTTGATATTCCTTCTCCTCTCTACTTTGTCAGCTCCGTTTTCAACGTAGCTACAAATCTTTCAGGTTGTCTGTACTATCTGTCACTAAGATTTCCGGAGCAGCGAAACAAGTTTGATAACCTGTTGCTTCTGCCGTCAGGTTCGACATGGTGTAAACTTCAAATACTGCAACGTGCATGTTGGCGGAGGAAAATTCGAACTAAAGGTTGTATTATTGTATTAGCTGGATCTAATAGTAAACTTAACAATCGAAAATCCATTAACATATTTACGTAGAATAGATGGAATGTGGCTAGAGGTCGAATCCAGTAGGTTAGTTTAATATCATTTGGAGCTCGTCAGCCAAGATCAACAGAATTCCAGTCAAAATATCAACAACGGAATGATCAAAGCCTTTTCAAATTGAACAAAATTTTCATATATTGTGAAATTTGCCTGTCATAACTACATTACTTATGAGTAACTAATTTAAATCCTTTGATCTTCTTTCCAGTAGTTCGTTGGTCAATCGTAAATTAATTGATCCCGTCTTGGTTAATATGGTTTTAATTTATCCAGTTACATTACACCGGTTATTTCTGTGCTCATATGTGTTGAAAATCAACTGTTTTTCAGTTCATTAACTTGAATAAGAGCTAATTATTGATGTCAAAGCACGAATTATTTGCATGAACTTTTCAACCCCGTCAGGAACCCTCTGAGGCTACTACCGGTCCCGAGCACGGATAAGGGAGGGGGTTAAGCATGCGGTTGGCGACCCCATCCCACAAAAAAATAACTCGCTAAAAAACGCTTACAAGAATAAATAATTCAGCCCATTTTAATTTTGCTCTGGCAGTTGGGCTTTCTATCAGAAGAGTTACAACGTCTTATGATGAAAGCCGAGTTCCCTCGGAGGTCACGAGGCCGATGTCCTTTCTCACAACCAGACCAACCATTCATTTAAGTACATAAAACGTTCGAACATTGTGAAAGACCGGAAGACTATTACAAGTTGCTGCAGAAGTGAAAAAATACAACCTGGAGGAGGTGCTTGGATTCACTGAAATGCATTGGACCCAAGTTGAAAAACTGACACTAGCTTCAGTAGAGCTGCTGCTGTACTCCAGCCGTGAAGAAAAAATGCCTCACACAAACAAGGAGTTGCACTAATCCTGTCCAAACAAGCACAAAAGGCACTTATAGGATGGGAATCTCATGGACCCAGAATCATCAAAGCATCCTTCAAAACAAAGAAAACGGGCGTTACAATGAACGTCAACCAATGCTATGCAACTACAAACGACTACAATCAAGACGTTAAGGATTAATTCTACGAAAGGCTGCAGTCAATCGTCGACAGATGCTCATCAAAGGATTTGACTGTTCTGATGCCAAGCTTGGCATGTACGAAACTGGATATGAAGAAAGAACTCTTCAATTGACCAGCCACAATGAATTCACCCACCATCGAAGAAACATCCACGGACCTACTAATCAAGCTTGGCCCACCAACAATTGAAGAACTCAACATGACCATCAGACAAATCAAAAGCGGCAAAGCAGTAGGTCCAGACAACATTCTAGCAGACGCAATTAAAGCAAACGTAGCAGCAACTGCAAAAACATTTCACATTCTCTTCAATAAGATTTGAGATGAAGAACAAGTACCAACAGAGTACATAGAAGGATACCTCATCAAAATACCAAAGAAAAGAGATCTCAGCAAGTGTGAGAACTACAGAGGCATCACTCTTCTCTCAATACCAGGCAAAGTCTTCAACAGAATGAAGGACTTCAACGGGCTGCGTTTAGGAAGGATCGATTATGAACCAACCAGATTGCAACATTACGGATCACTGTGGAACAATCAATTGAATGGAACTCACCACTCTAAATAAACCGAACTGACTACGAGAAAGCACGTGATAGAATGAACATGACAACAATATGGAGGCTTCTTCGACACTACGGCGTGCCTGAGAAGATAGTCAACATCATACGGACCGAACTGCAAAATTGTGCACGGTGAACAGCTGACAAACTCGTTCGAGGTGAAGACCGATGTCAGACAAGGTTGCTTATTCGCACTCTTTCTGTTTCTCCTGATGATTGATTGGGTTACGAAGACGTTAACATCTCTTTTCAGAGGAATTATGGTATATAGTGGTCAGTTGGGATGCAGCTGGACGATCTGGATGATCTAGCCCTTCTATTCCGCATGCGACAACAAATTCTGGGGAAGACGACCAGTATAACAGCAGCCTCTGCAGCAGTAGGTCTCAAACACAAAGGAAAAGCAAGATCCACCGATACAATACGACACGGCACAACACAACATGCACCAACCAAATCACACTTCACGGAGAAGCTTTAGAGGATGTAGAAACTATGACAAACCTGGGAAGCATCATTAATGAGCAAGGTGGACCTGATGCAGATATGAAGGCGTGGACTGGCAAAGTAAAGGCAGCATTTCTACAGTTGGAAAACCATTCTCAACCAACAGCAAAATCACAGTTCTCAATTCAAACATCAATACAGTTCTACTGAATGGAGCGGAAACTTGAAGAACTATCAAAGCCATCATCCAGAAGATACAAGTATTTATTAACAGTCCGGATGATCGACTAGATTATGAAGATGTCAATATCTGGAGGGACGCATGGTATACAGTGGACAGCCAGGTTACAGCTGGAAGATCTGGCTCTTCTATCACACACGCAACAACAAATTCAGCAGAAGACGACCAGCGTAGCGGCAGCCTCATCAGCAGTTCACAACATAAACAAAAGAAAAAGTAAGATCCTCCGATACAACACAACATGCGTCAGTTAGTCAGTGTGCTACTACGGGTATGAGGGCGGATGTCACTTCCTGGCTGCCCACACCGTGGAAGGGTAATACTTCTTGAGGAACTTGAAAAGGAATGTAGATTAGTGTTGGTCTTAGAGACCTGTGAGCGTGACCGCAGAGTCCAAAGTACATCTGCTTGACGTCGGTCACGCACGGCCTTTTATGAGGTTTTGAACTGTTAGATCCGTTCTTGTTTAAGAGCCCCCACCGCCGGAGACAGAAATCCGTGAGGTAAAGTGAGATGTGACATTTTTAGGGTCGACCTTTTGAAACCCTTTCCTTTCTTGTGAGAAGGCAGCGTCGCTGCAGATGCTGGTTGTGTGAGGGAAACACCTTACTGCTGTCACACACCTCTCCCATCAGCAGTACGACCTCGGCGTCTCATCTTTTTCCAATCTACCTGCCTGGCAACATAGAACCTACCGAAACATACGTTCCAGCCAATGTAGCTCGGTTGGGTCATCACGATAGGCAAGCCCGACCACCATGTCAAGGAAGCGGTTACAGTCGGGACCCAACATACGCCAACCAAATCGCTCTTGATGGAGATGCCTTGGAGGACGTTAACACCTTTACATATCTTGGCAGCATCATTGACGAGCAAAGTAGATCTAATGAAGATTGGTAGGCACGGATTGGTGAAGCGATGTCTACATTTCTACAATTGATCGACATCTAGAACTCAAAACCATTCTCAACCAATACCAAAATCTGAATTTTCAATATAAACGTCAAGACAGTTCAACTGTATGGAGCGGAAACTTGGAGAAATACCAAAGCCATCATCCAGAAGATATAAGTGTTTATTAACAGTTGTCTATGCAAAATACTTCGAATGCGTTGGGCAAACACCATCAGCAACAACCTACTATGGAAGAGAACAAACCAGATTCCAGTGGAGGAAGAAATCAGGAAGAAGCGGTGGAAGTGGATATGACATACACTGCGGAAAGCACCCAACTGTGTCACAAGATAAACCCTGACTTGGAATCTTCAAGGACAAAGGAGAAGAGAAATGCCAAGGAACATTTTACGCAGAGAAATGAAAAGAGAGATGAGAAGAATGAACAAAAATTGGACAGAACTGGAAAGGCGAGTGCAGGATAGAGAATACTGGTCGGCGATCTATGCTCTCTTGTGGGTTACAGGCGTAAACAGGTAAGTATGAATGTTTCGAAGAGGTGACACAGTCTTAACTTTAATCAACGTTGGGTGAATTATTCCAGTGAGTCTAACGTATTGACTGCACGACTTCAGTTAACATTTTCAGTCTACACGGTATTTATCATTATCAACATTGAATGAGTAAACGAGTCAAAAAACTATTAAATGTGAATAGAAGAGGTTTTTACGGAACTAACAGCCTGAAGCTATCGCCACTTCGTTCAACAGGCCAAAAAAAAACTTTATAAAATAAAATAATAACATGAATTTTGACTTACCCATGTTACTCCAATTTTTAATAAACTTTTTCGATGATCAGTTAATTGTTTCATTCGATCAAATTGTTTATTTAATTCATCATAGTATAAATCTAAATATCGTTCAGAATTATCTAAATAATTCACAGCATCTTTATTTGAATTATTTAATGAAGAGAGATATTTCACTTTTGGTAAATAATACCAATTTAATTGACCAGTTTGTAAATAATCTGGAGTTAATCGAATATAAAATTCTGGCAATCCACATGGTAAACGACATGCCTATAGATAGTCATTATTGTTATTGAAAAAGAAATAAGTAATATGCATGACAATATTTCCGATGTATACGAAAGTGAACAAAATATTACAATTACTCCTTGAAAGTAATATATATATATATATATATATATATATATATATATATATATATATATATAGTGGGTTTCCGGAGATTGTTGAACTTCGTAATTCACATCACTGAATGATCTTAGTTAGGAAACTATTAAAGAGAGAGAAGTAATTAACAGCTGTTTCGTCCAGGTAATGTACATCCACAACCTCGCTAGGGATAGAACTCAGGGTCTGCAGGTCTCGCTAAACATGCCTAATCATTCAAACTACAGAGTCCGAATTCGACAGTTGACAAATATAACAATTTTAATCAATTTGCGATCAATTGTGCAACCATATTTCAATACTGTTGCTGCCTTACATTTTGATCCCCACTAACCACGGCTTTCCGCTTTAACTCTGGGGATTTCTTCTCGGGACCAGTCACTATGAGCACATACTAATATGAAAAAATGTCCAGTACTTTCTAGTCTACAAAAGTCGTCCGACTATGATCAGTGCGTTGTATAAATCATGACAATGTATAAATATTAATTAGCTTTCAATAAACAGACAAGTTTGAATTTCTCCTGAACTAGGTTTTGAGGTAACAGAAAGAAAAAGTGAAATGGATAGCCTACAAGATAAGAATAAATCACCTAGAGTATTTTAAGATTTTTTAAAAACTTCATACATAAACGTGTATGATTCTGTTGAAAAGAGGTGAGTTCTTGCTGACCGATTTATTGTTTCATATGATATTAATTAATTCAGGAGTTTTGCATTATTTGCTCATTGATTAGATATTAATGAGTATTCAGCAGTTAACTTTACTTCAAATTTCGGCTAACTATTTTATCTATTCATTTATTTAAACGCATAATTATTGGTACAAAGTGACATCTAAATGTTTATGCACACTTGGTTTGGAACCAGAGTTTTCCAACTGCCTAGAAGGATCCTCCGTACCCATCAACCCGATTTAAACGCCTACTTAGTTTAATTTCCCTGCCACGAGAAGTAAGTGAGTAGGATTTCTCTGGCAGCGGTTATACGCTTGCGAACATGTGAGAACAATTTGAAAGGAAGAGCGAGCTCCTCCTAAAAGTCCTCCTGTTATAACAAAACCATTCAAAAATCTTAAAAAGATAAAACCATTTTTGATGTGAATACGTTTCTGTTTTAAAAAAGAGATATAATCATGTTAGAAGTTTCTCAGCATACAGATTACCTTATCTAAATATGTTAATTTTAAATGGCAACTTGTATTCCATTCACCAGCATCTAAACATGTAGCATAACTTTCCATATCATCAATACATGGAGGATGTGAATTGCCTTCAACTTGAATATTCAACGCTTGTAATTTAGATATTTCAACAAGAATTTTCGGATTTAATTGATCTAGCTGATCTGTAGGAAATTGTTCCAATGGATCAGATTCGGGATTATACACTATGTCTGTTTGTATGAATAATTTTTCTACAAATACATAAACAAACAAACAATTGCAATAGAATTACTGAAATGAATATTTCGGACTTCTAATTCATAATCGAATTCAAAATTCAAAATCCGAATGAGCAAATTAATTAAATAGTATACATAGATAGTAAGTCCAGGTTTCATAAAATTCCTAAATATCAATGTTTTAAATCACTGTTTTGACTACAGTATTCACATAAGGATTCAAAGATCATAATGGTATAGAAAACAGTTTTACTGATTTGATGAGACCAAAACAATGAGTAGAATATCAATTCAACAGAAGCATATAATGATATGATGTGACCAAGTGATGACCGCTTACAAAACTTCTAAATGATTAGAAATCAAAAACAAAATGACTACAGCCAAATCAACAGGTTCTCCAAATAATAAAATAAAATACAATCAGGATATAGAGACAAAATAAACAGAATAGAATATCATAGACGACTATTGAAGGAAATTAGCTTGTAGGTTATTCATCTTCTAATTGATTTAGACTTAGCCATGAAGCTTAATTTTCGGTTATCGTATCAGTTCGGTTTTTACTTTAGTAAATAATACTGAGAAACAAAGACAAGGTTTTCAAGTAACACGGCTTTCTTGTATCCAGGTTTAGATGAGATTTAACTGCAGTTGACTTTTGAAATCTTTATGCATTTATGATAAAATTAGAGCGCTGCTATTATGTAACTAGATTCTGATCTCAGTGATAGTATTTATATTTCCTGGCTAAATTGCTTCTCAATAGAATCTCAACATTTTAGAAATTACGAATGCTGATTGAAAAAAAAAGATTTCTCCTCTATAACAATATGTTTTTTTTAATGAATATAACAAGACTCTTGGCATATTGTAGGGTCCGTCACTAGGTACGCTTGAAGCTATTACGAGTTCACCTTAGTCGATAAACGCAAACGAGACAATTACCAGCGTCCAGGTGGGCTACCTTGAATCCCAAGCTGAAGATAAAAGGCTTTGTAAGCGTAGAAAGTATATTCTACAAACACCCAGAAATCACAGTATAATCAAGCATACAACTCTCGTTTATTTATACATCATAGAAACGTCCTTGGGAGAGTTACAAAAAATAGCAAACTAAAATACACAGCAGCCAATCACAGCCATGGATTTTCCTGGTGGGAAATGAAATCCCAAGGTCAACTGATCAGCTCATGCTGGCAAGCGTGAAATCCAAAATAAGGCATTTATCGACCGAGTTTTGGGGATCTAACATCCCCAACACATATCCAACAATAAAATAACACATTCAAATATCACCAAATTACAACTTAATATGAAGAGACAGAAAGGTAAATGAAATACTATTATTTGTTAGATGGAAAAAACACTCAAGGAATAAGTGGCTGAACAAAAGCGTCCTAACATACATATATTTGTGTCGAATTTATTGAAAAAAAGATCGACTGTGAATTGCCCAAACTCAAATCTAATCCAGATATTTATTAGTGTAGTAAGAAATTAATGATCATAAAGAACGTTTTTATCAATCAAATGTGAGTATAATTAAATGAAAAATAGATAAAGTATACCAATTCAAAAATTTAAAAACATTTATCGCGAAGAAAGATAAAAGTAAATAAACGTTTTTTGAAAAATTCAATAATAATAATTATTATTTGAAAAAAACAGCATAATTTTAATCGATTCACAATAATATTTAATGAATAAAACACATGAATTAATTTATAATCCTCGAATGACTAATAAAATGTGGCGATAAACTATTCAAGTTTAAGTGTAAAACTTACCATAATTTTTATCTGATAAAAATGGACATATATTTGATTCAAATGAATAAACAGAAATTAAGTAAAATTTATGATTGATACAAAGTTTATGTGCTAGATAATGTTTGAAGATAGTTTTATTAAGGTGTCGAAGATCGAAGGGCAATATGCTCCACAATCCCAGGCAAATAATAGGTCAGCCAATCAGCTACAACGTAGAACTTCGTACGTAAGTACATCAGTTCAGGTTACCGTAACACATTAGCACAAAGGGATGCAATTATCAGTTCAAATCCAATAGTAGAAGCTGTAGCAGTTTTAGTTGTAATGGAAAAGATTAGAAATCGAATATATGATTCGACGGGTATAACGCAGAGAAATAAGTTTAGAAAGAGAAAAAAGGGCATGAGGAATACAGGAGATTGGAATTTGAGGGAGCTCAAATAGTGGATGCACCTGTACAACTGCAAACGATTTTGAGCCAAGTCACTGTCTCGCAGACTCCGACCAGGAAGTCTACACCTACTAACATGACTCAGTCTAGCTGTCAGTGAATTGATCAATCTGTGCTATGTTTTGGTTCAACCGACCCTCACTTTATTCCAACCTGCGCCTATAACAAAAAACATCACTCGTCAAGGTAATCAGTAGTTATGCATCCGTAACGCATGTCCCAACCATCACAGCCTACGCAGATTTATTATATCATCAATCGATTTGTCATCCTTACTTAATAGTCCCAGAACACAAAAGCAATGCTTCGAAGACGCCAATGATCGAATACTGGTAGCATATGAATATCCTATATTCTTACTAAGCCATGTTTACCGACAGTGCTATATTGGCCCAAACATATGTTTCTGTAGGTACTACCATGCCAGGCAGGTCGATTAGAGAACGGCGAGACTAAAAGCAACTGCTCATAGTCTGAGGGCGAAGTCGTACTACCGACTGTAGAGGGGTGTGTCAGCAGTAAGGTGTTTCCCTCGGACAATCAGTATCTGCAGCGGTGCGGCCTTCTCATAAGGACATTGTATCAACTGGAACAACAAGCTTCCATAGCTAGTACTTTAGAATCTCGCGCCATCGATGTATGCTGCGCTTCCAAAATGCGCATTCAGGATCTGAGAACAGTTATTAAATCGAACTCACCTTGTCCAAAGAACCAACTCAGTGTATCTGGAAGCCCTCATGCTGCTTTCCGAGGCCTCGCTGGTGTTGGTATAGTATTAGGTCCTGAGACAGAACTAGCCCTCTTAGCTTATATCCCCGGTGATAGTCGCTTATGCGCTGTTCGACTAAACGGGACAAGAAGGACTCACAAAGACAAGAGCCGTTGCCTCTTCGTCTTACCTGATTACGCACCCACTGACGCAAGCAGGCAGACCAAGTGAAAAGGAAAGACACCTTGGTGGATCTTATGGTGTCGCGGCTCAAAGAACAGATAATGGTGACCGTCTGCTGCAACTGTGCTCAGATAACCGCCTATTTCTAGAACACACTCAAGGAAAAATATCTCTTGACCTGACGACCCACAAAGTCATCTCAACTCTGGACCCAATTAAGTCACATCGCTATCAGCCACCGCTGTCGCTCTTTCTGGAGTATATGTCTATATTCAGATCATGTTCTAGTGCGAGTGCGTATTTCTCTGAGACTTACTGAACGTGGGAAAGACATCGTAAGGAAACCTCTTAAGGTTCTACTTAATGATAGCATAGCTAAGAATATATCTCAGGAATAACTAGAAAAACAGCTAGCCAACCATGTAAGTGGTGCCCATCCCGAGGTAGCTTGGAACGATATCAAAATGGCTGTGGAAATAGCAGTGATATCTGCTAGCAATGTACATCATAAGGTTAGGAAGAAGCCATGGATCTCAGTAGCATCCACCGAACTGATATACGCTCGGAAACTCATCTCACTTGGCTCTGAGTAGGATGAGGAGCGGCGTCAGCTTAGGCTCAGGTTGATAAGATTACTAAGCAATGATCGCGAACAGCAGTGGGTGGCGAAAGCAAGAGATATGGAAAAAGCAGTGTCAACTGGTAATAGTAGACAAGGTTTCCGCCCAATCAAGCAAACCGGTATTAGAAATCCATCTGTTAGCGAAACTATCTCAGAAAAGGATGAGCTTATGATTCATTCTCAACTCAAGAGATTGGATCGACGTGCAGAACACTTCAGGGATCAATTAGAATGGCTTTCAGCCACACTTCGGTTACACAAGATCTCAAGTCATCCTGAATTGCAGATCGATATACGTCATCCGAGTATTTAAGAAGTTGTGAAAGCTTAGGAAATATGAAGCGAGGGACAGAAGCAGGGCCTGACAAGCTTATCCCTGAGATTTTTAAGGATGGCTATCCAGTTTTAGCAGTTAGATTGACTGAGATCGTAGGTAGAATCTGGGAACAGGACGTAATCCCATCCGACTGGTGTCAAATACTCATTGTCCCAGTCTACAAGAAAGGACAAAAGTCCTCTTGTGATAATCACAGAGGGATAAGTCTAACTAAAATAGTATCTAAAATATTGGCCACACTAATACTTCGACGCTTAACGAAAACTCGTGAAGAGCAGACTAGAGAAAACCGGGCTGGTTTTCGACCTTGACGTGGATGTATAGATAACAGTTTCACACTGCGCCCGGTCCTAGAACATAGACATAAGTCCAGACGCATCACAATAGTAGTATTTCTCGACCTTCAAGTGACATTCGACTCTGTCGATCGTGAGGTCCTGTAGCAGTGTCTGTCATTAAAAGGTGTATCAAAGAAGTTCATTAACCTTATACAACTTCTCTCTACTCGATTACTATTGGTCAAGTGAGAGCTTATGGCGAACTGTCATCGGAACTCAATGCTTCAAGTGGTATCAGTCAGGGCTGTTCGCTCTCTCCGTTCTTGTCTAAATTTGTCACAGACCTGCTTTCAGAGGTAATATGATCTTCGTCTGAATTTTCAAGAGTAGACCTTCTGCCAGGAGACTCGCCTGTTGACTTAGAATATGACGATGACATAGTTCTACTTGGTGCATACGGTGACAAAACGCAGTCTCCTGACTACCCTAAGCAACAATGCAAACATGTTCGGGATGCGGTTTCCCCCCTCGAAATGCAAAATGTTGCTTCAAGATTGGTCCACATCGGTACCTGAACTAGTGATAGGGAGTGGAGTAGTTGAGCGTGTTGACTGCTTCCCTTATCTTGAGAGTTTCATCAGTGCCGATGGCCTGGTGACTGACGAAATCTCAGCACGGATAGAGAAGGCTCGATTGGCTTTGCCACCTAGCGCTTCTTATGGCGTAGACGAGATAACCGTCTGCTAACCAAAGGACGAGTGTATTGTGCAGCGATTCGCTCCATCCTACCACACAGATGTTAAACATGGCCGGTGAGAGTAGAGGACATTCATACGTTACTAGTATTCGATCAAAGGTGTCTCCGAAGCATTGCTCGTATGTCCTGGGACTATGGAGTGAGCAGTGCTGTTGTTAGGAAACAGGTACTAGTTAAGGATGGCAAATCAATAGATGGAGTTTCGAAACTACATCAGTTGCGGTGGTTAGGACATGTCTTACGAATGCCCAACCACCGACTGCCTCGACGAGATATGTCTTGTGATGTAGGAGTAGGTTGGAAGACAGCTAGGCGTGGCCAAACCAAAACATGGCACAAATTCATGAAGTTACTGACAACTGGAATGAGTCACGTTGGTAGATGTAGGCTACCTGGTTGGGGCCCACGAGATGATAATAATCGATGGTTAGAGACCATGAACGACATGGCTCGAAATCACTTGCAATGGTGCAGGTGCATCTATCGTTTGTCTTCTCCCAAATCCTAGTCTCCTGAATTCCTCATCACCTGTATCTTTCTGTTCCCAAAGTTACCTTACTGAATTATACTTCTCGAATCATTTCTTCAAACCCTAATCTTCTCCATTACTGCTAATACTTCTATTATCTCTACCACTATGATATGTATTTATGACAATTTCGCTTAACAAGAATATATATAGATTATGTGTATAAAATTCATATCATTATATCTTATCAACAAGAAGAAAACATCTTTGACTTACCAGATGGACCATTTGAACCCTTGAAGAAAAAAATTTGTAGGAAACAACAATTATAGTGAACTATGAAATCAATAATTAAAAATATATCTATTACACAAGATTAAAAAAACAGAACTCATAACAGTCATACTTCTATTTTAAAATAAGAATACTAAGAGATATAAAAGAAAAAAATGCAACTATAGCACAAGATATTGCGTTGAGATAAGTATACGAAAAATTATCTGCTTAGGGTGAACTGATAAGAAGTAGGAAATAAGTTTATTTAGACGCAATAAAATAAAAGATGAACCAATCCTTATCAAGATGAATTGCTGTTTTTTAGGATACAACGAACAGACTAACAATGTATTTCACTCAAACATTTTTTTTCCTAAGTGGATTTAATCCTCAAATTAATACATGCAGTAATACTCACGCATAAACGTAAAATGAAATCATTTCCAACTACATTATGTATTGGTTTTAAATAAACAACCATTAAAAAGCAGGAAGCACTGAATAGCAGTTTCATCCAAGTATGAGACTCCTCAGTAGTGAATATTGATGACTCAGACAGAGACCAAACTCAGTTGTCATCCACTCACAAGACCAACGGTTCTGATCCCCGGTGGAGTGGCAAATACGTGCTACCGAGGAGCCCTATACCAAAACTGTTAGAAATGGCTCCTAGAAGCCTCCAGGACCTTGCAATGCCATAGTTTCCATCCAATTACGGTCGACAGGATTTCTAGAATGTCGATATGGCGTAAGCTGATTGGATGATGATGTAACATCGCTAATTGCGGACTGAATGATTTTATTGATGTTTTCACCCTGTTCGAAAAGCTATAAATACACATGTTTTCTTTGTACATTTTGATACTTACTGAAGAAAAGTTTCTCTTGTTCTCTTCTGGCTTTTGATTTGTAACCTAGGGGGGTTTCTATTAGTCGTAGTGCCAAAGGTTGTATAGTGTATTAGCCATTCAAGTAGAGGACTTAAGAACAACGAAATAGCTGTTCAGTGTTTATTGGTTCGACAATCTGCACAAACTTCTCCCACAGTTAAATGAAATTAATTGATTTTTTTGCAAAATAAGAAGTGTGATACAAATAATCGTCTAATCACAGAAGGCAATTCAAATTTGAATCATCAATCGATAAACAAAGGATCTATTACAGAGATACACTTTTTTGAGTCATAACATTCTACTTATCATTCGGATACAGAAAGTTTACAAAAGACGAGTACTTATAAACGTAACCAGAGCACTCTAATCATTGAAACAATTTTATTTCTCAATGAATCTTAAATAAATATTACAAGTTCTTCCTTCAAAATATATGCTTAGTGAGAGAATAATTAAATGCTAAAAAATCTAGTAAATTCATATGGATCATATACACAATGATATAAACCTGTTTTATTTCAATAAGAATACTAATTATCATAAATGTCATTTATTTTAACTACTTAGATATAAGATAACATCATTTCAAAGTAAACATAAATACAATGATCAAGTTTGGTATAGAAACTGATTAAAAATAATCATCAAAAGGTTTGATAACTAGAAAAATGACAAAGAGCTTTTAGTGCACAAAATGAAACGCTATTAATCCACCAATAATCCAACACTATACGTAAAGATCATAGATTAAAACAACAACAACAGCTTCAATGAAATACTCAGTCAGTCAGTTACAACGTAGAACTTCGTACGTAAGTACATCAGTTCATGTTGTCATACCACATTAGCACAAAGATGCAACTTTCAGCTTAAATCCCATAGTGGTGGAGACAGAAGAAGAATTAGTAGTAATAGAGAATATTAGGGTTCAAAGATATTATTGAAGAAGTAAGCAAACAAAATGTCATACACATCACTCACTTGGTGCTCAGTTTTAATTACAGACAATGATAACGATGAACGTGATGTAGGTGTTTGTAATTCATCGGTATTAATATTATTATTATTATTATTATTATTATTATTATTATCATTATTATTATTATTAGTATTAATCAATGCCGGGTATTGCAAATGTGAATTGGATTTTTCCTGTGTATCATTTTCAGATACTAAACCAATACATAATTTCTTTGTTTTCGGTTCAAATTCATTTAATGATGAAGATGAAGATGATGGAGATAGTGATGCAGTAGTATTATTAACTATTAATTCATCTGTCAGTTCATTAGATTTTACATTTGAGTTTACTTCAATGATATTTTGTTGTTTGATATTGTTATTATTATTATCATCATCAGCAGCAGCATCACTGTTACTAGAATGTTTACGTTTTAATGAATTTAAAACAGTACAATTATTGTTATTATTATTATTATTATTATTATTATTATTATTATTATTATTATTGTCATTTGAATTAGACGTCGTAATTAATGAATTTGTTTTATTCGAATAATCATCAATATTAGTTGTCAGGTTATATTTATTATCTTGTCCAATAAATTGATTTGTATCTTGAGGTAGATAAAATCCAATACTTTCTCTGAATGTTTTTGTCTCCAATGAAATCTGTTATTTTTATTTGATAGAAAAAAAGAGACAAGAATCGAAAATAATTAACACTGATAATAATAATAATAATGATAATGAAGAAAAGAATAGATTAGGTTATTTCCATTGAAAAATGTATTTAAAGATTGTAAGTTATACACTAATGCATATTTGGCAAAATATCATATTGAACTCTCGTGATAGTAATATAATTATTGGTATAGGGGATTTGTGGAGATTTTACCACTTTAACAATCGAAATTCACTAACTGATTTTAGCTAGACCAACTGTGAAAATACTATAATTTCTACAAAACCCTTATACTAATAACAATCATATGTTCACTAATGACTAGCTTCAAGATGTAACTCCTGGAGTTCGAGTGGAAAGTTGTGGCATTTGGAGTTTAATTCGTGTCGAGTGAGAGACAGTTATTGACTGCAGACAAGATTATAGATTGATTGAAACTGGACATTTAGACCATTGAATATCGACTCAGTAGTCTAGAGATTAAGAGTTCGTGCACTAGATCAAAGTTCATAGGTTCAATTTCCATGTTCGCAGTGGTGAATATGCACTACCGTTATAAGACATTGTAAACAAGCCACTTTAAGATTCATTAAAAGAACACTTTCTAGTTGTATATTGACAATACTTGAACATCTCTATTGTCATTAAAATAAAATATCCACAAAATCATTTACTGTAACAACTAATGTTGAATGATATTTAAGCTGGAATCTATGGGAGAATTTTGAAACATATTTTTGTTGTAGAAAGCTTTCAAACTTAATGATTATACAGAATACGATTGGTAATTACCTAGTGGAATGATGTTATGCTCAAAAACAAATTCATAAACCATGTGGAAATAGTTCAGTGTTAGTGTAACATTCACATACATTAAATGGTTGTCTTCAATACAAGCATTTTGAATCATTAAGAAGAAGGTATGATTTGCAATATGAAACAGTACTTTAATAGAGCGTGTAAGAATGAACATAACAGCTTATTTCTAAGCAGCTTTAAATCTCTAAAAAACAGCTAAATCACTCACAGACCAATACAATGTGTTAGTGTTACATGTCAAATATTGAACATGAAACGATTCATTTTAGAGATCAGTTACTAAAATAATTTTAATGAGTAAATTTACTGTCTACAATTCCATATGCAAGTCATTCTTTATACATTTCCAAAATGTATACTTCTATTAAAACACTGTGGAAATAATTTGATATGGAATTTAAATGAAGGAAAAAAAATCTGCAAAATATATGAATGATACTAATGACTTACTTCATGAATCGCTCTGAAAATTCGACGAGAATAAGCTTGATCTTGTGACATACGGTCAGATATTCTTTCGAATTCTGTAGCCAATGACTGTAGACTAGCATAAAATCCTGTTGGCTCAGTACTACTTTGAGTAGATGATTCGAGCAAAGAAGCTGCTGTAGTAATACGATTTGGATGTGGCAATCGACCATGTTCCACAACTGATCCTGAAACAGAAGTTGCTGATGTTGTGGTTGAAATATCAGGAATAATTGAGGAAGTGGGATTTATACTAGCTGGTGAGAAATGAGTAGGTGGTCGAGAATTAACACTTTGTGGCTGATTTTCTAGCACACTGGATGGACTCGGAGCACCGAATGGTTGTGATAGAAGTGTGTTTAAATTAGTAGTCGGGACTAAAAATAGTTAAAACTAATAAAAATGTATGGGAGCGTAACAGGATTACTTATTATTGAAAAAGTAAAAGTAGTAACACTTGGGGAAAAGTCTACACGGAAGAATTATATAAAAATTATTGTCGTTGCAAAACGTCACAAATAACGTCAAAACTCAGAAATATATGTTTTCCAGTAGTTATAAGTAAATGGTTGCTAGAGGAATGGTGGCCTAAGAAAATCATCTGCTTCAGTTCGGGCAGTATCCCAGCACGTTCACAAATCCAATGATTTACGTGGCGCATAAATATATATATGCCTCTTTGTACCAATATTTATGCGTTTGAGTAAATAATATCACACCGATGAATACTTATTGTACACTGCCCCGACCCCTTAAGTTAATCCTATGTTAGTACTTGCATCTTAATTATCTGATTGGAATCGTAACGGTGTCCTGGTGAACAGTTTCTGACTGGAATGGAACAGTTCCCTGATACTCTTAGGATTCTACTGATTTTCGAATTGAAGTTAATACATGATATATTTTATCATCAAAAAAGTAAAGCAAAAACCGGAGAAGAAAACTCTCACAACTTCAGCATTATTTTCTCTAATATTTATGTACGAGTTTTTGAAATTCAATTAAACCAACTATAATTAAACAATTAAAAATTGATCAAATTCAATAGCTTTGATTTTACATTTTAATCATAGTAAATATCGATTTCATTCACAGTAACATAATCATCAAGGGTTCAGCGGACAAAGGACTCCCTACAATAATGATAGATAGGGAACTATTCGACGATAAAAGCGTATGTGAATCAATAGACACAGATCCAATCAAAAAACTAAAGAACTTAATCTTCACGATATTAAACAAACTTGTAAAATTAGAAGAAATATAAAAATCGATTAGTCGTGAGTGAAATCCAAATGATCAGAACTCCCATGATTTTACGGTGGGTAGAAACTTTACAAGCTCAACATCTCATCTCCAACTGTATTCCTTTTCTGAAATCAAACATACAATTTATCGAGAGAAATTTGAATATTAATGAAACATTTAGTTGATTCATACAATCATTTCATCAAATCTCCCATACAATTCTCAGGTAAGATAAAAGGAGATTCACATCAACGACGAATTGATGATATTTTTTTAAGTAACAGCTTTATACATCTCAATCGAGCAAGACAAACTAAAGGAAAACCTATCCCTGCTTCTCAACACTGACACAAATCTCTCAAAGTAAACGAAGCTCTAAAGTTTAAGTCTACTAGAACTGATGAATTTATGCCTAACAAAATATTATCGATTCAGCAATAAAATCTACGAACAGACGAAAGGAACACAAATGAAACCATCAACATCAGGACTTATTCCAGAAGCCGTAATGCAGAAAGAATATTGATTTATTTAAGTGGATAGACATTGATGCAAAGCGGCACTAAAATATATATGCATAACACAAATTAAATGATTTGTGTGAGGACTGAGGTACTGCCTGGGTATTCAGACCAAAACGGGTGATTTTCCCGGGCGGCCATTTTTGGAACCTTTGACCTAGATCTGACCCACAAGGCAGTGGAACAGCGTTAAATGTGATATTATGATGACTGGTGCCAAAGAATAGGTTAATGTGCCATTTGCTCCCTCAGGATCCTGGGGCTCATGTGCACGATCGGTTTGCAATTAGGGTCTTCCGACTCCCCTAGGTGGATTCTCCGTACCCATCAACGCGGTTTAAGCGACGAACATTCGCTCATCGTCCTCTCAACTTCGTAAACAACATCCCTGCTATGAGAAGACAGTGAGTTGGGCCTCCCTGTTAAGACTGAAAGAATCAACTTTACCAGTGACTAAGTCAATATTTAATTAACGTCTTTTAAAAGAACGGCTATCCATGCAGCTTCGTCGAAAAATACCAATCCAACTTATCAGCGAATTGAAATCACACATAGAAATCAACAAACAGATTATCCTACTATACATAAAAGATATCAGAAGTTGCGAAATTATTGAAACCGTTTGGAATAGGTGTAGCACACAAACCAGTAAAATCACTTCAATTCCATGCAAATAAAAGAAGGAAGTGACAAGAAAACCGAATATCTGCAAAATAAACTGTGCCATCAGACAAAGTGTACATCTGCTTCATTATCGCTTGTGCGAATATCAGAGATCAAGCACTACGATATCTTAGCTCATATCAGTGCATCTGGACGATTGTGAATACACCTTTGACTAGAAAAACGTAGAAATCTTAGACAGACGGAATACTAAGAATACCAGAGGATTCTAAGAAGCTTGACGGTCGTGTCAATATGTATTCAACAAACACATCGAAATCGATCTAATTTATCAACCAATCAAAAAAACCATTAACAATTATAGAACGAAGAATCAGATTAAAAGGAGTGAAAATTGAAGATAAGGACGTCAATAATGATAGGTTAAAGGTCAACAATAACCAGTCATTATCGAGGTCGACAGGACAAACTATTAGTCATATGTGAAGAAATCTGAATATTTCACTTCTACTTGAAGTTTGTGCTGATGTTGTTCAGAGGAACAATCAAAGCCCCAAGACTAAACTATCTAGATCAGAGAACGGAACTTCATTATGTATGAATCCCCTAAAATCATTTCCATTTTTAATCACGTGATATTGATATAGAATTCAAATAAATCTAAAGAACCATCATGTGGAAATAATACTAATACCTTGAAAACGATTTGGTGACTGTTGACTAATAACAGTTGCATGCTTTTGTTGACTTGAAACTGGAACAGAATGTGACTGAGAAGGCTGTTGATTCAACTGATGACGTGACAGTTGTTGTTGTTGACTATCTTGCTTTTGTGATTGTGTATTACCTATTGTACTAGTTGTACTTGTGTTTGTAGATGATGAAGATGTAGCATGAGAAGAATTTGTAGCATTTGCTTTAGCTTGGCGTTGAAGATGTTCTTCAACCAGATGCATTGGATTTCGTTCAATTTCATGTAATAACTTTTCAATTAATGGAAGTTGTGCAAATGATAAAACATTTAAATTTGCTTCTGGATGCTCTAAAATATCTTTTAATTTAACATATTTTCGAACACAACCAGCAGCTTCCGGTCTTTTAGATGCTAATTGAATAGCATGTTTTACAGTTGACAAATAACGATTTGCTATATCAGTTAGACCACTGATAATTTGAGCTTGTACTTCAGATTTTACTTCAACTTTTTTAATGCTATTAGTAGAAGTAGTAGTAGTAGTGGTGGTGGTAATAGTAGTAGTAGTATTATTAGTATTAGTATTAACAGTAGTAGACGTTTCTGGTAGCTTATTGTCTTTATCAGATATTTGTTGTATTTCACCTGTAAATAAGAAGATACGAAACAATACATCTAAGCTAAAATAGATAATAGCGGTACAATTAAATTATATCAGTATTACCATTTTAAAAAATATATTTCTATGATGTAGTCTAGTTTTATTTACATACTGTTTGTTATCTATATTTCATTTAAACTCAACAAATATTAAAAAAAGGTTTACTATTTTGTCTACTGAGTTTAATTAGATTTGACGATATATTCTACCACCAGTTGACATTAACGAGTGCAACAGTTAAGAACCAAAAGAAGCTCTGTACAGATTTTTCCTTTAAATTATGCACTACAGATCAAAAAATATGCACAACTCGACATCTAAATTTCACTGCAAGTTCACTACCTTTATACACTAATATGTGGACTCCATTAACTGATATTTCCGACTTTTAGTCAATTTACAATATTATTATTGATATTCTCAGAGTGAAACCTAATACATAAATTCAGTGATTCAAGTTGCCCTGACATATTAGTACAGAGACATAGAATTGGTTTAAGAGAAACTCCAGAGTAGTAAAAGTATCAGTAGTAGTAGTTGAAAAGATTCGATACGGGAAAAAATATCTGAAGGAAGTGAAGGACTAAATGTATCTGCGTCAATGAAAACGATTCTGAGCCCTGCCACTCAAAGTCTCTAACCACTGATTACAATAATCACACGGACCTCAACCATGTAGTCTAGAACTGTTAACATGACTTAGTCTAATTGTCAGTGACTTGATGGACTGGTTCTACGTATTTGTTTGGTCGCCTCTAGCTTTCTTCCAACCTATTACTACACTAAGAAACATCGCCTATCTAAAACAGGGGGTAGTTGGACATGTCATAAACACCTAGTTGATTGGTATACATTAACGCATTATGGCTCTGTAGGTAAGTGGTTTGATAACAATCTCTCAGAAGATAAGTCCGCAGTAAGTCACTTGTAACCTATTAGTTGTGTTATTTTCTAACAGTAAGATTCCTTAACTGATTGAACAAGGTCTGTATTGGTTGTGTACTCTAACAAACTGTATTGTTTGGACATAATTTTTCCTTTTCTAATTTCATGAAATAATACCATCTCACTGAATATGGAACGCTTTTTGGTAAGCCCGTTGGATCAAGATTTTTTTCTGCATTATACTAATATCAGAAATAGTTAAATAATCGGTACTTTTAATCTTATATCGACCAAACTGTTGAGTAGAATTCACGTTTCTATTTGGAAAACTTACTCTTAGCAAAGAATGATTTGCTTGACTAAAGATTTACGATAAAATTTATGATAATATATGCGGAAAATGATTGATATATGTACAGTAAAATCATTTAATGACGAACTGATATCAAACGTTAAGCCGTAGTGAGATTACACGTATTTTAATTAGGTGGTACAAAAGAGAATTTGATTATTATAATTTCTTAAGACAACATTAGATCTCTGACTTAATAATGATATTCATTATCGAGGAGGCTGTGCTAACACTTATTCTTGAAATGATTTTGGCATATACCCAAATCATAGAATTATCAATTACGCAGAAATCAGTAAACTTCATATCTGAACAAACTAGTAATATAATAAAAACTAACATCTAGGTGATTACCTGGTGCGAAACTTTGAACTTTTGAAATTACAGGTGTGGGATTTGATTGTGTAGTAGGTTTTGGTTGATATTGCTGAGTGATTGGTGCATTAGGTCTTGTTTGAAGTTGACTATTAGGAATAAGGCCAACTTTAGGTGATTGAGATAAACTTGGGCGAATAATTTTTGTTTGTGTTCCGGAAGGATTTGGTATAACTGTGAGAACTGGTTTTGAGACGGCTGTTGCAGAAACAGGTAGTGATGAATTATCATTAGCATTGTGTAATGAATGTTGTCCAGAGTTGATATGAGATAATTCACTAGTTGTACCTGACGGATTGATAACTGTCAGGCAACCAGAACTAGAAGTTCGAATAAGAACAGCATTTGGGCTAGAAGTGGCCACTGTGGAAGAAACAATGAAAATGACAGAACCCAATAGTATTCTCAGAATAAAAACAGGTTTATTGTCAAGCAAAAAAGCCACTCTGGTAAGTATTTGATCACTGAGATTATCGTCGGAGGGTAAGATCATTGTAATTAAGGTAACCACTAGTATCATTTCATAGATATTTACTATCATTATTCGTTCATATACATTTTGAAGAAAACATTATAATATGCCACTGTAGCTACATTTAAAATCAAATTATATTCGGCATAAGAGAAGCTTTGATATTCTACTGAAGATTTAATGAAATTAGTTCAGTCAAAAAATATGAAGTACAACACTTACTGGGCATTGTATAGATTATAATCATCAATTACAAAAATGATAAGAAATCACACAAAAATAACTTATTTTTCAAAGTGAAATAAACTATAAATACAAGTACATGAATTGTTCACCATAAAGTTCTACTGTCAAGGCATATATGATGGAAATATCCTAATAGACAAGCTTAAAACACGATTAATAAGTTAAACAACTTGATTTCGAAGGACTTTACGTGTTATATAAATTATACAGGTTAAAACTTTCGAGTTCGCAGTAAAAAGATTAGAGCTACGTAACCATGACTTTTAGACTATACTCTATGTTGCTTTAGTTAGTACAACTCTGTAATATTATTAGACCTCAGACGAACTTTGTCGCACAAAACTGAGTACATTAATTTGTGTTTTGTAAATGATTTACACTCTTAATTAGTTTATCGTTGTAAACATTACTATAAATTTAATGTAACAATCACTTCGATTGTGTTTTGTAGTTACAAGTTTCTTCATAAATTAAGTAATTCATGCATAAAAAGCAATCCAAAAACGAAATAGCTAATTAACAAAACCGGAAGATTCAAATATGAAATTAGGACAGAACGTTACAAAATTTGTTAAATCAACACAAAAGTGCAATTACTGAACACAATTTTAAAAATGAAAACTTTCAAATGACGTTTGATAAAAGTAGGATGTATAAATTAACTATACTCTTAATAGAAACAACTGGTCCGGGATGTACTTTGTGACAATATATCACTACAGTCGTACATATTTCTTGAATACCTATGAAACATTACTTATCTACGAATATGGAACAATGAAGCGAACAATATACAAGAAGCACGTTGAGAACTAATGATTATCTGTTTGAAGTTTGTCGGTAGTATAAACCATTTGTTCATTAACCAGTGAAATATATGCATATTAATTAGTAAAAGATAATTAATCAGCTATATAGTTTTATTTCACTTCTAAATCTTGCTTCGAAGTGATAAAAATACAGATTCTAGATACAAGGAGCAAAAAAAAGTGGAAAGTTGCTCAATTATTGATTATGACTCTAAATACGAAAGAGTGAATACAGCTTTCTGAATAATAATAATAAACAGGCTGTGAAATATAGCATAAATTAATAAGATTTTATATGAGGAAATGTTTTAATCCTTACGAATACGTAAGCGGATCTGCATGTTTATTTATTCATTTGATATATCGACAAAACGAAGATTAAATTTTTACTGTATCGTCTATTTTTATCAATGATAAATCTCTCCCCAAGAAAATGAATCTATCTAACAGTAGACATAAGTATATTGCAAGTATTAAATCATAGGCGTTTTAAAAAATCATCCAAAAATTTCGAAATCATCAGGTGAGTAATGCTAATTTCAGCAGTAGAATATCAGATAAAGATGTTAAATCAACTGGTGGAATTGGGATACACAGTTTTACAAACGTCTACTCAGTTTTTAACTGGTTAACACGACAGAAGGTTGCAGAAGTGTTTGCATCAAAACGAATCAGGTTTTTAACGTTAATAACCAATTGTTTGACTGAAGTAGTATATAAACATTTCCATTCTGAGATTCAAAGAATAACTATAGTCACTGGTATAGGTGCACTTATTTATCATCCTTCTTCACACTATGAATATGGTATTATGCTGTACTCTTTATTTGCTATCGTTGACTGTTATTTGTTTCACTGTTATTTTTTAAGCTGAGTTCAGGAAACACTAGTTTCACTGTTTTAAATTTCTTTTTGTCGATTTCTTTTCACTATCCCGCTCGATGATGTTAACTACAGTAACCATGATGTACATACAAAATTTCGCCACATCCTAGATTACTGTGTCTGTATATCGCTATCTAAAAATAGCTGAAATAAACTTGGGAATTTCGCATTATTTTTTCTAAAGTCAAATGAGTAGTTTTCGTGTAAAAACAACCTATTTGACGGATGGACACATAACTGATTATCCATGATATGTTATCTTTTCGTAGTAAAACACACGAACATTTTCAGAGAAGAGTACATGAAGTTACTTTTTTGTTTGCATGTGTAAACGTCATAGCAGTTTTTTAAAAAAAAAAAGTATTGTGATGATAAGAGATTCTGCCGGAAAATAAACAAGAATAAAATAACACATAATGAACTGTTGAAAACTTTCCACCATTTGAATATACATACTTTGCATCAACACGTTAATTTTGCATTAGCAATAGCGGTAAAAATAGTGTAAGCATTGTCAAAAACAAAAACACCAACATGTAATAAAATGTAAATAGCAGAAGTTCAAAATCGTAAACAGACCAAAATCATGGCATTTAGCAAGAGTTATTTCGCCACTGTAAATTTGCTGTTAATCATTTGTTTTAAACAGAGACACACAGATGAACAAATATAAAAAAAAAAGTTTGTATAAACCAAATACAAATAGGCAACGTAACTTTTAGCTTTCGAAAAGGTGCACTGGTTGAAATATTACTATTATTGTTATCAATAATTGGTATTTGATCTTACACTTTTTTTATTTTACTTCAATAAAAAAACCCTTTAATACAAATGTATTATTTTCCACACATAAACTCATTTTATTTATTGGTTTAAACAAATTAGTTTACTGCACTAAGAGCACCTACCACGAATACGTCGTCCAGATAGGCGGTCTATACAATATAAAATATAGATAATTTCAACAGAAAATATGAAAAATGAATTAACGGAAATATTTTCTTGTGAAATAAATAATTCCCCAATGTTACTCAGATTAACGATTAATGTAGTGTTCCAACAAAATAAATTATTATCATTTTCATCACATGAATTGATTGGCCTTTGCTTTGTTTTAAAGAAGAAAAAAACTCGTGAACTCAGAAAAATTCAAATCTCAATTCCATTTATAACCGCGTTTTATATGTTAGATACAATATAACATTCTATTGATCCAATATTTAAAACAATCAATACTACTGAATATATAATAATAACCGAGTCAAATAAATATGAATATATAAGAATTGTCCTAAGAGTTAACAGAAATAAAGAAGTATAACTGAGTTGGTTTTATACAACGTACAAGTAAACTGTACAACGCTTATATATTTTGGAAAAAATTAAACATTTTCATTTTTTTAGTTCTATATTATTTTTATGTTAAACAATGAATACATAAAAATATGTTACAGTGATTTCATAGTGGCACACTAACATGTAACGGTAGTGAACTCTAAACCACTTACTTTAGTTATTAGCTCTGACAAAATGAGTGAACTTGAAATAAACTAAATAAACCAGGGTATTTGTCAAATGAATTATATCATAGAAAGAATAATGATAAAACTGTTTGTCAAGTAATAAGAGATTCGATTAGTGATTGATAAAAATTGTTCCAAAAAATATGAAAACAATAATTTACCACATGTATGTGATTACCTTACCTTATGCCTATTTACACTTAAATGAATTCCTTCGACAAGTGATTGACAGACATAATTTAAAAAGTGCTAATTAACCTTTCCAACATATAATCAGCTTTGGAGAAGCCTTTTATCAGATAATTTTTTATGATTAATTTCATCATGTACAATGATATTTTGGTGTTAAGTGAATACTGAACATGAACTTTTCTGGACAATGAATACCAAAAGAAATAGATTCAAATCTTGTTTTATCGAAATTTGCACAAAATATCATATATTAACGCAAGATCAGAATACATTCTGAAGTACAAAGTATGTATATGTCATGACCACTGATCATTAAATGTAGCAGCTTATACACGTAAATCCAAAATCTCAAAAAACTATTTCTCAACATTCTTAATCAATCAATCAACAACACAGAACTTTGTACGTACCACATTCACAACATTCTGGTGAAGTGTGGTGCTGACCAATAATAATAGTATTGATAATAGTCCATTTATGAAGTGAAGATAAACTGATCTCTTAGCAATCTCTAAGTTATGCAATTAATAAATTAATACGTATACATACGAAGGAATAAAAGAAATAATTTTAAAGAAAATTCGCAAGAACGGATTGGAATTGTGTAATTAATTCACATATAAACGACACATACCATAGATTCCATCTTGTTGACACCCTGGTTTAATAGATGTAGATGATGCCATCGTTTGAGAACTGAAATGAATAGAATCATAACAGTAGAGAAAAAAAGACAACAAGAAAACACGAAGTTTTAGTCAAGGTTGTTGAAGCAACGTAAGTAGTGATTATCACAACTGATAACAATTACGTAAAGGCTGGCAATTTTAAATCCAAGCTCACTTATGGAGCTGTTTAGTTAGACAATAGAATTCATCAATATGGTTCGATGTGATGATTAAAAGCAGGAAATGTATTGGAAACAAAGGAAAATTAAATAACTATTTTGTACTAAGATAGGTATGACTTATTGGAAGGAAACGTCCACAACTCTACAGGAGATCAAACTTAGGGAATTTAGAACTCTCACTGTAAACAGAATGTTATTCAGCAAGTACAAAAGAAGACAATAGAACATCAATGTGACATCTACAAATATGAGTCATCATCATCTTCAGTCCAAAACAATTGGAATAGAATTCCAGTACTAATCAGTGGTGTTGTTCATAAAAGTGACATTTATCAGAAAAGGAAACCGTCACAGAACCTTAGAATACTAAGGGGGGGGGGTAGAATAACGATTGTGTTTATGTTTGTAGATTTCTCAGTAGGATATAGGCTTTCAATATTATTTTACTTGTTCCTGATCTATGCTGAGTACTATGATGAATTCATGAAAGACGCTTGTACTCTGTATGATACGAAATAAAATTATTTGACAATTAAATGAGTCATTTTTGTGCTACTGGTTGCATTTGTACGAACTATAATGATTGCTTACTCTCACCCTCTCTCTTTCTCCTGGTGACGGACTGGATTACGAAGACGTCAACATTTGGAAGAAAGCACGGTATCCAATTGACAGCCAGGATGCAGCTGGACGATTTGGAATTCGCAGATGATCTGGCTCTTCTACCGCACACGCAACAACAAATGCAAGAGGACACGACCAATTTAGCAGCAGCAGTTCTCAACATACACAAAGGAAAAAGCAAGACTATCCGATACAACACAACATGCTCCAACTGAATCACTCTTGATTGAAATGTCTTGGAGGGTGTAAAAACCTTTACATATCTGGGCAGCATCAGTGACAATCAAGGTGGATCCGATGCAGATGTGAGGGCGCAGATCGATAAAGCACGTGCTGCATTTCTACAACTGAACAACATCTGGAACTCAAAACAACTATCAACAAACACCAGGGTCACAATTTCCGATATAAATGTCAAGACGGTTCAACAGCATGGGACGGAAACTTGGGAAACTACCAAAGCCATCATCCACAAGATACAAGTGTTTATTAACAGTTGTCTCCGCAAAATACTTCGGATGCGTTGGGCAAGCACCATCAGCAACAACCTACTATGGGAGAGAACAAACCAGGATTCGGCGGAGGAAGAAAACAGGAAAAGGCGGTGGAAGTGGATAGGACACACACTACGAAAAGCACCCAACTGCGTCACAAGACAAGCCCTCACATGGAACCCTCAAGGTCAAAGGAAAAGAGGAAGGCCAAGAAACGCATTACACCAAGAAATAGTGAAAGACATGAGAAGAATGAACAAAAAGTAGACAGAACTGGAAAGGGAAGCCCAGGACAGAGTAGGTTGGAGAATACTGGTCGGCGGCCTATGCTCCATTGGGCGTAACAGGCGTGAGTCACTAACAATGACTGAAACTAAGATCTAAAAATATGCATTTTCGTATACGAACGATTCATTTGTAATTATATTTGACTCATCAAAAAGTGAGTTTTCAAACTCAGCTTTGAGAAAAATTTTGCCTGAGGGCAAGTTATACTATCTTGGAGTATGAACTCAAATAAGATATGCGGGGTTCGGATTTGTGATTTACAGATTGAAAACAGTGCTTTAACCGTTAATGCAACTATCCAAATGACTGAGTACTTCAAGTACGTGGGTGACTGCATGGATTACAGCTGTTTGAGAACAATCACACCACTACAGCCCTTGTTCCCAACATTTTAATACGCTAGATATTTACTGTTAAATTTCAACGGTGAAAATCAATTCTTATCTATTATTATAGACAGCTGCAGTTATTTTTGAAACCCTGTTACGTATACACGTAAACAAGTCATTTTGATATGCTTGGATTACTACGAGTTTACCTTAGTTGGACTACGAGAGCGAAGATCGAGGATCCGGCGGAACGACATGCTACTCTAATCTGAGTGTCCCAACCCCCATTGAATAAAAGAAGACATGATATGAATTAGAACCCGTATTTTACAAACATCCAGAAACTACAAGGTCCGAGTCCAGAAGAGAATCAGGATCCCAGACTAGGGATCCTGGTCCGGGTAATAAAACGTTACAGATAATGCGTATTTATACATTTAGGTCGAATAGGAAACAGCATCGAAGTCTATGACATAGACAGTAAATGCAACCAATAGGAAAAAAACATTTGAAGTGACATTGATAGTCAGGACGACCATAATACTGACCAATAGAATTTACACTTACAAAATGATTCTTCGTAGGATATTTGGTAAATATCCTAACAAACCCCCGATTCTTCTAATCATTACAAGTGCTGTAATACACAGATGCTTAAAAATTTGTGGCTAATCGAAACCAGAATCATGCAAATTAGCTAGTACCATAAACTTATTGATTACGCATGATTTAAAATAAACATATCTCATTGCTGAATTACTTTACTTATCAGATTAGAACATCAAAACTTACTTGATTATTGTTTGCCGTGAAAGAGACTGATCAGCAGATGATAGTGAAGTCATTTGTGAAATATTTTGTGACTGAGGTTGTTGGAATATGAGAACTGGTTGTTGTCCAGATCCTGTGGTACATTGAATAATTTGTCCAGACTGAGTAACCGCGACGCCTGAAGGTAAAAAAATCTAAAACAATGGAAAAAAGATCCGTCAAAATAAACTTGTAAAATGAAGATCAGTGGCAATTATATATTGAAATATTACAACACGGAGAAGAGTATTAACCAGCTATGTACTTATGATCATAAAAGTAAGAACATAATTTTTGTCATTAATACAAAACAATAGATCCTAACCGATTGTAAATGAGTTATTGCGAATACTAAATGTTAATTTCAGTGTACACTGTAGCAGAATAGGTTTCAGAAAATCAATGGAATTATTAACTTACTTCAGCCCCCTACCCAAGAATATTTAGGTAGATTTGTCAGACTCATTTGGCAATACAACACGCACATACTTATCAGACTACCTTGAAATAACTGTCACATGCCAGTCAAACACCTTAGTTAATGCTTAGAAGAGGATTCATTAGCATTCTAGTGGATGTTTTTTTAATTTCTGATAACTATCGCATGAAGACAAAAGAAAAAAAAGTACTGCGCAAAAAAGGAATGTACGCTTAGTGAGATAGATCGGTTGGACAACAAAACAAGAATATTTCCAGAATCAGCTTCAAACCAAACTAATATAAATGGAATTAATGTTAACCTCACAGCGGTCTCAAATGAACTTTAAATATTAACGTTTACGGTAATTTTTTTCCAATTACAAGACTTCGATCACATTATTTTAAGCCTGAATGAAACGAGAAGATTTATCTTATTTTGAAAGAATTGATCTGATCGGCAAGTACTACTGATCAGTATAAGCATTTATTTTATATATTCAAATGCCTAGATAATGAACATCATAAATAGAGTGAATAATAATCTGCAACGAGTGGTTAGGAAGCTGGTTTCTACAAAACTAGACCTCAATTCATAGAATATGGGAATTAGCATCTAAATACAATATCGGAATTTTACTATTAAAACATATTAAAAACTACCGAGCCGTTTTACGAAAGGTTTCAGTAATTCGAACCAAAGGCAAATAATAATTAAACGATAATAATGTTATATTATTAAAATAACACAACTGAATTTTTACTTAAACTTACACGATTGGATATTGTTGAAACAGGTATACAATGTGTTGATGGTGATCCAAGAACTGTACCATCCTGTTGAATAATACTCTTTTGTGGATATGTCTGATATTGTTGTTGAATAGGATGTGAACTAATAGTATACCTTGGACGATTATGATTTTGTTGTATATTATTAATACTGTTAGGCATATTTTGTGACATAACTTGAAGAATTTGAGGATGTGATTGGATTGTAGTAGGTCCACATCGTGGTAAAGAGATTACTTGAGTATTCATTAATTGTTGTTGATGTTGTTGTCCGCTCACTTGAAAGTTATTTCCAATAGATTGTATCTGAATATTAGGATCATTTGAAGGTACTTGAACATTAACTGGTACACTAGAACCGGTAGCACCTAAATAAAAATGATAATTGTTTCAGAAAAATATAAGTGATTTCAACCAAAGACAGTAAGTAATCATTATGTCTAGTCAAATTGTCCTATAGTCACATTCAAAATATCCACTGAGAGTCAAATAATGTTATTATATGCGTATATCAATATATGGGTAGTGGTTAATATTTAAGACTGGTTAACCTGCAATTCATTATCTATATCTATCTAATTAAAGACCACACAGTCTACAATAAATTTCACGAAAACGTCGCTTCTCTAAACGGTAACCGTGAAGTCAATAGAAAAATTGTTGCTAGACTTTGAACCGAAGGCGAATGTGCTATATGTAAATATACAAACAAACAGCATGTTCAAACTCAGGTTAGAGAGACCGAAACGCAAGATGGTTGATTAGCTCACTTGTAGTTAATTTCACTGAAAGTATGCTTGGATTTACTGTTTTTAACCAAACAATTCGACAGCATACTTGAACACTTCACAGCACTCTTTCGTTAGAAATCATAGGTGGACGATTTTCAAAAGAAAATGGTCTGACGACTGTTGAGTTGTGGAAAATTTAAAGCGTAGAGTATGCAAATATTGCAAATTTATTAGATACGAATTTCATCAAATCAGCTGGTTATAAATGGGCAGTTCAATTAATTTGAGTTTCTAACCATACCACTGATAAACTACACTTTTAACAAGTAGAGCAGTCGGTCTTGTATTTACCATCGCCTTAAAACAGTTAACTAAACCTGCAAGTGAATGTAAGTGGTTTTGGCTTTTCAGTGGTATTAATCAGTTATACGTACTTTAAGATGCTTTCAGAGAAGAAAATCATAAGAACTAATAACATTTTATTTACTTTCTAAAGGAACATGGATAAAGGGCTGATTAGAATGGGTCAGTATCTATATTTTGTCTCCTAAGAACTAAGAGTAAAATCAAGCTAAGTGATACAGTAAATACCAATGAAAAGATCAAATGATTGATTGAACTTAGTCGTAGGTCACTTCAACAAACTTTCACTAGGTAGAAACACCAATCTGTACTACAGAGAAGATAAGTACGGACCAAATGAGTTCGTAATTTGTTACGTAATATAATGTGAATAGAGAAAAACGGTAAAACTTTTGAGATAACAAGTTAAATTTTTGGATACAAGTAAGATGAAAACAGGACAAAGAAAAATAATACATTCATAACACAATAGCATCTAGTTTAGCTTGTCTTTGAAAAAAAGATACTGGCCAATTTATTTTTTGTACCGTTTTCTAATCGTTCGTAATCCTTTTCCAAATTACTTTACACTGACACACTAGTGTGAAATGTCGTTATTTTAATAAAGTTAATATAGAAATATTTACAAATGATTGCCTAGTAATGAAATGAAGTAGCTTGTAACTTTTGAAGATATATCATCATATGATGTGATAGTATTCTGTATTAAAAAACGAAACAACTTACTTGAGCTTATAACTTTAGACAAAAGGTTGAGGTAAGTTTTCTAAACCAAACATAAATAAACAGAATATAGGATTAAGAACATGATTACTTTAACGCCGTGTGATTTCTCTAACATGAGATTTTCAATTTCCTCTGGAGATTTCGGGAGTTTACGAGTTGATGTTACTTCGCGGCTAAAGAAAACAATTAAATGAATCCATCTTAGAAAACACAATTTATAGTGATGACAACAGTAATATAAATTGAGTTGCTGTGTTACAGAAAAATGTCTGATTATGTATTTATTATAGTAAACCCCTTCCACACAACGTGAATCTAGACTGATAACATGTTGCAGTTGCAAGTCACAAAGGGTGGGATTTCTCAGTCGATTTTTCACTATATAGCTCAGTGAGAACTTTAATTGAGATTCCAAATAAGAACAACTACTTAGAATGTTGGAACTCAATTATTTCTGCAACTAGTCATTGTTGGGCACATGTATTTTCAAATGATAAAACAAAAAACTTATTTCTTTATCGAAATCTGCAAAGTCTTTAAATCATCGATTCAAAAAAGCTGCTTCTATGTAGTAATACCTACCTAACCAGTTACAATTTCTAAATCACTTAAAGGGCATCATTAAGACTTATATACCTTCTGAATTGATGAAAAACAACCTGATGACCGACTATCAAATACAAAATTCACTATAATATCTCTACTTTCAGACATAATCTTATTATATTTGAGGGGGAGGGAAAATATAAAATAAATAAGATGTTTACAACGTACAGACATAGAAAATAGTTTGTCATGTGGACTCAGTGTATCATATCAGAAAAGACCAAAGAAGATACTTACAGTTGTTCTAAAACTTTCTGTCTTAGTTGTGGCGTAATTATATCCACCGACATTGTAGTAAGTTATACAATTTCCGGAAAATACTACTTCTTACCGGTTGCGTACGTGTAATATATAGCGAGTCGTAAAATTAGGCAAAATCATCAGACAATGGAAAAAATTCCCATCACTTAGTTTAGTGAACTGAATGCTGAGGACGCTTTTCAAAGATATTCTTCTTTTTTAGGAACTGTAAATGAACTGTAAAATGAATAAAAGAATGTAAACTACAAACGTTATCTGATTTACGGTTAAAGTTAAACTGACATATTACAAAAAAATTATTTGTAGCATTTTTATTATCAGTTTTATGATAAAGAAGATTATGATTATTTCGTTGAAACAGAAGGTAGAAGACCCAGATAACTAAGATATAACATAAGTAAAGATATGCAGTAGTAATACAATAGTATTGGTCATCAAAGAAAGCAGTCATATGAGTATTCAGCAGAGATGTCCAGATTTCCTATTTCAAACTATGTCTGGTAGCGCCTCAGATCATTGAGGTGTACACTAATCAAACAGTCTACAAATGCCGGTCCTACATAGCTTTCTTTCATACTACAGCGCCAGGCCATAAATTTGTCACCTCCGCTTTTTTCATTCGACCTAGTATTGGCAAATAATACACGATGTACATTCGTGACACATGGCCAAGCTAGTGTTTCAAGATAGCAACATTAATTGGATTATCGTCATTGTAACCAAACATTTGATTGGCGAGCTTCAACACCACTAACATGATGTTAAAACTAAATAGCAGCAAACCTTCATAAACAACCGTGATTGAACACAGTCGCTGAACATTCTCGACTCGGAGAGAGCAAGTTTATTGACAAAGACCATACCTACTCCTGCTGATTTGTTGTAAACCTAATCTTTTACAGTCAGGTCGTTAGGACGGCACCAAAGATGTCCCACATCGGTATAAACCGCTCTGGGTTTTATTATGCTTAGGCTGATTTCACCTGTTACACCACTGTTGGTATTCACACAACTAACCACCCAGACTCAAGAATACTAACGAATCACTACAATGAGTGAATTAAGAGGCGGATTTTTCAGTCTTGAGAAAGTATTTGCATTTAAAGTGTACAAAGTACGTGTTATATTTACGGGGTTCCATGAAAAAACCTTAATAGGATGGTTGACATTTGTATTTATTGTGCATATTTATTCACTCTTAATCTTCCTTTGGAGATCTTGTTTGCTACTTATTTTCATGTTTCGCTCTTATACTACTTTTTGTACACTTGTTTTCACTTGTGTTGAACTTCTGTCGTTACTTTGTTGGAAAGCATAACAACTTGAACTAGTGTGTGTTACAGTCTGTAATCTATCTTTGCTAATGTATATTCTTAAAGCAGAGTTGGAATGCGTATATTCGACAATGACTGCCAAATGATTAGATGCGATGTGCATACTAAATGTATCTTTTCAAAGTAGTACAATTTCATACGTATACTCAAGATAAAAAAGTCCTTCTGATGGTAACAGATATACATTACCGGCACCCACTTCCATCAGAGCTATTTCCAGAATGTCATCGATGTAAAAGTTAGAGAGGAATGGTGGGTTTAAGCAACCCTAACTAAATCACTATTGGAATCAAAAGTAGGAGAGAGAAGCAGTTATATGCCCTTAATCTTTCTGAGATATTTTTTTACAGTCTTTAAGGTGTTAACAAGCTTACCAGAATACCCTTCTTTAATACACCACTCTAGAATAGAGTTCTACCAAACAAATTGATGGCGTCCTTGATACCACGAAACAACGATCGTTGGCCTACAATAGATATAGTAACGCTACAGCGATTGGCAGATGGCGAATATGTGACCAGTACATCCATGACCTGACAATGAAGTAGCCTGCTCTTAGAGAAATAATTTTTTACAGATTTAGGACAATCTACGAAGAATGTCGGAGGCCCATAGTTTCAACGCGACTGACAGTAGACTTCTCTTCCTATAGTTGTTGCACAGTTAATGTGGGTCATTCATAAATATGGAGATGATGGTCGACTTATTCCAGGACGTTTGAACACATATAAACATTCCCAAACAGCTCAATCATTTACCACAATTTTTCACCATCCTTAAGAGAAGCTAAGACTAAACCACCCAGACCTAGTAAGTCGTGGCGTTTTGAAAGCTATAGCTCTCTACAGATCTTCGGTTTGGTAGTTGGACCCGAAGTCACGAGTTTGGAATGATAAGACAATTTAGTGGACGTTGCTGGGGCAACACACAGGTCGAAGTTTCTGAAAGAATTCTGTCCATCATCCAGGACGTCATCGCGTGTTACATATTGGTGGCCTACCGGCTTCACAATTTCTTTTACTGACACCGAACCTTTTGCTGTCTGTTGTTCGGATGAACTGAAAAAGCTTCCAGAAGTCGCCTGAAGAAGCTGCAGTTTCTAGACTGGTAGCGCACTCTAATTACCAGAAGTCGCGATCCTTACACACAGCATAATTTTCTCAAGTAAAGACTTTTGTTTATTGCCAAACTTGTGATTCACAGGGATAAACCGACACGTTTCAAGTAGTTGTAAAGAGCTTGCGAAAAACTATTGCATATAAACAGGTTCACTGAAGTAAGCAGCTACCTTACTAACAACTATAACGGCGTTATGCAAAAGACTCCAATAATCATCTACACCTTTTGGTGAATATATAGTTGAGAACCTAATTAGTTTTGATATTTGGTTACAACAGAAGCTACAGACAATACGCCCGTCTCATTCTGTATAGGAAGAAATGTTTATTAGTCACTAAAAAAGCAAGATAAGTTTGGTGCAAACAAGGGTGTGATCGGAGTCCGAGTAAGTCTTGTATACAACAATAAAAGAGGTTAAAAGAAGACAGAGAATGGAAGCACCTATAAGATTCTAAGCGATTTTCAGCCATGTTATTTAAGAACACTAATCACCAATTACGAATGTCTAGCGGACCCCGAAAAGGTTGTCTAGATCTACCAACATCATTCAATCCACTTGTCAGTGACTTCATGGATTTGTGCCATGTTTCGGTTTGTCCGCCCCTAACTTTCTTCAAACCTATTCCTACATCGAAAAACAGGTCGACGAGGCAGTCGGTGGTCAGGCATACTCAACACATGTCCCAATCATCTCAACTGATGAAGTTTCATTACTTCATATATTGATTTGCGATCCCTACCTAGTACTCGTTTCCTAACGACAGTATTGCTTACTCGGTTGTCCCAGGATATACGATCAATAATTCGAAGACATCTATAATCGAATACTACTAACCTACGGATGCATTCTACTCTGACTGGCAATATTTTGCATCCATATAGTAGGCTGAAGCGAAATGCTGCAGAGGACACTCATCCTTTAGTTAGCAGACGGATATCTCGCCTACGCCATAAGAAGCGCTAGGTGGCAAAGCCAATCGAGCCTTCTCTATCCGTGCTGAGATTTCGTCAGTCATCAGGCCATCGGCACTGATGAAACTCTCAAGATAAGGGAAGCAGTCAACACGCTCAACTACTCCACTCCCTATCACTAGTTCAGGTACCGATGTGGACCAATCTTGAAGCAACATTTTGCATTTCGATGGGGGAAACCGCATCCCGAACATGTTTGCATTGTTGCTTGGGGTAGTCAGAAGACTTCATTTTGTTAACATCTTCACGAAATAGAACGATGTCACCGGCAAATTCTAGGTTAATAAGAGAGTCTCCGGGTAGAAGGTCCATTCCTGAGAAATCTGACGAGGATAATGTTAGCATCAAAAGCGTGTCTACGACAAAGTTAAACAGAAATGAAGAAAGTGGACAATCCTGACTTACACCACTTAAAGTAAAGAATTCCGATGACAGTTCATCATAATCCCTCACTCGATCTGTGGTTTTCGAGTAGAGAGCTTGTATAAGGTTAATATACTTCTTTGGTACACCTTTCAATGACACACACTGCCACAGAACCTCACCATCCACAGAGTCAAATGGCGCCTTTAAATCCAGGAAGACAACTATTGTCGGACGCCTAAATGTGTGTCTGCGTTGCAGGACCTGACGTAGTGTGAAAATGTGGTCTACACAGCCACATCCAGGTCTGAAAACACTCTGGTTTACTATAGTCTGCTCTTCACGAACTCTAGTTAGGCATCTAAGTATAATCGAGGCTAACAATTTAGACAGTGGTGTATGTACAGCACTGAGTCCGAGGGCAAAAATAACTTTCTTAGATTGGATCCCGGTAGACAGTCGCTTGTGCACTGTCCGAATAAACAGGACAGTAAGGACTCGCAAAGACAAGGATACTAGCCGTTGCCCCTTCATCAAATCTGCCTACGCTCCCACTGACTGCAGTTCAGACGACGTGAAAGGTGAGTTTTACAGAAAGCTTTCGAGTCTCCTCCAAAACGTTAGGCGATCTGATATAGTAACAGTGGCTGGTGACTTCAATGCCTAAGTAGGTAGACTCAGTGAAGAGGGAAGACACCTGGGTGGATCTTATGGTGTCGTGGCTCAAAGAATAGACAATGGCATCCACTTTTTATGTTCTCTCAAATTCTAATCTTCTGAATTCCTCATCACCTTTATCTTGCACTTTCTAAATTTATCTCCCTGGATTATACTTCTTGAAAAATATTTTCAAACCCTAATCTTCTCCGTTACCGCTAATCTACCATCTGCTGCAGCTATGATCAGATAAACGCATAAATCCAGCAAACACTAACTTTAAGCATAACGTAAAACATCTTTTGACCTGGAGATCCCCAAAAGTCGTCTTAACGCTGGACCAAACCAGATCACATTGGTGGAGAGGCTCTATTGAAGATTACCGTTCATTCTGAAGCACTTACTTAGACTCAGACCATGCTCTAGTGCGAGGGCGTATTTGTTTGCGCCTTACTGGATGTAGGAAAAATATCGCAAGGAAACCTCTTAGGGCTCTACTTAAAGATAATAAAGCCAGGAATATAGTTCAAGAACAACTAGAAAGACAGTTAGGTAAGTGATGCCCACCCTGTGGAAGCTTGGAAAGATATCAAAAAAGCTGTGAAAACAGCAGTGATATTTGCTAGCAAGGTAATTCATAAAATTAGGGATAAGCTGCGGATTTAAGAAGCATCCACCGAACTGATAGACGGTCGGAAACTCCTCCCACCAGGCTCTCAACATGACGGAAAGTGAAGTCAGCTTCAGCACAGGCTGACAAAACGCCTACGCAATGATCGCGAACGGCGGTGGGAAGCAAAAGCAGGAGAGATGGAACAGGTAGCGGCAACAGGTAACAGTATTCCCTCTATCTCTCTATCTTTCTCTTTCTAAAGTTATCTCACTGAATTATACTTCTCGAATCAAGTCTTCGAACCCTAATCTTTTCCCTTACTACTAATACTTCTACTATCTCTACCAATATTGGATTTAAACTGACAGTTGCTTCTCTGTGTTGATAGGGTGTGGCAACCTGAACTTATGTACTGATGTACGAAGTTCCACGCCGTAACTGACTGGCTGACTAAGTGACTGATTGATAGGTAACATTAGACAACTGTTCCGCCTGATCAAGGAAACTGGTATTAGAAATCCATCTGTTAGCGAAACTCTCAGAAAAGGATGGGCTAATGATTCATTCTCAACCCAGGAGATAGGATTGATGAGCAGAACACTTCAGAGATCAGTTTAATTAGCCTTCATTCACATTTCGGTTGCCCAAGACGTTTCAGGCAGGTAGCAGGAGGTTTCGAAGGATTTAGTCTGCGCATAGGCTTTTAGAAAATACCATAAGTATGTGTTTTGTAGAGATATTGAGATAATATCACTTTTGTTTAAACCATGAGCTTAAAAACGTTGATTAAAAGTATGCATTTCTTGTCCTTATGTCTCGTCTTCCCGTGTATATTTGTATTTATTATATCAATGCGTGTTACTAGATGGTTAGAGACTGAATGACATGGCTCAAAATGGTTTGCAATGGCACAGGTGCATCCATTTTGTCTTCTCTCATTAGCTCAAGACCTTAATTTTTCTTAATTATTTCACTGGATTATACTTCTCGAACCACATCTTCAAACCCTAAGCTTCTCCATTACCACTAATACCTCTATTACATCTACCACTATGGGATTTGAATCGACAATTGCGCTGCTGTACTGATGTGGTATGGAAACCCGAACTGATGTACGTACGTACGTAGTTCTAGCTGATTTGAATGCATGTTACTCAACTGAATGTATAGCGATTGATAGTTACCAATAACCGAAGTAAATTTGAATAGAATACTTTCATATTCCTCCAAATACATCTTTCGGTTTACTTGGCCAGTGATGCAGCAGATCCAATAGGTCTGGTCAACTTTCTAATGATCTCATGAACCTTCATTTGAATACTCTTAACCTACTTCAGATAACAGAATGAATTGAAGAAGTCTGATAGGATAGATACATTTGAAATTCACTAAATACTTCAGAGTAGAAGGGATTATGCTAGTAACCTAGTATGCTTTTTTCCACGTTAGTCAGTTGCAATGCAGAACGTCGTACGTACGTACATAAGTTCGTGTTGCCTTACCACATCAGCACATAAACGCGATTGTCAGTTCAAATTTCATCGTGGTGGAGATAGTAGATTAGCGGTAACGGAGAAGATTAGGGTTTGAAAATATTATTCAAGAAGTATAATCCAGGGAGATAAATTTAGAAAGTGAAAGTTCGAACAATAAAAGCTCTAACATGTAGTTTAGAACGGGGTTTCAGGGAGACCAGGAATAACATTTTGTGAACTTGAATAGTTTACATAAGCGGTGCGGGGTGGTAAAGGGATGTGAGAAGGGTGAGTCGTGGAGATAAGAGAGATGTTAGGGGGTGTAGGAAGGGTTTGATTGTGACCAACTCGGTCTCGTGCGTTGTTACGGGTATGATGGAGGATGTCACTCCTCGGCTCCCCACACCGTAGAAGGGTGTTTCCTGAGGAACCTGAAAAGGAAGGTAGATTAGTGTTGGTCTCAGAGACCTGTGAGCGTGACCGCAGAGCCCAAGAGAAAACTGGTTGTGGCCGGTCACGCACGGCCTTTCTATGAGAAGTTTTTAAAGTGTTAGCTCCGCTCTTGTTTAAAAGGCCTTAGCGTCGGAGACGGAAATCCATCAGGTAGGGTGAGGTGCGACATTTTTGGGTCGACCTTTTCTAACCCTTCCTTCCTTGTTCGAAGTCAGTATCGCTGCAGATGCTGGTTGTCCGAGGGAAACACCTTACAGCTTTCACACCTTTCTCCAGTCAGCAGTACGACTTCGCCCTCAGACCTTGGGTAACTGCTTTTAGTCTCATCGTTTTCCATTAGACCTGCCTGGCATGGTAGGAATTTCAGGAACATATGTTGGAGCCAATATAGATCGGTTGGGTCAACACGATAGGCAAGCCTGACCACCACGATAAGGTCACTAGTTTCTCCCCGACCGAAGCTGCTACCTTGACGTGGTGGTCGGGCTTGCCTATCGTGATGACCCAACCGAGCTATACTGGCTGGAACATATGTTCCTGCAGGTCCTACCATGCCAGGCAGGTCGATTGGAGAACGATGAGACTAAAAGCAGCTACCCAAGGTCTGAGGGCGAAGTCGTACTGCTGACTGCAGAGGGGTGTGACAGCAGTAAGGTGTTTCCCTCGGACAACCAGCATCTGCAGCGATGCTGCCTTCTCACAAGGAAGGAAGGGTTAGAAAAGGTCGGCCCTAAAAATGTCACACTCCCCCTAACTCACGGATTTCCGTCTCCCTGGGTAAGGGTGCCCACTAAGGGCCTTTAAGAACGGAGCTAATCCTCAAAATACCTTTCATAAAAAGGCCGTGCGTGACCGGCCTCAAGCAGTTGTCCCTTGGACTCTGCGGTCACGCACCAATACTAATCCATCTTCCTTTTCAGGTCCCTCAAGAAACAACCTTCCACGGTGTGGGCAGCCGGGAAGTGACAACCGCCCTCATACCCGTACCAGCACGCGAGACCAAATTGGTCAAAATCAAATCCTTCCTACACCCCCTAATGTCTCTCTTATCTCTACGACTAACTCTACTCACACTCCCTTTTCTCACTGCACCGCTAATGCAGACGAAGTGAGATCACGAAACGTCGTTCCTGGTTTCTTGAAACCCCGTTCTAGACTACATATTGGAGCTTTTAATGTACGGACATTGTGTCAAATAGGGCAACAGGCATCATTAGCTAGGACTTTAGAATCTCGTGCCATCGATGTATGCTGCGTCTCGGAAACGCGCATACAGGATCCTAGTAAAGTCATTAACCTGATTTCACCTTGTCAAAACGTAGAAGCAGCTCGATTTACTCTTCGTGTATCCGGTAGCCCTGATGCTGCTTCCAGGGGTCTTGCTGGGGTAGGCATAGCGTTGAGTCCTAGGGCAGAATTATCTCTCCTAGACTGGATCCCAGTAGATAGTCGTTTGTGCGCTGTCCGACTAAACGGGACAGTAAGGACTCGTAAGGATAGGGACACTCGCCGTTGCCTCTTCGTCATATCTGCCTATGCCCCTACTGACTGCAGTGCAGACGAGCTTAAAGATGAGTTTTACAGAAAGCTTTCGGACCTCCTCCAAAAAGCTAGGCGCTCTGATATAGTAATAATGGCTGGTGACTTTAATGCTCAAGTAGGTAGACTAGGTGAAAAGGAAAGACATCTTGGTGGATGTTATGGTGTAGCGACTGAGAGAACAGACAATGGAGACCGTCTGTTGCAACTATGCTCAGATAACCGCCTATTCTTAGCGAACACCAACTTTAGGCATAAGGAAAAGCATCTGCTGACCTGGCGACCTCCAAAGTCGTCTCAACGTTGGACTCAACTAGATCACATCGCCATCAGTCACCGATGGAGGGGTTCGATAGAAGACTGTCGCTCGTTCTGGGGCACATGTTTGGATTCAGATCATGGTCTAGTGCGAGCTCGTATCTGTTTAAGGCTTACTGGGCGTAGGAAAGACACCGTAAGAAAGCCTCTCAGGGTTTTACTTAATGATAATCAAACCAAGAAAATATTTCAGGAGGAACTAGAAAGAGAGTTATGCAACGATGTAAGTGATTCCCATCCAGAAGCAGGTTGGTATGATATCAAAAAGGCTGTGGAAACAGCAGTGATATCTGCTAGTAAGGTAAACCATAAGGCTAGGATGAAGCCGTGGATATCAGTCGCATCCACCGAACTGATGGATGCTCGAAAACGCATCCCACCTGACTCTGAGCATGATGAAGAGCGTAGTCAGCTTAGGCGTAGACTTATAAAAAGTCTGCGTAACGACCGCGAACAGTGGTGGGTGGCGAAAGCAAAAGCGATGGAAAAGGCAGCGGCGATCGGCAACAGTAGACAACTTTTCCGCCTTATTAAAGAAACTGGTATTAAGAACCCGAATGTGAGTGAGACTATCTCGGAAAAGGATGGTCTTATTATCCATTCTCAATCCAGGAGACTGGATCGATGGGCAGAACACTTTAGGGATCAGTTCAACTGGCCACGAGCCACTCTTCGGTTACCCACGATCTCCAGTCATCCTGAATGGCAAATCGACCTAAGTCCCCCTAGTCTTGATGACGTTGAGAAAGCGTTAGGAAATCTGAAACGAGGACGAGCTGCAGGTCCTGATAGACTGACCCCTGAGATATTTAAGGATGGTGGTCCAGTTTTAGCAGCTAGGTTGACTGAGATCTTAGGTAGAATCTGGGAACTGGACGTAATCCCATCCGACTGGTCTCAATCACTGATTGTCCCAATCTATAAGAAAGGACAAAAGTCTTCTTGTGACAATCACAGGGGAATAAGTCTAACTAATATAGTATCTAAAATACTGGCCTCAATAATACTTCGACGCTTAACGAAAGCTCGTGAAGAGCAGACTCGAGAAAACCAATCTGGTTTTCGACCTGGACGTGGTTGTATAGACCACGTCTTCACACTCAGACAGGTCCTGGAACATAGACACACATTTAGGCGTCCTACAATAGTTGTTTTCCTAGACCTTAAGGCGGCATTTGACTCAGTGGATCGTAAGGTTCTGTGGCAGTGTCTGTCATTGAAAGGTGTACCACAGAAGTACATTAACCTTATACAAGCTCTTTACTCGAACACCACTGGTCGAGTGAGAGCTTATGGCGAACTGTCAACGGAATTCTCTACATCAAGTGGTGTCCGTCAGGGATGTCCACTTTCTCCATTCTTGTTTAATTTTATCATAGACATGCTCCTAGACATAACCTTATCCTCGTCTGAATTTTCAGGAGTAGAACTTCTACCAGGAAAGTCGCTTACTGATCTAGAATATGCCGATGACATTGTCCTACTTGGTGAAGACGCTGACAAAATGCAGAGTCTTCTGACTACCCTAAGCAACAATGCAAGCATGCTCGGGTTGCGATTTTCCCCCTCGAAATGCAAAATGTTGCTTCAAGACTGGGTTGCATCGGCACCTGAACTAATGATACGGAGTGAAGTAGTCGAACGTGTAGACCGCTTCACTTATCTTGGGAGTCTCATCAGTGCCGATGGCCTGGTGACTGACGAAATCTCAGCACGGATACAGAAGGCTCGATTGGCTTTTGCCAACCTGCGTCACTTATGGCGTAGGCGAGATATCCGTTTGCTGACTAAAGGACGAGTGTACTGCGCAGTAGTTCGCTCCGTCTTACTTTATGGCTGTGAAACATGGCCAGTGAGAGTAGAAGATATTCGTAGGTTAATGGTTTTCGATCATAGGTGTCTTCGAAGCATTGCTCGTATATCGTGGGACACCCGAGTGAGCAACGCTGTTATTAGGAATCGGGTGCTAGGTAAGAATGGCAGATCAATAGATGAAGTATTGAAACTTCACCAGTTGAGGTGGTTGGGACATGTGTTGCGTATGCCCAACCACCGGCTGCCTCGTCGAGCCTTGTTTTGTAGTGTAGGAATAGGTTAGAGGCGGCCAAACCAAAACATGGCAGAAATCCATGAAGTCATTGACTAGTGGACTGAGCCATGTTGGTAATTGTCGACTACCTGGTTGGGGTCCGCAAGATGATAATAATCGATGGTTAGAGACCTTGAATGACATGGCTCAAAATCGTTCGCAATGGCGCCGGTGCATTTATTCTCTGTGTTCTCTCAAATGCTAATCTTTTGGATTCTTCAACACCTCTAGTTTCGACTCTTTAAACTTATCTCACTGAATCATACTTCTTGAATAATATCTTCTAATCCTAACCTTTCCGATTATTTCTAATTCTCTTACTACCTCTTCTACTATTGGATTTGAATTGACGATTACTTCTCTGTGCTGATGTGGTATGGCAACATGAACTGATGTACTTATGTACAAAGTTCTACGTTGCATCTGACTGACTGACTGACTGACACTAGTTTCTCTACACACATGGACACTCATAGTGTAACAGAATATAAACAACCATTGAGGGGGATTCGGTCGACTATTGGAGTCTTCGAAATGGAGTTTAGTGAAACACTACTACCAGCTAAACGTGACCTCGATATCAATGGGTCTCTAGAAAAGCTCACGTGGAACAAACTTTTCGAATCGACATGTACAGAAAAATTTGTAATACTTTACTAGTTTTGAATGAGTGTGTCTAGGATATACATGATATATTGTTGCTACATTGGGGGTAACAGCCGTAAGTAAGTAAGTAATTAATGCTACAACTTTCTCAATGCAGTCAAGTCTATCTGTTAGTCAGTATGGATAGGAGTATAAACGTTGAAGAGTAGTCAAAATGTAATACGTGGCTTTAGGGAAGTTGATTCATATTTTTACTTGGTAGCACCGCTTGTGAATACGACTCGAGACCACTCAGGAAACATGGAACTATTGATTGAGGTGAACTACTGAAATTAAAAAATTATAGCAAACAGAACGGAACATAAAAGTGAAGCGATGTAAAACCAATACAATCGAACTAAGGAGTGAGCAAGCTCTGTTCTCAAGGTGCAACTTAATGAAGCTCACTGAGTACAGATTTATGTACCTGCTTTTGAGCTACATTTTGTAAAGCCTAGTGATACTACCTGACTGCTCGATCTAAAAAACAGAAGATTCGAACTCTGTTCAACTGTGGTAATCAAAAAAATATATCTTGGAAAAACATCCACGAGTAACAAGTGATATTGATAGCCCTATGAGCACTCAGTTTGATACCAGAAGTTCTTTATAGTACTCATAAATCTCTAAGTAAGTATCAAGAATAAAATCCATAAGCTTTTAAGTCACCCTGTAATAATACAGACTACGTTTAGGATACTCTAGACTTAGATAGTTACGACAGTAATTCATACATCACAGTCAACTATCACATAAAATCAGACGAAGAATCTATGTACTGAAAAACGACTAACCCGTCCTGAACAAATGCCAACACTCGTCGAATGGCAATGAGTGACCCTCAAATGACCTTGGTAAGGCATTGTACCGTAAGAATTCGGCTGAAGTTGTACATACTCATCAAAGTCACGTAATAATGGGGCATATACACGGACTTTAACCCATGTAAGTCATGATCGATACTATTTTTGTAGTTAAAAGTGTGAACTGTCTACAGAATATATATTCTGAAGTCAGTTTCAACTGAATTACACCTGTTTATATATCTTGTATGCATTGCTGATGTAATATTCAAGTTAAATCTAGCTAAAACAACTGCTTAAAGGTTGTTAAATTAATGGAACACAACTCTATGCTGAACAGCACCCATCAACAGGTGGAAAATAGTATATATCCCATTGCCGTTGCACGACCCTGATTTGTAGATTAGCTAACTTTGACCGAAGGACTTATCTCTGTGTATTGAGAACAGAAGGCTGACGTCAAGTGTTGGTTCTGAATGTCCGATTCTCTCATAAATCAGTCATTCGAGGGCGTAGACACCACGTCTCCTGGAGGTTGGTCCCAGGAATTGATTATTCCACAGAAAAACGTTCCAATATCCATTATCTTTTTCATGAGCTAGTATAAACCGATTGATTTCTTTCCGGTCAATTCTTGTTCGTTCGGTACGGCTCCAGATGCTTGGTAATTGTTTCTTAGCTTCCGAACTGCTGTGATATAACTGTCAAGTTATTCCTATCTATTATCTATATAAAGCGGGTATATTGTGTTCGTAATCATCATTCAGTTATTTGTGAACTGGATTAGATCACCCAATATGAGGTGAAAGAGGGAAGAGATCGAACTTCTGAAGCCTCATTATGTATATTAAGTTGTATAGTAATCCCTGTATTTCTCTTAAGACATCCGAATTACTTTTTAAACAGGAAGCGTGATTTGAACTCACTATTTTAGTTTAGACTTCACCAAAGTTATCTGTACTTGGATGTGTTTGCCTTCAACTTCATTAATGTCCTTCTTACAGACGCTTCTCTAATGCTATAATCATTTACGTTACCCTTTCCAGTACATATGCAGTTATATCTGAAAAGATGTTGGTGGATATTAATGAAAATTGAGAGCAGGTAATTAAAATATCTAGGCTCAACCTGAAATGTAAGTTCATTGTTGTCTCTTGTTACTTCTATGTGGATCAACGGAAAGCATTCCTTGGGACCTTCATCCATATGAATGATTAGAAATAAAAAACTTAATACATATGCTTGTAGTGTTCCACTAAGTATTACTTCCCTTAAATTAAATTCTAAATTCATCCTTACTTTCCATTGTTGACCTACCATTTGACTTCATGTCTTTATTAAGAGTCCATCATGTAGCACCAAGTCATATGCTTTTCTAAAGTCACTATAGACAATATCCACCGATTCTCCATCACAGGATGATTCCATTGTTTTTTTATATCAGGCCATCAGTCACTCATGGTAATAATTTTCTGCAACCGTGTTGACGGAAACGAACAAGTAAGTGGGGTCATGCGATGACTACTGTTGCTATTATTATTACTTACCCTTACTTCCTTTTTATTAATCTTTGGGTCCGTAATATAATGAAGAGCTCATCGTTAATTCATCACCAAAGAATCCAAAGGCGCATTTTAGGGTGGAACTCTAGCCTGCCAAATTCGTGCGTCACTTCCAAATTTGGTTGGTGACAACACCGTGGATGAAACTGTCTTAAAACGAGTATTGATACAAACTTTCTCATGCTACATTTTGGATGCACAAGACAGGAGCCACCTCTTCGACCTATTTAGATGGCACGGAAGATAGAATAGTGAGTAGGGGTGCCTCAGCTGTCAAACTCGATCACATTACACATTATAAGTGTCAAAAGTCTAATCCGGACTGTCGCGAAAATGCAAATAGATCATAGAAACTGCAGTAAATTACCGCAATGAACCTGGCTGCAGTCACGAAGCAGGTCACCAATATCTTGACAATCGGTACCACCAGAATTTCGATGTTAAATCAAGTAGGTACAACTAACTTTGTTCCTTGCTCAGACTCTCAAGATAATAACAACCGAATAACCAAATAACAAATCCTGGCTTAAAAATTTTGGCGGATCTAGGTGCTTCACTGAGCACTACTCCCCAGGAAAAAGCTGACTTGGGTTGAAAAATGTCAACAGTCATAACTGAAGCTGCTAACAAAACTAGAATCGCGACATTTGGGCAGGAGACGTCAGGGCTTAGAGCTAGGAATGAAGAGGCGATTCCTCTGAGTTTTCAAGACAATGGATTCAGTTTTCCTAATACTGGTAATAGACTCTTTAGAGAGATTTGAATCTCTAGTCGGCACTGAGAAATGTCATCTGGTACCCAAAGGAACTTCGAATTGCACGAAAGGCAAGCAAAGTCATAGCGCTTCTCTGAACCTAGTGCAAACTCCAATAGTGGCGACCTCAAAGTTCCAGAACATACTTTTTCACGTGGTCTGAAAAACATTTAATTTTGCCCCTCATAAACAACACCTGTAAAAAATCTGAATTCGCTACGAAGGTGGTTAAAAATAAACTTCGTAAGAACAGTGATCCATCTGTATCCTACTCTGATCTTCCTGCTTGCTCCGTAGAGTTGTACCGTGGACTTGAACACGTCTCATTATCTTGAATCTCGCTCATAGATATACATACAACAAACCTCAAACCAAGTGACTCAACAACGTCCCCTCTTTCCTGGATTTTATCTGAAACAACCATCTACGAACACCTACTAGAAAGTGTGACCTTAGCGAGCCCGAAAGGGGATACAGTTCATAGTGACCTACAGATTGTCGGTAAGTCTGCGTGCTATAGGAAATCCAGTAATATGAATGTGGACTATTTGCCCACAGTTATATTCATTACATCAGATGAACATACTAATTGAGCAACCGCTAAACACTTGAAACAAGTCTTATCACAGTCTCATTAACTTCAACAGCCGCGGATTGAACACCGATATTTTCACCTATAATAATTCTAAGGACAGTCTAAGTGAAATGATATCATCCAAACCATTTTACTACCTTAAAAATATCAGATCAGTGTTCCAGGAAATCCCGATCATGAAGTCATAGCAAAACTGAAATGGTGATTGAGCATATACCCTCAAAAGTATTAGAAAGACTTTAGTGTATGTGAAATGCCATCTTGTATTACAAACCTGACAGTGCAAGCCCAAAGTCTGTTAAAAACAATCTCCTAAGAGTATGGATATTCCCGCTCTTGGTGTTTAGCACGCAGGTTAAGTAAAATCTTGAATTCATTTTTATGTCTTATTCTCCTTCACTTCAGTCGTTTCACGGAAGGTAATCACTTCGTTAATAGCCAGTCACTACTTAAACACACTCCGCCATTTAAGAAGAATAGAATTTTCCGTGACAGAACTACAATACAATGTTGAATCGCCAATGGCCTACAAGTTAAGTAGTACGATTTATGCGTTAGTAACATTCGTAATCATGACCGTTAAGCTAACTGTACAATACTTTCCTCTACCCATCCCAAAACTGAGAACAGACCCAATGAGACTACTAGTCTAAAGGTCCATAAATAAAATGAGTTGCAACTTGCGAATCCACATGCTAAACTACCTCCAAACTACAAGTCAGTTAAGCCTTTGTAATACACCAACGTCTTCCTGATATGACCTGAAAAACCTAGTGGTTCGAATTCTCAGCAAATCTCCCAGGAAACGTGCTACACGCTCCAAACTTCAACCCACAGTACTTAGGCTACGTAGTAAACAACAATGCCTGCCCACTACTACTCCTACTGAGGACGTTACTTAACTCCTAAAAGTTAGGGCACACACCACAGCCACCTTGCTAAACTCTAACTTTAGGCACTTCCCCATTTCTAACCCAAAGCTTATCCCCTTGATTGCGCACACAAAGGCTAGGATGCCGAGAGGTGCTCAGAAAACCCATAAAGCTAGCCTGCTTGAGCATCCGTCTAATGTTCCTAGACACCACCATAACCGAAACACCTTTTGCAATTTTTGAGTCACTCCGCCAAAACATGTAGCTCACCTCTTTTTAGCTCTCACCCCCTTAACAATGTTTCTTTACCACCTTCAGCTATTAAAGGCGATGTTACCACCTCGTTTAAGACAACCTCTACATAATGTTGTCTAATGGATGGCAATCAATCTGTGGCGCTGTCACACCCTTCTAGTTGTAATACATTCATGTCTGGTCCTTCTGACCGACTAGTTTTACTGACTTGACATACACCATCACACCCAACCCAATGAATCTTCGAAACGCTCACTTCTTACCCTCTGTATTGACTTCCTCGTCTGTTACTCGGGGATCATCATTTAACTTTACCCAAAGACATTTACGATATTCTACCTCGCATGCTTCTCTCACCACATCAGTCTCTGAATACCTCTCTCCCACCAACTATATTGCTCGCAAATCGACTGTGCATATTCCTACTTCCATCCCTTCTCCAGATAACACAACAAACAACCCACCATATGCCTATCCTGCTTCCCTGAAAGATAAGTATTCACCACATGTAACACCAATGCTAATTAATTACAGATCTGTAACCAATAATAATAATAATTTATTCTCAAATGAGAAACATGTTACAAGAGACATTCCAATTTACAGGCAAGATCAAAATGTTAATATCAGCAACATATTTCTTTTAAAGCGGTATACAGTTACTGAAATATTTTACGATATTCATTGGATTCCTGTAGATGGAATGTACAGTGTGAATAATTGGCGCGAATTACGAAGGCAGCATTACGACTATCATCTTATTGACTGCGAAACGATGCATGGTAGAGCCAGGTTTGCATATAACGAGAATTGATAAGGTAAATGTGCAAAGGTCGGGTTGAAATTCATCAGCTAATGATTTCACAGGCTCCTGGGTAGGGTAACCAAGTCTTCGGCAAATATCCAGACTAATATATGAGGATTGGAATAAGGTGCTGAAAAAAGAGGAATAAAGAGAACGGGACGAGGAGTAGAACAGAAAATATTCTTGTTTAAAGCCGAACGACTTAGCACATATGTTTTTGGATAAAACAAAGGTATATTTACTCAGATCACTCACCTACACTCTCTGATAATTCTAAAAACCCCTCACTTGTCCGCATTACCGAAAGTTGATTGTCCTCCGATGTCCCAGACTCATACCTTCTCATAGACTCTTATGAACTCCTTCGCTGTGACTGAGGCTCTAAAAAGGGTGGTGGCTGTCTCATCTATGTATCTAGAAATATCAAGGCAGAAATGTTTAGTGATATGGCTCAATATGGCTCGCTGTGCACGCCTATGAATGTAAAATGCTGACTGCATGCATACATCGAGCTCCAAACACTCATTGATCTATTGATATTGCTATTGATGAGTCGTGTGCCAGGGCTGTCTCTTTTAAATTCGCCTGAAAAATTATTTCTGGTGTCTTTAACGTGACTGAGACAACTTCCGGTTTCTAATTCAGCACTCCGACTGGACTGCGGTCTTTATAGTCTTGAACTCTCTGAAGCATAAAGTATATTCGAATTCCCTATCAAATCTGCTCTGTACACTACTGTCACATCCAAAACGTCTTTCAAAACAATGACTCTTTACATCACCCATAAAAGCATGGCTTATTGCTTATCTAAGGACTTAAGCATTTCGTACCAACTCTATGCTGTACTTGAGGGTGTTAAAAACCAATATGAAGTCTGCATGCAAGTGGAGGAAAATAATGCACTCGCTACTACATGTAGGACCAAAAGCATTTGTCTTCTGCTTTAAAACGCAAAAAAAGAACTCAAATAACAACGTTCATTCAATACTACATGATGAACAAATTTTTACGACCACACTGTTATTTATGAACTGTTTATTACATGGTTTCCCCTCAATCGGTACACTTCTCTTACCTCTGATATTAATCTTAACTGTAGCAGTAAGAATAATCTCAGTAACACCAGCATTCAGCCTAGCCATATTCAGGCCGCCACTGAAACCCTCAAACTCAGTGTCAGATAGGGTGCTGATGAAATACCACCCATACTCTTCAAAACGGCAGGATCGAACATTCCAGCACGTTCGCTCAAAATATTTACATTATCCCTAGAGGTTGGCATATACCCTGAAACCTGGTAATTAACTCATACTGTCCCTAAACATAAATCTGCGCTGAAAGACTTAATCCAAAGCCACAGACCAATTAATTAACCCCAGTTATGGAGAAAGTGATAAAAGTCCAACTATCTGAACAATTACTCAATTTTAACCATAATAATCTTCAACTTTCCTGCTTACTTCATCGAGCTCATCTCCGCCACTACATTCTAAATGCTTATATTTCGTTTCAAAATCTTTACTATTTCTCCTTAACTGTTAACTGTATAGCATTGATGCCTAACCATTATTTCATAAGTTGTAACAGCCAGAAAAGTTTGTGAAAGGAACTTGCAGAAATAGTGTTTCTCAACAGGATGTGAGACATAGAGCACCGAGTAGAACTCAGTAGTTTCTTTTAAACATTTAACATGAGCCTAACAACACAAAAGGAGGAAGGGTGGAATTACTGACCAGCAAACATTGATGGTGCGGGCGATGACTTCAAACCACCCATGTTTGTGGGGCAGAACATTTTGTTTTCTTTCAGCTCTTTAGGTTGATGAGACGACTAATCAGTAACGCTGAGGTTGCTCTTATGCGCTTGCTTCTTTTGAGGCTCATGTTTCCAAAACTATGCTGAGACCGATATTCGGTAAAGACACCAGCAACATTCTTACTCAGGCGCTTACAGTATGACTTAGAGGTTGGCATTCAATAATAATAAGAAGAAAAAACAGTTAGACAGTGAGAACTTTTAATCATCAATATTTTCTTTTTACAAACTCTACTCTTTCGATTTCAACGTACATAAATCCAACTTCTTATTTCGACTTCTCTTCTATCCACCTGATACTGCACAACTCTTCGTTCTTTTTTGCTGTACTCATTTATCTGTGGGTTATATTCTTATATTCCCATAATTTACTTTAATTTAAGTGGTCAGTATGAATTATATATATTATATATATATATATTATATTATATATAATTACAGGTTAAGTAGTGCTTTGGTTATATATATACACTTGCCACACTGCTGCCTTTTTCTCTCTCTCTCTTCTCCTTTTCAGAACCCCATTCACGGTGGGAAATCCTTAGCGAATCTAGGGAATATGCACCCTATGTAAATGAGTGTCTGGATCACAGCTCGTATCAAGCGCGTTCCATTTGACCTTTCCCGAAAAATTCACTATTGATCTCGGCAAATCGCCAAAAGAACCTATTGTAATAATAATAATAATGATAATAATAATAATAATTTATTCTCAAATAACTACTTTACAAGAGTCACGCCAGTTTACAGGCTAGATCAAATTGTCACAAATGCTTTCACAATCACTGTAAAGTTATAGCAGTTAAAATAATTATGAGTCAGTTTCTGATTGCATATTTACACCATGTCACTGACAGAAACAGTATTATACAGCCACATTTTCAATATTAGAGTACAAATGAGGAAGGTGCACAATTGGTTCTATTGGCGATTGGCCGAGATCAATAGTGAATTTGTTGGGAAAGGTCATATGGAACGCGCTTGATACGAGCTGTGATCCAGACAGTCATGTACATAAGGTGCATGTTCCCTAGAGTCGCCAAGGATTTCCCACCGTGAATGGGGTTCTGAAAAGGAGAAGAGAGAGAGGAAAAGGCAGCAGTGTGGCAAGTGTATATATATAACCAAAGCACTACTTAACCTGTCATGTTAAAGTAGTCAATACAGTAGTAAGTCAAGATAAAATTCATTGTGACCACTTAAATTAAAGTAAATTATGGGAATATAACAATATAACGCACAGATAAAGGAGTACAGCAAAAAGAAGGGAGAGTTGTGCAGTGTCAGGTGGACAGAAGAGAAGTCGAAGTAAGAAGCTGGATTTATGTACGTTGAAATCGAAATTCTAGTTGAAAGAGTAGAGTTTGTAAAAATAAAAATTTGACGAATAAAATCTCGCACTGCCTAACTGTTTTTTTTTCTTTATTATTGAATGCCAACCTCTAAGTCATACTGTAAGCGCCTGAGTAAGAATGTTGCAGGTGTCTCGACAGAATAGCGACCTCAGCATAGTTTTGGAAACATGAACCACAGAAGTAGCAAGCGTATAAGAGCAACCTCAGCGTTACTGATTAGTCGTCTCATCAACCTAAAGAGCTGAAAGAAAACAAAATGTTCTGCCCCACAAACATGGGTGGTTTGAAGTCATCGCCCGCACCATCAATGTTTGCTGGTCAGTAATTCCACCCTTCCTCCTTTTGTGTTGTTAGGCTCATGTTAAATGTTTAAAAGAAGCTATTGAGTTCTACTTGGTGTTCTATGTCTCACATCCTGTTGAGAAACACTATTTCTGCAAGTTCCTTTCACAAACTCGTCTGGCTATTACAACTTATGAAATAATGGTTAGGCATCAATGCTATACAGTTAACAGTTAAGGAGAAATAGTAAGAATTTTCAAACAAGATATAAGCATTTTGAATGTAGTGGGGAAGATGTACTTAACTAGCTAAGCAGGAGATATAAAGAGTATCGCGGTTAAAAGCGGAGCAATAGATAACACTAAGGGGCCAAGGTAAGTCAATAGCGTGTAAGTGAGAACAGTATAATTGATAATAGGCAATGTGAAACTCACACAGTTGTAAGTGTTGATAAGGTTGCGCCCAGGAGAGTAGAGTGCATTCTAATCAACCAGTTTACAGTTGAACAGTGTCGATCGACCCTGTTCATAGAGTAACCTGTCTATTTCAAATAAAAACTAAAGATATTTATATTCAGCTAGAAAAATTAGTGCTACTTGGGAGTGTAAAAATAACTAAATAAGACGCAGCACTGAGTTCATTGTGTTTAAAGTGTATGCAGAGCTATTAATATGAAAGCAGGGTGCGAGTGAGTTCACGAGCGCAGAAGAGTCAGTGCAACTGCGAGCATCATTAAGAAGTTGAACAAACTCATGTAACCCACTTGCCATGCGTATTTTTGAGGGAAGCCTATTCCATATAAGTGCATACTTAGAGAGGAAGAAGTTTTCTCGAGTTTTGGATCTATACTTCTCAAGTTTGACCGTAGATACTTTATCTCGAAGGTTATGTGTACAAGGGCCATGGATAAGGACTAAACTGCAGGAGGAATATGTGAGCTTGTGCAGGAGTTTAAAGTAAAGGATCAGATTGGACTTAAGCCTTCTTTTCCATAATGGATCGAGCCCGAGTTCAATACATCGGGTTGGATAGTCAATGGGTGAGCTATGATTTAGGACTTTACGAGTAAATTTCCTTTGTATTCCTTCAAGATTCAACATATCAGACAGGCGTACGTTAGAAAATAAGAAAGAGCAGTATTCAGCAATAGGTCTTACGCATGTTTTATAGAGAATTGTTCTGGATTCTCTATGAAGGAAGTTACGAAAGATGAAACCAAGCATTCTTCTCATTCGAGAAACTTTATTGGAGATATGTTCGGAGAAGTTAAGGTTGTGCGAATAATGCACTCCAAGATCAGTTACGGATGTGAGTTTGGGCAATACATTCCTGTTGAGAATGAGATCTAATTTGGGAGCAGCGTCTCCGAAACATATCCAGCCACACTTCTCAGTATTAAGTTCAAGGTTCCATTGCTTACACCAGACATCTACAGTATTGAGTTCGTGCTGGATTGTGTGCAACAAGTTTCCTAAGTCAGATTTGCTAGTTTGATAAATCACTTTTAGGTCATCCGCATAGAGGTAGGTTTTACCAGTGTTGAAACAACTGCATATGCTGTTGATGTAGATTATGAAAAGTAGTGGACCCAAAACACTGCCCTGCACAACACCACTGGTAATTGGTCGAGGTGTAGATGTATGTGAGTTGATTTTGGTAACCTGATATCTATCTGTGAGGAACGACCTAATCCATTGCAACAGGTGGCCACTAATACCGACGGACTGAAGTCTGTTGATTAAAAGACTGTGAGGTACCTTATCGAAAGCCTTTTTGATATCAAAATACAACACGATTACTAGTTGCTTTTGATCGCATATGCTGGTAACCTCATTAAAGTGTGCACCTTCCTTCCTTATTTGTACTCTACTATTGAAAATGAGGCTGTATAATACTGTTTCTGTCAGTGACATGGTGTAAATATGCAACCGGAAACTGACTCTTATACTTAATTTAACTGCTATAACTTTACAGTAATTGTGAAAGCATTTGTGACAATTTGATCTAGCCTGTAAACTGGCGTGACTCTTGTAAAGTAGTTATTTGAGAATAAATATATTGTTATATTTGTTATTGCTACATGCAATTTGAGGCTTTTGTGTTGTCCGATGAAGGCTTGGGCTGTCCGTATTGGTCCAAACTTTACGCTAGGGGATGGCGACCTCTGATGCCGTATTTACTTTTACTCCGGCAATATGCACATTATTATTAAGAGTAGTGAATTTCCTCTCACCTGGGGACGAGTTTAGACAAGAGGATACTAGGCTCACTGAATTGGTACAAGAACTAGGATGAGTCTTTTTGGTACTTCTGGAGCGATTCGGCTTCAAGTTTGGGCAAAAACCATCTTTATGACCCACGACCTGCATCGATATTGCTTAAACAGGCAGTTTCGTACACAGTACCAGCAAGGAGCTCGGGAAATTCGTTTTCGTCTATTGGACTGAGAGGGAGTGGGATGGACTGGGTTTAGCAGAGGCACATTTATTCTGGTTAGGTTGCCGTTGCTCTACACGTACGCCAGATTGGCTAGACCTACCACTCTGAACCATGTCGTGTCACGTTGTAGATTAATTAGTCTTTCGTATTCATTTGTCATGTCACTAAGGGTGAGTTATGTATCTTGCTCCAATCGACACAGTAGCCGTGTTCTTATGTCACCGAACTTTTTGGACTGGAGGCTTCAAATGCGGATGAGGGCTTTAAACTGGTCTTCAGTCAGAGACTTCAACCGTAAGCGTTCTCATTCACGGTTGACGATGCGTGTATGCGTAATAAAATCATCGTCTCTGTTCATAACTAGTTTCAAACACCGATAACGTGTATTAAACAGTTGCAAGTTGTCGCCGAAATGTTGGCTTAATGTCTAGACATTGCATGAGAATAAGCGGTCCCGTGGGTTCAAATCAGAATCAAATTACAGTATCTCTCAAGCTCACCTGCACCCCAATTTTGAAGCAGCAGCCAAACCTCCCGAGCATCACCTCCATTAGCAAAATCAAATTTAAATAAGTCTTCACGGCGCCGGAACCACATGTCAAAAGAAACGTTGTCATCAGGATCCTAATGAAACTCAGCAATAATATTTGCGGTGCCGTATATCGAAGGTGTTGTGGTCAAATTACTTGCGCTAGGCTGTGTACGAGACGAAATCGTGACAACTGTCAACATTTTCATTAGATTTAGCTGCTGCTCAAGTAACGATTCAAATTCAGATGAATCCACATTTCAGCGACCACTGTCGCCAGATGGTATGCTTGAGCTATTACGAATCACCTTACTCAGTAAAAGAAGTAAGATCAATGATCCAGCGAAAGGATAGGCTTCTCTAATCCGATCGTTCCAGGCCAAATAACAAGATGAAGAAGTTTTGACAAGACGAACAGAATTGTATTCCACAGGCAACCAGAAAGTACGAGGTTGACAAGCACACAACTCAAACTCACTTATTACATACTTACTTACTTACGCCTGTTACGCCCAATGGAGCATAGGCCGGCCACCAGTTTTCTCCAACCAACTCTGTCCTGTGCATCCGTTTCCAGTTTTGTTCATTCCTCTCATATCTTTCTCTATTTCTCGGCGTAATGTGTTCCTTGGCCTTCCTCTTTTCCTTTTGCCTCGAGGATTCCATGTGAGGGTTTTTCTTGTGACACATTTCGTTGCTTTGATCAGTGTGTGTCCTATCCACTTCCACTGCTTCCTCCTGATTTCCTCATCCACTGGAATCTGGTTTGTTCTCTCCCACAGTAAGTTGTTCCTCATGGTGTCTGGCCAACGAATCCGTAGTATTTTGCGAAGACAACTGTTCATAATTACTTTTATCTTCAGGATGATGGCTTTGGTAGTTCTTAAAGTTTCCGCTCCATACAGTAGAACTGTCTTGACATTTGTAATGAAAATCCTGATTTTGATGTTCATTAATATTTCTTTGAAGTTCCAGATATTTTTCAATTGTAGAAATGCCCTTGGGAGAGCAACAAAAAAGCCCACTGAAGTAATTCATCAGTCAAGGGCAGTCAATGATTTCCTGAGCAGGAAATGTAAGCTGAAGGTCAAATTAAGCGTCTCTGGAGCTAAAACATAAGATTTGAAATTTCAGAATAAAATCACAAAATTAGGACTTTTCCCAAGAGAGTCTTGGGGATCTGACGTCACCGAAGGACGTGAAAAAAGCTTTTTATGGTCCTCCATTCGAAATGTCATTCAAGGTAATCCCAAAAAAACATAAATATTTCCTGGTATAAAAAACATGGGAATAGACATGGCAAGTAGTGGTAGACTTTTTGGGATAACCAATCGAGAAGACAGCCACGCACACTGTGGATTGATGAACTTATCGATCAAATGTTTAAATATTTCACGGGCAGTCGATTGATGAACTATTTAATTAATGTTCAAATATTTTAACGACAATATCGATTATATGTATAATTGTATAGATACGCATGTTTGACTGTATATTTTTGATTCTGTTAATAAGTGTTCTCCAACGTCTTCCGTCTTCTTATTTTTGAACGGTGGGAGTCTAACGTTCGGTGTTGTCATTTGTACAGTGGTTTGGCGTTACTCAAGTACAGAACATAAAAAGGCTAAAGACTGCTCATCCAGCAAAGAAAGTTTACCCAGCGAAATAAGTACAGAAGCAGCAAGTCACATTGAGAATCCTCAGATATGACCGAAATGTGAAAGTGAGCATAACCAATTATCCAACACGGTTAATACAGCAATACAGCATGCAGAGTGTACGCTACCTCGGTTTTATTATCGATAAAGACGGGAGAAAACCATATCCAGAAGACACTCAAGCTTTGGAAGCAATGCTGAGACCGACAGATGTTTCCACACTTCGATCCTTTTGGGGGCTAGTTAGTCATTATTGAGCTTTTTTACCTGACCTTCATCGTCTACGTGCCCCATTAAACAGTCTTTTAGCAAAGAACGTAAAGTGGTGTTGGTCCAAAAGTTGTCAAACTGCTTTCGAGAAAATTAAAAAACTGCTACTCTCGTGTCTGTCGCTGACACACTATGACCCATCCCTCCCTATTGCAGTAGCATCAGATGCTTCAAACTACGGCACTGGAGCAAGCATTTCGCATATCATGCCTGATGGATCAGAGAAGGCAATCTCGCATGCAGCAAGGTCTTTAACTACAGCAGAACGTAACTATAGTCAGATTGAGAAAGAAGCATTGTCAATTATTTTTGCTGTAAGAAAATTTCACAAGATGATATTTGGACGCAGCTTCACACTCTTAACTGACCACAAACCCCTGCTAGCCATATTTGGGTCAAAGAAAGGGATCCCGGTCTATACTGCGAACAGATTGCAACGATGGCGAACCACATTATTCGGTTACGTTTTCAAAATTCAGTACCAACCTACTACTTCTTTCGGACAAGCTGACGCTTTGTCTAGACTCATTGGTTCTCAAGCGAATCAAGAAGAAGATATTTTGGTGGCTGCGATTGAGTCATAAGTACATCGAGTGTTGGAAGACTCAGTAGATGGTCTACCAGTTACATTCAAAGCTATTAAAGAAGCTACAAGAAATGACAAAATACTACAAGAAGTTAAAGGTTATCTCCTCTCAAAGTGGCCGAATCGTCGTCTATGAGAAGAACTGCAACAATATTTCCGCCGGCGCGATTCACTCACTATTATCGACTCATGCATTATGTTTGGTGACCGAATTATTATTCCAGAATTATTGTGACATTAAACCCTCAAGCAGTTTCACAGTGGTCACCCTGGCATAAACAAAATGAAATCGTTGGCGCGCAGCTACGCCTACTGGCCCTCGATGGGTAAAGATATAGAAACCAAATGCCGAAACTGCCTTTCATGCGTACAAGCCGCAAAAACCCTTTGAGATATGAGCCTCAACAGTGGCAGAAACCTATGGGACCTTGGGAGAGAATTCATGCAAATTTCGCTGGCCCAATCCAAGATAAAATGTTTCTAATTATTGTAGACGCGTATACAAAATGGCCAGAAATATACAGCATGCCGAACTGTCCAGCCTCGGAAACTATTCAGAAGCTGTCTACCTTATTTAGTTGTTTCGAAGAGCCTGAAACCTTGGTCACTGATAATGGATCACAATTTGTTGCGGACTCGTTCAATCGATTCTGCAATTCAAACGGCATAACGCATCTACGGTCCCCACCTTACAATCCCCAATCAAATGGACAAGCAGAACGCTTCGTGGACACATTCAAAAGAGCTTTACTGAAAGGGGAAGACGATGGGCCAACTTGCCAAGTAATCACTAGATTTTTAACGGCTTACAGAAGCACTCCGAACCATACGGTCCCGGATGGGAAGTCTCCAGCTGAAGCAATCTTTGGAAGAAGTATTCAGACTATTTTTAACGCGATGTTGCCCCCTAAAAGAGTGAGTAGATACAGGCAAAATCAAAATATTCACAGCTTCAACGTCAGCGATAAAGTATTCCTAAGATCATATCGGCGGAAAAATCAATGGGAACCAGGAACCGTCGTACAAAGACTAGTATAGATAATCTAAAATAGCACTGACTATTGCTCACTGTTTACCACATGCGACACTCATCTTATGTAACTGAGAGAATCGTAAAGCATATTGTCTACAAAGTTGGTATATAAATATACATAAATAGCTGAGTCACTAGATAATCCGAACCGCGAGTTTAGAACATATCTCTCACGATTGCACCCAAGTTGCAAACAGTAGTGTAAATTAGCTAGACTAGCATATGATTATTGCTGCTATTATTACCGTTACTCATTCATATTAAGAATAATAGATATTTAATCACCATAACACATTTAAAACCGCGAAACATCCATTTCGGTTGTATTAACGTCTAGATTCAGCGCAAGAATTTTCTATCACACATGCAAGCCAAAGAAGTATCATCAACGACCCACTCCAACCAGAAGTATTTATATATTTTTTATGACTTCCAAGTATTTTGAAATCAGAGAACATCATATATGAGAGTGGTTTTAGTAAACAAAAGTGCTGCACCTACACGCACTTAATCCAACATCCTCCACGGTCCTGTGTCACGTACTTAAAGAGTACACTATTTCCACCTGAATGCGCCTAACTTTAATACTTGCTTATCCGACCGATGACTAGTACAAAGATTTTGACCTACCTGAAATAAAGACTAACAACATGGACAACAAATCATTCTTCTGAGAGACTTTAGAAGTCTCCTTTTAAAATGCATGCTAATTGTAAGCGAATTATTCACTTAGTCAGTAAAACTGATAATCTCATCAAACATAATGATCCAACCTAATTCCAGGACTCCACTTTCATTGTTCATTGGTTCATTTATGCTTTTTATTAATACTCCTAGTCAGCGGACACATTTTTACTCGAGGTTCGGAGAGAGATTAAGGAAAATGGCCGTTACAACAGAATCAAGGCCATGCATATACCTGGATCGAATGATGTACCCGAAATCTGGAGGGTTTATATTGGTAGTAATTAGTGAGTGACGTCCTGTTTTATTAAATACTTATTCCTGAGATGTCTTTACAGTGTCTCTTGTATTTAGGAAGGAGGTTCTGCAAACAGAGCGTTTACGTGGAGTTAAATATTTATTGGTAATAATTTCACATTCCATTTTTGTACCTAGATTTCCATAAAAACAGTGAAGCGATTTTTCAGGTCTAACTGATTATAATTTTTTCAGATAGCTTCTTATTTTTTTTCTGAATTTAATATGGCTTAAGAGGCAGGTGTGTTAACACCTGATAGTCTAGACAGAGCATGTGCTCACCAACATTGTACTGGGTAGCCCGCTTACGGCACTTCTTCAGATATTCTTGTTTCATTCCGTTCTTTGTATTGCTTTCCCGAGGTTACGTATGAGAAGACAAGTGGGACGGAAATAATTTGGCTGCTACAGTGATTAGATAGAAAACTAACATATATTCACCACTTATCGAATGTGTCTGATCAAGCTACTTTGACACTCTTGATTTGTCTGATAACATGCCGATCTCTTCAGTTGTTGTTGCGTCAACATCGGTTGGAAGGTCTGTAGGTGTTGGGTGGATTCAGAGGGCAGCTGACTTATTTAAGAGCTCTTCAGAGTGCTCTACTCATTTGTTTCTCTGTTCTTGAATGTCGGTGGTTGATTTGCCTTGCTCACTCTTGACTGGTAGTTCCGGTTTACTACATTTTCCAGCGAGCCTCTTCGTTGTATCATGTAGTTATCTGGTGTTCCGTCTTGTTTGGTTTGGTGCATTTGACCAGTGTCTTTGCTTTCACTGCTCTTGTTCAGCTGTTGTCGACTGGTATCCTCTTGTTCGTTTGTTTCTTTAGTCTTTTCTAGGGTATCAACAGTGTTGTGTGTACTAATATGTCGAGACCACACGGCTTGTCTCAGCCTTCAAACAAACCAGTTAATTCATCCTCCTCGAGTTGTTATTCGCACGTCTTTTTACCTCATCAGTGATTCGCTTATAATCTTGATTGCTTTAACTTGTGTGTGTGTGTTTGGAAAGGGGGGTGATGGTGCATTGCTTACTTCCCTTATAACATGTCTACCTCATTTTCTCTGACTGAATACTTAGCCTCGCTTTAACCATTCTCTATGTTGTCTGTCTGCTTACACGAATGTATGGAACAAGTTCACAGGGTCTTAAATAACCATTGTTGCGCAAACGGCATTCACCTAAGGATGATATGAGAAAACTAGATGAAAGATTAGTGTCACAGAATGCTCAATCGTTTGACCCAGTTTGAGTCAGATCCCAGGCCACTGAAATGGGGAGCCGTTTCTCATGAGGATGTCTGCGGCGACGCATCACCTCGTGGCATCTTGAAGCTACTCATTCCTGAATTCCTTTCCAGTTGTTCTGCACAGTGCATTCCTCTTCACTGAGTAGATCGTGTGAGTCTTGGAACTTATTGCTGAGAGCTATCTTGAATTCGTTGAGTTTCCCAGTATCCCGAAAAGAGGTCGTTTTAAACTCTTGTGATGCTGTTCGCCCTGTTGTCCAGTGCTCCTTGAGTTTCAGTTTCATCTTGGTCACCATGAAGTGGTGATCTGAAGATATGTCAGCTCCTCTCTTTATTCTCACCTCCTCCACTGTTCTTCTGAACTTTTCCTCTGTGCAGGTGCGATTAATCTGGTTCTCTGTAGTGTGATCCAGTCAAATCCATATAGCTATGTGTGTTTGTTTACCTCTCCCATCAGAATCGTCAAATCGTCACATAAGACTGATATTTATCGTCATCGTTTCTACCATTGGTGGATGCTTAGCATTTAATGAAATCCATTGTAATTCCTTTCCTCTCAGTCTGGATGGATGATCTGATTGTCCTGAATGTATGAGATTTCCATGTTGTAAGTGCAACTCCTTGTGTATGAATCACTTTCTTCTTTAGGACCAGAGTACAATGGAGACTCTACTGAATCTAATCTTTTCTGTCCAGCTTGTGTCCAATGGTTTTGACTTACTCCAAGTACATACCTACTTACTTACCTACTTACGCCTGTTACGCCCATTGGAGCATAGGCCGTCCACCAGTTTTCTCCAATTAACTCTGTTCTGGGCTTCCTTCTCCAGTTCTGTCCAATGTTTGTTCATTCCTCTCATATCTTTCTCTATTTCTCGGCGTAATGTGTTCCTTGGCCTTCCTCTTTTCCTTTCTACTTGAGGGTTCCATGTGAGGGCTTGTCTCGTGACGCAGTTAGGTGCTTTCCGCAATGTATGTCCTATCCACTTCCACTGCTATCTTCTGATTTCCTCCTCCACTGGAATCTAGTTTGTTTCCTCCCACAGTACCTTGTTGCTGATGGTGTCTGGCCAACGAATCCGAAGTATTTTGCGTAGACAACTGTTGATAAATACTTGTATCTTCGGGATGATGGCTTTCGTAGTTCTCCAGGTTTCGAAGTTGGGCGTCTATGAAGTCCATTCTATTTAACAATACCCTGTTGAAGACTTTGCCTGGTATTGAGACAGAGGTGATGCCTCTGTAGTTTTCACGCTTTCTGAGATCGCCTTTCTTTGTTATTCTGATCAGGTATCCTTCTTTCAATCTGATGGTACTTGTTCCTCATCCCAAATCTTCTTGAAGAGGATGTGAAATATTTTCGCAATTGCTTCTACATCTGCTTTCATTGCCTCTGCTGGAATGTTGTCTGTTCCTGCTGCTTTGCTGCTCCTGATTTGTCTGATGGCCATACTGATCTTCTCAATTGTAGGTGCGCCAATATTAATTGGGAGGTCCTTGGATGCTGCTTTGATGTTGGGTGTGTTCAGTGTAGCTGGTCGATTCAATAGTTCCTGAAAGTGTTCTACCCACCTATTTCTCTGTTCTTCAGTGTTGCTGATTACTTTGCCTTCCTTGTTTTTCACTGGTCATTCTGGTTTACGTTAGTTTCCGGCAAGCTTCTTTGTTGTTTCGTACAATTGTCTCAACTCCAAGTACATGCATGTTGTATATTTTCATTTATGCAGCAACATTTTGTTAAATAACGGATATATTCCACCGCCATATAGCTCAGATTCCATAGATTATTCTGAATTATCATGAAGTACGATCAACTTTGTCACGGTTATAAAAATGACTTCTTGTTGGCTACTAGAGAATCGAGGATAACATAATGTCCTGAAATACGGTGACTTCATTCTACATTACTGAGCGTACTTAACGTACCTTGATCTTATGGATCCGTCCCACCAGTCAGTAGAGGTAGGACACTGGTTTTATTTATGCGTAATGCCTCCTAAATAGAGTATTTTCATGAAAATATTTGGTGTTTATAAAATCCTCTTATCAGGCGCTTTAAAACAGAGTAATCAGGTCGAATTTCTTACACCTCACTGAATATGTCAGTACATATTGGTATCGATATTCGAACGATGCCGACTCGACAGACCCTTAAACGACTTGGAAAATGTTTACCTTAACCTAGCTTTGCATTCCTGAAGGTTGTTTGAGTGTTATTAATTCAACACTTCCGCGGTAATTTAGATGTGGACGTTGGTAACTTGGTCTTTCGAATGTTTTGTGTATTTTCAATTTATCTTGTCCATGGTACTTCATTTACCTAAAGATCTCTAGATAAATAAAGCTTCTTATTTATTTGGTTTCTGTTATCACATTCAGATTTGCTTTTTATATTTCTAGTGCGTTGACTGTTGGATCTCCCCGTAATTTACGTCTGATTTTGCACGCGCAGATATCTCCCCCACCACCTAGGGGATGAGCTTCACTTCTGATGAAGTCAATTTTCTTATATTCAGATATCTACAAGAATCAGGTTAGTCATGTGGTTCATAGTTTTAGTGTCATTTTAGGTTACTGTCATTCAGCATACCTGTTCGGCTTGGAAAGCCAAATCAGTCAGTCAAATGTTGATGGAGCCCTTGTTCCTCCCGGTTCTTTACTAAGCCTGATTCAGAAAGGGTTACAGTATACAGAGGCTGAAATAAGCATTGGCGAGGTATGTCCTAGTTGTGCTAATCATTTGTCTTAGGATGGCAGTGAGCGTGTTGTCGAGTCACTTTCTTTGATTGATGCTGTCGTCCCAGATGTAATTGAAAAGCGTAAAAATTTCCTTAAACAGCAGAACACCACAAGTTCCGCCAGCGTATGTACTCCCAGCAGTGTGCACTGCAACAGTACACCTCTATCGTCGAGTGTAAACTGTATTCCACATGTAGGACCCGTATCTGTTACTTCCTCTTCTTCTGATCAGCTGTTGTCAGTAAATTCCCATTCTTTTCCTTTGGATATATCAACAGTTCCTAACACACTGCACACACAATCCGACTGCTCTCATAGTACAGTGGGTCACGCCCCCATAAAAAATGATATTTCAAGCATTTCTTCACATCCACACTCCCACCAGCACAATACACTTCCTCCCTCTACCCTTGGCACGATCAAATCAAATAATCCTTCAAATGCAGTTAATACGTCTGCACTTAATCAGCCAAACAACATAAATCAATCAACTCTATCCACTCCTGTTTGCACTGTCGCCCCAATCACTGCATCAAACACTGCTCCGTTAATTGGAATCAACAAAATCACAGCTGCTTCTCAGCAGTCCTCTATAACATCCGGACAACTTAATACTCACCATATCCCTCAATCTATGCTTCTGTCATCTATACAGACGAACGGTGAACACCATGGTGGAGCTATGGGTAATTTTCCTGCCTTATGGATTTTGTTACTTGTTACAATTTTAGTTCATTTTATGCACCGTATGTTTTATTATAAACGGATAAGTCACTCAATATGTTCCCCTATTACAATCCCAAACTTTGTAAGCGAGAAACTGACGTTCAGATGGCTTGCTTAATTACATAAAACTAGCTTGTCAGTTCAGCTACCATGATTTTATGTAGTTAGAACAGTCAACAACTCTTGCCTCTAGAGCAATGTGTAATTGATCAGTTTTGAAAGAGGTGTAGCTTTATATTTGTAAAGTCGTCCGTTTCGTCCAATTCATGGAAGAGGATTTTATTGGACATGTGTTCTCAGCCTAATACTAGATGTAATAAAATCGATTACCGTATTAAAGTCACTCAAAGTCTACCTGTCGGTGAAGCAGTAAGTTTAAATGGTGTACTCATGTCGTAACAACCGGTTGACTAATATCAACTGAGTTCCGAACTATAACCCATTCAATAAATACCTTATATTAGGAATCGACGTAGTTTGTCAAGCAGCATGTTATTATTAACATTCACATTTTACGTACTAAATTTTGACAACTGGAATAAGCATTAAAAATCCAGTATCACGTCTGAAATAGCTACACTTCATTTTTAAATCTACAGCAAGAATCTATCGTTTTGTACAGTGATTACAAGACAAGCCATTTTTAAAGCAAACGTTTGAGGCAAAAAGTGTATAACATACAAGCTAGTGTGTGCATTCCTGATGTGGTTACACCGTAACCTTATAACTGGACAAAAAGGCACTAATATTCTATCAAATATTTTATGTATTGTATCTAAAAATGTGTAAGTGGAGACAAGATTTCGGTGTCTGAACCTTTAGGGTACTATCTTATTTGCTGGTTTTTACTATTTAGTCCAAATAAGAGTTGTTGAAATGCTAATCCAACAGAGTAACGACAATTTAAACACTTCTTGAACCTGGAAATACCCTGTTTTTTCTACATCTCTTCTCTGTTACCGGTGAGGAATAATTTGCCTTGCGAATGTTTTTAGATGGTTGGGAATACTTGTAGTCCATGGTAGGGAGTTTTTAGTGTTCTCTGTGCTAGTTAATTTTATCGACTACAAAAATTGAATTAGCTTTTACTGACTTCTCGCCACAAATTCGTTGCAAAGCAGTAATGACGATCGAAACGTAGCAAATTAGTCAATTTATCCGGGATATTTGATTGTTCAGTCGATCTTTTGTACCTATATAGTCAGGCGATTAGAGTTGTGCCAAGTTGAGGCAGTAAAACTCACTGACTTCGTAAATAAAAGATTTCCGTTCCAACATTAGCTCTAAACCTAGTATCTGTTCGATTGTGACTAGTAGGCATGTATAACCGATGTCTTCAATCTCAAACCGTGTCTGGTTAGCGCCTCAGAACATTGAGGTGTACCCTAATCAAACAGTCCTGATAGGATCTACAAGTGCCGGTCCTACACAGCTTTATTCATACTACATCAATAGATGAAGTAATGAAACTTCATCAGTTGAGGTGGTTGGGACATGTGCTGCGTATGCCTAACCACCGACTGCCTCGACGAGCTTTGTTTTGTAGTGTAGTATTAGGTTGGAAGAAAGCTAGGGGCGGCCAAACCAAAACTTGGCAGAAATCCATGAAGTCATTGACGAGTGGACTTAGCCATATCGGTAATTGTCGACTACCTGGTTGGGGTCCTCGAGATGATACTAATCGATGGTTAGAGACCTTAAATGACATGGCTCAAAATCGTTCGCAATGGCGCCGGTGCATTTATTCTTTGTGTTCTCTCAAATCCTAATCTTCTGGATTCTTCAACCCCTCTAGTTTTGACTTCCTAAACTTTTCTCACTGAATCATACTTCTTGAATAATATCTTTTAATCCTAACCTCTTCGATTACTTCTAATACCCTTACTAACTCTTCTACTATTGGATTTGAATTGACAATTACATCTCTGTGCTGATGTGGTATGGCAACATGAACTGATGTACTTACGTACCAAGTTCTACGTTGCATCTGACTGACTCTTTCATACTACAGCGCCAGGCTATAAATTTGTTTGACGTCCTGGTGATACGTACTATAGGGCTGATCCCTAAAAGTACGATCTCAGTATTCTGTCTGTCATAAATTTGTCACCTCCGCTTTTTTCATTCGACCTAGTATTGGCAAATAATACACAATGTACATTCGTGACACATGGCCAAGCTAGTGTTTCAAGATAGCAACATTAATTGGATTATCGTCATTGTAACCAAACATTTGATTGGCGAGCTTCAACACCACTAACATGATGTTAAAACTAAATAGCAGCAAACCTTCATAAACAACCGTGATTGAACACAGTCGCTGAACATTCTCGACTCGGAGAGAGCAAGTTTATTGACAAAGACCATACCTACTCCTGCTGATTTGTTGTAAACCTAATCTTTTACAGTCAGGTCGTTAGGACGGCACCAAAGATGTCCCACATCGGTATAAACCGCTCTGGGTTTTATTATGCTTAGGCTGATTTCACCTGTTACACCACTGTTGGTATTCACACAACTAACCACCCAGACTCAAGAATACTAACGAATCACTACAATGAGTGAATTAAGAGGCGGATTTTTCAGTCTTGAGAAAGTATTTGCATTTAAAGTGTACAAAGTACGTGTTATATTTACGGGGTTCCATGAAAAAACCTTAATAGGATGGTTGACATTTGTATTTATTGTGCATATTTATTCACTCTTAATCTTCCTTTGGAGATCTTGTTTGCTACTTATTTTCATGTTTCGCTCTTATACTACTTTTTGTACACTTGTTTTCACTTGTGTTGAACTTCTGTCGTTACTTTATTGGAGAGCACAACAACTATCCTTGTCAATGTTTATTCTTAAAGCAGAGTTGAAAAGCGTAATTTCTGCTGAATCAAGCAAAACAGTCTCGTGCTCATCAGCTTCAAATATCTTCCAGAATTTTTTTAGTAGTTTACGATATTTTTTTAACCTAATCATGATTGCTTAATTCAATAAAAAAATTAAGAGCGAAGTATCATGGCTTCGTTGTTATGACATTTGTATAGCATAAAAAGAAGGCACATTGAAATCAATCATTGTTAGACCACCATTAGAAACCTGAAAGCCCTGGACGGCCGTTTCGTCCTGGTATGGGACTCACCAGCAGTGCGCATCCACTGCTCCAGTATAACTTTAGTGGATGTATTTCGTTCCTTAGTGGTGTACGGCTCCTGAATTTTTATCTTTTGTGTGTTTAATTACTCACTGAGCAGTTAATAAATAGCTAAGGAATCTGGCTTTCAACGAATGTGTCAAGAGGAACGCAATATCTAACGCTTAAAGTGTATCTTCAAACCGGGTCATATGTCTGTACTTTGTGAATGGGTTATACCTGATAGTGTTTTACTACCAACCATCATAGTAAACCACTCACACGGTGTGGGCAGCCGGGAAGTGACATCTGCCCTCATACCCGTAGCAGCACGCGAGACCAAATCGGTCACAAACAAATCCATCCTACTCCTAACATCTCTCTTATCTTCATCTCTGCCACTTTTGGATTTGAACTGACAGTTGCGTCTCTGTGCTAATGCGGTGTGGAAACCTGAACTGATGTACGTACGTACGAAGTTCTGCGTTGTAACTAACTGACTGACAGTAAATAAACCAGGTTAATAAATTCGAAAGCTCGTTTTGGTCAGATACATATAATCCGACGTATCAGAATCGAATGTTCTAACCACTTTCATGGTACGGTTAACAGAATATTGAAAGTTCCTCAGTTTAGCTTTTCTTATTGTTAATAGTATCATCTTAAGTCGCACCTGTTAACATGACTCAGTCTAACTGGTGCTACCTATTGGTTTAGTTACCCCTATCTTTCTCACAAGCTATTCCACATACCTGTCTAAATGCACTATGGTTAGGAATACGTAACATATGTACTGATCACTCTAATTTATGAAGATTCACTACCTCAGCAATCGGTTCCTCATATTTCCGTCAAACCCTATTCCTAATCTGTGCATTGGTTAATCGGTAGTCTCAGAAAACACAGACAATGTTTCGGAGTCTTCTGTGGTCAAATACCAGTAACTTACGAATACCCCCTACTCTTAATAGCTAATTTTCACACCCGTGAAGTAGAACGGTGCGAACTGAAGATCTGTAAACTCGCCCTATGTTTAGTAGATGGATATGTCACGTACTCCGTGAGTGACGCAAGCTGGCAAACGCCAATCGAATCTTCTGTATCTATGCCGATGTTTCATCATGCGCCAGAACTGATGCGACTCCCGAGAATACTGAAGCGATCGACGCACCCAACCACTTCACCCTCCCCATCACATTAAAAGCTCCGGAATTTATTTTAAAGCCTGGTTCTAGAAAACCAAGAGCAGTATCTCGTGAATACGAATCGTTAGCATTGGTGGTGCTTGATGATACTGATATACGAAAAGGGTTGTTAGTGTGAAAAAAATTCGTGTCTGGATGGTTTTGCGTATTCTTAATAGTATGAGGGCAGTTGTCACTTCGCGGCTGCTCCCACTGTGAAATAATGTTTCTCGCAGGACCCGGAAAAGAAACAGTAAGTGGTGGTCATAGTAACCTGGTAGCGTGACCATGAATCCCAGGAAACAACTGCTTGAGGTGGGTCATTCGCGACTTGCACATGTTCGGTTGGCTTTCACTGTCGATCTAGGTGTTCGAACATCAGTAGAGTAAAGCAAATTACTCAAGATTAAGGTATAACGTGGTGACCCTGTTTCATATTTACTATTATTTGTAAGCTTAATTACGTCTTCGTCACTTGTGCACTTCCATAACAGCCCCCATCTAGTTTAATCAACACGTTCAGATTGTCTTATCATCACTTTCATACTCAAATATGTTTACTGGCTAAACCTATTTATCTTGTTGACAGCTGTTTCAGTATTTGTATTCGACCCTAAAAATGTCACCGAATCATTTTTTTATCGTACTAACTCAGAGCCTGTATTTCCTTTTGCTGATAGTTAATCATTATCGTGGCAACGATCCAATGGAAGTTGATAGAGTGCATGCTCCTGAAGTAAATAATACATCTCCTTTACTCACAAGACAAATTCCACCTGAACGGATCACGGTTCTAAAGGGTCATCAGTCAGAAGTCTTTATCTGTGCATGGAACCCTCGAAATGATATGCTAGCATCTGGGTAAGTCATTTTCTCAAATTTTCACTAATTGAAGTCTATCAGTTGTAGTAGGTTCGTATCCTTCGGAGTGTTGTTTAGTAATTTTGACATTCCATTCCCAAGTATTGGTGCACTGGTTTGGATTTTAAACTATTGCTTCGAAATTTAAGTGATTTTAGTAAATGTGAAATAAGCATATCATTATTCCTGTAACACCTAGGTACACATGATTACTTCTGTAGATTCATTTTACTGTAGGTACATAATATTCCTATACTTCTGATGCTTCGTTACTGAAATCGAGTTGATGTTCTGTTAAAGGTCGGACATGTCAGTATGTTATTGTTAGGTTTCAAAGCAGTTGAAATTCTCTGTGGTCCTTTTAGCTGTTATTAACAGTTAATAAGCATCTGGTGAACAACTTTTTAGTCTCTATATAATATTGTTGGGAGCAATTTTAATCCACTTGTACTGTGTAATCTGTCTTCATCGATACTGTAGACCTGATTCATAGATAATCCTTTACTCCGAAAATCTGACTCTTAATTCCATAACGTTTTTGTTATCTGTAAATCGTCCACTGCGGCCTATGCTCCATTAGAGGTAACAGGCGTAGGTCATTCACTCTTCAAAATTAGCTTCAAACTGTCTCGATTGCTTGTAAAAAATCAGTTATCCCCGTCTGCTATAATTTAGACAGTCGAGATGTGTTTTTCATATGTCCATCTTATCATTGCATTAAGCATCTATGAATCATCTCAGTATAAAAGTATCAATCATAAAGTGCCTGTGTGAAACAGAATACCCATAACTCCATTTCTTAAGTTTTTTTTTGAACTTGCTAAATTCACCCCGCTTAGTTTGTGTAAAATCATTAATTTTTGCTAAATTTTATTATAATCAGCTCAGGAGACTCAACAGCACGGATATGGAATCTTGAGGAACCAGTTGCGAATCCCCACCATGTTCCTCAGTTGGTCTTAACGCACTGGGTTAATCTTGATGGTCAAACTGTGCTAAGCAACAAGGATGTCACATCTCTGGATTGGAATGTAAGTCACCAAACAGTTAACTATTTCGGGAGTTTAATTAATCGTTTTTAGTCACAAATTTTAGTTTAAAAATGTTTCCAAGTGACGTAGTAGCATGCTAAATTTTCAAAGTTATGTATTTCTGTTAGTCACACCTCCGTTTCCAATCCTTCATATGACAATGTTGAGTTCTCTGCCTGTTTGGCGTCAGTCAGTCGGTTGCAACGTAGAACTTCATACGTATGTACATTAGTTCATGTTGCCATACCACATTAGCACAGAGACGCAACTGTTTGGCGACGTTTAATGTTCCGCTATAAGAGTAAGGAAGAAATACTTCCATTGTATTTGTATATGTTATATGTTATTGTTATTACTATTTTCATCCAGTTCGATCCTCCTTGAAAAGTCTTACTACTCACTCATTTGTTGACAAAGGGTTTACTCGTTTCTTAACACTTTTTATTTACATGCTTTAATTTACCAGTCTGATGGAAGCTTCTTGGCTACTGGATCATACGACGGATTTGCTCGAGTTTGGAATACTGACGGTATGTTGCTGCACTGTACTTAACTAGTAAATGCTTTCAGTCTGTGTTGCACTAAATACAGTTAGTATTTTTGAGTGTTATTTTATTGGATATTTGAATTCTACACTTTGGTTTTAGTTCATTTATCCTTGCGTATACTTTTATGAATAATAACACGTCATAATTTGGGATCACAGTTACGTTTTGACTGAAAACCATATTGATATGGATTTTAATAGAAGTCTCCAGCTATTCATGATATAATCAGTACTCGATTTACCATTACCGGTGTTCGATGTTAATGTTCACAGAATTATTGCTTATATTCTTTTCGAGGTCACTTCACTATTCGTGTCTAATATATTGGTTTTATGTGAGTCTTCCAACTGTTTCCTGAATTTAAAAAATGACAACAAGCAGATGCGAATAAAAGGCAAAATAACCATGTAGCGATCAATTTCATTTCAATGAAATTCATTGTGATAAGGTAACATCAAACTGTCTCTGTCATGTAGCATGTGCATCGCCGCTAAGTGTGTATGTCATTTGGTCTAACTGTATGAGTGTTACTTCTGGTGTCATTGGTTAGCGATCGAACATTTTATCGTTGATTTTCCTGTACCATGTTATGAAAACTGTTGTATTTTGACACCGTGATTTTCACATTCTCATACTACGTTTTGCTTTCCCATGTAAATGTTTTTCTGAAAGTTGTAATGATTCCATTTATGCCTCGTTCGATAATTGATTCATTGGTATCTTCCTTACAGAAGAGGTCAATTCTCCTTTACTTCTGTGCTAAATAGTACAGGATAAAATGATTAAGCTTATTTGGATTTGATCCTAAAGTGTAGGGGTTACTTTTCATTATTATTTGTCTTACTAACTCGACGAACTTTGTTTTGTAGCGTAGGAGTAGGTTGGAAGAAAGTTAGGGGCGGCCAAACCAAAACTTGGCAGAAATCCGTGAAGTCATTGACTAGTGGACTGAGCCATGTCGGTAATTGTCGACTACCTGTTTGGGGTCCGCGAGATGATACTAATCGATGGTTAGAGACCTTGAATGACATGGCTCAAAATCGTTCGCAATGGCGCCGGTGCATTTATTCTTTGTGTTCTCTCAAATCCTAATCTTCTGGATTCTCCAACCCCTCTAGTTTTGACTTCCTAAACTTTTCTCACTGAATCATACTTCTTGAATAATATCTTTTAATCCTAACCTCTTCGATTACTTCTAATACCCTTACTAACTCTTCTACTATTGGATTTGAATTGACAATTACATCTCTGTGCTGATGTGGTATGGCAACATGAGCTGATGTACTTACGTACAAAGTTATACGTTGCATCTGACTGGCTGACTGGCTAACTTGATCGATGTCCAATTTGCAATCTACTTCAAATGTACGTCCACTATATTATATTTCTACCTACATTACTTGTTTCCCAATATTTCAGGCCGCTTGGCAACAACACTTGGTCAACATAAGGGACCCATATTTGCCCTAAAGTGGAACAAGAAAGGAAACTATATCCTCACAGCAGGAGTTGATAAGGTTAGTTTTTTGTCTTCTAATACGAAACAAACACATTTTAATCAGGTACAGTAAGTTCATTTAATTTGACCAGCACTATTTTATAGTGTTCCTCGTAATGGGTTAGCACACTAAAATTCAAAATTTCATTTAAATATAACAACTGGCCTCCCATTTACTTGTACGCCAGTAAATTTTAAAGCTTATGACAGCAGATTCGAGTTTTGACTTGATATCTGTTAAGTGGTAACCTGAATTGCCCAGCTGTGGTAAATAATATTTCAAGGAAACAGTATCGTGAGAGAGTCTAGTCACTTAACTGACTGTTCATTTCACATTTCATGAAATAGTGTGATGATAAACAAACAATTTGGTGAATACTGTTACATACAGTATATCTCTCCAAGACTTAAATACTCCAAGATGAATGAACGTGAATCAACTTTCCTAATTACGGATTCCCAAAGGATTCCCCATCTAGGACTGTTGGCTTCAAAGACTCTGAATGTTGTTATAGTTTTGACGTATTCCAGTCATATACATCGTTATAAAAGATCTACAATATCCAGCTCACTTTATCTAGTTTTTGCGACAAAGTAATTATTGTTTATCAATGATTTTACTAATTTCTAGTTATAAATATGATAGATGCGACAGCAGCAGTTACCTTACAGTAATTTAAAAAATATTACTTATAGTGGGGATCTTCATTTTTAAGTACGTGCACATTTTCATCTGCATATTGTGTTGTTTTTTTATCTTTAGACAACCATCATATGGGAGGCGCAAACTGGCAGAATTGCTCAACAGTTTGCATTTCATGTCGGTACGTCCATTCAGTTATACTCTCTCTATAACTGCACATAAATGTTAGTGACTATTCGCTGGAAATATCCGATAACATTTCCACTTGTTAGGGATTTTGATTCTATTTTTGTTGTATTTTAACATGTTTGCAAATAGATGGTGGATATTTTTATATTACGGTTCATTTGACACATCTCTCAAAGCCTTTTGTTAAAGTTCCCCCTTTATCCTTGGCTTATGTATAAGTATCTTTTTTCCCTTCAACGACTTATTTCGATGTTCCCTTCCCGCTAATAATAAAGTTCCTGATAGTCATGTCTAAGACAACTTAAAGGGATCCAATTATGAACTGAGAATATTCTTATAGATTGTAATGTGTTATTTTCTGTAGTTCGTTAATCCTGTAACATAACCAAAACGGCAACTTTAGCTATTTAAAAACTCAATCCTACAACACTTTTTGACTAGATTAAACTTAAGTGAATCGGGATATTGCAGTTTATTGACTCGACATTATAGTTAACATAAAAAGAATATATCAATCTCTAACCTTGCCACTTACATTCTAAAGTGTTTGACGTCATGTTGCTCTCTCGATGATCCCAACCTACGCGAACAATTCTTTGAAAAGACCTATGATCCAGCACTAGTAATCTATGAATATCCTTCACCCTTAAGGTCCACATTTCACAACCATAATGTATTTTTTTAATCTAAGTAGAGTATTCAATCAATTAACCATTTTTCCCATTTCCTTTAATTTCCTAATTTTTGACGACAATGTATAACCTCATTAGGATTCATAAGCTTGTACTGAATTTTAGGTTATGCCGTTTTGTTTTTTGGTTAATTGTTTACATATCCTCTTGTGTCAGTTAACTTGTATGTCTCAATTATTCCATAGCTGTGAGCTTTCGTTTCTCGACTACAAAGTTGGCGGTTCTTCCCGACAGTTGTGTTAAATTTTCCTTATTCAACACAGTTCCAAATCATAGTTGAAAATCCTCCATTTACTAAGTCGGACTAATACATATAGGTTGAATCCTGCCTATCCCTTTTAAGCGAACTCCCACATCCACCATAATCACAGAATTTAGTCAGCACAATCATCTTAGTTTACTGTTGCTATCCAAAAATTAAAAGATCCTGATTCAATTATTTTTCACAACTTTATGATGAAAATTTTATTTTCCTTTTCAAGCTCCGACACTGGATGTCGACTGGCAATCATTAGATAGTTTCGCATCTTGCTCGACAGATACAAATATCCATGTTTGTCAGTTGGGTTGTTCTTCCCCAGTGAAAACATTCCAAGGTCACGAGGTAAGCTTTTGTCTAATTTATAGCAGTAACTGTATTCTCTTAAATTCTCTCAGTGCATTTCGTATGGCCTGTTTACCTTATGGGTTAACCTAACTAACTTGAAAAACTTTTACTTATGGTAGATTTTTCCGGCTGTGTTGTATTCTTTGAGCATATTAGAGACTAATAATAGGATTCGGAAATAGCTTTCATCATGGTCAAGAGTAAGTTGTAAATCCACTGAAAATCAAGTAGTGTATAGTCAGTCATTTCGAAAAGTGCATTTGAAATGAATTTGAACAAAAATAAGAAAAATGAATAGTCGTGACGTACACCATTTCGTGTAGCCAGTTTAAATGACAGTTCACTGTAGTCTCAGTTACAAAAGCAATGTTTAAGTTCAGAGTCTGTATGTATTTATGTATTCAATCCTTTATAAGATTACCTCCAATATTTTGTTTCATTTGAGATTTGAAATACATTCTACGCACTTTGTGAGTTACAGAATGAAGTGAACGCAATCAAATGGGATCCTAATGGACGACTTTTAGCTTCGTGCTCAGATGACATGACACTAAAAGTTTGGGATATGCATCATGACCGTTGTGTACATGATCTTCGGGGTCATACGAAAGAAATCTACACCATAAAATGGAGTCCTACAGGTCCTGGGACAGCCTTTACAAACGCCCCACTTTGTTTAGCTAGGTAAGCTTGCAATTTATTTATCTAGATGGATTTCCTTTACAAAATGCACTTATGATTGTACATTTCCAAAACTAAGAAAACCATTATGCTTATTCATAGATTTCGATGGTAGTATTTCACAACAGCTGTCTTGTAGAATAATGTTTGACTGAAGTTTTTCGCTGTTTACTGATGAGGCTTAATATTCTCAAGTTAGTATATCCCTTTCAATGATGTTGATTTTAAGCTGAACTCTTCTGTTAAATGCTCATAACCCTGTTTTAATTTGTGCTCTTGATTGTTTCATTTCCCATCTGATGGTGTTTTACCACCATCCAATTGCACTGAATTATGCTTCTTGAATAATATCTTCGAACCCTAATCTCCATTACCGCTAATCTACTATCTCTACCACTATATATATATATATATATATATATATATATATATTTATAACAGCGTCATTTTCACCACCTGTTTATATGTTCAATAGGTCTAATGGACCGTACATCAAATGTCACGTTTAAAAATATCCTTTACTGTTACGCCTCAAATCCAGTGTATTTGCGTTTGTTCTACTTTCCCATCGTTTCTATCGTGAAAGCAGTATTTATTTGAATGGGTATTAGCTTCAATTCTTTGTATAATACTGCCTTACATCTTGTGTACATTAATTTGATTGGTTGTCAAAAAAATCTACCTAAGAGTGCGTACACTTATCGATTTTTATAAGTCAATCCTCTCGTGATTTTTTATAATTTTTTATTTAAATCGATTGTTAAGTCCGAAGCCTGTCTAGCATCATAGTATCAGACCCAGACGGAAGGACAATCGGCTATATAGCTTATTCAAGTCAGGTGGCTAAACAGACAGACTAGCTTTTATATGTCTGTCTATCAAAATTTTATGTGTTATGACCGGTATGTGGTAGACCCTTTAGTTTATTGATTTCTGTGTGGTTAGTCTATAATTTTCTATTCTAAATTTAGTCTGGCCACATCTTTAGTTTTCGGTCTATTCTACGGTACGCATTCAAAATTTGCGTCAAAATGGATAGCGTATTTTAAAATTTAGGAAAACAGATTAAAACAACGTATATTTATCCGCACCTTATCAAATATGATGATAAATTACCCTGATATTTTGTTCTTCATTTGGACTTTCCTTGTGATTAGTATCTACATACAGTTGATTTCTAAACTTAACCTTTGTGACTTTTGTACTGTTAATTCGTCATTGTTTAAGTGTATAGCACTTGTGGAAAAATCGGGGCTTAAAATTTTGGAAACAGTATATCCTATCCATCATATAATAACTGTTTGTTTATTGTCTAACTAATTTGAAGTTACTGCTTTAGCATTCTTGATTATTCTTATCTAGACCCAGCATCTAACCATTATTTAACTGAATTAGTTTTAAAGATTTAGTTTATAGCAACTTGCCATCTAGTAATATAGAAATTTGCCCTGGTTGGAGTTCGTTAAATTTCTTGACACATTGGTGGTCACTAGTAAGTAACCTGTCAAGCTTCCGAGTGATTTAGTGATCTGTTTCATAAGTTTCATTTGTACTTCCCTTGTTAAACTTATCATTTGTTAGTGGCGTCCTTAACTTGATTGTCTGAAATTCCACACTAAGTATCTAACTTTTGAATAATTCGGAAAATGCTTTGCGCCTCTTCTATCGTTTAGTGCAAGCTTTGATTCAACTGTTCGCTTATGGGATGTCGAAACAGGTCAATGCCGAAGAATATTATCAAGACATACGGAACCTGTATATAGCGTTGCATTCAGTCCTGATGGTCGTTTGTTAGCGACGGGCTCATTTGATCAATGCGTTCATATATGGAACGTTGATGTATGTTTGATTATTTTTACTTAGCCTTTCCATAATATTTTATTTTGTTTAAACTTTGACCATCCGCAAACATCAGAAGTTTGCCAAATTTTTCTAGAGATAACCATAGATATCGTTAATGCAGTCTTCGATTGCTAAAAATTTAAACAATGTATATATACTGGAAAAGTACTTTACTGTCCATCTCGTACTTGTTTTTAATTTACTTGGAACACCTTAACATTATCTCAATCCATCTGTACTTTTGAGTCACTAATATGATTGATATACAAATAATGTACTCAGTTTGACTTGTCAAAGTCATCAGTAGTGTTCCTAACTCGGAAAATTTCTTACAAAGACGAATAGAGTTAAGGAATTTCTTTTCAGTTCATTTTTTCCACGGTTGTACAAACAAAATCAAGTAACATTTTTATATGATGACAAAAGTTGCTAAGCTACATGATCGAACACTAAGTAAATTGGAATCCAACCCTGTCATTTAGTTTGTGCTTGTAAAGCCCAAAGTACATGAATGATGTGCAGTAGTCATATGTTATTCCCGTCACAAATCCGTGCGATAATGTGCTTGCTGTTGTTGGTGGTTACACATATTCCTCTCTTGTAAAATCCCTCAGTAACGATCTCAGTTTTTTCCTTATAAGTATCAGTCGATTGTTCCACAACTTCAATTTTTAGGAATTGTCTGATACGGCTTAAGTAACAAGTATTTTACCAAATCGTTATCGTCTTGTACTTTGGTTTCCAGTTATTTCATATTCGTCAAATCCGCCTAACTATACTTTTCGTAGATATCAAATCTCTAATATCCTTCTGCGTCAGTCATTACTCTACCCTCTATTAACAAAAAACCTTTCTCCCTTTTATTGGGCCACACACAATATTCATCGATTGTTTTTCCTTCGTATCTCATTGGCTTAAATGAACTCAGTTGTGGTCTGGTTGTCTAAAGTCAGTCTGATTAAGATTTCGTCCCCCAGTACAGAGGGAAGGTCACAGAAAATTTTATGACCTAATTGTAAGCGTCGTATTTCATATTATTTGTTTGTGTTCATTGTTTGTTGCTGAGAGAATAATGGTTACAACTCAAATGTCAGTCATGACATTCGGTATGTAATCTATATTTGTTTGGTCTAAGAATTACATTTGAAGTCCATTGTTATCATATAGATTTACAATAATCAACGGATATCTTCTGAATTTAATGCTTTGTTTAATCCGTTTTATCTTGAAAGCTGTTAAAGCATAATTTTGCTTAGGATCATAAATTCGCGAATTCGACTTTCACCTCAATATAAATCGGTTTGAGACTGTATCACACAGCTTGATGCTAAACCGCTCACGTAAACATCTACTTGGTTAGTAAATTACGTTGTTTATTATTCGCCTTATCATCCAAACCGGACGAGGTTCTGTGTTGTCAACGTGACATAGACGCCGCGTCTTCCTGGAACCCTCCAAGGCTTATTCCTGGTTCCAAGCCCAGATAAAGGAAGAGCGCTGAGAACTAGGTCAGCGACCACAAATCATAGGAAAACAACTTACTAAGAAACGCTAACCAGAAAAAATAACTCGAATTCTGCCCTAAGAGTTGAAAGGTCTTCATTTAGAAGAGTTCTCATGCCTCATGATGAAAGCCGAGTTTCTTCGGAAGCCACGAGCTCGACATTCCTTCTGACAACTAGAGTAACAATTAAAACAGGTAAATGAAATGTTTGCACAATGTGGGAAACCGACAGGACCATTCCAGTTACTGCGAAAATGAAAAGATACAACCTGGTGGTGCTTGGAATGTGTAGAACTCATTGGACACAGATTGCTCAAAAATGACTATCTTCATGAGAGGAGAAAAATGCTTCACACACAAGGAGCTGCACTAATGTTGTCCAAAGGATGGAAATCTCATGGACCCAGTATCATCAAAGCCTACTTCAAAACAAAGGAAGGGGGGATTACAACGGTTTTCACCCCGTACTATGTGACTACTAACGATAACCATGAAGATGATAAAAGTCAGTTTTATGGAAGGCTGCTGTTAATCGTCGAGAAATGCACTAGGGGTTTGACTTTGGGGAATGTTGGAACGGGCAACACTGGATATAAAGACATCATGGGATGACATGGACTGTGAGAAGAAGGGAGCGAAAATAATGACACATTCACAGTCTATATACCTTCAACAAACTGGATATAGTTTCATCATATCTACCCGAATCGCACACACAGCTATATGGGTTTCACCGAAACACGTTACGGCGTACCAAATCTATGACATCTGCACCAATACGAAGCTCAGAAGGACCGTAGAGGACGTGAGAACATAGAAAAGTGCTGACACCTAAAATTGTTGGCAGACGTGAAAAAATGAATCGTAGTTGAGAATAGCTGGGAAGAAGAGCCCAGGACAGAGTTGGTTGGAGAATACTGGTCGGCGGGCTGTGCTTCATGAAGGGTAACAGGTGTTAGTAAGTAACCATCCAGATCATATTATGAAGTAAAATATTTATTTTGGAAATTGCTTCTTATAATTCAGTCTGTGCAACTGAGACTTGTGTATAATAATTTTATTATTGCTTTGAACAGTGAACAAGAGCTGTTCCATAGTTGCTGAAAGTATTGAGTAGTGTCAGTCCTCATATTTACTAGTCTTGCTTAATTATTTCCAAATACTAACTCGTCTATGAATTTCACCCCATTAATTTATTATTTTTTTCACATTGTTTTTTTGGCAGTCTGGTAACCTGATTAACAGCTATCAAGGAACTGGTGGCATTTTTGAAGTTTGCTGGAATTCTCGAGGCGACAAGGTGGGAGCCAGCGCTTCAGATGGTTCTGTAAGTTTATCCGGATCTTTAAATAAGTATTTGGTTGGCGATACGCGCCCTAATTTTAATGTTCTATCACAGAAAACCCTCTATAAATATTTTACCCGGTTATTGATGTTAGTGGATTGAAGTTTCTTTGTAATTCTAGTGTACATTTAAATCTACTATCTTTTTATCAAAATCTATTTTCAGTTGTTAAATTGTTTTATCCTTTTAGGTTGTGGTTCTCGATCTAAGAAGGTAGCAGTAGCTCTTCTTTCCTATCTATTCGACTTATGGATACTGATCAATAGCCGTTTTCGCATATTCAAAATTTTCCATTGCAAACAAGTGATCTGTTAGATTATTTGAGTCGAGATATAACTAGATTTGCTGTTTGGGTGATATAAGGTCGTAACTTCAGACCCGAAGCTTTCAATCAATAATCAGATTTTAGCAATAATTCAATTATACTGTATTCGGATGGTTTAAATTGCTGTTTGTATGCTTGCCTCCAATTTTAAGTTGCAACTTCAATTTGCTAACCGTAGCTGTAAACCTATTTCTGTCATTCCTGGGATGAATCAAGTTTTGTACATTTCTGAAAATTACTGAAGATAAGTCCCTTGTTATTGTGTTTATGCTTACAGCCAACGTTTTTGAACGTATTTCTTCCTAAAACATGAAACAACTGGCGAAAACTGGACTTGTTTTGCCCCCTTCGTTTTATTCATATTCATTAAAAGACTGGTTCTGAACTTCATAGATGTTAGGCCGTATCTTTCCTCAAATACTTTTTGCGCCGTTCTTGTCTGTCTTTTTCTTATCTCACTATTTTGGCAGCGTGGCTCAAACTGTTGACGTTGTAGCGTCTAACAACATAATACCAAATTAGATGTTTTCCTTGGTAAATGGTTTAATTTAGGATTGTATGTGAGCTCGACACATTACATTATCCGGTGATCGTAACATTTCGTGCTTGTTAAGGATTGTTGCGTATCTAGCATTTTGTCAAGTCGTTTCCATCCTAACTTTTGTGTAAAATGTTCCCTTATCTTTAACAATTTAATTCAACTTGTACCGTGTGATTTTGTTGGTAGATTAATAGAATTCAGTCTTGTTTATTAACATGTATCCACTTCTGTCTTCACAATGAGGTTGATATCTAAGCATGTTACCTATATCTTCTTGTTTGCTTCTATTTTTTACTTAACTGTTTTCACTTGTGAAGTGTACCTTGATTATGTCTTTTTAATTAAATCAATCTCTTATTTTCCCTCCATGACTTTTACTATTGATCACCAAATTCCATCTCTAAATCCTTGTGGACAAATCAAAACATTTCTTTTTGTTTATAACCATTCAATCACATGCCTATCTATCTATCTATCCATCTATCTATCGTCTCTCATTGTGTCACTGTTTCTGGCTGTGGTTCTTATTAAATCATGGAAATTTTCCGTCAGTTATTAGGCTTCTAGCGTTAACATTCTTTTTGCTGAGTTATTTTTATTTTTAATCCTTCATCCTTGTACTTGACTCATTAAAATTCTCTTGTTTGCTGTTTCCATTTGATATTATGGACCTGTAAATTATCTTCCTTTAACTGTTTGGTTATATTATCACTATGAATGTTTCACATATTTGGTTGCTTTTGTATGTATATTGAGTTATATGTTCTACTCTTAACTAAACAACTGTTTTTTGTTCGGGTTTATCTCTTCCATTTTCTTTCACAAAAAAGTGTTCATATGTGTATTTGTTGTCTTTATAATAATTTAGTTCTCATTGAACATGTTCATATCTTCGGAATTCTCCTAAAGCATATTTTTTCATTCTCAAAACTACCCACTGTATATTTGTCCGTTTTTTGAGAAGTTTCCCGGATGTAATAATTAACTTATTTGCGATTATGTACTTTTAATCTTGACATCTGAAGTTTTGGGGCTGGTAAATATAGCATTTATATCATGTTTGGTAATGCTTCGGCATTCTATTTGTGCTCGACCATGTTGTATGCTTCAGTGTGTGTTAGGCTTCAACAGTGTATAATATTTCCTATTATTGAACATTGTTCCTTGGGTTTTCAAATGAAAAATCAAAATATCCGTTTACTTTAGAATTATAAATTCATCTCTTGGGTATTTTATTTTTAGAAATAGTTATTCTTATTAGTCAAAAACTATCATTCAAAAAGATTCAAAATGAACTATTAGCTGCGTAGACTGGTATCACATGTACATTAAGTGATCAGATATTAATCACGATTGTCAGTTCGTTAGTGTTGGTCGAGTTTTATCGATCTAATTGGAGTAAGGTCTCGAATCACTCTTATATTATATATAGATAGGTAATAAAAATCTACGTTCATTAAGATTTTTAATACCAATTACTTATTTCAGAAATCCTATCAGATGTTTATTTTATGTATATAAGACTTGGCAGACATATATAATATAGTTTAGCAGTCAATAATAATCAATTAAAAAGACCAATCAATAACTATATAATTCAGCGAGTGTTTCTGCATACAACTTATAGCTAGCGAATAAAACTCATCTGAGAGTAGTTCTATTGCTAAACATGAGAAATGCTATCAATTATTATGATTAATTGCTATTAAAGAAGCGTGTAGTATGATTTCAATGTAATCTGTACATAGTTCCACATTTATATTGTGGCTTATGAGTAAAAATTCTAACTAGACTATTCTAATAAAGCCTTGATTTATCACGTCACAGACAATCAAGCTGAACCACTGTCTTCAAACATCGCATGAGGCTGACCAAACTTATGGTTGTTGATGCACATCGTTTTAACCAGTTGCAGCAGAGGACTGGAGGTTTCGAAGGATTTAGTCTGCGCATAGGCTTTTAGAAAATACCATAAGTATGTGTTTTGTAGAGATATTGAGATAATATCACTTTTGTTTAAACCATGAGCTTAAAAACGTTGATTAAAAGTATGCATTTCATGTCCTTATGTCTCGTCTTCCCGTGTATATTTGTATTTATTATATCAATGCGTGTTACTAGATGGTTAGAGACTGAATGACATGGCTCAAAATGGTTTGCAATGGCACAGGTGCATCCATTTTGTCTTCTCTCATTAGCTCAAGACCTTAATTTTTCTTAATTATTTCACTGGATTATACTTCTCGAACCACATCTTCAAACCCTAAGCTTCTCCATTACCACTAATACCTCTATTACATCTACCACTATGGGATTTGAATCGACAATTGCGCTGCTGTACTGATGTGGTATGGAAACCCGAACTGATGTACGTACGTACGTAGTTCTAGCTGATTTGAATGCATGTTACTCAACTGAATGTATAGCGATTGATAGTTACCAATAACCGAAGTAAATTTGAATAGAATACTTTCATATTCCTCCAAATACATCTTTCGGTTTACTTGGCCAGTGATGCAGCAGATCCAATAGGTCTGGCCAACTTTCTAATGATCTCATGAACCTTCATTTGAATACTCTTAACCTACTTCAGATAACAGAATGAATTGAAGAAGTCTGATAGGATAGATACATTTGAAATTCACTAAATACTTCAGAGTAGAAGGGATTATGCTAGTAACCTAGTATGCTTTTTTCCACGTTAGTCAGTTGCAATGCAGAACGTCGTACGTACGTACATGAGTTCGTGTTGCCTTACCACATCAGCACATAAACGCGATTGTCAGTTCAAATTTCATCGTGGTGGAGATAGTAGATTAGCGGTAACGGAGAAGATAAGGGTTTGAAAATATTTTTCAAGAAGTATAATCCAGGGAGATAAATTTAGAAAGTGAAAGATAAAGGTGATGAGGAATTCAGAAGATCAGAATTTGAGAGAACACAAAAAGTAGATGTCATTGTCTATTCTTTGAGCCACGACACCATAAGATCCACCCAGGTGTCTTCCCTCTTCACTGAGTCTACCTACTTAGGCATTGAAGTCACCAGCCACTGTTACTATATCAGATCGCCTAACGTTTTGGAGGAGACTCGAAAGCTTTCTGTAAAACTCACCTTTCACGTCGTCTGAGCTGCAGTCAGTGGGAGCGTAGGCAGATTTGATGAAGGGGCAACGGCTAGTATCCTTGTCTTTGCGAGTCCTTACTGTCCTGTTTATTCGGACAGTGCACAAGCGACTGTCTACCGGGATCCAATCTAAGAAAGTTATTTTTGCCCTCGGACTCAGTGCTATACCTACACCAACGAGGTCACGGAAAGCAGCAGCATGGCTTCCAGATACATGAAGCTTAAACCTATTTGACTCTCTGTCTGCACAAGGTGAAATCGAATTAATGGTTTTATTCGGATCCTTTATGCTCGTTTCGGAGACGCAGTATACAACGACGGCATCTGATTCCAGAGTCCTAGCTAATGAATCCTGGCCCCATTTTACACAAAGTTCGAACAATAAAAGCTCTAACATGTAGTTTAGAACGGGGTTTCAGAGAGACCAGGAATAACATTTTGTGAACTTGAATAGTTTACATAAGCGGTAAAGGGATGTAAGAAGGGTGAGTCGTGGAGATAAGAGAGACGTTAGGGCGTGTAGGGAGGGTTTGATTGTGACCAACTCGGTCTCGTACGCTGTTACGGGTATGATGGCGGATGTCACTCCTCGGCTCCCCACACCGTAGAAGGGTGTTTCCTGAGGAACCTGAAAAGGAAGGTAAATTAGTGTTGGTCTCAGAGACCTGTGAGCGTGACCGCAGAGCCCAAGAGAAAACTGGTTGTGGCCGGTCACGCACGGCCTTTCTATGAGAAGTTTTTAAAGTGTTAGCTCCGCTCTTGTTTAAAAGGCCTTAGCGTCGGAGACGGAAATCCATCAGGTAGGGTGAGGTGCGACATTTTTGGGTCGACCTTTTCTAACCCTTCCTTCCTTGTTCGAAGTCAGTATCGCTGCAGATGCTGGTTGTCCGAGGGAAACACCTTACAGCTTTCACACCTTTCTCCAGTCAGCAGTACGACTTCGCCCTCAGACCTTGGGTAACTGCTTTTAGTCTCATCGTTTTCCATTAGACCTGCCTGGCATGGTAGGAATTTCAGGAACATATGTTGGAGCCAATATAGCTCGGTTGGGTCAACACGATAGGCAAGCCTGACCACCACGTCAAGGTTGCAGCGACGGTTGACTTACTACATGTAACTAATTCATTTGTGATGCGGTGAATGCTTAAGCTTACATGATGTCTACAATATTGCTATACGCCTTTGTATTTTCCACTGGTTCACGCTAGGATATGTGGTTATATGTTGTGTACTTATATAAGGCATTATGATATAGAATTAGTTCCTTAATTTGGACTAGCTTCTCAGAAACAGGAAAATATTAAAATTCTAGAGAATCAAATACGATATTGTGATTAGTTCAGTTTGTAGAATGAATATTATTAGAATAAGAATTAATAGATACCAATTTCACGGTATGTTATATTATATTCCTCTGATCGATATTTTTGTTATTCTAGTTAACTAATTTTGAGCAAGATTAAAATATTACTAGGCTACGACACCCACGAGGGAACTGGATTGTTTCAACTACTGTAATAGGAAGGTGTAAATGAAGTAGTTTTTTATCAGTTGAAGTTTATCTCTTAAGAAAAAACATCTACAGGAAGTTAGATAAAATTTGATTTGACCACTTTTAATCGTTATTGTTAATTATTTACAAATTCTTCAGTTTACGTTGATAATGGTCACAATGATTTAGCTTTCCAATCACTCAAGTTTTGATAAGCTGAACTGAAGGGACGAAATCTGTCAGAATTATGATAAACTGTTTCTTCTCATTACCCTATTTAAATCTTTTCTAATCAGATGGTATTATTCTCATTTTTGTAGTGCGATTAGGTTGACGTTCTATTAGATAGTAACTTTCATATCTCTTACCAATAATTTTTAGAGTCCCATATATAAATACCAAAATGTTCATGGTGAGGTACGTGCATCATTGTCGATTGACGATGAGTTTATACTCAAAGCTACGTACTGAATGCACGTTTTAAACTTGATGCTGATTTTTATGTATGTAAAATATTCCATTCCTATTCACCGTTAAAATGTTAATATATTATAATCGATAGTAACTTATAGGTTCTAACATAAAGATCTTTCTCATATATGCTCTTCTAAGGTGATTCGTTAGGTTTATGAAATCTAAAACGGTGAGGCGAAGTGCTTCACTAATATTTAAGCAATAACTTGATTCAACTGTTTCATAAAATCATTATTAACATTCGATTCCCCAGGTGTACATATGTTGTTTATTACTTCAAGACAATGGTTTTTTTAAACACAATTTAATAGAGCATAAATTCATTTTCAATCATAAAACATTTATAGTATAGCTTTCAGATGCACATCCAAGTTGAGAATATTGTCCACTCGATGCAACTATCATTTTTGTATGCATTGGTTCTTCATTAAGTAATTCTTATCCCAGTAGTTCACTTTTGAAGTAACTGATTGCTTGTTGAATAGGAAAGCATCAATTTCCTCAAGATTGTATACATATTCTAAAAATGAATGTTGAAGAGGGATGCATGAATTGTTTGAGTCAAGAGTCTATTGCGCAGCTGCAATAGTTTATCACATACGCAATAGCTTCAAGTCTGTTGTTTTTGAGATGATGAAGCCTAATATAACAAACAGAAGTGATAAGCGATTGATCCGTCCTAGCGTTACGTAGACCGCTTGTGAATTTAGTGTGGGTTATGGTTGTCTAAATTACAAACGACTTGAAGATTATCCTTATACAGATCGCGATCCATACTAACTTCGTAAGAGTACACAACAATTTATTAACAATCCCTTTCCATATGAAAGAGGGGAGAAGATTTTTATATCCTCTCTCAATTAAATTGTTTTGTTATGATGGTATAAATTACAAATATTTTCAGTAGTTAACTGAAATTATCTGATGAGTTATTGAAAACACGTGAATACTGTGTAGTAGTTTGATTCGTTCTCGGCATTACTCAACAGTGCTCAGTTACAATCCTATACGAGACTGGACTTGTGACCAATAAACAGTATGTTATTGTAGTTTTTAGTCTTGATGGAATTTTGTTCACTAAAGAACAAACTATAACAGTGAATTCACATTTACTATAAACAAACTAAAATTCAATATAAACACGTACAAACTTACTAATAAGTGTTGATGATAAGTGCTAATAAACTATGAGAATATGATTTGAAGAAAATCTGAAAGACCAAGTACTTTTTTCTAAAAATTTAACATTTATTACGAATTTAGGAAGATTATGTATGTGCATTCTATACGAGCTCAGTTTTTTTTTCAGTTAATGGATTAGATACTATGGTAATAGCCTATTTTTAGTTGTGATCATGATCACTATAATTGTATAAACAGTTTTAATAATTCAAAAAGAATATTGACGAAAATGTACTCTCATGAGAGAAATACAATTTTAATGAATTGTATTTGAATTAGAACGTGGATTATTGAAACAGAATGTACAGTTCATTTGAGCTAGGGGCGGCCAAACCAAAACATGGCTTAAATCCATGACGTCACTGACAACTGGACTGAGTTATGTTGGTAAGTGTAGACTACCTGGTTAGGGTCTGCAGGACGATGGTTAAACATTTTGAATGACATGGCTCAAATTTGTTTACAATGGCGCAGGTGTATCTGACTCTTTGTGTTCTCTCAAATTCTAATCTTCCGAATTCCTCATCACCTTTCTCTATCTAAAGTTATCTCACTGAATTATACTTCTCGAATCTTATCTTTAGACGCTAATCATTACCGTTACTGCTAATACTTCTTCTGTCTCCACCATTATGGGAATTTGGACTGACAATTGCGCCTCTGTGCTAATGTGGTTTGGCAACGTGAACTGATGTACTTACGTACTAAGTTCTACATTGTAATTGACTGACTGAATCGGTAAATGAACAGATAAGAATATGTGGTATAGTGAGTAATAATAACAGAACTGAAAAAGTCTCCAAATTAGAAGTAGAGCATTATTAACAGGTGATCAATCAATAATAGGAGAATATCACAATTAAACAGCAAGGGTAAGGCAGAAACAATGCTAAAAGAAAGTGTTTAGTAATTCGTTTGTAACTTACTCAAACATTGGCATTTATGACTGCTAAGGAATGAAGAGCGGCTGTACGAATCTTAGTGCATAGGAAGGTTGAGTTTATTCATCTATGTGTTGATGATTTTTGTTCAAACATTTTTTGGGACCCGATGGTTTATTTAAGATACGATGTTTATATCTAAATGATAATTTGACGCAACTGATAAAAGATGTAAGTTGATTACTTTACTGAAGAAATATTTGAATGAACAGCAGTTTTCATCAACCAGTTATTTAGTCAGAGTTATTTCTAGATTCGTAAATATCTAATTAGAAATGGTCATTGTAAAGCGTACACAGAAAATATTTTCATTGAATCAGTAAATATTATGCACTGTAACAAACTTCAGTCTTTCTAAAATATTGGGTCAGATGTCAATGATAACATAAATTTTGAAGTGTTAGTTGACTTATAAAATTTTATAAACTATTCAGCCTGAAGCAGAGATTAATAAAAATCCAATTTAAAACGTCGCATAGTTATGATGACAGTAACAACAGAAGACTAATTTGTTTCACTAGATAAATGTATTCTGATCCTGTGATTCCATTTTAGACTTATAAACCAATATTAAAAAGGTTGACTATTTTGTCTACTGAGTTTAATTAGATCTGACGATATATTCTACCACAAGCTGACATTAACGAGTGGAACAGTTAAGAACCAAAAGAAGCTCTGTACAGATTTTTCCTTTGAATTATGCACTACAGATCAATAAATATGCACAACTCCATACAAGACACCTAAAGTTCACTACCTTTATACACTAATATGTGGACTCCATTAACTGATATTTCCAACATTAGTCAATTTACAATATTATTATTATTCTAGGCGTTGAACCTAGTACATATATGCAACAATAACTGTGATCGCCTTTCTTTGGTATCTTGATGAGGTATCTTTCGATCTAGTCTGTTGGTAATTGTACTTCCTCCTAAATCTTGTTGAAGAGAATGTGGAGTATCTCTGAAATTACTTCCATGTCTGCTTTCCTTGCCTCTGCTGAAATGTTGTCTGTTCCTGCTGATTTGCCACTCTTGATTTGTCTGATGGCCATGCTGATCTCCTCAATTGTAGGGTGCGCCAATATTAATTGGGATATCCGTGGATGCTGCTTCGATGTTGGGTCGGTTTAGTGGAGCTGGTTGTTGTAACGCTTGCAACAGCAGAGCTTTACTGAAAGGGGAAGACGAGGGGCCAACTAGCCAAGTAATCACTAGATTTTTAACGGCTTACAGAAGCACTCCGAACCATACGGTCCCGGATGGGAAGTTTCCAGCTGAAGCAATCTTTGGAAGAAGTATTCAGACTATTTTTAACGCGATGTTGCCCCCTAAAAGAGTGAGTAGATACAGGCAAAATCAAAATATTCACAGCTTCAACGTTGGCGATAAAGTATTCCTAAAATCATATCGGTGGAAAAATCAATGGGAACCAGGAACCGTCGTACAAAGACGAGGAAGAGTTTTGTATCGAATAATAGTAGCTTTCGGAAGCTGTGTTAGACACACGAACCAACTGCGAAAGGACAAAAGAATGGTACGCTCGGGTGATAATCGCGTGATGCTACCGCTGAAGTTGATCACAGAACCGACAACTACACATTTGTCCCAGAATACCGAAGAAAAGGGAAGGTCGGAGACACTAACTAGAAAAACTACAAACAGAATGGAACGCCACCGCAAACCAGTCGTAAGACTACAAGTGGAACCAAGAAAAATATTATTATCCCGGGGAGGTGTTGGGATAGCCGATCGAGAAGACAGCCACGCACATTGTGGATTGATGAACTTATCGATTAAATGTTTAAATATTTCACGGGCAGTCGATTGATGAACTATTTGATTAATGTTCAAATATTTTAACGACAATATCGATTATATGTATAATTGTATAAATACGCATGTTCGATTGTATATTTTTGATTCTGTTAATAAGTGTTCTCCAACGTCTTCCGTCTTCTTATATTTGAACGGCGGGAGTCTAACGTTCGGTGTTGTCATTTGTACAGTGGTTTGGCGTTACTCAAGTACACAACATAAAACTGGTCGATTCAAGAGTTGCTTAAAGTGCTCTACCCGCCTATTTCGCTGTTCTCTAGTGTTTCTGATTACTTTCCCTTCCTTGCTTTTCACAGGTCGTTCTGGTTTACCATGGTTCCCAGTGAGCTTCTTTGTTGTATCGTACAATTGTCTCATGTTACCGTCTCTTACAGCCTTTTCCGCCGTTATTGCTAGGTCATCCACATATTTTCGTTTGTCAGCTCTGATGCTCTTCTTCAATTTCCTGTTTGCTTGTGCCTTAACTTTGTCTGCTCTTGTTCGGCTGACATTGATTGCTGCCTTCTTGTTCCTCCTTCAATTTTTGCAAGAGTACTAGCAGAGATCCATTCCTTTTGAAGGTGCTTCTTTTGACTCAGAACCTCCTGACATTTTTAAGTGATTGCTTCCTTGATCCCTTTCCAATTGTCCTCCAAGGTTGCGTCCTCTCGATTGAGTAGATCCTAAAAGGCCTGGAACCTATTGTTGAGGGCTATCTTGAATTCGTTGAGTTTTACGGTATCCCGAAGAAAGGCCGTATTAGAATTCTGTGATGTTGTTTGCCCCGTTTTCCAGTGCTTCTTTAGTTTCAGTTTCATTTTGGCGAACAGCAAGTGGTGATCTGAGGCTATGTCAGCTCCTCTCTTGGTTCTCACATCCTTCATGGTCCTTCTGAATTTTTTATTGATATAGAAACGGTTGATTTGGTTCTGAGTAGTGTGATCCGGTGAAATCCATGTGGTTCTGTGTATGCGCTTGTGCGGGAATATTGTGCCACCAATGACCAGTTTGTTTAAGGCACATAGGTTTGTAAATCTCTCACCGTTTTCGTTCCTTTCTCCCAGTCCATGTCGTCCCATGATGTCTTCATATCCAGTGTCGTCCACGCCAACCTTGGCATTTAGGTCTCCCATAAGAATCATCAAATCCTTTGGTGAGCATTTGTCGACGATTGACTGCAGCCTTTCGTAGAATTGGTCTTTAACGTCGTCATTGTAGTCATTGGTAGGTGCATAACATTGGATGACGTTCATTGTAATGTCCTCTTTCCTTGTTTTGAAGGATGCTTTGATGATCCTGGGTCCATGAGATTCCCATCCTATCAGTGCCTTTTGTGCATGTTTGGACAGCATCAGTGCAACTCCTTGTGCATGTGAAGCATTTTCCTCTTCATGACCAGAGTATGACACCAGTTCTCCTGAAGCTAGTCTCAGTTGTCCTACCTGTGTCCAGTGTGTTTCACTGATGCCGAGCAGCTCGAGGTTGTATCTTTTCATTTCTGCCGCAACCTGAAATAGTCTTCCAGTCTCTCACAATGTACGAACGTTCCATGTACCTAAAAAAGTGGTTGCTCTTGTTGTCAGAAGAGGCATCGGCCCCGTGACTTCCGAGGGAACTCGGCTTTCATCACGCGACGTCATAATTCTTCTTCCAACTCCCAGGGCAGAGTTAAAATGGTTTGAATTATTTTTTCTGGTTAGCGATTTTTTGGCAAGTCACATTTCGACGGAATGGGGTCGCCAACCCCATGTCCAACCCTCCTCCTTTATCCGGGCTTGGGACCGGCAGTAGCCCCTAAGGTTCTACTGGCGGAGTTGTCTAGATAGACTATAGTTGGTTTAATACCACACCATTATCAAAATACAGCCTGAATATCATAAAATGTTACTGCTGGGCAGTTGACATTTTCAGTAATTGCAATATCTCTCTGAAATCTCGAGAACCCATATCCAAACTATTCAGTATTAGCCACTAATTTATAGTAAGGTAGTTAATCTGAATTGCTTATAAGTTTCACACTTGGACTTGGACTCTCTAGTTTTCAACTCATGTCGATCTTTCACATGAGCTATCTCTAAATGTTAACAAGTGTTTCCGAAAAATCTTTTAAATAATGCTGGTGTCAATATTATCTATGAAATCATTGTTTTCACCCGATTAACTATGATATATGTTATTGTACCTAGCTTATCTCCATTTATACACGTAGTAACAGTAACCAATAAACAGAAGTATGTTTGTTGTCAAAAAAATTAAACACTTGACATATCTTAGTATAACACTTTAGATAATATTCTCCACGGTAAATATAACGATTTTTCCGTAGTTGTTCATTTTCATGAATATCAGAACAATTTTTTTCATTAAAGTAACAAGAAATTTAGAAATATCCAACAAATGATGTAAGGAAAAAGAAACTAGGAATGTATGAGAATTAATTATTGTAACCGTAGGATACTTCTTTATCTATATAAAAAGAACCTTTTAAACTGTATCGATCAAAGATATATGTCAACATTGATTTTGGAAAGATTAAGGATAGACTGTTTTGTTTCTACTCATTTGTATTTTATTTTAATGTTAGCTGTCCAAAATGGAAACAAAGACAGATTTTAATTATTCATGTATGCATATATTACTGCCTACCAAGAGAGTATTTGTGATACACTTATTAATTATTATTATTATTATTATTATTATTAATTTGTAAAATATATTATTTGGTGTATAAGATTAATTTTCCTCACTTAAAAGTTATCAATCAATTGAAAATGATTTTAGAATAGAAGGGGAAATACTATAAATAATTGCATTTGTTAGTATTTTGTCGTTCACTTAATTGATGTACTATCCCAGGATGAGAGTAAGCAACCTTGTCTGATACCATTCTTCACTTGGAACGAGTCTGTGACCTGTCCTTCACGCACGATTTTGCAGTCTAGTTCATCGTAATGATTCCATATGCTGTTGACTATCTTCTCACGAACACTGTAGTGTTGAAGAAGCCTGTCTAGTGTTGTCGTCTCATGTCCTATCCTGTTACTATCAAATGCTTTGTCATAGTCAATGAAATTGATGTATAGTGGCGAATTCCATTGAAGTGATTGTTCCACGATGATCTGTAGTGTTGCACTTTGGTCGGTTAACGATCAACCATTACGAAATCCAGCCTGTTGATATGGAAGTTGTGCGTCTATGAAGTCTTTCATTCAGTTTAGCAACACCTTATTGAAGTCTAAGCCAGGTATTGAGAGAATAGTGATGCGTCTGTAGTTCTCACACCTGTTGAGATGTCCTTTCTTTGGTATTTTGATCAGATATCCTTCTTGCCAGTCTGTTAGTACTTGTTCAAAATCTCAAATGTTGTTGAATAGAATGTGGAATGTTTTTGTAAGTGCTGCCACTTCTGCTTTCATTGCCTCTGTTGGAATGTTGACTGGTCTCGCTGCTTTGCCACTCTTGATTTGTCTGATGGCCATACTGATCTTTTCAACTGATGCGTCAATATAGCTCGGTTAGGTCATCACGATAGGCAAGCCGGACCACCACTTCAACGTAGCAGCTTAGGTCGGGTAGCATTTAATGAAATCCATTCTAATTCCTTTCCCCTCAATCTCGATAATGATTTGATTGTCCTGATACTATGGGATTTCCATCTTGTAAGTGCAACTCCTTGTGTGGGAATCAATTTCTTCTTTAGGACCAGAGTATAATGGAGACTCTACTGAAGCTAATCTTTTCTGTCCAGCTTGTGTCCAATGGTTTTGACTTACTCCAAGTACAAGCATGTTGTATATTTTCATTTATGCAGCAACTTGAATGGTCCATGTACATATGTTAATTGTTTCTTTTGTCGTCAGAAGATGAACTGATCCAGTAACTTCCAAAGAAACTTGGTTTCCACCAAGAGGCGTCCTAACAATTCTAAAGGATCTCTTCAAGTCCCAGGGCAGAGATCAAATGGTTTCAATGATTTGTCTGGTTAAGGCTTTTTCAGCAATTTTGTTTGCAATGAGATGGGATTAGTAATTCATTCCCAATCGTCCTCCTTGATCCTGGGTTAGAACCGACAATAAATCCAGGAAAGCTTCAGGTGAAGTTAGTTAAACAAATCTTCAAGCAGAAAATTGATCTATAGAATCTAATTAAAACCAAGGACTAAAGAAATACGAAAAGATTACTTACTACTTGGTGATCGGCCATCCTCTTCAGAATAACTTAAGTGGGGTTTTAATAATACAACTTTAAACTTTCGTCACTCTTACTTGAAGTTTTTGCTGATAATATTGCTTAGCAGAGCAGTCAAAGTATTACGACCAAGCCATCAAGCTCAGAGAATAAATCTCCTCCAAAATTAACCACCCAAGCTATAAATCTTCTCCAGCATCTCGAAATCATAAATGTTTTATTCTTTTTCTGACTCAAGATAACCAATATTATGCTTTCTAGTCATTGCCTCTATCTTCGCGATACTTTCATCAATTCCACCATTATGAAATCAGTTAATATTCTTATTTTATCTTTAAAATAAATGCAATTTGTTTAAATTATCAAGATTTCTTCTTATGTTTTCATATAAAAAAACAACTATAAGAGGTTAAAAATTTACAAAGAAATGCATAGATGTGTATTGATTTTTTTTCAGTAAGATTCTATAGGGTCTAGAGCTAAGTAAACCTTGTCCATCATTCTGGCCTTAAGGAAACAAAGCAAACGACAGCAACAACAACTACGTTGATAAAATTTAGTTCCTAACTTACGACTAGGCAGATCATTATGTATGTCAGTTGTCCTATCATTAAGTATCTAAAATAATAACAATTTCAAACGCCTAATGGGAAAAATTCAAGTGGATGAGTCATTCAAATGTTATTTCTATTTCCAAAAAAAGCTGTTTATGCTGGTTAAAATATACTACAAAGTCACATTAACTAAATGTATCGTACCCGACATTTTCAATCATTCTTCTGTTAATGTCATAGGGAAATGAAACATTTTAAAGGTTTATGTATTATAAGGTTTATACTTTAAGTCTTATTATTGACTAAGTTTGTGTCCTTTATCCGATTTGTTGGCCTGTACTACACCTTTTTAGTTCTTAGCAGGGTTTTATAGTATTAGATTAGGTGAACTCTGAAAAATATTAGGTTGGTTTCTAAGTAGGTACTTTGTGACTTCCTCAACTGATGAAATTTTGAGGCTGTCTTTTATTCATTTGGTAACTGAAAACTATCAGTATATCTACTTAAGCAGCCAGTTAATGAAGCACAAACACAAAAAATTAACAGGGCTGGTAATTTATATTCACTTGATTATTATTAATATTCATGTTTAAGCCACCTAATGCGTAATTTTTACTAAAACTGAGGAAAATAGTACACTTTTCATCTTTCTTAAATTCACCGTTAATTGTAACTACACTTTTATCGAGTAGTCACAATTTTATCAAACAGTATAGTGATGACAATTACTAAAAATGCAGAATACAAAGTTCTGATGACTTACGAAACTCATTTAAACAGTTTACTTTGTGATCAGAAGCAAACTAAAAGTAGCTTAGAAAAAAACCTATCACTATCTTCAGACAATTCCCTGTTGTTTGACCCGATCGACCATTCAGAGTCAACGTTGGATGTTTGCATTAGTTAAGTTAAAACTCAGCTTTCAAGTTACTGTTTTTCTAAAACACTTCATTTTATTCATCTGACTAAAAAGTAAGCGACTAGAGCAAGCTAGAACTTTATTTAGCCAATACTACGGTTTCTTGTACAGGAAACAATGATTTCTTATGATCTATCCTAGACAAGTTTTTCTCACAGTGAAAGCTATTCACTAACTTGATACTTGGACTACAGTATTAGTTATGATCATCTGTTGAAAACAAGCCGTTTAATTATCAAATAATAGTATAATGATAAATTAATCATAGAGGATCAGTTTTTTAAATTAGTTGGAAACATTACACGTTACAGTCGCATATGCTTGAATACAATTTGAAACTGAAAACGAATACATGTAGACTTGAACATGAGTAACAATAGACTTGAGAGAAGGCCGTTTACATAAAAGTGATTATTAGCTGATTCTGCATAAAATTTCTCTTCATATATCTGTGAATTATCTTATTATATTCAGTAAACTGATTGCACTTAGCATAAATATTTGTGTGATCAGCAGATCAGTCAGGCAAACTTGTACTTTTAATAAAATGCATTACAAGTATAAATTACCCACAATCTCTCTTCTTTTAACAACTTAAAAATAATACGTCCAACAGCCAGTGTATTTAAATGATTTTCTCCAAAAACTTGAGCTGTAAAGAAAAGCTAAATATTTTTGGTATTTTTAAGTTAGAATCTAGGAAGTTCATAATTAGATGTACCTATATCCCATTGCATATGTGTCATCAGAGATTGGTTAAATGCAGTCTCTAGTATCCAAAATCGGATAATATAAGCTATTGTAAATCACATGGTCTATGAATGAAAATTTTATCTTAGAGGAAAGGCAGTCATATCACAGAGCTAACTTTTTACCTCATGTGTTAATACTATGTCGAAAATGCATTTTAAAAGTCAACTACACTCATACACATCCAATAATAGTGTATGACCTGTAAAAACTTTTTAAACATAGAAGCACTTAAATCACAAAATGATACCAGCTGAAATTCATAACAAACAGAACATCTGTTTTATCATGGTATGTGATTCCTTAGCAACGCGTAGATGTTGTTTTTACAATCAAGCACATAAACATTAGCACAAAGGGTACCTTTATGTGCGTCACACAATGATGTACCTGTATCCCAGAGTTGACATTCACTTTGGGACTGATGAGGTTGGACAGTGATAGGATCATCTGGTAGACTAACTGCATTGAATCATATGGATGATTAAATTCTGAAATCGTGACTATATGAAGTTCCAAAGATAATAGGTGTAATTCTGTACTGAATAGTAAATATGAATTGAGCAGGACAACTGAAATAGGACAAAACATTTGTATGATACTTCATTATTTCTTGTATTTTCCCATTAACCTTAACTACCCGATGAGAACTGTCATGTTCGAATAAAGGCACTGGTTCATATTCTTGCTGAGTTACTGTTCACTGATTCCAGTGGCCAGTTTGAAACTTTGATCCCCTATTTATTAATCATTTGACCAATAAAGTGCGAATTAAACACTTACTTACTTACTTAATTACGCCTGTTACCCCCAATGGAGCATAGGCCGCCCACCAGTTTTCTCCAACCAAAATTAAACACTTAGTAAATGGTTAATATTGTCTTATTTTTACTTTTTGGTACTTATATCTTGAACGCAAGATTTAATTAATGGGAATCGATTGTCGTTGAAATTAAGAGCCGATCTTAGTTAGACAGCCACTGAAATTCCGGAAGCAGTGGATGGCCATTTAGTTCTAGCATGAGGTTCCTTAACAATTTCTACAATCCCTTAGTTAGGATTGATTTAGCCTTCAATATCTTTTATACCTATTATCTTAAAGGAAAAAAAGATCATTGCACAATTATACAAATTAACCTTCAGTTGGCAACGGTAATTTCACACTGGTTTTCAGGAGAACTAAGGAGACTGCCCACGTGTTAATATTTCAACGTGAACATTTCGGCTCAAACCCATGAGGTGCCTGACATCCTAGTGGACCATTCACACCACTTATATGCACTAGTACAAATATAGTAATTATTTCCGATCCATGACCGCGTCAGTCAATATGCACCGCATGAGCAGGCCAATTCAATCCACCCAGCTTACATGACTGTGAAACTCGTTATTATTAGCAATGGTGATATGCAATACAGCACACTAATGACAATAGCCCTCGGGAATGTTGCAAAACGACCACCACTGTCAATGTAGTTGGTCACCCTGCTAACCAGATTTGTATATTGAATGTTAGCAATACTTACCAGTGCAGTACCAAGCCATCCACAATGTTCACCTCGAAACTTTGGTCTCATAAGAAACCTTCAGCAGTATTCCTCATAGTATACACATCGTATGGCATAAGATAGAAAGGAATGCAGTCCAGCTTGATGCAAATAGGCTGAAACACTCTTATTACCCTTTGTGTCATGCCAGGTAGCTATTTTTTCGCATTAGCGAAATTTTGATTTTTTTGACCATATATGACCTGAGTTAGGGATAGTATCCCTAAAAAGATCATTTAAAATAATGAAATAACATAAATCCTACAGAACAATTAAATATGGGTTTTAGACGATCATTATTGAACTGAGAATACGTAGTCATAATTACTTTTTAGAAAATAAAGAATGAATTATTAAGATATAAAAGAGAATTTATTGTAAGGAGGTTTAATACAAAAGTTTTTCATTTTAGTTTTACTCACTGAAAAGAAGTTAAGAGAGAGATAACCTAAATGATTTATTTTTGATTATCAAGGCAATTTTTGTAATTATCTTTTGTTGTATTAGTTAATTGGAGAAAATAACAGCAAGATAGAAAACAAGATTCTCAAGAAGAAGTATAAATGAGCATTGCACTGTATCGTGAATTGATTAAGGACATAGAATGTAGACCAATCTGTCTTTCCCCTTACAGTTCAAAATTAAAGGTATTGAGTTTGTTGTAAAAATTTAAGGTTTTAAATTCTGTCTACGGTGTCCTTGGTATGTATCGTTAAGAATCCCCCACATCAAATTATAAAAGGTGCTTAATATTTCATGGCTTTCTGGTTCGTATCAATTTGTTGTGTCAAAAATCTGTCGGTAATATGATGAATCTTATCATAATTGTTAAAATGATTGAGTTTGTTCCTCTGAACATCCTAGAAAACAGTATTTCTAAAATGATGATAAGAAATAATGGTTACCATGATAAAAACCTATCAACATAATCAGCTTACTTTCCTGCACACTACAATTTGTGCTGTTTGTTCGTTTAAAATAAATAAATATGTATATATCTTCATACTTTGTCCTATTCAACTCAGGTTTCTTGTATAACTGTACAAGTCACTGTGAATGTATTTACTTAGTCGGATGCATTGAAATTTGCATCTTCTGGAAAGAATTTTTTATGGAGTGGTGTCAGAAACAAAACCATAAAATGCCATCAGAAAACCTAATCTCCAACTGCTTGACATCTCTTCAACATAGTGTACACGATTTCAAATCACTTACCATTGGCCACATAGGAACTTAGTACATAGGTAACACTAAAAGATTAGAAAAATATTATATTAGAAAATATGCAAGTCCTAACTAGCTTTTTAGCACTAATTTGTCGCTCTCCATTAATATGCATTCACTACCTAGAATGGAATAGAATCCAGAATATTGAGGTCTCGGAGTAAGTATTACACCATTAAGCCAATAAAAAATTGCTTTAGTATCACCATCTGAAAAAAAACCAATAATAACCTAAGATTGCTGTGGTACATTCACCCTTCAGTTTTCAATGCCTCTGATTTATGCTTGGTTTTTAATGCGTGTCATGAACTAACTGTGATCCATGTGATTAGATTACCTAGTCTCGTTATTATTTGTTCAGTTACCTGTTGAGAATATTCAGACTTTTTTCCAATGAAGATATTCAACACGTTTATGCAGTAAAGGTAATTTATAGCAAAACGTGACTGTTCTAGTTTAGAAGTATATTATTCTGACATTACATAGCAATATTTGACGGTTGAACCCATAATGAGAGTTTAAAATGTGTCATTCAAGTGCACTTACATCACATTGAGTAGTGATCTCTATGATGAACTGGATATAAATAATTCAAAATTCGGCATGATATACGTTAGTCACGATTCTTTCGCTATGACATTGTTTATTTGCAGAAAAGAAATGATTGAGCTCATATAACTAATGATTTTATTTTCTAAAAAGACATGTATGTTTTGGAATTCGAAAAGAAAAACTTTTTGCCTACACTAAACAATATTGTCATGGTTAAGTTGCTGTTGATGCTGAAGAATGAAGCTAGTCTTACTATATTAGCATATGTAGCACCTATTGGAAACGTCAGTCACCATCTTGAGTCAGAAATCGAGTGAAAAGCACTCTGACGTTTGAAGTGTTTCGGTGCAGTTTCCAAACTGATATAGTAGAACTGTCTTGACATTTGTATTGAAAATTCAGCTTTTGGTGTTGGTTGATAGTTGTTTGGAATTTCAGATGTTTTCCAATTGTAGAAATTCAGCCATTGATTCACCGATCCGCACCTTCACAACTGCATCGGATCTACCTTCATTGTCAATGACGCTGCTCACATATGTAGAGTTTGTAACGTCTTCCAAGTCATCTCCATCAAGGGTGATTTGGTTGGTGTATGTTGTGTTGTGTTGTGTTGTGTTGTGTTGTGTTGTATCGGAGGATATTGCTATTTCCTTTATGTTAAGACCTGCTGCTATACTGGTCATTTTCTCCAGAATTTGTTGTTGCGTGTGCGATAGAAGAGTCAGGTCATCTGAGAAGTACAGATCATCCAGCTGCATCCCAGCTGTCCACTGCATTCCGTACTTCCTCTGAGAAGAGATGTTGACATCTTCATAACCCTATCGATCACCAAGTGAAAGCGGAAGGATGATAGTAAGCAACCTTGTCTGATACCATTCTTCACTTGGAACGAGTCTGTGACCTGTCCTCCATGTACGATTTTGCAGTGTAGTTCATCGTAACGATTTCAAATGCTGTTGACTATCTTCTCACGAACACTGTAGTGTTGAAGAAGCCTGTCTAGTGTTGTCTTCTCATGTCCTGTTCTGCTACTATCAAATGCTTTGTCGTAGTCAATGAAATTGATGTATAGTGGCGAATTCCATTGAAGTGATTGTTCCCTGATGATCTGTAGTGTTGCACTTTGGTCGGTTAACGATCAACCATTACGAAATACAGTTGTTCTCCAGGCTTATTTCCTCTCCATTGACTAGAACAAATGATTTATATGAACTAAAAAGAGAAATATCATTACCTCTAGTATATGAATGAAGGGGAATCGCATTACATATTCATTTATTCTCTCTTTTTGATTGTTGTTAAGTTGAAAGGAATGTCAATAAATACAGTCAGTCAGCAGATTTAGTATTGTGAAGTGATTAGTCATATGATTTATCATCAATAACTGATATTTTATTCATTATAAGAGCAATGAAACTGAGCAAATAAAAAATCTAGTAACTCACTAATCAGTAATCACAAACATATACATAAGACTTAGGCTTTTTCAATGACTTTTCAACGTATCTCACCCCTTTCATTTTAAAAGCTTGTCTTTCGTTGAATTTCGAATCTTTCTATCATACTTTAGTTACTTGAGGATATCAACCGAAATACCTCTGAATAAACTTTTTGTCTTAGTCTAGGAGTCAGTAGCAGCACGTATACATAACCTCATACTTAATAACAGCTGAATCCCTGCAGTTGTACTAAGAAATTCTGGATTCAAATGTTAAACAGCATCAAAATTATGATAGAACAGGTCTCCAGTATCCAATGGTTTTCAAAGTGTCTCCGATCGACCATGGTTTATATCAATGATTTGTCTCACAAAAAACAATCTGGACAAGTTGTAGTGAAGGAGAACACAGGTGAGGACAACCGAATTGTATTTACCGCAAATTACAGAGTTAATTGGTAAAATAGGAAAACCATATCGTAAACCGTTAATTTGGAAAACATTAAACCATTGTCTGACAATTCACTGTTCATGCGTTTCATACAAATTCCATTGTGTTCCCACTCTTCCTTTCTTGATCTTCCCCCATCTTCTGCTGCGTTTTCACTCACGTCATATACTACTTATAAGTAGCGCGCACCACAAAGTCATTGAAATTACACTAATTCATAGAAATACTAGTTTCATTACGCTCTGTCTAAGACAATGCTCATAAGTCAAACTGAAGTCTTTACACATATCGATTCTATGGTTAATTATACTTTTGGATTATTTTTACTCATCATTGTACTATACTGTGGATAGATGTTTGCAATCTCATTTGTTGTAAACATCATTTGGTGTGTTGATAAATTAGACTTTATTATTATTTTGATAGAACAGTGAGAAGACGTAACTGATCAATTACGTCTTCTCACTATTCTATCAAAATTTATAAAAGGGACTAATTGTTTTAAATTTATTATTATTATTATTATTAATATTATTATTACTAGGATTGTTATAATTACGATGTTCATTAAACTTTCATTGTTCAGTACCAATGTATTCTTCACATGCTGACTATACACTGTTTTTTGCTTTCAATTAATCATTCCATTTAGTTTACTGCAAAAATATTTTCCTATAAATATTCATGACGTGATAAAGATTCTTCTATTTACCTATTATAGCTGCATTACTTTCAGTAAAAACAACTAGTCACATGACTGGAAGAAAGAAATTCATTAGTTTTAACTTCATTCATCTTTTCGACCTAAAAATGAGTTATGTTTATGAATTATTTATTTGTGGTTTTTATTATTTCACATAATTATATTAGTTTAGTCATACAATGACGACCTTTAGAAATTATTCCTTTGTTGAGAGCAACAAAATAATCTCTCGACAGATTGCTTTCCGTGTTTCAATGTATATATGAAATAAAAGCAGATTTATAGAACGTGAACATAGTGTGTGTGTGAGCTTGTATCTAAACCAGTCCAGCTACGCACATATGTCAATTGATTAGTTGGAATAAGGTCAAGGCTACATGTGATTTCAGTATGAAACTGTCCTACGATTGTGGCCAAACAACGAACGCATTTAAAAAATATTAGTGGTGTTTAGAAAAATAAATGTAATGAACAAGTCAATGCCTTTGAATTGATTGAACTTGTATGGGTGAAATAGAAGCAAAATAAATTGAAATGCTGTTGAAGTGATTAGGAAAGTATGCTTCTATCAAAATGTACATAGATCTAATAGTTACTACCATAATCCGGTGCGAGTTATGAAATTGTTGTACTACAGTAATTGGTAGCTTAGCTTCTCTATGTTATTCATTGATGATCATTATTTACTTTCTTAAGCTTGTTACCACTAGCTGATGCTTGAGTGATGCGTCTGTAGTTTTCCCACCTGTTGAGATCTCCTCTCTTTGGTATTTTGATTAGGTATTCTACTTTCCAGTCTGTTAGTACTTGTTCTTCCTCCCTAATCTTGATGAAGACAGAGTGGAGCATCTCTTCAGTTACTGCTACGCCTGCTTTCAGTGCCTCAGCTAGAATATTGTCTGGTCAAGCTACTTTGACACTCTTGATTTGTCTGATAACATGCCGATCTCTTCAATTGTTGTTGCGTCAACATCGGTTGGAAGGTCTGTAGGTGTTGGGTGGATTCAGAGGGCAGCTGACTTAGTTAAGAGCTCTTCAGAGTGCTCTACTCATTTGTTTCTCTGTTTTTGAATGTCGGTGGTTGATTTGCCTTGCTCACTCTTGACTGGTAGTTCTGGTTTACTACATTTTCCAGCGAGCTTCTTCGTTGTATCATGTAGTTATCTGGTGTTCCGTCTTGTTTGGTTCGGTGCATTTGACCAGCGTCTTTGCTTTCACTGCTCTTGTTCAGCTGTTGTCGACTGGTATCCTCTTGTTCGTTTGTTTCTTTAGTCTTTTCTAGGGTATCAACAGTGTTGTGTGTACTAATATGTCGAGACCACACGGCTTGTCTCAGCCAGTTAACAAACAAACCAGTTAATTCATCCTCCTCGAGTTGTTATTCGCACGTCTTTTTACCTCATCAGTGATTCGCTTATAATCTTGATTGCTTTAACTTGTGTGTGTGTGTTTGGAAAGGGGGGTGATGGTGCATTGCTTACTTCCCTTATAACATGTCTACCTCATTTTCTCTGACTATGAATACTTAGCCTCGCTTTAACCGTTCTCTATGTTGTCTGTCTGCTTACACGAATGTATGGAACAAGTTCACAGGGTTTTAAATAACCATTGTTGCGCAAACGGCATCCACCTAAGGATGATATGAGAAAACTGGATGAAAGATTATTGTCACAGAATGCTCAATCGTTTGACCCAGTTTGAGTCAGATCCCAGGCCACTGAAATGGGGAACCGTTTCTCATGAGGATGTCTGCGGCAACGCATCACCTCGTGGAATCTTGAAGCTACTCATTCCTGAATTCCTTTCCAGTTGTTCTGCACAGTGCATTCCTCTTCACTGAGTAGATCGTGTGAGTCTTGGAACTTATTGCTGAGAGCTATCTTGAATTCGTTGAGTTTCCCAGTATCCCGAAAAGAGGTCGTTTTAAACTCTTGTGATGCTGTTCGCCCTGTTGTCCAGTGCTCCTTGAGTTTCATTTTCATCTTGGTCACCATGAAGTGGTGATCTGAAGATATGTCAGCTCCTCTCTTTATTTTCACCTCCTCCACTGTCCTTCTGAAATTTTCGTCTGTGCAGGTGCGATTAATCTGGTTCTCTGTAGTGTGATCCAGTCAAATCCATATAGCTATGTGTGTTTGTTTACCTCTCCCATCAGAATCGTCAAATCGTCACATAAGACTGATATTTATCGTCATCGTTTCTACCATTGGTGGATGCTTAGCATCTAATGAAATCCATTGTAATTCCTTTCCTCTCAGTCTGGATGGATGATCTGATTGTCCTGAATGTATGAGATTTCCATGTTGTAAGTGCAACTCCTTGTATGTGAATCACTTTCTTCTTTAGGACCAGAGTACAATGGAGACTCCACTGAATCTAATCTTTTCTGTCCAGCTTGTGTCGAATGGTTTTGACTGATTTATAATCATGTCAAAGATTTTGTGAATACAATCTTTTTCTGTTTTTACATAAGACATTATTCAAATTAGAGCTTGAGAAAACCAGTTTATAAATATTGAATAATCTTAAACTTTAAAGTAAACTAGTTAAATTTGGAATCTTAAACTAATAATCTGAAATAAAACCGTATAGTCGTAGTTGAGTTCCTTAGCCTCCTGAAGAGTTGTGATGTGCATTTCTATAGATTAAGGATTACATACTTAGCTTTCAGCCATATTATTTATTGTAAGACTTATATTCACACCAAGACATAGCGTGGATCGAACCTGAGATCTATAGTTTAATAAATTAGTACTAGAACAACCGTACTACTTTCCTGTACCTGGATGAAGTAGTTGTTCACTGTCTATTGTTTCATCTATGTTGAATCCCACCTTCAAGCTAAACCACTGTCCACTAACTTCTCAATCAAGTGGATTTATCAGTCAAAAAATAGCAAGTGCAAATTCCTTTTTCATCTACAAATACTTTTTCGGTACATTTTATCTAAATTTTTGCAGTATATTAAGTAAAAATGATAAATTTAAGACTGTCAGGTATAAAAACTCATTTAAACTAATGATATCTTGATAATTTAAACAAAAATAAAGGATTGATGAAGGGATTCATTGTATTGTACCAACTATAAATAACCTCCAATATTGACTAATCCTTGAGATTTACATATCAATAAAGATTCTAATGTATGATGCTTTTTTAGGTCATAAAATGATTTCGGCAAAAGGCATTCATTGAGCTCTAGGCAACTATCCAACTTAAGCTAGCGTTCGAAGAAAAATTGAATGCAAATTTGTAATTTCCACCATTGAACGCATCTACCGATTTCTGTACACAGAAACTTAGAATTTTTTATTGCATTTATTTTATTGAACAGATAGATTGGGCTTAAAAGTAGGATCTAGAACGTCCTCTTCGTCCTGTTTGCCGTGGTCATACCACCAGCTCATCTGGATATTCAAATAGGGGTTCAGATGCAGTAGACCGCAGTTCAAACTCCAACACATTAGTTATTAGGATACCGACTTCAGATAGTCACTATTTTGCAAAAAGATTATGATGTTTACTTCACTATTGGTAAGGGCTTGAATTATTCCGACAAATAGAAATTCAACATTTGGTATAATGATTTAATAATTTACTCCTTTTTAGCATTTATTTAACTAATTCTATGAATATTACTATTAGGCATCTACAATTCACTTTCAACAAATTTACAGTATATCAAATTTAGTTACTGCATAAAATTCATGAAGAAGGTATAAAACAGAATGAATTGGTTTTACTTTACAAATCAATTGAACTTGTGTGTAATTGTTAATTATGAATAAGTTTTGATATTAAACTAAGTAAAAAAGAGAAGGGCATGCAAAGAAAAACAAGAGAAAACATGTATCAATTAGTTGGTAAATATACAAAAATTATTGAAGTTATGTATTTTTCAGAAGCAGTCAGTTGATGTTGACAACATAATAACAGGAAATAAAAATCATTAAAAAATCAGACAGAAACCGAGATGAAGATGTCCATCTTGAAAATCCAGTCCTTGATTTATACATGTCACCTCCTGTAGACATTCTTAGGTTACTGGTGGTCCCAAGTCCGGATAAAGGAGAAGCGCAAGGAACGGGTTCAGCGACCCCAAATTATAGAAAACCGACTTGCTAAAAAATGCTAACCAGAAAAAATAACTCAAATTCTGCCCCAGGAGATGGAATGCCTTCATTTAGAAGAGTTCTCACGCCTCATGATGAAAGTCGAGTTTCTTCGGAAGCCTTGAGCTCGACACCCCTTCTGACAACTAGAGTAACAATTAAAACAGGTAAATGAAATGTTTGCACATTGTGGAAGACCGACAGGACCATTCCAGTTACTGCGAAAATGAAGGGATACAACCTTGAAATGAGTGAAAGTCATTGGACACAGGCTGGACAAACAAGACTATCTTCCTGAGAGGAGAAAAGTGCTTCACACACATACAAGTAGTTGCACTGATGTTATCGAAAGGATGGAAATCTCATGGCCCCAGTATCATCACTGTGGAACATCCACTTCAATGGAATTCGCCACTATACATCAATTTCATTGACTACGACAAAGCATTTGATAGTAACAGAACAGGACATGAGAAGACAACACTAGACAGGCTTCTTCGACACTACAGTGTTCGTGAGAAGATAGTCAACAGCATTTGAAATCGTTACGATGAACTACACTGCAAAATCGTACATGGAGGACAGGTCACAGACTCGTTCCAAGTGAAGAATGGTATCAGACAAGGTTGCTTACTATCATCCTTCCGCTTTCACTTGGTGATCGATAGGGTTATGAAGATGTCAACATCTCTTCTCAGAGGAAGTACGGAATGCAGTGGACAGCTGGGATGCAGCTGGATGATCTGTACTTCTCAGATGACCTGACTCTTCTATCGCACACGCAACAACAAATTCTGGAGAAAATGACCAGTATAGCAGCAGGTCTTAACATAAAGGAAATAGCAATATCCTCCGATACAACACAACACAACACAACACAACACAACACAACATACACCAACCAAATCACCCTTGATGGAGATGACTTGGAAGACGTTACAAACTCTACATATGTGAGCAGCGTCATTGACAATGAAGGTAGATCCGATGCAGTTGTGAAGGTGCGGATCGGTGAATCAATGGCTGAATTTCTACAATTGGAAAACATCTGAAATTCCAAACAACTATCAACCAACACCAAAAGCTGAATTTTCAATACAAATATTAAGACAGTTCTACTGTATCAGGTGGAAACATGGAGAACTACGAAAGTTACCATCCGCACGATACAGGTGTTTCTTAACAGTCGTCTACACAAGACAGTTCCGATCCGTTGTTCAGGCACCATCAGCATGAATCTACTGTGAGAGAGAACAAACCGGATTCCAGCAGAGGAAGAAATCAGGGAGATGCTCTGGAGTTAGATAGGACACACACTGAGAAAATCACTCATCTGCCTCACATAGCAAGCCCTAACATGGAATCCTTGCGGCCGAAGGAGAAGAGGAGGTTCAAAAAACATTACCTCAAGAACTGGAAACAGGCATGAAAAAAACTCATTGTATTTAGGAATATCTGGAAATGAAGGCCCAATACAGATTAGATTGACCCTAACCCTAACTCGGTGGCGTATGCTCTATGATGAGGAACATTCGTAATTATTTTTTTGATAAATAACCTTACATCTCTTGGGAGTGGATTAACTATATTCAGTGGTTATCCTTTGACGATTTAGACCACTGAAGACCCTAGTCATAGGTACCTATGGTGCTTCACGACTGATCTGGCTTTCTAGAGCCTTTCAACCGTATAATCAGTGGAAAAGATGAACTGTGAACATATTTGGGTCATTAGTATCTAACATCTCTGACGTACATGCAGCGTGGAAAAAATGAAACTTTACAGTACTGTGGAGGGTGTCAACATTAAGGTATCCGATCAGTATGAGAACTCTCATCTATGAGTCACGACTGGAAATCGGATATTCCCCTTGAAATTTAAAAAATCGGTTCAGATCAAAGGTCACACTCTATCTACTATGGCTAAAAGGGCTAGCGGATCCGATGTACAGGTGAATTTAACTGTTCTAAGTGATGCGCAATTGTTGGGTCCTTAACTCATATCCTCCGCATTTGTTAGTGTCCAGAGATTACAAGTCATCAGGCACACTTGAGTGATTTAGAGATTAGAAGATTCCTTACGGCAGTTATTTTTCTCAGTGATGAGACAAGTATGTGTCTCTAACGAGTAGAGTCAGTAAGTAGCTATCGCTAATTGACGTCTGATGCGGTTCAACATGTTCGGTTCAGCATATACCAGAGGTTATATTCATTCGAGGATGATGGATAAGAGTTATGAGACCCGTCTACTTTACTAGATTCACTAAACTTTTCGGTGACTTGCTTACGCCAATAGATAATTATAGGCTCTGCGATATGTTAAGACGCTTATATGAAACATTAGTCCGAAGGCAAGTTCTCACAAGTGAAAGAGCGATTTATCATCGCGTATGACTATGCTTTGGAGTTACAAGGAGTTGACGGATGAGAAACACCATGAGTGGAGTCCGCAGTCTGTCACTGTGGAGATAATCACTTCTATCTTAAGACGACCCTAGCCTACCAAATGGGGAATCAGCCGTAGAGAATTCGTGCGATACATTATTCGGCTCTGTATGGTCTCCCCCTGGTGCTGTATAATGACCGATCTCATGTGGTTTCCTCGTTTACGGTGTGTCTAGGTGAAGTGTTCAAACTGGCGTCAAGGCCAACAGCTTCTGCTCTTCTGAAACTTAAGGTATCGGCTGTTAGTCAAGCCTTGACATGAGTAGCAATTGCTCTCTGCTGAGTACGTGAAGCCATCCTCATTGAAACATGTGCAGTCTGACTGTTCTTCTAGTGAAGCTGTCAGTCTTTGTCTTATCCAGGTCTTGAGGAACCTGGTCGATTTATTCACCAGTAATCCACTGAATACTTTGTCGTATGGGAGTTTAAGGAACTGAAGACTGGTGGTTACTACAGCTACTAGTCCGTGCATAGAGTAGGCGGCAAATTCTTGCTAGGTTATTCCGCCTTGCTGTCTGTGCCGACTGAGGAAGTGGACAGTGATTTTTATATAGCGAATGAGTTGGTTCATAATAGCTCCCACGGAGGTACCTGTTCTTATAGCAACTGACTGGACGTCTGAATGTTGCGCATCTAGCACAACGGGTAGGTTCCTTCAGGTAAGGGGAATCGCGAGTCATATGGTAGTGAGTATTTCATGTACATGATAATGTTTGTTATTTCTGGTTACCGATTCATTAGTCTGGAAGTTGACCGAAATTATATCAACTTATCTTGATATAGACAAGAAACTGGAAATTCCATTCAGCATTACATGCTAATGTCTACAGACAAAATACTTTGAAGTAAGCTTAATGAAGATATGTTATTCTTATTTCCGTTTTTATGAGTACAGTTTTGTTTCAGTAAAAATTGAATAGGTAATAAACTTTTTGCTTGTTTATTCTTATTATTTGTAATGCGTAACATACTTAGGATTATAATCAGTCTTTAATTTCTCTGGAAATGTCATAGAATATGAATTAGAGTACAGCAGAAACAAGGTCATGTTAAATTTTGAACCATGGGATTTAACAAATACAATTAAACTTCTTTAACAATCTTTTGATTCATCCTTTTTCCGTATATGTTGTAAGGTGTTATGCTCTGACTGTGTGATATCACGCACTTGGGTTTTTTTAAATAATCAGTCGGTTCTCATTATATCAGCCGGTGAATGTATAACATGCTGACGTTAAACAGATTTTAAACGTTTTCTAAGAAAAGAATAATCACAATGTTAGATTTTGTTTAACCTGTCAATAGATGAAACTTCTCTGTATAACGAATGGACGCAGACACTAAGTTTACTTTCATATGCTAGTGCTTATACATAACTAATTGATAGTAAAGTTTTTCCTATCATTAGGTAAACACACAAAATTTTGTCTTAAATTTGATTGTGGTTAGAGAAGTAGTATTAAATTTCAAACAGAACTGGTTGAAAATCCACGTATGTAAAATATCAATAAACATTTAACGCAAATGGCTGTCTCAAAATAACATTTTCAGATTAACTTTGACAGAAGTTTTAATTAACTAGCTAATATTAAGGCATATTTAACTCCATAATATTTCATTCATGTTCCAAATCCTTCAATAATCACTACTAACTTCCTTACTCCACAGTAGGTTCCATAATTCGCAATCATGAGCTGTGACATTTATTTCAAAACATAAATATGAATATTTAGTTGATGTTATTTATTCAGCTATGACTGAAGCGAAAACCTAGAATACACAAAAACAAACATTTTTGTTTGTCGAATATCGGCTTCATGTAGATGTTACACTTGTAGAACCTGCTGCATTGAACAATCATCCGAATGTAAGAATGAAGTATATACTTTCTACATATGAGTCCAGCCAGTGACCCTTTTAGAGATTTATATTGTTCAGTAACTGTTTCATATGAACACTAATTTTCACGCAATCAAACCAGCACTGCACAGATTTTCATAAAATCGTTTATTGAATGGTGGCTTCTTATTATTGATAAGCGAAGTTTACAATCCTGATTATTCTTTAGCCATAAAAACAAATGTTATTTGAGATGATATGAAAATTTACCATCAAATTTTTTTCTTTGGTTCGAACTCCTATAAACCTGTAATACTGGCTGTAAATCAGTTATTAAATTGTGATATACTTCATGTGACCCACTTTTATGCTGTAAACAAGTGGGTCTTTCACACATTAAAGTCGAGAGCCCTTGCTACTTCGTTATACGGTGTGATACACTGGAGAACTTCACAGCTCTCGTTTACATGTATTTGATATCTTTAATTATCAGATAGATTCATTCGGATGATAAGTACTACTGTCACTGTTATTAACCAATGGATATCAAACTACCACAGTTTTGCGTAAAAAGAGTTAAACGCCTCTGCTAATCCCAGTATATTGCTAAAATTATCAACACGTAAGAACTTGTCTCATCCACGTGAGCAACAAATTTTCTCCGCCATCTCAGAACTTGTCTCATTTCAGTTATTGAGACAGTAGTAGTCAAATAAAGTACGAACTGATCATACGAAGTCATAATTTGTTTTAACAGGTCAAAGGTTAAGCTGAGGATGGTTGATAAAATATTTTCAAGGACACATCTAGTGAACAGACATAAATAAGAATATTAGTTTGTTATAGAATAGTGGTAAAGTTTATAGGTCAGTTAAATCCATTATATATATATATATATATATATATATATATATATATATAGCTATATACATAGCTCAGTTGCATTTAATAAAATAAATGAAGTTTATCGATTTGATTGATCAACCTTTTTTAAATTTTATGCACATTGTTACAAACAATGTTGCTTCAGTTGAGTTTAATTTCTTATGTTGTAAATAAGATTAAGAAAGAATATTCCCTCTCGGACTGCAAGATTTAAAGTTAACTAATTCGGCTTGAAGGCTATTCGAAAGAAACCACCCTGAAATCCGACATGTATAAATACCAAAACCTTTAGGTTCTGTGATAAAAACGTTACATTCGACCAATCGGTACTATGCTGTAGTAACTAGCTGATAACAATGAAGACATTATTCATGCTTCTTAATTGATAACCAAATCCCAAGATGGTCTAGATCTGAAAACATAACACCTTAAAGGATTATTAGATATATATGAAAACTCCGATTGTCACTTACATACATAACATTCGACTGCGAATGACATCATCAATCACACAACAAATACTTGGTGAATGTTGTAATCCTAACCTCTCCGATTACTTCTAATTCCCTTACTACCTCTTCTACTATTGGATTTGAATTGACGATTACTTCTCTGTGCTGATGTGGTATGGCAACATGAACTGATGTACTTATGTACAAAGTTCTACGTTGCATCTGACTGACTGACTGACTGGTGATGAATTCACAAAACGACCAATGAACCTTTACATCTGCCAGTAACATTAATTTAATCATAACCAAATAATCAGTCTTTTCTACTTTAGCCAATTCTTAGCTTAGCGAAAACAACATCCATTATAATTATTAAATGACAGTGTTCTCACTTTTAAATTGTGTGAAACCACTTATCATAGATTTATGTAAATACCTTGTGAAATTCACGTCAAGGAAATGATTGGATGACTAGCGGAATATTAAGAACCAGGAGTAATCTCATTCTTTTCCATCAACTGAAGTTGGTTTAGGGTTTTAAAACCTGTCACAATAAACACTTGGATACCAATATTTAGCTGAACTGAAAAAAATACTGTCAATTTTTGATCAATAAATATTCAGAAGAAATTTACGGCAGTCATATGGTTATTCTCAAAAGACTATTAATGGTCATTTTAGGATATAAGGAAACATATTTCAGCACGATGATTGGTTTAGCAAAATGAATCTATTCAGCTTTCAGTAGTCAGTATTTTAAAAATTAATTATTAGCGATATTTTTTAGTTTTTGTTGGGAGATGAAAGAATAAACCTAACAACATCATTGGACCTTAAAAATAGGCTTTTTTTTGTTTAAAAAACAGAAAACTACGATATTGTAAGTAATCAACTTTTACTAAGTAACTTAGTAAATAGTATTTAAGCATAAATTATAATATGAGTTGAGTTCAGTTGGTTAAAAAATTTCGATCTAGGAAAGAAATGAAAAATGATAGGTTCCGTTATAATTATAAAAATAATGATGATTGGTTCCATTTGAACTGTGAAGTCAGCTATTGTCTGCTTCAGAACTTTAGCTTTAAGAAGTTAAAAATACTACAAGTTGTTTATTTGTTAATCATCTTAAATGATTTTAAGGAGTTTATCTGATGTTCTAGACCGATTGGACATTCAAAAATTTCCTTACTGAACCACTTTTTTCCATTGAGTGACAGTTTACTAGAATGCCTTGAAGGAATTTAAGATTAACGTTCCAATTTTTGTGGAATCACTGTAACCACTTAGACGGATTCATGTGAGTTAATACACGTAGTTGGATGTGCCTATTTGCTTTTGAATTAATGGACATATTATTCTGTACAAGATTATCCTTTTATAAAACTAAAGTTTGAATAGACTGAAGAATAAAAATGTTATCGATATCATCTATTTTCAACAATATATGTGTGAATACCAGTGACTATTTGATATCATCTAATGAGAGACTTTATTAAAAGTATGCAGATATTCTTCTTCATGAATGCTTATAAAGCCAATTTGATCATTCATTAAACTAACACTTTATTTTACTTTCAGCCAGTTTAAAAATGGCAATAAAAGGTGTTTCTTAATTTGAGAATGAACTGTAAAATTCTGGTTCACTTCATATATTCATGTAACCATTATATTAATTTGAAAAAAACCACTTGAGTGAATTTTAACCTGGTTTCTGTTTTTGTCATATTCTTCTGAAATTCAAAGAATTTCCATTGAGATTAGAGTGAAATATTATTGGTTTTGAAACATTCTGTTTGAATTGATGCCACTTTATCTCTGTGGTTGGTCTGACTGTTACTGTGAAACGGGACTTGTTTATGAGTGGATGATGCTAATCCACTACTTCCAAGACAAGGTGTATATCAGAAAAAGAAGCGGTTGACCAAGAAGATTACCGGCCCTGACTTCAATATCATTGGCTAAATTTTGCATAGGTAGATTGAGCATAGCATAGAAAAAAGAGTGCTGTCTTAGAAGATATATTACTCCACAACCAAATATATAGTATTCGTTCAAAATTCTGTTGAAAATGATATTTGTTCGTTTTCGCTCGATTCTGTCAAAGAGTTTTCAATATTTTCCTTTTAGGAATCGAAGTCAAGTTCATAAAATCAGACAGTATCAAATATATCATCGTTTGGTGACCGCGATGTTTGTAAAAATATTGATAATAGTTTCGGTTTTATGCATATGTACTTGCCCATAACATTTTACTCCACTAACTATACTAGACCGTGAAAGTAGTAACAAACAGTTGAGTAGCGTCACAATTTCCTTTTTTCATCTGGTTTAGCTTTGAAGCCGCTTGATAGTTTTTTTGGTGAGTTGTGTTGAATTTGGTGTCAGGCTAACCAATTTTGTGGCTGCATTTATCTAGAAGTAGGGTTCACCATTGTAGTAGCTCAGTTAGATTCGACGCCCGGCTTACTACTACTTCAGTGGCACACAACCTGACTCCTTTATTTAAGAACGTTTGAGTATGCTATGAAATAAATCTCCCCTTCAATTCCCGTATATCATACTTAGAGAAACCCCGTTTGTGCTATGGCGATAATAAGAAGCGAAATACGGATTCAGATGGATGAGTTTATTTCGATCAGTCATTCATGCAGACAGATATGAGAATAAAATGCACACAAGCAGAGCGAATCAAACTAGAGCGAGCCAACTCAATTCAACGAGGCATGACTAAGCACTTATTGTCAGGAGAAAAAGCCAGATATGTGATGAGCGAAGTGAACGGTGCACACACATACTGGAATAGAAACCACTAAGATAAAAGCGAGTAGTTGGCAAGGTCAAAAGACTAGTGAATATTAACTCGGGGAGAATGGAATAGGTAATTTTTCCGAAGTTTCGGGACAAGTCTTACGAGCTCGACATAAAAGTACAAACAATACAGTTTCTCACGAGGAAGAAAGCGATGGAATGAAGCATAATCTTATCATTTTTAAGAACTAGGATTGTAGTACCTTATTAAATATTCGACAGTTAATGTATTACATATTGCAAAAACGTGATGTTCTGTTCAAAATCTCAAGAATTCCTACTAGGAGAAGATGAATCCCTTCAGAATGCCATAAAGTTTACTTCGCCTTCTAATTCTATCTTACAGTTAACCTTAAAAATCCAATCAGTCTTTAAGTGATTGATGTTGTGTACTCCATTCAAAACCTTACAACACTAAATTTTAGCTTGAGGTGTCAGTGTGACTGTTGTCGTCAATGATTTCTTTACTCATGAAACTTAAGTGTATTATCCATGCCTACTGAGTTGTCAGTACACTTATTTGTTCTGTTCTGTTTCAGACTCTCAAACATCCTGCCCTTTATTGTCTCAGAACAAAGCATACACAAATGAGATAGAACATTTGGGATTAACAAAAAATAAAGTTGATAAAGCAACCGAAGAACTTGATTTCTGAGAAGTTGTAGTTATCTGACTCTATGGAAAGAAAGCGATTGCTTCATGGGAAACATTTATTATTGTAACCAATTGTACCAGTGATTGTTTTACCGTTCCTTTTTGTTTAATTGTGTCAAAAACATACATTTTCTGTTGTCTGTGACCTTTATTTTGTTCACGTACGCACAGCCGTCTCGCGTGCATACCTTGGTACGATCTCAATATTATTTCCGTACCACGAGATCGGCAACAAATATACATTCGTTTCCCGATTCAATCTTCTGCCTTGTTTCGATCTCACTAAGGGATTTAACTTGATAGCTGGCAAATAATTGGTCTGTAGTGGTGATCATAGTCAATTTCGACTCGAAATGCTATAAACTTCTCGGGATATTGTATGTAGTTATGAGGTAAAAATGTAGAGTATTCAAAAAGGATTGGATTGATAAACCCTAATTTTTAGGACGAAAATTTCTATGACCTTAGTAGTGTTGTTATAATCACCTAGTGCTCTTTGAATGTTTTAGTTTAGTCTGTCCTAAGTTTTCACTTGTATGTCGTTGGTGACTAGACATTAAAGAAAAAAAAATTATGGTTCACTTTCGCTATCAGTTAGAGAATATATTGTAATCAATACATATCGCAGGTCGTTTTCACATCATTTCTCTGAATGTTAATTTAGCCTTAGTATCGAGGAGACAGCCAACATCCAACATTACATATGTGATGTAAAACAAATGGCTACTGATCACATATACAGGCGTAGCTGACACGTACTACTGAAATAATTATAGAAGCAGACTCTGTAATAGTTTGGAGTTAGGATCATTATGAGCCTTTTTGGGTGGTAAGGCACATATTTCATCAAATGTTCTCGTAATCTAGTGGACCACAGTGATGTCATCTATGGTGATTTCCTAAATCGGATCTGCAAAATGACGAACGAGGTTTCTGTAATCAGTTTCCTTTATACTGACCTTTCTGTTGCCAAACCATTATATCAGAGCCCATCAAGTATCACTACAGATCACCTTTGAACACGGAGTACTTGTGAACAGAATTTAAGGTTATCTTGTATTCATTTGTAGTGGAACGATTTTATGAAGAAAACATAGTTGCTGACATACAAATACTGATTATTGAACATGTAGAACAATAACCGTTTTGTTGTGCACCTTTTGTTTATCTGGACTGAAAGCCATAACTCAAGCGCCAACCTTCCGAATCCCGTGGCTGAATTGATCGTTCTTGTTATTTCATTGTCTGGCTGTACATATGATATCATTTTGATGCAAGTGTAGTAACAAGAGGGCCCAAACCATCAACTGCAAGATATGTGGAAGAAAAATGTCGTTTGAATCGGACAAAGATTAAAATACAAGTGGATGTTAGTGGTCACGAGTCGAAGTCGTACCGGAGGTTGGGATAAAACCGTCAGTATCCCAAGTAGTACTGATGTGGTTGTCTCAAGTGACCGTGAGTAGACGGTAGTAGATAAACAAAGAGGACAAATGAAATAACCACTCTCAGAAATAGCCCCAGTCTAATTGATCACCAACGTCGACTCTCATTTTAAGTCACAGAGTACATTGTCAAAGCAGCCATGGAAGACTAGGCTCAACCCAAGAGTACCACGAAAAGGCTTTATTTCGTTAAATGTTATTATGATTGGTTTGCCGGAATTAAACGACCCTGATCCAAAATTCAAACACTCAAATGAAATGGAAAAACTCACAGCTTCTTATCAGATAATTGTTTGATGAAAGTGTATAATAATATGTAAGGAGACCACAAAAGATGTTGAAACTGGACTCCCAAAGAGGAACCCGAAACTTCCTTGTTAACTAGTTCCTGACATCAAGATAATAATAGCATTCGGATAGGTCCTAATATGTTTCTAGAAGTTCGAATTAAACGGAATGTGGCCCCTGCAGCACTAGAAATCTGTGGACAAAATAATGGTGAAAACCTATGTTTAGTAGGTTTTCAAGCAGCTACAGCTTGTAAGAGAATGGTACCAAGATATGTACAGTAAAGCCACCCACTTTAGTCAAATCGTCCGGAGGAGTTATTTTCGTACACTTATGTGTGAAATCACAGAATCGATGGGATCACGCCAAAATCACCATGAAAAATCCGTGGATACCGGTAAGAAACGATGCTTCAAAGACTTAAGCTCTATCATTATGGAATGGTAAGGTGGTGAATAAAATTTCTAGCTCAGATGGATGGTTGTGAAGGTGTTTCTTTCTCTCAGCTCAGAGTACGAAACACTACAACACTGTGGTAAGACGTTTTACACCGACAACAATGAAAGACTAATCATCAATTAGAAGAATAGTGGACTGTCGATGGATCCTCCAGTTTTTGAGGAACGTGTTGTCCCACGGTTACTTTAACTTCTTAGAGTTGATAGTGTTTCATATGCCCCTGAGTTAGTCTGAAATGATAAGAGATTGTAAAAATGCAGTTGACAGTTAGGCTTATAAAGCCGAAGCATCAGAAACTTAGTAACTTCTTATATGTCCGTCTAAACAATGTTGTCAAACTATATTTCTGTCAGGGGATAGCATGGTTCTATGAAAGGTCTTCCAAGCTGAACTGCAGTCGATGTGATTTCTATAGATGTAAATAAAGCATTCTATGCCTTGCCTATCTTGAAGCTTAAACTATAACTGCGGCGATTCATATAATTACGTTAGAAGTGAAATAGTTTATCTTAGATACTATATGATAAGGATGCAGGATTTATAGTTAGCAATGACCTTAGAACGATGAAGAATTGTAAGACTCCAGCTATCTATTGGCTACTGATAAGTCGTTTCATTGCTTGGATGATGAAATGTTTGGGATACTATGTGTAATAATCGTGAGGTCTCAAGTGGTATATGGGATTCAAGCAGCTGGTTCTCGTTTCAATTATGAAGAGATTATGCAAGTACAAGTCGGGGACAAATTGTGAAATGTTCCACAGGTCTATCTTGCAAAGACAAAGTGAGATGCCTCAGTCTGTTTCAGCTATCTAAACAGAGGTGAATAGGTCATTCGATACTAGCTTGTCGCATACTGAACGACGATGTCTCAGCCTTTTCTTGCAACTAGGACTGACTTGAAAAATCTCGAAAATCTAGGTCAAACCTATTACACCTGGAGTCTCATTTCTCCAATCGAATGGCAAATTATTTGAATTCTGTACAAGAGCACTAGCAAGTGCAAAGAAATCAATTGGTTTATGCTCAAAAAGATACTGGATATTGGACTAATGTTGTTATCGACTTCGTTACTTACGAAATGCAGATACATCATATATGTTTACTGAGTTGTCAGTTTACCAATCATTTTTTTATGTCAAAGATTCTCTCACCATTTCCTCTTTATTCTATTGGAGTTGAAAAACCTTCGGACTAGACCTAAATCTACCAAATGTTGAAGGCTATATCTGTTTAAGTAAGTTTGTGACCTTGCGGAGGTTCAAAATTATGGAGTCTCAAGACGATAATGGCACTCAGGACGCGAGACATACAGACACTAGGGTTTATTTAGACAGGACTGTGGTTCCAGTTCTCTTGAAAGGTCTAAATATGATAGCTAAGGAAAGGTAATAATTCTTTCTTTTCGAAAATCTATCCAACCTTAGACCCCCTAATCCAATCGAGGCGTTGGCGACTTTTTTGATGCAGCATAAAGAAGAAACGGAAAATGAATGATATGAAGAGCGACTTCCCTGTACTTTTATAAACGAACTTGCTATTTTTCCAAATATCCCAAGCTCTTAAATTGTATTTTACTGCATTATGGTTTGTAAATTGAATAAAATTACTTGATAATATTCGCGTTATACTTCTAATTGTTTTAAACTAGTTCTTTGGATGATATTTTCATCTTCACTGTAAGCAGACTGACTTTCGAATTGCTCATTTATTCACTAAGGTCTCTAGATTGATGGCAAATCAACACGTTCACATACCTTGATCTAATTATTTGAAGATACAGTAAAATGTACGGGTTTGAACTATGAAGCCGTTGAACAGAGTAATCGTCACTGTTACAAGTTTAATTCACGAGCTTATCCTATTTTTCCCAATCTCCCATATTTTAAAGACTTATCTCAACATGGTTGGAAGAACTACCAGAGTTGCGCAGTCGTTTGGAGTAAAAACTTCATCCTCCACTATTTTTGGATTTTGTTGTGGCTTCGTTTTATTTCAGTATTCATTATGGGCACTCGCAGACCCGGGAAACTTGCATCTACGCTTGTAACCATGGTTTATATTAGGTTACCTCGTTACATGTTAACTTTGACTTAGTACTGGATTACATGTTAACATTTTTGAGGCGATTAGATACTTGCAGTTATTAAGTTATATTTATGTTTAGCACGATAAGTTTTCGATTGCTTCACGTATCTAGGAGGATCCACTGTGCAAAGGAGCAGACATTTATGTTCCTCCTGTGTTCACCAATGGCTCTGCTAAAATATTGCTTGCAGATAATGCGCTACCATTTTGTATCCATACATTTGTTTTGGACTCGTAGCGTTGTCGATCTGTCATCTGCTAAGTTAATGAGTACGAGATCGCTGACAAAACATTTAACTTGAGCTTAGTTAAAAAGTAGTATTAAAACAAGAACAAACGTGATTGGTCCAGTTTGTCTTGGTGTCTGCATTCACATGAGTTAAAAAGATTTACAATAACTTAAAATTTATTACGCGTAACGTTCATTTCTTTTCGAATTTTGTCTGGGTTAATAACGTCCACTCATTTTCTTTTGGATTTAGGCATCAAATCAACAACCTCATATCTATTTCTGGGTGTTTTTTGATCTTCAATATTTCGCATCGTGAAAAAGAGAAAGAGGTTAAAGACTAGAGGTTGTAAATAATATTATTAGTAATAAAAACTAAGGAGTTAGTGAGTGAACTCGAGAGATGTAAGGCATGGAGCAGCATTCAACCTCATAGTTTAAAACGACGATAGGAATATTTGATTCTCTTTATTTAGTAATTACTAGTTATTGAACCTCATAATAAGTCAAACTTCACAGTGTTAATTATTGTTAGTGGCTTTACAATGCGATTTTTGAAGTGCTTATTATTTTGGAAAAGCACTGATAGGACTTAGTGGGCTTTTAAAATTTCTTGTCATAGTTGATGAACAGAACAAGTTATCTCGATAACAGCAAAAATGCCTTATTTTCAGACTCAATGCTTACTCGCGATAACTTTTTGATAGTTGTTGATTGTGTACATGGTTTCACAAGCAGAATTCGAGAAAACTTTACATATTAGGGGTGGTGTGAAAATAACAAAGTATGAAATAAACAGTGGGATCTTGTACTGCGATACAAGTTATAGACAACAGAAATTAATATGGTTAGTTTCGTCAGATTAGTGAACGTATTACAACTTGAATAATAGAATTTCATCAGTATTAATGACTAGACTAATGCGATGTTAGTTATCCCTTTCATTAATATAATGTATTATTCAGATAATAGATATTACGTGGACGGTTAACTTCAGTATTGACAAGTACATGTATCATCTAGGAAATGATCCGTTCAACCCAAATTACTTGAGATCACTCATTTCTTTCAGATTTCATATTGTATCGCGTTTCGACGGTTGACGGTTAGTTTCCCTTTCCTCATATGAGTTTTGTCTGAAACATTCATACTACTTTCGTAGTTTTAAGTAGTTCAAGCATACCAAATAAATATTTTGGGAATATGGGTGAACAACAGCAAGTCGAACGGCCATTCCAAATTGTTAAGTAGTGAGTAGCAGTCTGTTATATTTTCACCTAAGTTCAGCATATTTTAAGCTCTTTCCGAATGAAGTGTAGAGTTGTTTATGAGCCTTAAGTCTTCATTTCATTTTGTCACCTTAGTTCAAATAGACTCAATAAATGTGATTTATCGTTACTGTATATTTAACTGCGGGTTGAACACTTAGTATCATATATGCACCATAATATGATTTCATAGGTCTTTTATATTGGTTTTGAGCAGCAGTTTTACTAATGCTTTGTAGTTTTAACAACATGTATACATTCGCTCTTTGTTATGCGGTAAATGCGCACAAACTATTTAATCATAATGAAATTGTAATACTAGTTATTTAAGTTGATGTATTTACATTCAAACAAGGAGAGAGTCCAACATGCTGTCTAAATTTATTTTATGTAGTGCCGTAGTGTATTCGATTGTTTTGCCAAAAACATTTCTCGATAGAAGCGAATACTCTAATCTTATAAGTTGGTTTTGATGCTTTTTTATGAAAAATTTTAACACCTGTTTTATAACAACTGAAAGATAGAACAAATTCTAAAAGTCAAGCAAACACTCTTTATAAAGAAATTCAGACCTGTGCAAATTCATTTTTTCATGTAAAATATGAAGAGGAAGAAATTATAAACACTTTCATTAGTCAATATAGTCTGGTGTTTGTTCCGTTTATTTTTAATTTCTTTAATGAATAGTAAATAAAACAATCATTATGTACATGTACATGTACCATGTACATTTTTCTCCTTACTAGTAATGCATGAGAAGTCAAAAAATTAGTATGATGCAATATCGGAAATTAGTCAGTCAGTTATACGTGAACTGATGTAAGTTTTGTAAATTTATATCAATGTGTTCTGAAAAAAGAAAATTAGTAAAAAAAGAAGCTGTTTCAGTTGAATGTTATATTATCATTTAAAGAAGGAAAGTATGACGTAAACGTTTAGACCATCTTATTGAAATCTCGAATCAAATCAAATCATATAATTATTGAAAAGCTGGAAGCACCAGATGACTGCGTTGTCCTAGTAAGGGACTTCTCAACAGTGAATATCCACAACACTATATGGCATCGAATCCACAAAATTCGGTCTCTTAGATAGTACTTGACCTCTGTACCAGCGAACTAAAATCTAGTGCTGTACATATATAAACTCAACCAGTTTGCAATAATGTGCAAATATCTCCCATTGTCTTCAATTGGTAACTATATCACAGCCGACAGATCTGAACTCTACTAATCACGGCTTCTCAATAGGATTCTTTGTTAGATTGCTAGATTTAGTTGAATGTTTATTATAAGTTACACAATTCTTAATGGTTTATTAAATATTCCTTAAGGTCAATTCGAATTTCTTCTTTACCCTAATAAAAACGGAAAGCTTAAGATTTATATGCAGATTATTGAATCATTTTAGGTACTTTTTTGTACAGTTCAGGATTTAGACGGAGATAAATGATTTTGACCCATGTTGTTTAAAGTCTCTAATCACTTTTATCTATTGTCCTGCAGACTCTCTCTGAACAGTCTACTCCTGTGGTGGTTATTTCCACCATATATTTTTTACTGCCGTCAACGGTTAATTCCACGAGTATTATTATGAATTTACTCGAGAATAATTGAAAAATCAAAGCACCAATTATTGGGGTTAGTTTGTTTTGTTGACGATTAATTTATCAGATTGGCGTAGGATTAACAACTAAAAGGGGAATACAATCAAAACAAAGAGGCAGACAATGACAGTAAAATGTCATTAACAGTCGAACGAAATCGAGGTCAACAGGACAAGCTACGAGTCACGTGGGGAAATCCGAATACTTTACTTCTGGCTGAATTTTTTGCTGATGATGTTCACAAGATTAATGAAAGCCCCACGACCAAACCGTAAAACTCTGAGAACGAAACTTTACTCCACAGTAGGGGAGATTTCATTTTGAGCAAGCTGATCTCGTTTGTTGTTAGAGTTATGAGGACGTTTGTCACTTTTCAGCTTCCCAAATCATGGGAGGATATCTCTTCTTGAGAGACCCGACAAGGAATCTGGGTTGGTGTTAGTCTAACCATCCTAGGTCGGTCATGCATCGCCTTTTTATGGAGAGTTTTTGGTGAGCTAACCCTGATCTTCAAAAGACATCACAAACTGAGAAGGAAATACTTGTGGTAAGATGAGGTGTGGAATTTTTAGAGGGTCAACATTTTCTAACCCTTTCCTTATCCCATCTTAGCATATCATTTCAAGTCAACCAAAATAATAGGAATGTGGTTGCTTGTTAAGCTTCCTATAATTTCTGCAGAATAGTATCCTTTGTTATTCGAAGTGACATCTTCCGGTCTTGATTGACTTCATCTTTCTGTACTAACAAAGAACCAGATAACCTGAATGAGGTTTTCGTGCAAAGATATGCTTTTTTGCTTTTTTCTGTTGTTACATTGCTATCCCAACAACGAAACGGTGATATTTTGAATAAAATGCACCCATTGTTAATTTCTCCCAATTATGACTTTCTGTTGCTGATTTTATTAAGCATGAATTTATTTTCATAGGATTAAACTTTTTTGGGAAACGTTTTGTTAAAAATCAATTATAACCTTATTAGTGGACATTGAGGTAGAATTTACTGATTCATTTAGAAAGTACATTTTTTGCATCCTAAATAATGATCTATTAATTTTAGGATATATATATATATATATAATATGCTTCATACTGTATTATTAGGATAAAGTCGAACAATAAAATATTTCATAGTTATTCGGTGGTTTTTTCTTCCAGATTAAATTTGTACTATTAAAACAACCTGGTTTTTCTAAAGTTTTCTCTTTCACTAAAATATCTATTACAATTCTAATCATTAAAATGCAAATCCTAATTCTTTTCAAAATAGTCCTGATAATTTTTACAGGCATTATAAAATACATTTGTTGGTCACAATACAATTTACTATGAATGAATTTCTTACCTGATATGAACCCTAATTATGTTTGCCGGTGAATATTTATATGATTTGGCATATACATCAATATCATAGGAATATACATTCTTGTCGGAATTCTTTTTTCACTGGAGTTTTTGCGTACATATTTTACTTACCAGTTCCAAGTTAGAAAAAAAATTATTATCATACCATATTGATTTTCTAACTAGTCACTGACACTTATTGAAACGAAAATATGTTAAGCATGAGACTGTATTTATTTGTATTTATTCGTATGGAAAATAAGTTTAATAATTCACTAACAGATATTTATTTATATTTAATGGATTATGTACATATAAACATGGAAAAATGGAAGGCAGGTAGAATGTATGAAATTAGAAATAATTAGAAATTTTAAAAATAATTCTAATTTCTTAATTATATCCCAAATGAATAGAAATTTGTATTTCTGACGTTTCAAAACTTCATGCAAGCAACTGATGAATCAATCAATTTTATTGATTTGATCCGAAGAAATGACTTGCTTTAAGTCACGAAACGTCAGAAATGCAAATTCCTACTCATCATAAATCTCTACCTTAATTGTTTGATTCATTCATGTGAATTATATGATACTGTAGTTAAAAAGTGTAGGCACTTTATTGAGTATCAACACGTTTTTTTAGTTTATATTTGTTATTGTAGAAAGATTCAGCGTAATTTTGACTTCAATAATTGCGAAAACTATGAGCACAGTAAAACGTTAAGCTGTTTATTGATAAGAATGATAGTTGATTGAAGCATTACAAAAAGTGAATGTTAGAAGCGGATATTCAGACAACAAAACAGTCTTGATTATTGATAAAGAAACTTCCATGACTCACACTAACTCACAATATTTCACTAAACAAACATGTTTTCTATAATGAGATTTTGTATGACCCTAACTTTGGTTACAATACGACTGTTATACTACATTGAATATGCAAAAAAACATATACATATTTCTATATTTAAGTGATAATTTATGTTTAAAAAAATATACATCAGTTAAATAGGTAAAAAGAATTTAATTATTTATTACCATGTTCTTGGATTTTTCTTTTTTCTCATTGATTTTCAAAAACAATTTATACTTAGTATGCAGATAGTTAACATGTATGCTTTAAATAATTAAAAGAAAATCATTTAAATTTGTACGTATCAATACCAAGGTTGAAGTTGATAGTTTCAAACAAACTGAGCATTGGGTGGAAAGTTAATAATAATAATAATAATAATAATAATAATAATAATAAAAATTTAATCACGCTCAAATTTGTGGTTTCATCATAGCTTAATGTGTAGAGGTTATTTCCTCAATTTTGGCTCCAAAATGTAATGATTCATTGACTGTGTATTTCTTAGCATCGCCATGAATTCATTTTAAAATCCAATAACCGAAGTGTCAGTTGTGTTAGGAAAGCGTGTTGCTGATAGGAAAAAATACATTGGAGAATAATTTTATGAAGCGGGTGAATATGTATTCTATGGTCGTGAATCGATACGTGAGTAGGGTTATTGATGATCTGTGTTTAAAAACAATGACGGAATAAATAAAGATTAGGATGCAGACAACGCTCAATTAAATAGACATATTCTTATACATCGTTGATGAAATATATAAATTAGAGTAAGTAGATAGTAGGCTTTCATTGAGCTCTTCTGAGTGACCTAAGTCGTATAGGTCATGTAAATAAAAAATCAACGAAAGCTTGTTATATCATTAAACACTGCAGTAGAACGGTGAACGAATCATTGTAGAATAATTTTCAAAAACGCTCAAGTTTCATCAACATATTGTTTGTTTATTATTACTGTTTTATAAATACAAATCAAATCATTATAATTGTCCAACCATTAAAATGATCTAAGTAGTTGATAAGAATGGAATCGTGGTGGATCATTTCTGTTTTGTGCATAACAATCTACACTTATTGTGCTGTTGTTTGTTCTTACTTGGATTTATGTATATGTAATCTAAAAGAGTCATTTAACCAGGGAATGAACGTTCCCCGATAGAACTTAATGAGAATACATAACACTCAGCTATTTATTCTCTAACGTGACAAGCGATTTTAACTAATATGGATCAAACTTTATGATGAGCAATCTAAATGTGACATCAGTTTACAGAGGTAAGAAACTGTAAGATTTTGTAATCAATAAAACAAATGATTTTGTAATTAACACAAACACTGCCTTATGTATTTAGATTATTTCATGATTGTTTCGACAGTCCTACATACTTAGTTTTTGTTCCCTAATTAACTTGTAATCTATAGCTCATCTTACTGAAATTTCATATAGAATTTTTTTTAAAGGTCTAAGAACATAGAAATATGAATTAGTATATTACAAGCTAAATTTATTAGTATTTCGCCATTTAGGAATTTATTGGCAACAATTTACATTTTGTTTAAATGCAGAGTTAACACACACTCAAAATCAATTAGAGTTCTTTAATTAGTGACAAAGTTTGATAAATAATTAGTATCGACAAAATATATGAAACCAGTTATGATACATGTGATATGGATTTTTGAATATTTAAAAAGTGAATATGAAAATGAGTATAGTTATAAAACAGATACTGAAACTTATACGCTTATAATAAATCGGTTACAATTGGCAACATAAATGAACATGAAATGACATAGGTAGATGTTCTGAAAATAAATTGAGAGGATTGTAGTGGTGTTTTTCTTTCTCTGAGCTGAATGTTTTGATTGTGGAGCTTTAATTGTCTTTCTGAAAAACATCATCAGCACAAACTTCAGATCCATCTGAGCTACGAATTTTTTCTACCATCTCAAATTCAGAGGATCTTTTGAATTTGATTAAGCAACAGTGTAGTTAAGACTTTGATCGTTTCTATTTCAGCCCCACTTAGTTCAAATAGGTTGTACAATCAACATGAATTCGTTTTTGTTGGGGTTATGAAAATTTCAGATGCAATGAATGAGACTTATTGATTTAGATCGATTTTCAGTCAGTTAGCTTTCACTGGAAATTTTTCTGTTTTAACTAATTCAATGTGAACTCTGTTTAATGAATTTCAATGCTTTTTTATTTATATTAAACTATTTATTATGAAGTTAGTTTATTTGATTTTCAATTCTATTTTATTGCATTAATAAATTAATTCATAGTGATTTTGTGTCCAACTAACAGTCATACAGTTTATTAAGTTCTGTAATTAATAGTCATTAAATTTAAACTGTAAATAGTCAGATAAATTTCGATATAGATTGATTTTGATCTCTATCAACAAAACATTTTGGTAAGCTTGAATTTCTCTCCAGTTAGTGAATAGGAGGAAAAGAATAAATACAGTCTCATCCGTCGCTATCTCTGTTGTATTTGTGAATTATCAACTTAGTTCACAGTTATACCAATCTGTTGCTTTAATAATGATCTTTAAAGTTCTGTCAAACTCAGACTGTTCAAAACATCAGAAACAGTAATCTTAAGAACAGAAGAAAAGTCCAAGCTTTACATGGATACGCAATGGTTACTTATATTTTTACTGACGTCAGAGCCAATAAGTCAATATTCATTTTAAAAAAACATGACCTAGTTTTACTGGTGTATTTACAGTATTTCTATTTGCATTTTCATTACTTATTCACCTACTTCATTTATTTTCGTGATTATTCTTCACATATTTATCGATTAGTATTAATCTGATAAATAAATGAACACATGATCTTAGATCAACATATTGGTTCTGATTAATGATTATTTTAATTATTGTTATTTTTATATTATTGTATTTATATTTGTTTTGATTATTGGTCTCAACTTAATCATGTTTATGATACATAAAACTTAGTTGAATGTAAGCAATTTTATTTTATTAGGCTAACTATTCTTAATTCTTATGCTATAAAATTTAAAGATATATTCACTTTAGATTTGATTTCACCAATGGAACATCAATTCGAATTTATAACCATGGAATATTAAACGGATTTAATCGAAAAGAATATTCTTTATTGATGTATATACATGTAGGATTCATTTTAAAGGCCTAGTTTGTGAAAATCCCTCCATCTATATATTTGTAATTCATTCATATTGATTCCTTCAGTTGTATATTTTGTTAGTCTGTTCGATTCCATTTGAGATGATAATATTTGTATTTTATTATAGTTTATATTTCTTTTACCTTCATTAAGTTTCTATGTTTCTTTCTGAACTGCATTTATGTTGTTTAAGCTGATACTTAGTTATGGCGATAGCCATATTGATTTTTTCCTCTTTTGATTGAGTTGCTTGCTTTGAATGTAATTGTGCATTTTGATTTTGAATTGAAGCACTCTTCCAGAATGAGCTCTCTGTGTTATAAAGCAGCCAAATATTATCTGACGAACGAATCTGATCTATCCAAGAGGGATAGAACATCATTTACTTATTGCTGTTGATTTGAATAATTAAACAATTGTTGTTGGAATAAGTGAGTGGTAATGTTTGTTTAGGTAATGATGTACGCTTATATTTGTGATGAATGTTAGAACCGTCATATACCCAATTACTTGTTTTGTTTTCAACTGGGCAAGATGTGTATCTAAACTATCTAGACAGTTATTCCTCATTCCAAACCTCAGTTTTCATCCTACAGTATATATATATATATATATATATATATATATATATATGTTTTCACCTGAAGTGAGTTGCACAGTGGATGGTGTTCTTTCTTCACTTTTCTAAATAAAATACCCAATTTCCATATTAAAAAGTATTTATAAACAAATTTCTAATCCAAATACATTTGTTTTTTTTAAAGAAGGAACAACCGCTGGTTTGTTTTTTCGAATGGTGAAAACAAATAGATCATATACAGGATAATAGTTTATTAAAAAGGAATTCTCAAGTTATGGGATTTTTGTAAAGTTGAAACAAGTGTGAACAGTGTAACGATAACTTTTTTAAGTATACTGATGTTCGAAATAAACTCTCGAAACATAAATTTCGAGATTAGAAAAAGTATAACTATGTTTTGCTAATGAATCTGAAATACAAAGGTGGATAACAAATTCAAACCAACATTCATAGTTTAAGAATACGATCTTCAATTAAAATGAAAATAGGGAAAAAAGCACTTCAGCGGAGACAATTTCCTTGAACTGTACAATCGTATTTATAGGTGAGTTTCCATTCGTAGTAGGTTAAAATAGAGGAGTGTTAAATCACTAAAGAAAATTATCAAAAACATTCAGTTATTTCCCAGAATAGGATAAACAAAGTTTATGAAAATGAAATTCTGTTGTGTTATCCTTAATGATTCATCACATGTGATTAACATTTCTGATTCAATAGTTCAGAATGTCAAATTTTAACTGTGAATAAGGATTGAAGGTACGTAGCTCTACTTTACTAGTTAAAGGTTGTTTTTCGAACTGATAAATTCTATTTTTTTTTTTTGCTAAACTATATTCTTTCTGTAATAAGTAGGATATTGGAACTGCTTTATAGATTTATATATTATTATAAAACATCTTAAGAATATCGAAACTTTAAAAATAGCCTTGAACTTGATAACTCTAAATGAGATGAGTAAAAATAATACAATGGGAATTGCATAAGATTAATCATTGACAAGTTTGAATTTGTTTGCATCGACTTCATGTAATGTTAACATTTAGCACTACATATCTTTTTCTCATTTGTTTCACACTTAGTATCATCAACTTACTTTTCAAATAAAGTAATTTCGGTTCGTTAAGTTATTCTCACTTTTCCTTTCTTTGAAATGTAATTTTGTTAGAATTCACATAAGTCTAACACCATGTCAAACTGATCATGATAATTTAATTCACTTTTATTTCATATTATTTGCGGAAGCTTACTCGCTATTAATCAACAATTTCATAATGCAATGAATAGTTAAAAAGACAGTTGAACAGTGTACGTGATTTAGTGCATAGATTAGATTTCGTTTTTTATTGTATACGCCAAGATAATTATAGTGAAAAAGTAGTTTATAAAGTGTATATAAATTGATTTCTTTTGAATTTTGATCTAGTTTAACGGTTAGTTTTGCGAACATATGTGATTTTGTTAAATGATTAATTCATTGAAGGATAAATTCTATTTCTGGTTAAATTTGCAATATTTACTTGATCTAATTTATCGACTTTTTAATCAACAAGAAGTGTGGTGCATTTATTCCGTATCAGTTATTATAATAAAGTTATAAGAATGGAATTACCTATTGAAAGTTGGATATTATATAAATAACTTCATGTGGTTATTAAATTCCAAAGAGTATTGGGAATAGAAATAAGAAGTTTATTTGCTCAGTATTTTTTAAAACGATAACCATAGTTTAGGTGATCAGCTGTAATAATTGACTGACTTACGAGAAACTCTTTCTACTTAAAAACATTACTTGGATAACTATTGAAAAAGTAGCAACCCTGGTGACTAAACACTTGTGAAATTCTAATAAGTTGTAACTGGCGAAGTTCAGTTATGTTAAAAGGGAGTCAGATATCACCGTTAATGTTGGCTGCTTGTCATTCGATATAGAATATTGAAAGTTCAAATTTGAGTTTTGATGTATTAATCGAAAAATGATTTTTACTGCGAGATCTAATGTTTCTACGTTTGATTCTTGAGTCGTTGATGCATATCACTAAGGAGCGGAAATTATGCGCGAAATAGGTTATACGACTCAGTTTAATCAAAAATGCATATTCTCGATACTGCTTATTCACTGTTTTAAAGATTCTCATTTCTTTATAAAAATTTCATCGAATTTTATGTAACTTTCTATACTTATTTCTCGTTTGCGAAGAGTAATAGTAGCTTTTTCAAATGTTATATGCTGATTATTCTATTTTGTACTAAGTATACGATATTGTATAAAGCAATCATTACTTCAAAAAACACAACTTTTTTCTCCACTCCAGAAGAAGATCTAAACTGTTAGCTTTCAATATATTAACGATACTTTAGCTACCTGATTGGAATATGTAAATATTATATATGGGTCGAATTTTACAGACTCTTGAGAAGTTTGGAACTAGGACAAAACAACTCACAGGTACTTTCTATTTTTTACTTGTTGTCCAGTTGTTTTACGTCTTAGTTACATTTGAAGTATCAAACATAAAAGCACTAGGGTAATCACAAGTTAATTAGCTTTAAGTGAGAGGACAAATAGGTCGCCATTGTTTGCTGTAAATGTGTGATATATATTACCGAAATCGTTACTGTGCTATTTACATTGATTAAATCGAATCTTTGGAGATTATTCTGGATTTAGAACTAATCTAAATGTAATCTATAATTGAAAAAAACAAAACAAATCACCTTACCGAACAGAGAAATCATGGGTAAATTCACATCCATTAGTGTTTTATCGACGAAATTATGAATTTTCTATTTACCTTAAGTATCGTGTGTTATGGTCGAGTTAACTTAGCTTCAAATCAAGCAAAATGGATTATTACTTAATTGTCCAACCCACAATTGGTTCTAGTGTGATTGAAAGTTATGTTATTCTGTTGCAAAAGTATTTTCTTAAGCACTTTTGAACAAAATCTGGTAATTTATAACATGGAACTAATATTGAGGTAATGGTTGTTAAAAAAAAGGAAGAATTGAATGAAGAGGATATTTGTCAAAACATATCTCTGTTTGATTATAAGAAATGTAATGTGTTACATTATGCAACATCAGCAATGCACTTAGGTCTCTGTAAAATAGCGCCATTTTTGCATGATATGTTCAGTAGTATGTACATATTTATATATATCTCATGTTGATTATCTAATCTTTATCTACCTGTCTATTAATTTCAGACTGTAAATTTGTAAATGATGCGATTTGTCTTCGAAAAACTGATTCGATTACATTTTTTTTATATGTTCATGTAATTTTCTTATCTTTAGGTATTTATTATTATCTTACTTGAATAAATCATTAGCAAAACTGATAGTAAAATGGAATTCATTGAAGTTGTACTTGTATACAGCTGTGAAAATATACAATTTCATTGTTCTTGTTCAGGGTATGTTGTCAAAAATAGAATTTTCATTTTCTAATTGATTACATTCTCCTTTATGATGTATATAGTTGAAAAAAAACTAGATTGTGAATGATGCTTTAAAATATTTGATGTCGTTCGGAGTTGTTTAATAAAGCAACCTTCTTTAGACATATTCTTGATCATTTAATCCTCTATAGGTACGCAGCAAAAATAGTTTTCAAAATCAACTTCTGTAATATTAATACCAATATTTTATTTTATTCATTTGTATTAGTGGTTTAAATCCTCTCAATCACAGCTAGGACTGCAATTGATCATTCCCATTCGGTACATGTGCATCCTGTGTGACTTGTTTCAATATAACCAATAGGTCACATGCGTTATAAGCAGAGATGGATAGTGGTTAGCATTGAAAAACGGGGTGAACATCACCTCTGGGATGCCGTAAAACCCAGCTGACGAGTCCCAAATAGGACGAAATGCGCATTCCGGACTCCATCGTTAACTACTATTCATCTCTATTTATAATATTTTGTTTTGTTATAATTGTTTGATTTCGAAAAGATAATAACTTTACGCTTATAGTTTTTGAATATACATAACTATTTAATTTTTTTAAATTTCATTTCTTAAAATCAGTGAGGATAAAATCAGCATATTTTAGTTCAGATGACATATTTTCATGGATTATTTTGCGTGATAGGTAAAAAAATAACCTATCATTGGTTTCTCATCTCATTACATCTTAGTTATGGTTTAGTATTTATGTTTTATTAGAGCATTTTCGTTTGGTATCTGGCTAAATTCAATATGTTCAACAGAATTAAGTCATTTAGTAAAAAAATTGTACAGAGATTGGTTAAGTGTGAAAAAATTTCATTTCCTAGTTATTGTTGAACATTAATAAATTGACACGATCAGTTCAAAGTAAATCCCTGTTCACGTACATGAACTATAGATTGTTTGAGTTGTAAGTACTAAAAATCATATTACTTATCAGAAACCGTTTTGTTTTTATTTGTATTTTCAAAGATGTAGATCAAACTTAGGTTCATGAGATTTTACGGATAACCTATCAAATCATATCTTTATAGTTAGGAAATTCAACAAAATACTCGTCTAACTTTTAATTTAATATCATGTTATCTGAAGTTATATCTTACTATCTATCATAAATGTAAATTAAGGCTAATATAAAATACGAATTTGATAAAGATTTTAATCTTTTAAATGCCCGGCATTTTTATCATATTCATTCTCAGATCTTATTCAACTGATAATGAATTGTTATCTTCCTCATTCAGTGAATACATAATGTATTCTTTTTAAGCTAGGTATTTGCCGTGAATGGTTGTTTTATAAATCAGTTGCACGTAGAGTTCTCTTATTAGTTTAGTCATTTTGCAGCATGCTAACAAATGCCATGAAAGTTGACTGTTATAATCTGAATTTATTTTAACTTTCATTTCAAACAATCTCACTTCATTTACCTAGTATTCATTCATTCTGTGTGTATAAGAAATGATTTATTTTTCTGAGGTACTCAGTTAAACGAAGTGATATGCTTATTATTGTGAAATTGAGCTCGAAGAACTGTACTTTTTGAGAGAAGTTCAGCTTCTTGGTAAATGTTATAAATTCATTATTCAGCATTGAAAATAGTTGAATTATCGAATCTGACTAATTTAAGCTAAAACAATCTGACTTCGAATGTAAACGTCATTATTCCGTGTTCAATAACAAACAATGCAATTAATCATTTTTACTTCGTTTTTTTTCTCTTTTATACCTTCATCTTTCTTTTATCTGTGATGTTTGATTTTCCTTGAATCGATCGATACTGTGTATTGTACCTCAAAAAAAAACTATTTCCATTATGCTTTCTTCATAACTAATATATAACTTCGATTTTCTGGGCTGAAAAATTTGTTATAGTTACCAGGCGCAGTTAACTAACAGTATTGATGTATAGTTTTTCTTTAGAACAATACATTTCAGTGTTTATACTAAAATAAATAAAACTACATGAAAGAGATCTATAAGTTTTCAAATTATGCATCTGTATGTTAGATCGATAAGGACACATTGAACTTGAATAAAATAAACTTAAAACTAATTCTAGGCAATAAGAAATTCATGAGAAAAACTGATGTAGGTACGTTGTATTTAATGACCAAATAGGATGTCTTATTTTTGTTAGATTGAATACAAATTATTATTATACAAAGTAATTAATATTTATACAAAATCTTATCGTTCCTATGAATTAAATCGATCTATTGTGGTAGCATCCCGTTTTGAGAGTCGATAGCGTAAGATCCAGGACAGATCGAGGGCATTTTATTTTATCTAATATTAAATTGAAGAGTTAAAATTAAAATGAAGGCTAGTAGAATGGGTCAAATAATATGAAATAAAATCTAAATGTATGTAAAATGTTAAGTAAAAAGTAGAAATTGAACAATTTACGCTCTTTTCATTCTTTGGCAAAGTTGATAAATCATAAAAGTATCACAGGATATTTCTACACTGAGCGTATCAATCAATCATTAGCAACGTAGAACTTCGTAAGTACGTGCATCAGTTCCTGTTGCCATATCACATTAGCACAGAGATGTAATTCTCAATTCAAATCCAATAGTAGTAGAGGTAGTAAAGATATTAGCAGTAGTCGGAAAGGTTAGGTTAGAAGATATTATTCAAGAATTAGAATCTAATGAAATAGACTTAAAAAGATAAGGATAAAATGATGAAGAATTAAAAAGTTCAGGAATCGAGAGAACACAAAGAATGAATACACCTGCGCCATTGCAAACAGTTTTGAGCCATGTCATTCAGGGTCTCTAACCATTGGTGACTTTCGTCTCGCGGACCCCAACCAGGTAGTCTACATCTATCAACATGACTCAGTCCACTTGTCAGTGACTTCATGGATTTCTGCCATGTTTTGGTCTGGCCGCCCCTAACTTTCTTCCAATCTACACCTACACCACAAAACATAGCTAGATGAGGCAGTCGGTGGTTGGGCATTCGTAATACATGTCCCAACCACCTCAACTGATGAAGTTTCATTACTTCATCTATTGATCTGCCACTGAGCGTATTCATGAAATCTACTTAAATATGTGAAATGAGAATTCGATTTTTATATTGAAGAAATAATGCAATTTTAATTAGTATTCTAAAGTATTTTAGTTTCCATTTATTTTCTCATTGGTATAAGTTATTATAAAAAAATGAGTCTTTTTCAGTAAAATATTAAAATCAATTTGTTTACTATCTGGATTTCTGTACAATATATTTAAAATAAAGTATCAGTTTTCTAAAAATCTAAGAAATTGCAAACATTGAATGTATAGAAATTCCAAATTAAGTAAAAGCTCATTTTATTTCAAAATGGATTAATAATTTCGGTGTTCGGGATAACCGTAGGTAATGAATTCTTAAATCTGTGAGATAATATTCCTTTTCCATTCATGACCATGAGCTTATTGATGTAAACCTTTGTGAATGTGAAATGGAACAGATTACACTAATCTGTGTTATGTTGCTGATGTATAAAACATTGGTAAGAATTCTAAGTTTCAATATATGTATATATAACCTGAAGTCTAGAATCTACATACGGTTTGAACTAAATACAGTTTAATTTCAGCAATAATAAGGAACTTTTGAAGTTCGCGAGTATATCTGTGCTTTATTTCTGCGTATATTAAAAACCTAATATTTAGAATAATCATGAATATTTCACTCATGTTTAATAGAATATGAAGAAGTAGTAGTAGCTGTTAATGTCACTATCAAAAATTAAATATAGTCGATTTATTAAAATCCAGAAGTATTGCCGAATTATATTTTGAAAGTCAAAACAATATCAAACTATGAAAATCAGCAAAACAATTTGATATAAATTTTTTCGGAATTTAAATGTCAGTAAAAAAAAATCAATATGTGTTTTATTTTATGAATAACATGAATTACTTCATTGAAAGTTATCAATGTTTATTGTAGCTGAAAAAGAGAATGCTGACATCCAAACTTGCAATGCATACTGTCAAAACACCAAAAAACAAATAACCCAATGTAGCTTAATAGATTTTATTTTATTTTGAAAGCCTGAAAAACGTTCTATTGGTTAATGAATTGAATATTCCATTCCTATCAGAGATTAATTACAGTTCAAACAGTTCATTGAAATAGTTTCCTATCGTAAAATGAATGGATATAAGTTTGATTTTTGAGGAGAAAATCTGTGTTTATGATTTAGAATTATATTAATAATAATGAAAGTTTTTAATCATCCATAACGTATTGAGAAGACTGAGGCAGGCGCGGAAGATTGTATTACGCAACTTTACACTCTGAGTCAATTAAAAACGAAAACATTACATTGAACACTCTATTTGCACACCATCTTTGAGTCTTGACTTCCAATGCTCCATCGTTCTTCCATTCCTATTGTTGCTTCCTTCCCTTCCTGTTGGTACTCCATTTACTTCTTGTTTTTGCTCCATTTGCTTTCTGTTTTCCTCTTCTGACCGTGAGACTTCTTCTTTCACGTCCCTTCTTATACTACTTATATCGTTCGTATAAGTAGCATATACCACACTCGTCCCCCTTCTAACAAGTCGCTCTCTCAGTCTTTCTGATCGCCGTACACCGTATTCTTTATCAGTGTTTGTGGCTCGCTCTCTTGGCGCACCTGGAACCACCTTTGGAGTTGACTGGCATTCACGCGTTTCTGTTTGTTTCCTTTCTGGATCGTATACACTGCGCCGCGTCTCTCGGTGACTACGTACGGTCCCTCCCTTTTCGGGAATTCATGTAAGAAAAACAATCTAGAAAGAAACAACGTTCATACAAGTTTCATTTACAACATTTTAATAAGATATAGTGGAAATTCCGAATTATTTGTTGTGTGCTTTTATTCAATCCAATATAACCTACAAATCACAAACGTAAAAAATTGTGAATGAAAATTTAGCTTATTACAAAAAGACAACAAGAATTGATAAAGATTTCGGAAATAAATATTCGATAAACTATCGAATTTCTCCAACTTTTCAAAAAAAAGATTCTTGCATTAAATGTAAAATTCCAAAAGATTTTTCTTTGTCGACTACATGAATAGTAATATTGAATATTTCAATTAATTCGAAAAAAAAATTACAGCATTCAAACATTTATATAATTTAATGTAAACCATTGAATGATAGTATACAATTCTAGAATTTTAAAAATTTTCATCATGAGTATTTATATTTGGTGAGAAGTAGACTTTACACTTTGAAATTTCTTTGTAATTATGATATTTCTAATTTAGTCTTTTGAAATCACATAATGAAACTAGATGAAATTCATGAGAATTTCCAAACTACTTGAGTGTAAATAACTTCCTAATGTAACATTCTTTTCTTTCTACACCAGTAACATTAATCAGTCAGTCAGTTGCAACGTAGAACTTCGTACGTATGTACATAAGTTCATGTTGCCATTCCACATTAGCATAGAGACGCAAATGTCAAATCAAATCCTATAGTGATAAATATAGTAGAGGTATTAATGGTAATGAACAAGACTAGGGTTTGAAGATAGTATTCAAGAAGTATAATTCAGTCAGATAAGGTTAGAAAGACAAAGGTAGAGGTGCTGACGAATCCAGAAGATTAGGATTTGAGAGAGCACAAAGAGTGGACGCACTAGAACCACTGAAAACGATTTTGGGCGATGTCATTCCAGGTCTCTAATCATCGGACCCCAACCAGGTAGTCTATTACTACCAACATGATTCAGTCCACTAGTCAGTGACTGCATGGATTTGTGCCATGTTTTGGTCTGGCCGCCCATCGCTTTCTTCCAATCTACACCTACACCACAAAACATAGCTCGTCGAGGCAGTCGGTGGTTAGGCATTCGTAACACATGTCCCAACCACCTCAAATGATGAAGTTTCACCACTTCATCTATTGATCTGCCATCCTTACCTAGTACTCGTTTCCTAACGACAGCATGGCCTACTCGGTTGTCCCACGATATACGAGCAATGCTTCTAAGACACCGTTGATCGAATACTAGTAAACAACGAACATTTACTCTTAACGGCCATGTTTCACATCCATATAGTAGAACGGAGCGGACTGATGCACAGTACACCCATCCTTCGGTTAGCGAACGGATATCACGCCTATGCCATAAGTGACGCAGGTTGGCAAAAGCCAATCGAGCTTTCTGTATCCGTGCTGAGATTTCGTCAGTCACCAGGCTATCAGCGCTGATGAGACTCCCCAGATAAGTGAAGTTATCAACACGTTCTACTACTTCACTCCCTATCACTAGTTCAGGTCCCGATGCAACCCAATCTTGAAGCAACATTTTGCATTTCGACGGGTAGTATCTCATCTCGAACATGCTCGCATTGTTGCTTACGGTAGTCAGTAGACTCTGCATTTTGTCAGCGTCTTCACCGAGTAGAGCTATGTCATCGGCATATTCTAGATCAGTAAGCGACTTTCCTGGTAGAAGGTCAACCCCTGAAAAATCTGACGAGCTTAATGTTAACTCTAAAAGGATGTCTACGACAAAGTTAAACAAGAATGGAGAGAGTGGACATCCCTGACGGACACCATTTGATGTAGAGAATTCAGATGACAGTTCGCCATATGCTCTCACTCGACCAGTGGTGTTCGAGTAAAGAGCTTGTATGAGGATAATGTACTACTTTGGTACACCTTTCAATGACAGGCACTGCCACAGAACCTCATGATCCACTGAGTCAAATGCCGGTTTTAGGTCCAGGAACACGACTATTGTCGGACGTCTAAATGTGTGTCTGTGCTTCAGGACCTGTCGTAGTGTGAAGATGTGGTCTATACAACCACGTCCAGGTCTTCTGAAACCAGTCTGGTTTTCTCTAGTCTGCTCTTCACGAGCTCTAGTTAGACGTCTAAGTATAATCGAGGCTAACAATTTAGAAACTATATTAGTTAGACTTATTCCCCTGTGATTGTCACAAGATGACTTTTGTCCTTCCTTGTAGATCGGGACAATTAGCGACTGAGACCAGTGAGATGGGATTACGTCCAGTTCCCAGATTCTACCTAGGATCTCGGTCAGTCTAACTGTTAAAACTGGACCACCATCCTTAAACATCTCAGGGGTAAGCCTATCAGGACCTGCCGCTCTACTTCGCTTTAGAATTCCTATAGCTTTCTCAACTTCATGTAGACTGGGAGGACTTAAATCGATTTTCCATTCAGGATGACTGGGGATCGTGGGCAACGGAAGTGTGGCTCGAGGCCAGTTGAACTGATCCCTAAAGTGTTCTGCCCATCGGTCCAGTCTCCTGGATTGAGAATGGGTAATAATCCCATCCTTTTCCGAAATAGTCTCACTCACTTTCGGGTTCCTAATATCGGTTTCTTTAATAAGGCGGAAAAGTTGTCTAGTGTTGCCTATCGCCGCTTCCTTTTCCTTCGCTTTTGCCTTCGCCACCAACCACTGTTCACGGTCGTTACGTAGGCTGTTTATCAGTCTGCGCCTAAGCTGACTACGCTCTTCATCATGTTCAGAGTTAGGTGGGGTGCGTTTTCGAGCATCCATCAGTTCGGTGGATGCGACTGAAATCCATGGCTTAATCCTAGCCTTATGGTTTACCTTGCTAGCAGATGTCACTGCTGTTTCCACAGCCTTCTTGATATCATTCCAACCTGACTCCGGATGAGAATCACTTGCATGGTCGCCTAACTGTTTTTCTAGTTCCTCTTGAAATATTTTCTTAGCTTGATTATCATCAAGTAAAGCCCTAAGAGGCTTCCTTACGGTGTCTTTCCTACGTCCAGTAAGCCCCAAACAAACACGAGCTCGCACTAGGGCATGATCTGAATCTAACCATGTGCCCCACAATGAGCGGCAATCCTCTATCGAAACCCTCCATCGGTGGCTGATGGCGATATGATCTAGTTATGTCCAACGTTGAGACGAATTCGGGGGTCGCCAGGTCAAAAGGTGTTTTTCCTTATGCTTAAAATTAGTGTTTACTAGAAATAGGCGGTTGTCTGAGCATACTTGCAACAGACGGTCACCATTGTCTGTTCCCTGAGCCGCAACACCATAACATCCACCTAGGTGTCTTTCATTTCCACTTAGTCTACCTACTTGTGCATTGAAGTCACCAGCCATTATAACTATATCAGAGCGCCTAGCTTTTTGGAGGAGGTCCGAAAGCTTTCTGTACAACTCATCTTTCACATCGTCTGGATTGCAGTCAGTGGAGGCGTAGGCTGATATGACGAAGAGGCAACGACGAGTGTCCCTATTCTTTCGAATCCTTACTATCCCGTTTAGTCGGACGGCGCACAAACGACTACCTACAGGGATCCATTGTTCTGCCCTACGACTCAATACTATAACTACACCAGCGAGACCCCGGGAAGCAGCATCAGGGCTACCGGATACATGAAGCTTCTTTATCTTGACATGTCGAGGTCAAGTGAATGATGCTACTCGGATCCTGTATGCGCGTTTCTGAGACGCAGCACACATCGATGGCACGAGATTCTAAAGTCCTAGCTAATGATGCCTGTTCCCCTATTTGACACAATGTCCGTACATTGAATGCTCCAACGGGGTTTCAGGAGACCAGGAACGACGTTTCGCGAACTCGCATCGTTTGCGTCAGCTGTGCACTGTGATAAATGAATGTGAGAAGAGTTAGTCGTGGAGATAAGAGAGGTACTAGGGGATGTAGGAAGGATTTGATTTTGACCAATTTGATCTCGCGTGCTGTTACGGGTATGAGTGCGGTTATCACTTCCCGGCTGCCCACACCGTGGAAGGTAGTTTCTTGAGGGACCTGAAAAGGATGATTGAGAAGCACTAAACAGCTAATCAATTCTGAGAGCTCAATATTATCAAATCTCAAACTAGCATTGAACAACTATAATCAATCAAGACTCAGTTCATGATGAACACTTGTTTCGAAATAAAGTTGGCTGTTAGTTTTTTGGCTTTTTATAAAGTATCCAGTTATTATGAAAAAGATTGTGTATAACGATTTCTAACGGTCACTTTATTACTTTTAGATAAATTAGTAACTTGAATGTCAGGTCGTTTGCATACTTATCCCTTGTACTTTTATTCGTTTGTTTGTTAGAAAGAAATTTTACACAGAAATAAATGAATTTTTAAAAAAAAGAAGGATATTTATTAAACATTTATCTATTTATCATTGTTCTATTTTTATTACATTTTGAAATTAACTAAAACAAGCATGAAATAGCAAAGAAACATGAACGTGCACATGGAATATAAAAGTGGCCAGGGAAAAATTATATAAAAAGAATGAATGATATTGGCCAATCAATTTGTTTTTCACTGGTTCTACACAAAATCAATTCTGAACCAATGGAATATTGGTTGTTTTAAGAAAATATATCTTTGCACAGTGTTGATTATTAATATCAATGATATATATAAAATACTAAGTGTAGAAAAGATTTTTCCTTCTAAATTTAGTTCTCTAATATATGGCTATAAATGGAAATTTATTTGATTGATACAAATACAACCGTCGCTGTTCACAGTTATAAGCAACATTTAATATTTTAACTGAAATATCCAGTTGAAATTAATTTGAATAAAGTCATCTTTGAATTTATTTTTTAAAAACTAATTTTCATAATCATTATAAAACAATGAGTCAACAACCTGTAAGTTTATTTTATTTCATATTAAATCCAAGCATTGTACATAATTGATGAATGAATAATTTGTTATAAATGATTGAAAACATCTAATTGGTTAACAATATAAGTAGTATTTGAGTCTGTTCTTACCCCAGAGAATCAAAAACTTTTTTTTTGGATATAAAGAGTATAGAATGATTGGCCATCAAGGTCACATAAAATCATATATATTCACATTCTCATTTGATCATAAGTCAATAAATACTGATGATTATTGAAAGAAAAGAAGTAGATATTTGAATATAAGACAATCTTTGCTGATTTTGTAGTTATTGGTTTCAATGAATGATTCAGATGAATAACTATGTTTCAAGCAAATCAATCTCTTGAAAACATGTGGAATAGGTTTGTTAGCTTTTGTAAATATAATAAAATGACTAATGCATACTGTGTACTTAATACAAATTATATATCCATTGAAATTATGAGATAAGTGAGAGAGATAGCTTAACATTTATTTTACAGGTCAAATGTTTTATCGTAAATAGTATTAAATATAATGTGAAATGAAATGAAAGAAGAGATAATAATTTGATGTGAGAGTTAGAACAACACTTGTTATTTCTACAAAAAAACACTTATTAATAATGATTCAATTACCTAACGTGATTTAAAATATAGTTAAGGAGAGAATGTGTTTATTAATCAAATGTATTTAAGGCAGAAATACCAACTTGTTGAGTTATAGGTTAAACTAAATCAGATATACATCTGAATATAGGGTTTTTTTATAATCGCAAAGCTTTATTTTTGATTAATACATTTAATAAACAGGAAAAAAGTTTAATTTAAATAGTTGAATAAATTGAGTTGTATATGCAAATAATTTTAAAACGTGTCATACACTACGAATCGATAAAATCCATTTGCTGTAAACTATTTATGAGTAAATTGAAAATGACCAGAGAGAGAGAGAGAGAGAGAGAAGGAGAGTAATTTTTTTGAGATTCATTAATAATCAAACATTTTCAGTCCTAAGTTGGTTGCGTTGATTGATGTGTAATAAGCTTACTAATCAATGATTGATTGATGATTTCAAATGTGTAAAAGCACAAACCTCCAAAACTCTGCCTGAAAATATCGCAACAGTGCTCACTAGTGAAATTCTCGGAGTTCTAGTTGAGATGTTATCAATGGAGTTCAACCCTGTCGGGTGTTGGCAGTAACTACCAAAGAAAAATGGGTGACGTCAATCAGCGTTAGACATTAACACCGTTGGATACCGGCCCAGTGGTCCGATGGTTAGGCATTAGCGCACAATACCGAAGGTCCCGGGTTTGAATCCTGCGAGGTGCAGGAGTCGTGGATGCGCACTGCCGATGAGTCCCATACCAGGACAAAACGGCCGTCCAGTGCTTCCAGGTTTCTAATGGTGGTCTAACAATGATTGATTGATGATTTCAAATGTGTACAAATATTCTACGTTCTTATTCGAAAAATGTTTTGAATTATCATTTATTTGGTGTGTGTGATCTGTTTAATAATCGTTTTTAATGATGGATGAACTTTGATGAGAACGTCTTCATTCTGCATTGGGATCAGTGATAATTATTTGTAACTTGAAATAATAAGTCATGTTTTACTTAGTTTGTGCGACCAAATAGAAAAAAAATATGGATTTAAGTTATGTAAACTTATTTATACGTATTTGACTGTCACTTGAATATTACAAAGGGAATTAAATTTTGTTGGCGTGTTTAATGTCGGGGCTTCGAACGAGAGAATATGTTCGTTACAGTGAAACTGTTTAAGTTAAGACAAGTATGAGGTGTGATTAAGAGTTTCAAAATCAGAGAGGCGATATAGCACTAGTATGAAATTTGTGTTTCATTAACATTTAATAGCAAGTATTAGAGCAAACACAGTAGAGACGAGTGACAAGCCGTAGTGACAAAGCAATGAAATTCTTCTATAAAATATGACCTCAACAAATAACTGATAGGTTTCGACATATACAATTGTTGTCTTATAGAAGTTTAACGGTAAGATCATCTACATTATTTAAAGTCTACTGTACTTTAACAAACATGTTAGTATCAACAGTTATCAGGCTAACTGATACATAAAAAAAGCTGTTTAAGTAATTGTGTTCCATCTTAATTTCATCACTTCAATATTTGTGATGAGCTGATGTTAATCCTAACGTTTAATTTTTATAATTCGGGTATTATGAACAGTAATTGCTTCTGTTTTTTTAAATTCTCTTTGTTCAATAATAATTCTTTATCTGAATAATTTCAATTGACTGTTGTGAGTTTTAATCTTTACCAAGAAAAATTATGTAAAACTGAAACTTTCTGTTTAACTAATGAGAACTTTTTTCAGTAATTCTAATTTTAAAAAAATAAACTTATTTTTTTAAAAACATTAAAACTTTTTGTTATACTTTAAGTGAAAATTATTTTTGACTTATTGGATGGGTATCATTTAAGAATGACTAGTTTTTTACTGTTGATAATCATTATTTCTACTAGTAGGACATTGAATAATTATTGGATGAAATAAAATACTTTCTTTTTCCTACAGAAAGCTATAATTCAAAAGTGATTAAACACAATCTTAGAAAATTTTATGTCACTTACAATTTTGTTATATAACCTATTCATGGTATAAAATGATTTAGTCATTATGAGAAATGAATGCTTTTCAGATTAGGAAAGGCATAAAGAATGAATCAAGAAACAAAAAGTAACAATAAGAGAAGTGAATTGAAGTATTGCTAAAAAAAATAGGTTTATTTGGTAGAGGTTATAGTCTTTTGTGCAGTTACTTTCGTTATAAAGGAAGACTGATGCACTCACTGCTACCGAAGAGTTTAATTTCATGCTTTTTTTTATATTCTTATCTCCTTAAAAGTCACAAACATTTATGCCATTAGATAGTGGTAACATGGTTTTGCATAATATGGATTTATTTGTGAAGAGGACTGTTAGAACTGCCTTTGATACGAGGCAGTTATATTAAGCATAGTTTTATAAATTATCACTCTCACTATTCAATCTTGAAGATTGTCCTAAGAATAGATCTTACTATTATTCCATCTTAACCAGTAGTTTGGTATTATGTTTGTTAACTTGATTAAACTTTCATTAGATATGCCATATTATCGATATGACATTGAACACTTGTGTTGAATTGTACAATACGTGTTGTTAAGATATGAGAAAACACTTTTAACAATTACAAAATCAAATGATTACCACGAAAACTTTGTGATAACATTCGTATTCATATTATCGTAACAATGTTTTCAGGTTGTTGAAAAAGGCAAAAAGCTTGTCAGGTATTCTTGTATCGTCGTTGATTTATTACAAAAGTGTAAACTGTTATGAAATTTGTACAAAAATAGTTTGTTACAATATAATTTTACTGAAAATGGTATTTGTTGTATGAACCGTTTATACCGATAGTGTAATCTTTCAATAAGGCTGAATGTAATAAACTGAATAAAATCAAATTTTTTGATAAACACTGTTGAATTCTGAACATTCATATTCAAAGCACTATTCATAAACCTGACATTTTCATTTTCGACCACTTTTAAATTTCACAGTACTAGCGTGTTTATCAAGTAAACGTCTGTAGTTCAAATGAATTATGTTTATGGTTGTTGGTAAATTTGTCTTTTAAAAACACATTGAATGAACTTAATATCCTGGTTGAAATCAAGAGACGATTAAATGTGAATAAACGTTGACGTCAGGTTGAACATACAAAACGTAGTTTATATTGTTGTGTACAAATATAAAATTTGGTCCATTCGTATGACGTTTTTGTTTCGGATTCTGCGTAATTTTCTAGTACTTTTAAACCATCAGCTAATAAAAGTTTAACTGTTTAGCTTACAACAATAATTAATTATAGAGCATTTGTTCCTATGCAAAGTAAAATTTTGTTTGTAACCTTTTTTTATATTCACTGTTTAATTTAATTTTACAATAATTAAATAACATGACAAAGTGAACAATTATATATCGTTTCAATAGATCTTAAATGACTGAATATAATGATATGCCACATTTTTATGAATCGAACAGTTGGTTAAAATAAGATGATTTATTATGATCATGATCATGACTGAAGTTATGTAACCAGTGAAAATCACAGTGCACTAGAAGTCGTTTTGTTCTAAATCGACTCCAAGGCATTCAGATTTGGCGGTGATCATTTACCTGTAACACAATTGAACTTGCATCCAATGATTTACTCGTTTACCGTGAAGTGACTGATTTTAAGTAGCGATTCCTGGAATTCTGATAAGAAGTCATAACTAGTGGAGTTTAACAGTGATGGATTTACCGACAAAAGACAACGGAAGCTGGTTCGGTAACATTGCACAGATTTTCCGAAGTCGGAATAGGGAGTCACTGAATGCATGCTTTATGGTTTTAAGGTTAGGGGCTCGTTGTATGAATCGAGTTGTCTCTGTAGGGTTCGGACTGCTCATTCCTAAGGAGTCTCGGAGTGAAATGAGAAAACTTTAGCATTTCCTGAATTTCCTATCTGTAAGATTGAACAGTACATTCTGGTGGATGACCTTAGGAGAATTTGATCAGATCAAAATATTGTTATTCCAACTCCTCAATGTCAAAGAAGTATTTAGGTGTATCTATCAATAGTTTATCATTTGCGTCTACTCTGTAACCCCAATTTTCGAAATGAAGAGCAATGAATTAAGTGATTTTTTATAAACTGTACAAAAAGACCTGTTTGTGTCTTCCAACCTTAGTTGTTACTTATATGCTCATTATTCCGAACATTCTAAAAATCTATTTGATATACTCCATAATGCGACACTTATTTTCTCTGGAGTCAGCTTTATAAACCACTAATATGCTAATATTTTGTCCCTGGTTTTGACCAGTTACACACTTGCCAAGTCGCTAATTGTTAAGTCTAGTAAGTTTTGAGTGTTCCGTCTGCATCAATCTATTAAATATACTTAGAAATGAGGAACGACTACAGCCCTCACGATGCAAGTTATGAACACAAAGCCTTGTACAAGAGAAGGTTTATTCTCTTTGATACACGACAACGACCTTAATTAAAAAAAACACTCATCTTTATATTGGCTTCTACACCCATTTCATTACCAGTTTAAAAGGTCAGATGAATGAAATTCTAACAAAATTGCACGCTGCATGACGCGCCAAACATAGTTCATGTTAATTCAGTACGAAGAATATCATATCTTAAATAAACAACACACTGAAATCAACCAAATGTAATACTGAGTAAAATATCAAGCTGAGAATCAAATGAATATTACTTTAAATAATGATCATACTGAATTAAAATGGAGTTAATGTTGAACAAAAATCACAAAGAGTCAACAATGTGGTTTGTCTTTTCGTTCCCTTATGTCAACCGATAGTAAAAATGACTTCACATTCTGTAAATGATCAATTTTTAATATGTATTCATCATTCTTTTTCGTTCTTCAGAGTTAATGGATTTAAAAACAAATTTTAAAGAACGAATTACTTTTTAATAATGCAGTGAGTTTATGAAAACTTGCGGCGCGTACTAATATGACGAGCCCATATGGCTTGTCCCAACCTTTGGGTAAGCTAATAAATCCATTCTTCTCGGGTTATCATTCTCACGTCTTTTGATGTCGTCAGTTATTCACTCGCAATCTTGGTTGCCTTTACTTGTGTGTGAGTGTATTGCTTACTTCGTTTATAACATATCTAGCTTATTTTTGTCTGACTAAGAATAATCAGTCGTGCTTCATCGAATGAAGTTGACCCAGTTGTCTTCTCTATTCCACTTTGTTTCACTTCGCTTTTACGATCCTCTTTATTGTCTGTTTGCTTACTCGAATGTATGAAATAAATTCATGTAAATTAACCTGTATTGGGCTTTTAATCACCGTCGTCACACGCGTTCGCCTAAGAAAATTAGATGAAAGATTTACTTCACAGCATATTCTATCGTTCGACCAAATCGGAGACAGATCCCGGGCCACTAAAATCTACGGGTTGTATATCGCAATACATTTCGAAAAATCTTAGCAAATTTGAACTTGTTTATATATATATATATATAATGATTTTAAATAAATTTCCTTGTAATTATTTCAGTACTATATTTATCTTTTACATTTTAAAAAAGCATTCTAGGTAAAGGTTGTAAATCCTAATTCTTCATATTCATATTCAGATAGCCAATTAACTCATCCTGTCACAATAGGTTCGATTCAATAGTGAAACTTTGAAAATGTTATCAATCAAATTTTATATTGTTATATTTCAGTTATCTCAAGTGCAATAATAATAAGAATAATCAGTTTTTATTTATTGCAATTTAAAACAAGATAAGAAAAGAAAACACAATTTGTTAAACAAACAATGATATACAACTTGTCTTTGACAATGTTTTATTCAGTTCTATAAAGGATGTTAGTTAACTGATTTATCATTTCTATGACTTTAAAAACAATTATTCATACATACATATTATTATTACTTATTTAGTGCCTTTTGGATAGTTTATGTTTGGTATTTTTGGCGGAATTCTTTCTTAACCCATAAACAAAAATTGATCATATTTTATGTACGAATAATTTTTGTTGACTCTATTTTAAATAAATAGTTTTCTTGACTTTCTTTCTTAAAAATTCTTTTGTTGCAGGCATATATTGCGGGAAGGTAGGAATTCCTGACAAATATTGATTTATTTGTCACAGATAGACAAGTTTAAATCCTAATTAGTTGTAAAATGATCACTGTTCACCATATGTGATATATATGTACAAGAAGAAATTAAAAATATGTGTTTCAGTATTTCAATTCATGTATTTCTAACTGATTAGGCATTGCCTTTAAAATTTGTCATCTACTTTGATTTGACAATGACTAACCATGTTTATTATTGTTTGTGTTTTTTTGGCAATCTAAATTAGTTGTTTATCAAATAAATAATATTGCTTGACAGTTATTCATGAAAATCGATTTTTCATCCATTGACAGCTCCATTCATTCATCTAAATTTAAAACAGAAAATCTAAATAAGATAAGAAAGAATGTTTGATTTGCAATAGAATATGGTAGATGAGCAAAAGATTTATCAAGATAACAAGGTTTTATTATATATACATGATGGTTTTCATTGATGACATCATTAATTACTGAAAATATTGCATTAAAACCCTTCATTTAATAAAATTTGATAGTGTCACTATAAACATTTTCGGTTCATGCATCATTATTTAATTGAAACCTTCTAAACAAGACTATTTTACTGTCAACATTTAAGTCAGATATTACTACATTAGTTTGAATTGTCGATCGAATAGTTTCTTTACAGTAAAAACAACAAACAATGTTATAATATATGTAAGAGATGATGGTGATTTTGTATTACTACTACTCATACAAGATTTTTGTAAGTAAAATGCATTAAGATAACTCAAAATGATTGATTTCAAATTAGGAATTGAATCACTGACCTCGGCGGTTTTCGAATGTTGAAACCAACTTTTAATATAAAACGATGGATTTATTTAATTGTAAAAGTTCATAGTAATTAAGAAAATTTTTTTTAACCTGAACAATTTACTAAAATGATAAGTAAAGAAGTATATTAAGGAAGTAAACATAACCATCTCATATAGTGTCCTTTTTTACACTTAATCAGATCAAACATTTCAATATGATTTTCAGTTTAGTCATAATAAATCGGTTACGTGTTGAGTATACGTTATTGTGTACATATAGAATCGTCCGATTTGTAAGATGAATCATTCGACTCATTTTCACTAACATTTTGCAGTCCTACATCATAGATAATAACATTATTATAAACTGGGAAAAAATTCGTCAGTTTAATTTAATGAACTAAAAACTTCTCACTATATGCAAATTGTTTGTTGTTTTATGTGAACATTTGTAGTCCTTTTGAAATTTAGAATATGCTATTAATCAATACATTTTTGCACAGTTATGTTGGCCAGCAATGATCATTTTTTAAGATTACCGTAAATATGATTCTAATTACTAATAATTATATTTTGATAATATTTTAAAATATGTATGAGCTTGTGAGATCCATGAACTTTCCGAAAACTTCTGTTAGTATGTAGTTTAGATAAAGTTTGTCACCACAAATAAACATATCAAGACTCATTTCACTTATTTTAGCTATTTATATGGATGAAACGCTCAGCTTGGATCCCACTGCTAGCTACATCCCATCTATTCTATACTAACCTATGTTAAACCTATGTTATAGCGGATAGGATGCGGAAAAGAGACTGATCAGTTACACTTTTGAGCATCATATTGAAAATTCAAACACTTGACATAAATGAATTAAACCTCACCCGGTTACATAAGTCAGTGGCTATCCAGCCTCAGCAACTATTCGGATAACTCAATGGCTTTTGAATCGGACGGCATTGGGTTTGAGTTCAGGAGTGAACTCCTGCATCGATTAAGGTTCATTCAACTGAAGTATCTAAACTAGGAATAAACGCGCGTCCTGAATTCCGCTAGTAACCACTACCCATCTCTGCTTATACTTAGTTTGATTATGTTTAATCAGTTTTGGATGTAACTCTATAAAACCAATATGTTACATGAGTTCTTATTTGAAAAGGCTGTTTGCTAATGCTCCAATGGATTCAGTGACTTTGGATGATTTTATCTATTCTTTGGATCCCTTATAAAAAGTCACAATTGGTTTTTGTTAATCTGTGACCAAATTATAAATATATCATAACATATTATTTTCTAAGAAAATAACTAACTTTATAAACATTTGTCAGTTAACCAAGATTGATAGATAAGTATATCACAAAATATGATAAAATTGTTTACATTTTGTACCTATTTATAACTGTGCTATTCAAGTAATCAATAAAATGTGCATGATGAATCAACTAGTCGTGTAGGTAAGTTGAAATAATAAAATGAATCATTATAACAACAACAACAACAACAACAACAACAACACCAACAACAGTTGGAAATTATTCCAAAGTAAACATTCAAACAGATTAATCATTACATTTTGTTCCTTGCCTAACACTCAACAGATAAACCTTTTAGGATTGTTACAATTCCAATATTAATCATTCAATGAAATTGAGTGAAATCTATTTAATTCTGTAGATCCTAATACCTCTTCAATAAATTGAATTAGTCTCTCATACTTGTGTGTATTATACGCGTTGAAATTGTTTAACTTAAATATTTGTAAAGATACCATTGAATTATTGATTGTTACCAATAGGTATATTTAATGTTATAGTCTGTTTCATGTACACATAAATGCATGTCAGTTCAACAGGGTGCATTCGATTATAAATAATACATCGATAAGTTAAATTTTTTTTTTCAATTCTTGAAATTGTGCATGCTGAATAAAATGTATAACTTTAATTTAAATAAAGCAACTAATTAGTATAATTAGTAGATTAAGTAACTAAAATTTCATCTGAATAAAGTGTGTAGGATTCTTACTTATAGCGATGGGAATAATTCACAACTGTATATGTGACTGAAAAAGATCTGTACACTAAAAATGTCCTCATCTCTAAACAATTAAATTTTTCTTGTTAGTATGTAATGATACTATTTAGAGGGAAACTGATATCGTTCAAGTTCAAAAATATCAGTAAGTTCATAAGTATTTCATTAAGATTGTAGAACAGCTGTTTTTGTTTGAATAGAAAGTATTTCTGGCACATCCTTTTAAATGTACACGGGTATCTATATATAAACAGTATAATGTTATTTTAGGGTGGTATACTAGCAACTCTTTGATTTTCAGATAGTATTTTTTTGTTAGTAAAATATTGTGATCGACAGCGAGGTAAAGCATATTTGAACATCAAGGTTTTTGTTGGGCGGTATTCCGAAAACTTGCTAACAGTTGTTGGGTATCTTTGAGTGAAAATTTCTATACTTATTTTAGAATATATCTTATAAATTGGTCAACCTAAAAACTTGTACCACAAGAAGAATATTTATAGTTAGAAGATATTTTCCAAAAGTACCTCTAGAATATCACTGTTTATCGATCATATCTGACAAAAGCGATTAGGGTAAGACTGGAGATTTTCCTTGTCGTAATGAGAGAATCTACGTAAATTACAACTATTTTTATTGTTCTTTGGTTTGCTTGAAGTACGTTATAGACGTGTTTTCTGTTAGGAATCAATTGGAAAACCTAAATTTAAGATGTATTTTACTAACAGACTTTAATTTTGACAAAAGAATGCGGAAACGTTTCTGTTGTGGCTTTTAGGGTAAATTGTGTTCTGATCAATAATCACTGATCTCAGGTATTAATATCTTTTATAATATTAATAAACAGGAACATTAGAAATGTTTTTGCAAATATCAGATCTGGTCGATGTTGCGTAACGGGTTTTTGGACTTAGCATGTGACTACTTAAAGAATATAAAGTAGTCATTAATCTATTCTTAAATTTATCCGTGTGGATGGATTGTCAGTCGATGGAAACATCCCGAGTTTTTGCTGTCAGTTACAGCCGATTCTCCTACTTCAATTTATTCATTCAGATATTACCACTTACGTTCACATGTGCGAAAATCTGAAAAAGTTATCAGTCTTGATTCATAGGTGGCTATAATTGTTATAGTTCATATAGATGTTCTTGAAATACCTTGGTAATATTAAGATAATTTTGAAGTGTTTTCACTCGTATAACGATGACTTCACTCAGAATCCTATTTTTATAACTCTAAATTTGTTACGGCCTTCAGTTTGTGCATTGCTCTGTGGGTTTTGAACTTTAAAACTGAGAAGTCTCATATCAGGATGAAACGGCTCTTCAGTACTTCTGGGTATTGAATGTTTTTTTAACATAGAGTGGTTCGTAATCTCAGATATTTAGTTCAAAAGATTTTCTATTCCTCTCTTGATGTAGATACCTTTATAGGACTCTACAATTATCTTTTCACTAAGTAGGTGACGCTGAAGGTACAATGGCATTTTGATTCTATGTATTGAGCACAATTTTGTTTTTTATGGATTGAAAAAATTAGTCTTTAAAGAGAGCTTAACATCCATTAGAGAGGTGGTTGGAAAATTTTTTGAGTCACCCTTCTGTCTGTCTAGTGGATTAGACTTTTATCACTGAAAGCCGCTGCGGTACAAGTGAAGATAAAGCTCCAATCATAATTTTTTATCGTTAATGGAGTATATTTTAACAATGACAAGCTGCATATTATGATGAGAGATGTATTTGATTTCATAAGAATATTTTGTTTGATAAGTTTTTAAATCTCAGTCAAAGAATTAGACTCATTTAAATGAATATTCTATTTTTGTTCTCATACAAAGGTTATTTTTTAAACATCAGATGATAATTATTTAGTATAGGTTGTTGGACAGCTTTTGGTCGATAGGGTTTATCGTGAACTGTAGAATAGCTAACACTGAATTATTCAATGTAATCTTTTTGTTTTCAATTATTAAGTTACCTTTACATAAAAAACAAATGATCTTTGAACTCATACAACATTGCAATAAATAATCTTTCAAAGTAAATTTTGTTTAATTTTTTAGCTACTGATTTTATTTGAGTAGTTTAAGTAATAATTCTTTCATTTTGAATGTGGGTAGAAGTTGAGATAAAATGATTTTGGAACCAGATAGCAATTTTCAACCCCTTGAAGTCCCACAATTATCTAAAGGGTTCACATTTACTGGGAGACGTTTGCTGTGTTCCTGTTTTCTTGGCTTATTTTAGTCTGCATAGAAGCATTCGTTCTTTAAACTTCTTTCACTTGGGTTCTTAAATGATATTTTAATTAATTTTATCAGTAGTTGAAATGTATTTACTCGTCATTTTGATAGCCAGAATGAATTTAGTGACATATTTTCTAAGTAGTTTATTTTGAAAGCAGAAAATCAATCAACTTTTTTCTGATTAACTACAAAATGTACATACGGGTGTACTGCTTCATATTTGTTTGACAGACTAAATAAATCGTTGTTGAAACAGTTAGGAAGACTCAGCGTTGACAGTAGGTTTTTATGTAAGTTTAGCTGACAGAAGACGTCACCCGAAATAAGTTTATAAGCCTCAAGTATATTCATGTCTGTTACTGGACAATGAGCTTATGTCCACAACATAAGAAGTTATACACTTTTAAAAGGACATTTTTTAGCGATGAGACTTGTTTCTCACTTCATAGTTTTATAATTATTTTATTAGTTACCTTGACAACGTCATGTATGTAGTAGCACATAAATCATATGTCAAACCGGAAAAATGATCACTCATTGAGATATCTACATATTTAACGCTGGATACTCTAAAGGATGTTTAAGTGCAGATTATTTTCAACATCTCCTATTTAGTCCTAACAGTTATAAATCCAGAAATATTATTTTAATCTAAAGAGGATATTTAAGCATAAATATAAAAGTAGTGGTTAAATAAGCCGGTGTTATAGACTCAAAACAATAAACTTCATATTGATTATGAGGGGAATAGCGAAATATGCTATCGGTAACGTAAAAGAATGAATAAGAATCAGGAATTAAGAAAACATACCATAATTTAGTGAGATTTAATCAACAGAATAAGACTGTATATAAAAATGATAAGTGACTGAAGAGGCACTGTAACGTGGTTACTATAATCCTAATGTTCATGAATAAAGTAGTAGTAATAAAAGTGAACATTAGTTATTTAAAACAAAAAGGATGAATTTATGATAAGAGTATTTCATCGGCACAGGTTAGTGAAGATCTGTATGAAAGGAAAGTGAACACAAATTTCTATAGAAAAATAAGAGTATAGAATTGATATGAAAACTGTGATGTAATTGGGCTACAAATTCTAAACAATCTAGTCACTCATTTTATAAAGATCAATTTGAAAATGTTCAAATAAATATAGAGTGATAATAGTAATTAATGTAGAAAGAAAATGAATATAGTATGGAAAGAATAATGACTTGTCACAGTGCTGTCCAACCCAAATGATGAACATAATTTACTAGTTTGGAGACAATCACTTTTATGAGAAATATATTTTATGTTTCTATTAGGACTGAAGTAATACTTGAATGTTTTTTTTAAAATTTTTCGCGGGACTCAATCATATGAACATATTTAACATTATCTATAGAATTACGATGTATAAAATAAAGTTATAACCAGTTTTTATGCTTAAGGTTGTTGAGATAGATTTGAGAAGAATAGTGTTCAAAATATTAGGCCTACAGTCTACTGGTTAATAGAAATATTCCTTATAATGAGTGATATATTTGAAGCCTGTTCTACGATATTTTTGATATAACAGTTCAGTGAACGTCTATACAAATTTTATGAGTAATTAATGGTTCAGGTTACATTTAATTCTTGCTGTTAGTTGGTTGATCATCTCTTTCCGATGTTTTTGACGCTGAATAAAGTTTAATTCGATAGGGTTATGTTAGTAAGGTTGTAAATCTATCTTGAATCTAAAGAAAAGTGAAGTTTTATGCATTGTGAAAATGACAGTACGGCCAAACAATGCGTACCGCAGTGGTTTTAATTGATATATTTTGTGAACTATTGTATTAATAGATAGGAGTAACGAACATTTTACTTTTGCTGTTTTAACTTTGAAAATAAGAAACTGGGTAGTTACTTGACGAACTGATAGTTTGAACAAGGTGATGTACCACTGCACGCTTCGATGAAGCAAAAATGCTGTTCAGAAGTATTACACAATAATATTTCTAGGTACAATCAAAATGTATTTTATTAGTTAAATCTGTAATATTTAAATGGTTTAATCTTGGTCCGTCACATTATTCCATTAACTGGAAAAGTCTTCAATATTTAATTCGACCCGATTATTTTGAATATTGCAGTCCGTAACACACTGAGACTTGATTCATCAATGTTTAATTGGTTAGCTTAGTGACTGGGATTCATTGATTTCTGAACACTTACAGAATAATCTTATTTACTATTTTATGAAGTATTATCTGATTTAGTGTTTATTCATTTAAAGAAGAACTGTGATTGAATGTCTGATTCTGTTCATTTACCAAATATTACGAACGAAGTAGCTGAGGCGTCCGGATTAATTCGATATTCAATTATTCAGTTATATGTATTTTTCAGCTGAACCTCGATTTTGACGAATATACTGGTGCTGAAAAAATTGAGTTCTTCTCTCCGTATCTAGATTTAGATTTAGTGAATAGTTTGGTGATGACTTATAAGTAGTCTCTGTTATCTATAGTTGAGACATTTTATCAACAATAAACATAGATTTAAAACAGTAGTATTGAATTAATTGTTTATACTTAAATATCAGATCGGTATAACAGATTTTACAGTAACGAGAGATACACTGACACTAGAAATTAATAACGTAAAAAGACATTACCATCAACACTAATCCGTTAGTATTACTATAATATTCGATATCTGGTAAGTGAACATACACATCAAAGTTTATTGTGCATTTTTTTCATTTTTATTTCCATTTATTAAAACTTTCTTTTGTTACAAGCTGTCAGAATTGAATTAGTTGATAAATGTTTGTCTTAGTTAGGAAAGACATTTTCAGGATGTGAATGAAAAAAAAAATCAATAGAAACCTTGCAAGGCCATTAACCTAGGTTGTAATAATTTCTTTATGGTATGACAGACTTTATGATAAACAAAATCTTTGTGCACATACATGTACATATTGATTAGTTGAAAACTGAACAATCTAAACCAGAATAGTTTTGTATTAGTGTATAGAAATTTGAGCCAATCAGTATTACTTGTGGACTGAATAAAAATTTCCCAGTTTTTTTTTCGGATCATAAATTAAAATAGTGTAAATCAGTAAATATAGTATTGTTGGAATTATTACACTTATTTGAATAATACACAATATTTTCGAAATAATGGGCTCCAAATCAATTATGGATGTAGTGAGAGATTTACGGAGAGCATCGAATCTTCGAAGAGCATCCATGTTTAACGAAGATGTATGTTATTGTTTTTGTTGAATTAATCGATATATATATATGTATTCTGTAATAAGCTCATTTGAACATTATTTCAATTAATATTCAGTTCAGAAGCTTATTTAGATAGGAATAGGTTGTTGATAAAGCACTGATATCTGAATTCAGGTTAAAAGATAGCTGGTAACAGGCAGACTGACTGTTTGAGTGGTGAAACTCTTAAATTTTTCTTTCAGCTTGAATATATGGTATTTTAAAACGTTTTAAGATTTATACTTTCATATGAGTAAGCCTAACTCAACCTAGATTTTTTTAAAGTGGTAAACATTGGGCGTATCAGTCAAAAGTCTATGTCGTAAATCTTTTAGTAAACAGTTAAAATTTTTTAACTCTTACTCGACCAACATTTCCAGTCTGGCAATGATTAGTCTATCTGCTTTTATCGATTAGCTTTAAAAACATTTTTATTAAGTTTACTAACTTCCAGTCCATTCAATGATGTGCATTTTCGGACATTGATCTTTACTAATAAAGCTTAAACCAATCATTGTTTTAGTGTTTAAAGTCAACTGAAGCTATTGAGATCACTTTAACATCCAGTTATTTTTTTGAGAAACATTAGGAAAAAATTAATTAAAAGTTAGAAGCTGAGGCTGACTACGATATTTTATCCAAGTTAACCTTATAAACTGGCCGCTAAATTACTTAACATGTCATATAATGTTCTTAAGCTCTTTTCTATTCAATGACTAACGTATTTAGCATGCAGTGAACAGATTAACTATTGAACACACAATGAAGTAATAAAAGCTGATGCTTAACCAAGCCAAATTGTGATTACAACTTGTTTCAACCAATGTTGATATGCTAAGTGTTTACTTAATTCAGATGAGATTTTCTGATCAAAAATATCTGCGTTTTAGTTAGAGATCATTATGTTCAAATCTATTTGTTTGGTACATAAATAGCCGACTACTTTTTATATCATCACAACTTGTATTTTCGTGATGATGATGATATTTTTCACAAAATAAAATTTATTAAAAAAGAAGAAACAATCTCTTGTTAACAAAGGACATGACGATAAAAACTTGGAAAATCTACTAACATTTACTATCCGTCAATTTTATGTTAAGAAAAATGACTTGATCTGAAAAGCAATTGTCAAGTCTAAATTCGTAAATATACTTCGATAATGGTTTTAAAATAAAATAATCTCAATGAAAAATCAATGTAATAATATCCATGCTGATATAGTTTGGTAAAAATATGATTTAAGCGCCAACCAAATCACTATTGATGGAGATGACTTGGAGGACGTTAACACCTTTACATATCTTGGCAGCATCATCGACGAGAAAGGTGGATACGATGCAGATGTGAGGGCGCGGATCGGAAAAGCAAGGGCTGCATTTCTACAATTGGAAAACATCTGGAACTCAAAACAACTGTCAACCAACACCATAATCTGAATTTTCAATATAAATGTCAAGAAAGTTCTACTGTATAGGGCAGATACTTCGAGAACTACGAAAGCCATCATCCAGAAGATACAAGTATTTGTTAACAGTTGTCTGCGTAAAATACTCCGGATTCGTTGGGCAGACAGCATCAACAATAATCTACTATGGGAGAGAACAAACCAGATTCCGGCGGAGGAGAAACTCAGGGAGAGGCAGTGGAAGTGGATAGGACACACATTGCGAAAAGCACCCAACTGCGTCACAAGACGAGCCCTCATTTCGAATCCTCAAGGTCAAAGGAAGAGAGAAAGCCCAAGAAACACATTACTCTGAGAAATGGAGACAAATGAGATGAATGAACAAAAATTGGACAAAACTGGAAAAGGAATCCCAGGACAGAGTAGGTTGGAAAATACCGCCGGGCGGCCTATGCTCCATTAGGGGTTACAGGCGTAAGTAAGATAGTAAGTAAATATGATTTAAGTTGAGGTGAGTCACATTAGGTAATAGATAATTTTAAGTTGTAAATATGAAACAGTAATATATTTAAAATTTTATAACTACTATGTTTAATTTTTGATGGATGATAAAAATAATATTAGCTTTTTAAATTTCTGATTTTATTCTTCTAATTACATAAAGTTTTTAATATTAGTGCGATTAAAAAGTTTTAATTTTCCTATGACTTAATCAAAAACAATATACAGAAGTTATCATTTCACTACGATAAAATCATTGATAGACGATTGATCCGCTTTTTAAGAAATTGTATCACCATTATTATGCATCAAGAATAAATAAATATGCACATATTACCCATGAAAGTGTTGTGTTTTATTTTTATGACGATAAGACAGATTATTTGTCGGTAAATTTTGATGGGTTATTCATGAAGTAAAGCTGCTACGCTTCCACAACTGCTGGCTGGAACACGTAATCAGTCAAGTCAGGAACATAAGCTAAACGGTAAATAGGAGAATAAATTAGAATCATGGTTCGAAGTGGGGTACATGAAGTTAGTCAATGGTTAAGGACACAACCATGAGGGTAACGTTGAAATAAAAAATAGCATTCTCTCACCTTTTTTAATCTTGTTAATATTGATCTGTACAAAACCCATTAACAGAATCTGATAAATAGGAAACATGTAATACATAAATGATATATATATCTACACTGATCTACTTAATAATACTTCAGTAAGAATATATACATTAATAGTCTATAAATTAATTCTGGCTGTTACCATTATTTGGTCTTTACTAGATATAATGCGCATTAGCTACCAATTGATTAGAGTTACAAATAACAAACATTTTATATCATGATAAAAAGGTGACTGATTTCACAAGCAGAATGAAAAGGTAATCGATTATTTAATCAATCAACACGACTGAGACAGAATGGACGGACAAGAATAAAGCTATGCAATAGTTGACAGTATATTTTAATATTGTTTTACTACACAGAGATTGATACGATTTAAAAAGGTTGATTTTGTACAGTGTTAGTTTTTCAGTTTTCTTTTCATTAAATCATTCATCTTTTTTCGCTAAACTTTGATACATATTTATTTATCTTCAGTTTTTAATCACACGTTTACCGGAGAAAATTATGCTGCAAATTTTTTCGCATTTAAGTCATCCAGAATTGTGTAATATTGCACGTGTTTGCAAAATGTGGCGTCGTCTAGCATATGATCATTCATTGTGGCAATCACTTAATTTACGACCGGAATATGGTGGGATATTTGTGAGTGCAATTTTAAAATTTCTATTAGAATTGATTTATTTTGAACAAATTTGAAATATTTTCATTGCAAACAATCAGTGAGATTAGTTGGCTAAACTAAAATTTATTTAATTTTGGTTACGTATATTTCATTGGAATATTTGTGTCATATAAGATGAAACTGGTCTCTCATAAAACTCTATAGACAAAGATTAGCTGACAAGTGTAAACTTGTTATAACTTGAATGCTTGAAAATTCTCATGAAGTCAAATCGATTAGGTAGCACTGACTGAATTTAGTTGGATAAAGTGAATTTGTATGTTTATCAAATTTAGGAAGCATTTTCACTATTTTTCCACTGATTGTTTAACATAACATAAAGGTCTGCTACAAATGCTACGTGGATTATCTTTTTTCACCACAATAAAAAGACATTGTGACATTTATTAAAACCACTTAATCTTCTACAATAGTGTTTGTAGGGAAACAGAGATACTGATAAGTTTATTTACAAACATTAATTGAATTCAGTATCTAAATTATATTTTGTCCACAATCTATCTGAATTAAACTTAGCTACACAAATTAAAAAAAAAGTCAATCTACTTATGGTAATCCGAAATGAATAATTGAATAATGAATTAATCATTCAAAAAGGTCAATGATCTTCTCGACACACGTTCAGTTAGTATAGTAAAATCTACCACTTTTAATGTGTATCCTTTGTTGGCTAACGACGGGTTAAATCGAAATAGTTTATTTTGAACATGCAGAATTGTCAGAATCAAGGGTAGAAAAAAGGATAAATAGGCTAAGTATGTAATGGTTAATTAATATATAACTGTGATATCACAATTTTCTTATCAATTTTAACAGATATGAAAAATCGAGTACATACTGTTAACAGACAGCAAATTAGGCAACATATTTTGTTGGGTGATATTGACCAAATATGGTAATACTTTTTTGTCACCATACTTGTTGTAGCTTACTAAAATACACATTTTGTGTATAGTTTGTATGTTTAGTTTAGGATACGAATTAATTACATTTTAATGTTTGATAAAGTAGGGTTTATAACAAGAACATAACTTTTCTTAGGATTCTTTTTTCATTAAATATAAACAATGAATGCCATCTAAAATAGTTTAATGGCTAGATATGAATCCATGTTAAGTATTTAAGTAATTTGTTGCTAAAATACCTTAGCGTTTTGGCACTATTTCATCTAAATTTCTTGCATTTTAACTGCCATCTATGACTATCTGATTCGTTTAGCAGTACATACGGAATCATTTGGGGAATGATACTTGTCATAAAACGCAGTAATACGAATCGGCTTGATTTCTGTTTACCTAGTTATGGTGATTTTTAACAAGTATTGCGTTCACATCACAACTTTAAAAGTGACTCGATAAACATACAAAGAACTCTAATCTCGCATCCTTCAGATGATTGACAAAGTTGTGAACTGAGTCAAAGCAATGCGTAAACTTAGTATGCTTGATACTCTGATTTCAACTTCAGAATTAAAAGATGCTTTATTTCACCAAAATACATCAAGACATTATTTTAAACTTGTTGTTGGCCATTAACAAAGTAGATGTATTCGTTTGGTAGTTAACAGTCTAGCTTCTGGGTTTTACCATTTTGATGAAAGTACAAGAAGATAAAAATGAAAGTGTATTATACTGTTGAGTCTTTTACAGAGAAAAACTGTTAGCCTAATCTCTACATCACCAGCCGACGATCTATTCCATCTAGTACGAATATTTAGTTTTTAAAACCACCAATTAATAACTAATAAGAATCTGTGCTGTTGACTTGCTTTTAGATTTGTGATAACACAACTTTTAACGGTCAAGGTTTGAAGGGGAAAATCCAAACCACTAAACAGTATCTTGAACTGAAGTTGAAAATTGTTTATATTTACCTACCTTATTCAATGAATCAATATTCTGCAGAACTGTTAACCGCATAATCTCTATCATCGACTTGTAATATAATCCATTTATAAATCTACTGTCAAATGAAATAGTTGCTGAAAACATGCCACAATACTATTTTCATTAATTTAATCCTGTTTCAATGGTTAGTAAGTACTTCAATGCTATTCGAAACTTTATAGCCTCTGTAACGTTCTGAAGATAACGAATCGGAATTTATAACAAATTACAAAGAAATAGGCAGTTTCTTTTTGATGACTTAAACTTCATTTAATTCAGTAACTTTTAATATATATTTATTCGAAATAAAAAATTTTTCGTTACAACATATTATCACTGTTTAATGGTTCTCATTTAGTATATCTTATTATTCTTCTATAGATATTGAATACTCCATTCTTATCACAGTGCTTTTGTTTAAAATAAACATGAATTTTTTTAGGTGAGATCAATTGATGAGCTGCTAAATCTTATTCATCATAGATCTGGAAGTGGTTTAAGACACATCGAATTATCCAGTGATTTAGTCACTATACCAGTTTTAGAAGAACTTGGAAATCGATGTCCAAATCTTCGTTATTTAACTCTTGACTTTTCTAATGCTATGCAACTACACGATTTCAATGAATTAGCTTCATTCCCATCATCAATTAAATATTTATGCATTTGTTTAAGTGATGTAATATTTATGGAAGGTTTAATGCGAAAAATTTATTCGTGTTTATCAGCAGTTGAAATTTTGCATTTAATTGGTAAGTTCTCATTGAGCTTATTGAAAAAAATTAAAATATCTCTCAAAATTGAACGAGAATGGAAATATTACTAGTCACATTTTTAAAAAAAATATTTCATAGTTAACCAGTTGGCATGTTTAAAAATTCTCTTTATCAACTGGGGAATAATATCCTAGAACTTGGTTTTCACCAGCTAAGTTATTTCACTAATTTTACTCAGAAATGTGATCCAAGTTCATGTGTACAAAAAAGAATATACACGTCAATCTGTTCTCACGAAAGTAGGCATGGTTGTCTATCGAGAATTTTGACGTTAACAAAAAAATTATTCAAGACATAATCGAGTGAAAGACATTAAAAAATAAATACTGACAGTATTGTGGTGGTGTTTCGTTCTCTGAGCTGGATGTTTTGGTTGTGGAGCTTTCATTGTTCTTCTGAACAACATCATCAGCGCAAACTTCAAATATCAACAAATGAAATAAACATTGTGTATTATTATTGTCATTGGAAATTTTTAACCTAACAGCTATCATGCTTTTGAAGTTATTTAATACCGTTTATGTACGTATTAGTTACTGATTACTTAAATGATAACAATCAAAATCATCAGCAGGTACTTTGAAAACAACGGTTTTTCGAGAATATCTTCATTCACAACTTTCAATAAAGGTATAAAAATCCATATTAGTGATTTGCACTGCATTGATAATTAGCGAATATATGCGTATTTGAATGATTTTTAAAAACTGATGAACCGAACAAGTGGTAACACTAATAAATATTAAGATTATATGGCTATTATTTTTTTAAAAAACTAATGAATATGTAGACTTTGTTTCAACAGAGCAGTATGTTATATATATGTTAATAATAATATCAAGGTAAATTAAACCCACCTAACATGAATATGGATTCATATAACATAATAAATTGAATCGATCTGAAATGATTCAGGTTGTTCCGTTGCTGATATTTCTACTGACATTTGATCTTTCTTAGCTGGCTTATGAGTATCCTATGCAGAATACTTCGATGTATGCATTATGATACACGTTCATATGAAATTAGATAGAATGTGACTAGTAATGAAATCCAGGACGTGTATTTCGTCCTACTTCAGTTTAGTCAGCTAGATGTATCTGAATTCCAGTTTTGATATTCACTCCGGGACTGCAACACTGTATCATTTGTGTTCAAACCCTATCGCGTTATCTAGTTAGCTATGGTGTCCAAGTAGCCCCTTTTTTCTGTATGGAGTTTGAGATTTGATTCAATCTGAAAAACTGGATAACACGATGGTATTAGAAACAAATGGTTCTAAATTTGTGTCACACTGAAATGCAGGTATATCCACCTGAAGATTTTCAAAATGAACGAAACGCGTGTCACATTCTATCTATTCTATGTTGAAAAGAAGAATTTTTAGGAAGCAAAAATATCGAACAAATTATAATGTAATATATATTTTCGAAACTTAATTCATTAGGTACCACATAAATGTAAAAATTAAATACTCACTCTTTTAAACTAGTTACTAATGATAATAAATGATCTAATCTACAAAACGTCGTGTAGTGATACTACGATCTCGATTTCAAACGGATAAAATCTCACCAGTTTCGTTATTCGGAATATGTCTAATATATTCTAGAAACCGTAATTACTTACTTACTTACTTACGCCTGTTACCCCCAATAGAGCATAGGCCGTCCCTCAGTTTTCTCCAACCAACTCTGTCCTGAGTTTCCCTTCCCAGTTCTATCCAATGTTTGTTCATTCCTCTCATATCTTTCTCTATTTCACGGCGTAATGTGTTCCTTGGCCTTCCTCTTTGCGTTTGCCTTGAGGGTTCCATGTGAGGGCTTGTCTTGTGACGCAGTCAGGTGCTTTTCGCAATGTGTGTCCTATCCACTTCCACTGCTTCTTCCTGATTTGCAACTCCACTGGAATCTGGTTTGTTCTCTGCCACAGTACGTTGTTGCTGATGGTGTCTGGCCAACGAATCCGAAATATTTTGCGGAGACAACTGTCAATAAATACTTGTATCTTCTGGATGATGGCTTTGGTAGTTCTCCAAGTTTCCGCTCCATACAGTAGATCTATCTTGACATTTGTATTGAAAATCTTGATTTTGGTTTTGGTTAGAAACCTTAATTACTTGTGAAATTTCTACTAGATATGCTGCTATTGGTTCATTATGAGTGACGGTTGACAATGCAATCAATCGGATATCAGAATGAATACACTGATTTGCGGTTGTCAGGACTCATGCAATAAATTGAATTCGCTCTTTACCATGCTGTATCTAGAAATATAATTCTGTCAATAAGTATTGCTTGTAAAAAAAAATCAATTTTACTGTTCAAAAGACTCATTTCTGTAAGCTAATATTCAATAAGAAAAATCTGATTAAAAACTGAGTTACAGTAGTTTTCTTTTAATTCTTTAAAGGAACATTTGAATTAGCTACAGAGGAAGAAGAAGAAATTTATGAAGTGAGTAAATTGTGAAAATAATTATAAACATTTTATTTTATTCTGGTAATTTTATGGTTGAGTAAAACACTAGTAGTATATGAAGTAACTATTTACGCTTAAGTGCTAAATAATCAGTCTAGATATAAACAAACTGTCTACTCATAAATACAAACAAATAACCAACCATTTATAGGGTTTATTGATGAAAAAGTTTTCAAATAATTTGAAACTTTTCAAACCAAACGGTCAGATATTTCACACTAGGGATGAGATAAATTACTACTCAAATAGATCAAGCACACACCACTATCCACTGTTTATGAGTTATTTAGTGAATCTTGTGAAGGATATTTGCTCAAACAAAATTATTTATTTTTTGAGACTGAAATCAAATGCTTTAGCAGTTGTAAGTTGATGATATACATGAGGTCATCAAAATTATCAGCTAACTGATTTCAGCTTTATCAGATATATCAAACACAATGCAGTAAAGAAAAATTCTGATTGTCACTAAGAGTCTAGTGGAATTATGTAATATGTATGTAGTAGTATGTAGTAGTAGCATGTAGTATGTAGTGGTAGTATGATTTGGAAAGTACGGAATTTTTCAATTTCGCTCTTATTATCATTCGTGTCATTCTCATTGTTGCGGTTATATTGCATCATACAGTACTGTGACAATCCTAAAACATGCCATTGATATTGGTAATAGTTTAAAGGTTTGAACATAGATCGTAGTAAATTAATCATATTTAATAGGTTTTTTGAATGAAAACGGATAAAAGTTATTGAAAATTTACAATAGCTTAATAGTTTGACATTACGTCTTCGCTAACTTATGAGTGGAAATAGTGACTGATGAAACTGAAGGTAAACATATTCTCCATGGTTTACTTATTTTTCAGGTCATCAATATAAGTAAAATTAAAGCTCATACACCTAATTTACGTGTTGTCAATTTATTCGGTATCAATTTCATTGAAGATAGTCATGTGGAATTATTGGCCAGCAATTGTATACATTTGGAATGTGTTGCGCTGAATTTTTGTTTAAATGTTAAAGGTTCATCATTTACATTGTTGATTGCAAATTGCAAAAAGTTGACAACTTTACTTTTAGAACATTGTGGTGAGTGAGATAAATTTTTTTATTCTGGAAATTTTATTTTATATACTGAATTACTAGAGTGTTTTATGGTTCGGCTTAAAACTATGTGTTTTGTTAATTTTAAATTTAGCTTACTGTCTTATGGTAAATGAAGAGTAAGCCTCTCAAATAGTTCGATTCTCACTTATTTTCCAAGTTAGTTAAGCCACGAAACCAAATTGCTTTTGTGTATTTTACACGACGCTTTGATAACACTTATGCTTAGTTTACATTTCAAAGATTATCTAAACGAAAATCTAAGGAATGCTCATAGTTTTTACTCACAAAACTTAGTTGAAGTAATATGAACTTCACTTAAGACATATTTTTAGATACAATTTATTCAGACTGTCTCACATTATTGAGCAAAACCTATCGGATAAAAGTATTAAATACTGAAGGCCTTGATTTAATCAGAATTAGGATGACGCTATGTACATTCTGGACAAAATTTAAAGTGCAGCGATAGGTAACCTGTTTTTAATTATCGGCGGATTAAAAATTGACAACATATGGCTCTTAAAATGCCTAAAATCATTAGGAGCTTATTTAGGAACAGTAAAATAAATTTGAGATTGTGCTTAAGTTAAACTACCAAACATAAGTGCTGTCAAGGGAAATCGTGAATTAGGGTACTTTTTGAAGTCCATTTCAGTGTCAAGAGTGTTTAGTGGGGTTAGATAATAAAAAATGACAAAGCACTGCATCGTTGCCGATGCCGACTCGTGATGAAATCCTGAACCACGACGTAAAGGATTAAACTCAGAACTCCATATTAGGTTTTAATAAATAACTTTTATCCTTTTTCTTTAAGTTGGTTTTAGTAAGTAAAGAAAATTAAGTAGCCCAACTATTATTATGTAAACTTAACCTTTTCCTTTCACTAAAAGTAACTATTTGACATGTTACTTGATTATTGAGATCAGAGCTATTATTCTACTGATAATATACTACTTTTCTGTTGCTGGTTGCTTGATAATTAGGCATCGTTTTCTGATTGATTTATGGGTGGCTTAACATCGTCAGTATATCATACTTTTACTATCCATCGAGTCATTTAAAAAGGTTAGTTAGTTTGCTATGTTATAAGAAATAATTACATTATATGAAAGGTGATCGAAAATGTTGGTAAGTTTCAAAAAAATCACTTAATGCACCAAATTAAAAGTTAACCACAGATGGTATGTGGTTAACAGTGGAATTGAGAATACGTGTTTCGTCCCGTATGAGACTAGTTAGCTGGATGTACCTGCATCCCAGTGTTGATTTTCCCTCTGTAACTCGAGCTCTATTTCTTTTCATTAACTTGTCTACATAGCTACTAAAACCTAATAGTCAGTGACACATTCATAGGATATGAAACTATAAGTAAGGCGGATTCTTTTGATACTTTCAATCATATGTAGAACATATTAGATAGGTAGAGAAAAGTCGATCAAAATTGGCCTGTATTTCAAATAATAATAGGCTACAGAAAAGCGTAGACAATTTTTTAAGCTTTACTTGTACACATACAGAGGATATATTCAAATAATGTCTTGATATTAATACCTAAATGAAGCAAGTCTTTATCCAACATAACTGATCTCATTAAAAAGCATGCAAATTTTGTGGAAAGTATCAATTTAAAGAGTCACTGTACCCGATTAGTCATTCCTACGTAACTAGAGTTTAAAACTTCAGAGTTCTAATAATAATTTATTTCATTACGGGGTTGTGAAGATTGCTAAGTTACACATATGAAATCATGAATCGATCAAAGTTAGACCACCATTAAAAACCAGGAAGCATTGGACGACCGTTTCGTCCTGGTATGGGACTCATCAGCAGTGCACATCCACGATTCCTGCAGCTCGCGTGATTCAAACCCAGGACCTTGAGTCTGGCGCGCGAAACGCCTAACCTCCGGACCAATGAGCAGGTATCCAATGCTGGTAAAGTCTAACTTCAATCAATTCACGGAATTGCGCAACCTAATACACTGTCTTCGGTAGTTACTGTCTACACCCGAACAGGTTGAACTTCACTGGTCGTGGATGCACACTGCCGATGAGTCCCATACCAGGACGAAACGGTCATCTAGTGATTCCAGATTTTTAATGGTGGTCTAACTTTGATCGATTCATGATTTCAAATATTTTATTTGCCTAAACAACAATGGTTTTATAATGGTGTACTTCTGAAAATACTGTTCTTGAACTTTTTTCATTTGTATGTTACTTTAGTTAGTTGACTTCATAATAATAATAATTTTTATAATGATTTATTTACATAAAGGCCTTAAAGATGAATTTATGATGGCCGTACCTTGGGAAAACTCTGGAATCTGTGAACTTGATATAACATCTACAGAATTATCTGCTGAATGCCTTGAAAATTTCTTAACACGTATACCATATTTTACTTACCTAGCAGCCGGTCATACAGATTTTTTTACTGACCATGTAAGTATTTTGGAGATTTCTTGACATAATAATTTACTGTTGGACCGAAATACAACCATTAATGGTTGCACTTATTATATTGAAAGTACTTTCTTCAGTTGATCATGAATCAAGTATTCTAAGTTACTAAACCAATTACTTAATGATTACAAGCATGGAAACGTTGTGGTTGTGTTTCGTTCTTTGAGCTGGATATTTTGGTTGTGAAGCTTTCATTGTTCTTCTGAACAACGACTACTGAAACCATTTGTAATAGGTGTGGCACAAAAACCAACAGAATCACTTCAATAAATCTTATGTAGACCAAAGGACAAAATGACAAAGGAAGAATAACCAAATATCATCTACAAAATAAATTGCTCAGACTATGAAAAACGCTACATAAGACAAAGTGGAGGCCTCTTCAGCTTCGTTTACAAGAACAATCAACAGTCAAACGCCACGACAACTCTTCGCTGCTATCAATACACACCGACATGCATTCGATTGCAACAGTGTGAAAATACTGGATAGGGGGAGGACAAGGAACACTATAGAATTCTTAGAAGCTTGGCACTCAGGTCAATCAGAAATCAACAAACACATCGACATTGACCCAATTTATCAACCAATCGGGAAAATCATGGGTGGCGTAGGATCAAGAAACAGATCAGAAGGGGGAAACAATCAAAACAAAGTTGCAAACAACGACAGGTTTAAGGTCAACAGCAACCAATCAAGATTGAGGTTAGCAGAACAAGCTACAGGTCAAACGTGAAGAAATTCGAATGCCTCACTTCCATCTGAAGTTTGTGCTGATGATGTTGTTCAGAAGAACACTGAAAGCTTCATAACCAAAATATCCAGCTCAGAGAAAGAAACACCACCACAATCATCCACTTGAGCCGCAAATTTTCTCCACCATCTCATGGAATCGTTGAATACTTTTGATTATAACTTTAGACTCCATCGTAGCAGTAATTCCAACAGAAAATAAAATGAAATAGAAGGAATTTAACTAGCAATAGAATCCAGGACAAACATGCTGTCAGATTTTGGACTAGTTAGCAGAATTTTTCTGAATTCCAGTTTTCATATACACTCTGGGACTCCAGTACAATAACATTTGTTTCAAACGCCTTTGCGTTATTCACTTAGCTATTGAATCCAGAAACTGTATTTCATTCAAAATATCAACAAAATGATAACCCAATACATCTCAAATCTAATTAAAACATTTTTATCGTACGTCAAAGCGGTTCAGTACTATGAAAATTTTTGAGCTTCCGACTGAATGTTGTTGTTTCATGCGCTCGCGTTTGTAGATAGACATAATAACGAGAAGCGTAAGCAAAACAAAGCGGAGAAGGAGAGTTGGCTAACTAGATCTGATGAGACGTGGCTAAGAATTTATTGTCAAAGAAAAATAAACTAGACATGTGATAAACAGAGTAAGACATGCAAACGCACTCAAATAAAATCACTCAGGATTATGACGGAATAATTAACAGGATCGGAATGCGAGTGAATAATGACTCTAGAAGAAAAGATTAGCTGGCTCATCCGAAAGCTAAAACAGACCGTGCAGGTTTGACATGATGATGCACCCAACAGCTTTTTACGAACAAGTAAAACTTTAAGAAGTGTTTCACAAACTATATTTTGTTAAAGACTGTGCTTTATATTACTTGACATACTCGTAAGCATTCACTGATATCTGTTTAACAGTGTGTTAATAGTGGCTTTAAAAGGTCAACCAAAATAAATGTAAATGAAGTTGATCATATTTGATTTTGTGAATATGGAAGCTGATTATCCATAAAACTATGAATATTTGTCTTAATTATATTATTCATTCACGTTAAATATGTTTAAACAGTTCTTAATAAAACTATCTGCAATATCGTCACCATTTACAAACGAATCCTAACTTTTAACCCCAAAAAGGTCTTAAGTAGATAGTAGTATTTGAACTAACTAACAATTTTAAATTTCAGCATAATAATTAGACTATCTGTTTTTTAGATACTGAATACGCTTTGTGACAGTGGTAAATTTAAACAAATCAAAGCTATTGATTTGAGTCACACACCAGCACTTGGTGAACAGTCTATAACAAATCTTCTTAAGCTTCATGGCCATCAGTTACATGGTCTTATGCTGCATGGCAAAGCCGCTTTAGCAGAATATTTTTGGACTACTGTCATCCCTTATCTTGGTGCAGTAAGGTATGCATTTAATTCTTTATGACTTCGTAATGTTTCTTTATTTGAGTAGTTTGTGGCAATCAATTTTAAACAAGGCGATAACTCTGGCTTTGGGCTTTTGATAACGAAAAGATCGCCTGGAACTAGGGAATGCCAGATGAATTTTGATTTTGGTCTGGAAATCTTCGGCTTTAACAGAAGTCGTGACCATTAGAGTTTAAATTTGTTCGAGTGTGAAGTAGTGCTCAATGAAGGCTAAGGTTGTGCTAGACTGTGAATTGATTGAAGTTAGACTTTAACACCGTTAGATACCGGCCCACTGGTTCAAAAACTAGGCGTTCGCGCGCAAGACCGAAGTTACTGGGTTTCAGTCCTACGAGGTGCATGAGTCTTGAATGAGAACTACTGATGAGACCCATACCAGGACGAAATGGCCGTCCAATGCTTCAGGTTTCTTATGGCGACCTATCATTGATCAATTCATGACTCCAGATTTGTAAAAAATTTCTAAAATTCCTAACCGGAGTAGTCAACTACGTTTGATGTGAATTGGCTAATAAAAATGGAAGATGGTTTTATCTTGTCAGAAAACGGATCACGGTCGAAAAAACAGACCGCTAAAACCGTTAACATTAATAGGTAGTATAAGTATAGGAAAAACTGTGAAGAGGGAATAGATGTAAGAAATATTTTTTTTATTCTCAATAAGCTGACTGGCGTATCATAAAATTCCCTTATTTTTTAAAAAAAACATTTTAGTTTCGATAGGACTTTTATAAAACAATCTTAATAATTTGGAGCAACTAAACATTAAGTATAATTTACTTCAATCAATAAGAAGTTGGTGGTACTGCAGAATGTAAAAATGTACTTGATCATTATCATTAACGAAGATAGAAAAAATAAAAGACCTTCAAATTTTCTGTACAAAATGGTTATAACGATCTTTCTAAAAAATTATAGGAATGATAGATAAAAAGTTATAATGTCTTTACAAAAAATGACCTTGTCTAGTGACAGTACTTAAAGGAATCGTTTTAAAGTGTGAAGAATTAAAAAAAAGACCGAAAGACAGTATTTGAAAGGTAAAAATGAAGTAACAAAAAATGACTGAACAAAAACTAAAATAGTTCGTGAAATTATTAGGTTTTTGAAAAATAACAACATCACCCAACATTGACAGTTAGATCACTTTAGCTTTTCAAATAACGGTTCACAGTGAATAGATTTTTTTTGAAACCATGAACCGATCTATGTTAGACCACCATTAGAAACCTGGAAGCACTGGACGGCCGTTTCGTCCTGGTATGGGACTCCTCAGCAGTGCGCATCCACGACTCCTGCACCCCGCAGGACTCGAACCCAGGACTTTCGGTATTGTGCGCGAACACACCAACCGGCAGACCACTGAGCCGGTATCTAACGGTGTTAATGTCTAACTTGATCAAATTCACGGAGTTGCGCAACCTCATACACAGTCTACATCCGAACAGGTTGAACTTCACTGGTCACGTCTTCCCACTAGAACTCGGAGAAGATTCCTCACGAAGCTAGTCACTTGTGAGCACAGGTAATTTGCATTACGGGGTTGTGAAGATTGTTAAGTTACACACTTTTGAAACCATGAACCGATCAATGTTAGACCACGATTAGAAAACTGCGGGGTGAAGGAGTCGTGGATGCGCACTGCTGAGGAGTCCCATACCAGCATGAAACGGCCGTCCAGTGCTTCCAGGTTTCTAATGGTGGTCTAACATTGATCGGTTCATGGTTTCAGTGAGTAACCCAACAATCTCCACAACCTCTTAATGCAATCATCAAGTAATACGTGTTGTTCTCTTAAATTTTGCTTCCAGTTTGGTTTTTCCGAAAAGCATTTCTATAATATCATCCAACCACGCCATGTTGTGATTAGCTGTTTATTTTTAAATTTAAAATAATTTTAAACAAAATAATCAGATTGTTTGGTTTTGTTAATTGAATCAAGGGTTTGTGTTCTTGGAGCGTCACATGGTTGGTTTTTCAAATACAACACACGCGTTCATATTGACAAAATTTTGGAAAGTTTTGCTGGATTTTGCCCACATTTAGAAGCATTAGAAATACAATGGGATCCAGATACTATTCGTTTTAGTGACAAAAGTAGAAAGTTCATTGATAGAATTCGGTAAGATTTTCAAAGAAAACATTGAATTATTAAAAAATCTATCTAACATTACAGATAGTAATTAAGTTTTGTTAGAGTTCTATGTTTTAAACAATTTTATTTTATAAATATCTAGCCACTGCTAAGAGCACTTATTGTTTAGAAAAATCCTACATTACTTATTACATTAGTTTAGATAATGAAATATCCTTGTACCATATAAATTCGTCGGTATGAAGGCTTTTTTTAACTCTAATGCTGATTTTATACCATAAATAATTCCGTATTGCTCTGGTTCTCCTAAAGCTCTGGAAGATAGTAAAATCAAATCATTTTCATTTTTGTCAGAAAAATATGTTGCGTGAATATCATACTTAAGATACATCGCATATGAATGAAAGTTTAACTGAGGGAATTTTTCTTAAGTGTCAACAACTATCATGCCAATAAAGCACAACAAGGTCTCTTAGTGTTTGCTCATGTACGTAAATATGACGTTCACTATGTTATGTTTAACAGCTTTAAAACATGAATTCCTATAATCTTCTTTGTGTTAACAAAAAATCTATTCCACTATCAGTATTTTGGGACTATCTATATAGATCTTTGAATTAATTTTAATGGGAAGTCTCTAGGTGGCTCTTATTGTTCCTAAGGATTTTTATTTTTGCCTTGTTAGTAGTCGGGAATGTACTCAGTTAGTTTCTGAAGGCATGTGCTTCCCATGAAATAATACCTTAGTATTTTCTGTACTGACAAGTTGATGACATTTTATAGAGTCAGTAGCAGTAGACTTATAATTAATAATAAATTTCATACTCTTTCAAACAAGTTTTATGACCATTATTGCACAACAGCTCAGTGAATCATGCCCTAGATTTAGAAATCTCATTACAAATATCATCACTTAGATCAAATATACCTATTTAACAAGTCTCAGATAGGACGAACTGCTCATTCTCTTTGACATTATTAGACACTGCCAAAAAATATAAACCTTATGATGACCATTTGGAAGTAAATTAAAAACATTCATTTCTGGTATAAATTAAAGAAGTTGGATACTCTTACACGAAATTCATCTAAAATGTTTTATTATGTGAACAATTAATATCAATCTTATTCTTACTTTTTGAATTTCAGAATCAAATGCCCTCGATTAAAGTCTTTAACTCTTAGTGATGGGAAATATTATGAAATGGTTAAAGGGAATTTCGAAAGAGCAGAATGTCCACGAGTAGTACGCACTACAACAACGTACATTACAAGTATCATTAGCTTACTGAGACGTTATAAAGATTTGAGATTTAATTAGTGCCATAAATTTCGCACAGAATCTTATACAATGCAGAGAAATAATAAAGTAAATATTTATTCAATGAAACAACTCATTAAAAGTAATTACTTAGAATTTTCAATTGGTGACGCAGAAAACTACAAATCTTATAGTGCAACCAATATGAAATAACATCTAAATTTGTATATTGTTAGTTTGTCAATATTTTGAAATCTGTTATCGTGGAACAGACCAATCTGTGCAATCTCACATTTTATAATATGACTTTATATGCAGTTTGTTTTTATTTTCATTTAAGTGTAATGTTTTTCTTCGGAAGTAAATATAACTTTGTATTTTGTAGAAATATATTTTAAATAGGTTTAACACTGAATAAAAATATTTAACAATAAATGTTTATCTTTTACATGTTAGGAAGATTTTATCATCTTCAAAAATTAATAGATATTATTTTGTTTATATTTATGAAAATGGAAAAAATATATAATAAACATAAAATATTTTCCATTATTCGGTAAGGTTATTTAAGTGTACTTATTCACTTCTTACTTGGATTACTTAAATAAATTAGAATAAGATCATGCATTTTTAATCCTTCACAACTTGTCATAAATATCAGTTTCATAGACTAGTTGAAACTTTGAAACTAACACTTGTGTTAGTAGAAGAAATATTCAATTGGATTTGGGTTTTAATTACTTTAGAGTTAACGTCAGAAATCGACGACTTTTCTGTAATAGAAGATTTTAAGTGTTTTTTATATATGATTTTTGAATAATTAAGTAAATGAGGCTAAAAATGTAACACAGTAGTCCTTAATATTAGTAGTTTATCAAGAATCAACAAAATTAATTTTTAGGCTACACTAGGATTTTGAACAAAAAATGTAAACTCTAATGAGATAAAAATAAGTTGTTTCTATGAAGATATGTAAGTTGGATTAGACAGTAGTTTTTACTCACATTACATGTATTGTTCTGCGTTTAATAGTAAAACCTATTGGCCGTAAATTACTTGTGTGCTTCTAACTTCAGAATTTACTTTGTACCCTAAACTTATCTAGTATCGAAAAATCAATCAAAGACGTAACAGCCCTCGTAGGTTTGGTACAAAAATAATAATTTACAGAATGAAGAAAACTGTCAACAGTTAGTCATAATAGATTTCTGTGTCTAGTAGCGAAAGAAACTGCTGAGAAAAGTGAATGATGTTATTGAAAGAAAAATAAAATGCGTGGCATGAATACTTCAAATACGATATTTGAAGAACACGAAGAAGTAATTGCATTCCATTTCTTTCTCTTTCGACTTATACAAGCCAGTAAGATATCAACTGGCGATAGTTCAGCATACTAATGATGATAACAACCGTAATGGCTTTCTTCACTGTTATATATTAAATACAATGTGTAACTCTCAACACGGAATACTTTAACAATTGGCCTTTTTAATGCATATTACTTGCCACCGTGATAGCTCGGATTGTACATTTCAGGATCATTAGAAGCATTAGCTTTTAACACGTGTAATCAGTAGTCACTGAAGGGCGGATAAGATCTAAAGTAACAGCACACAAGTTTAGCTGGGCACTTCACACCATGAGAGAACACAAATTGGTAGTCAAGGAATCTTAAGATGTCACATGCGTCACAGGAATGTGTTTCCATTAATAACAGAATGTAATTAGTCCAGGATTATGTTTTGGCTCAACTGTTTTAGCAAATGCTTCAGGAACCGATAAGTATTTTCAAGCCCTATATATCCGTGTTATTTGTAATAGTACTTTAAACATTATAAGTAGTGTTAAGTTTACTCCGTTTAGTTTAATATTGCTCCAGACTTATAATATGCACATAGTTTGATCATATTTTGATCTCCTGATCTCGGTTTGGTTGTTAGTTTTGACTGAATAAAATTACTTACTGTCGTTAGACGAATCCGGTCCAGAGTAAATGACATTTTCAGTTGAGATTCCCTTGGAAGTACTTTTTATCTGCCTGTAACCTCAATGTGGCATATACCTCTCACCCACATGTCAGTCTAAATATCTGCCGTATTAAACTAAAATATCTGAATAAACTCAAAAACAGTACTTCATGTTTTCTCAGTCCTAATGCTCAAGCATCTGATATTTGTATTTTGATATGTTTAACACTCAGATAAGGTTGCTTCTTAGCAACAGTGTAGATTTGGAGATTTACAAGTGAGATAGTCTTAAACCGTTCGATTACTGAATAAGCTTTATCTCAATTTTCTAAAGCTCTTAAATTTGTTGGGTTTTCCCACCTTAATTTCCATCTGCAGGAATCTAGACTGATTTTCAATAAAGTATGCACTGGAGAATTAGAAGTTGCATGAGTTTGTTAGACTGACTGAATATCAAGAAAGCACCATGTGCCTTTGTGAGTCTTCTCATATTTTTTATATAGATGGATGTGAATACATTTGGGACTGAATGAATTATACTCAATTATACCCTGCCTTACATAATTTTACTAGCCAACGTAGCCACTCGACTGCTCTAATTCTAATCGGTTGACAGTTGTTTGTACGTTTGTATCCCCATTGATTTGAATAAGTACGTTTTAGTTCAGGGCAGTAGGGTTTCTGGATACCAGTAGCTATCACGTTACCAGGCCGGAGATCATTTAGTCACAATATGGAGAAGAATAGGGAGAAAAGTTTAATGCTAACATGAAGAAGATTTCAGAACTAAGTAAACAGATGGATAAATAAGTTAATTAATTGACAGTGAAGATTGTACGAGAGGACCAAAGTGTTAGCAAGGGGTAGGAGAAGGAGATTATGAGCGAGTTAGATTAAGCTAGCAATCTGAGGAGATGGCAGTGATAACAACTAGCAGATCTGAAGACATGCACCAAGCATCACTAATCCGCGATGGAGATGATAATCTGTATGTGAGTACGAGTTTATCAAGGTTCTTCTTAAAGCTGTTCACTAAAGGGGTTTTGTCACCTTGGATGGGATAGCATTCAAAGTTGCAACAACTCTTAATGAGAAGTGTGCAAGAGACTGGGTGTATTCTCTTCGATGCACAATTTCTCGAGGATCACCTCGATGGGCATAGTGGTAGTGCTTCTATGAGCTGCTAACTTAGAGATGGTTTGGCGTTTTTGATAAGTTTTGCACCATTCTATCAGGTCACTTCTAAATCTCCTGCAGCTCAGAGAGACTAATACCAACTGCGAGAGTCTATCAACGTAAGTTTAATTTTCAATCCATATCACCCGTTTCGTTGCTCATCTTTGCACTCGATACAGGAGATTTATTTCTCTTTAAAGGGAAAGGGGAGTGACGACGTTGTGAACCTTAAGATGTGGGAGCGTGTTTGCCTTAAGAGACCGTAAGAATGATTCTTTTGTGATAGCGCCAAGTTGTCTGAGCATAAAGTAAAGAGTTGCATTAGCCTTTGTGGCGTCCACAGTATAGTCCGAACTGCTATGGAAGCTTACAGTATTTATTAAACCGAGTTGTCGCTCTGAGGAGACATTGGGGAGCGGACTGTGTAAGTCCTTTGTGTCAAGTGGGGCAGAATGTTTATAACGTGACATTTCGTCTGGTTTAGTTTTTATGCCGTTTTTCACTTCATATTATTCAACAGATATAAGGTCTTTTATAACCTCAGTTGAATCAGCTTTATCGAATAGCTGTTGAAGATAATGGTTCATTATTAACGACGAACCATCTACGCGTCCCATAAAACTTACACAGACGTTAACAGACTAGGTTTTTGTGGAGAAATATATTATATATATGTATATATATATTTAATATTTCATGAGACTTTTGACTAATCACTAGTTTAGTACTACATAAAAGAGTGCAATTTTCACCGTTGACTTCAATTCAATCATCTATCGTTGTAAACATATTTTTTCATGAACATGGTACTGCAGAGCACATCATTTGGTAAGATAAAAAAGCAAATAAGTTTAAAGTTGAGACTAAAATTGAGGTCTGTCGACCAAAATAAAAGTTCTAGACTAGTCGCAAACATCTACCATCCGATGGAAAATGTGCTGTCAATTGACGGACGCATATCTAGTCCCACCTATGTATGGATGATGAGAGCACTGTTAAATAAACTAAGTTACATTCCTTCATGATTATTAAATATACGATAAATATAAGATCTGACCGCTAGATCCTATATTCATACTCTGGTATGAGTGTTCACCTGTGTATGTTTAAAACAGATTTCTTTGTGACCGGCTCGGACAGTCCTCGACCATAGGTGGTGAAACAAGCTTGTTCTACTTAGCTCAGAGTGAAAACATGAACCAATCAATTGTGGTTGTATTTTCAATCAACTCACAGATTGTAAGGTTCCAGATATTTAATGGCGTCCGATGGATGGTGGTTTAGCCGCTTGACTGCACTAACACAAACAAATGTCATCCGATTACGATTAGTGTAGTCGAGTGGCTGGACCAATATTCGTTGGACACTATCAGATACCTGTAACAGTATTGAAAGAGCAAGGATCGAGAGCAAAAAATTAATTGGCGTATACTAGCTGGTGATAATGATATTGGATATTGGCCTAGACTGAAAATTGTCGCTAAATTTAAAATGCGGATGTGTTTCTGTCTGAATTAGTATCATCTGGTATGATGCTGAAGCCTGTGATGTTGATCGTAGTTCTCGTATTAAACATAATTTTTCATGCGGCTCATGGTGTTGTCTACAGCCAAATAGAAGGTTTAACCGTCCTTAATCCTGACAACTTTGACAACAAAACATCACAAGGAAACTGGCTTGTGATTTTCTATCGCAAGTCTTGTGGACACTGTATAAGTTACTCTCAACCATTTTCAGAGTTTTGCTCGTCTATAAAGAGTAACTTAATATTCATGATGGTTATATTGATTAATTGAAGATTGGAATTGGGCGATTAATCTAGGGTCTGTGGATTGTGAAGAAGAAATCAATAGCCCATTATGTAATCGTTTCAATGTGCATGAAGTTCCCACCTTAAAGGTATGGTATTTTGCGTAATTGCTTCGTAGTTCCTGTCCATGAAAAACGGTAGACAAATGTCGGAACTAATACCATCCGAAAGAAACGTCATGAAACTGCGAAAAATCATCGCTTCTCATCTAGTGAACATTCCTAACCTCCGGCTCTCGAAGTAAGTGAAGTGCGCTAAATTTCACTTGTTGCAGAGAACTGGCAGTTAACGATCCAATAGTCGTTACAGGTAGTGATTCCGAAGTAAACGCTCTGGTGAGTTACTAGTCTATTTGAGAATGCTTCGTTTACTGTCTAACTCAGACTCGTAATTCATTGGTTGCGTATGACATAGAAGAGCGAAACACTGCAAATAATCATTATGATGTCTGTCAAACAAAGTTTTCTCATAGTCTTTCCATACCTCAGTAAAGATAGTAGGTCAGTTGACCTATGTTAATCTCAGCCGAGATCCATTTTCTCCTTGAATGTGCTCACTGATGAATCTTACGCTGCCTGTTCAAATGGACTCTATAGATTTTTATTTGATTTCGATTCTCGTACCTTCGTGAGATAGCCTCAGAGGTCATTAGACCCGGAATAATTAGAAAATAAAGATATATTAACATACAGTCAGTATCTAGCATTAATATTAAGTGCAACATAGTGAAATACCACGGAAAAGGATCTCACATTGTAATGCCTTAACACTAAGCAACGATGAACGAAATGCAGAGAATCTTAATCGCCTACTGAATTAGTTATTCAACGAAATTTTCTGATTGAAATTTATTTAGTTCTCACAACGCTTGGTCTCTAATTTAGGAGCTATATTTTGTTTAATTATTGCATATCTTTGCTGTTTTTTCACTCACTAGTATGATGGTGGATAGGAGTTGTAGTTGCGACAGTGTTCACTTTCCCGACTTAGTTGTTTTTACGGCATACTATTATATGATGTTTATTATCGTATTGAATACTCTAAAGTTGATAGGAAGTCATGTTTATAAATAAATCAGCACCTGATATAGATATACAACGGTTCGATTACTAAATTTTTTCTAATTACTGTAATACAAAATAAACAAGGTGAAGAGCAAAGGGGCAGAATCAATAAATTCAATAATTAGTAAAGTTGCAGAATACAAAACGCGAAGTAAAGATAAAGAATAAATTCATTTTCTGTTCACGGGCCTCTTTGTTGACTACCAGTTAGTTAAAGACATAGAATTACTGTTTTCAAACTTTTTCTGGTTAGGTGGCCGTAACAGACATCACGCACGCTAAATAATTACTGGTTTTAGTTTCCAGTAGGACAGGAGTCATTACAACTGTGATAATGTTCAGAAGAACAGTGGTAGTGAATATTATGAAGCGACTTCATGGAATCATTTGCACGAACACAGACCTATGAAGAGTATGCATGATTCTTAACCTTAAGTCGATGAATTAGACTGTGTCTGTTTTATCTGGACAAAGGTCTTATTCTCAGTTTTTAGCTTGCGATGCTGCACACCGAAATCAAACAAGATAATAATATTTTAGACTTTTTATATCTCATTCTTGGTAGACAGGTTTCGGTTTCTATGTTGTACGTCCCCATATAGTTCTTTGGTGTGATCAATTTCTTTTTTTTTCATTTTTTTAGCTAATGCTGGATTACAGTCTCCCTTTAAAACGTGAGATCCATAGTGTTACAAAACCAGGCTTAAAGGAAATCGATGTCACGAATCCTCTTTCTGGGGAAGTGATTGCTAAGTGAGCAAACTTTTCGTACATATTCACAGTTGGTTTGGTATAAAAATCTTAAACTCTTAGTGTTCGCCACAAATACCTGAGTTGTACATAGCGAACGCTGTGCCAGAACCTTTAATATAATAATCAAAGTTTGAAAATGGTGACAATTTTTTACTGAAGTAATAGCAAATTGTAGCTGTGTACCGCGAATTAACCAAGTTAAATCGCTCGACAGCCAGAAGTCAAAAGACCTGTTTTGGCTGGGACTAGAGGTATATTTGTTGGTGGTCTCGTGATATCGAAAGAATATCAAGATCTAAACAAACATTACAGGCGAGAATACCGAGGCAACGTGAGTAATGTCAGGGTCACGTGATCAGGAAGGTCATGCTTTTTGGTACAGATAAACAACGGAGCACAGTAAAACAATCACTGGTACAAGTGGTTATAATAATGAATGTTGACATTAAACCAATCACATGTTCTTCCTAAAATAAGAGTCACTGCAAAGTACAAATATGTCGATAATGCAAAACTCACTGCGATTCTGTGTAAACCTAGCATTAATCGACGAGTGGTAAATTACTGGTGGACAGAACATTTAATTTATTGACCCATAAAAACGCAGAATTTATTGCTGGGTGTCTTTTCAGTGCTGCTCAATTTTTTTTTGCTTGCAGGTGCCAAAACAGCGATATCATAACACAAATTCTGACGAAATTCCAAATAATATATACCTGTGATTAAAAGACTCTGGAGTACAAGTCAATAGAGAATACTGGGTACTTACAAGCCTCTAAGACTACTTATAGTCCTACAAAATAAGACTTTGAAAATATGAAAATCTTAAGGAATCAGTTGTCAAATATTCATTTTTAGCTTTTGCTTTCCCGTATTTCAACTGTAGTTGGATCTCGTTTGCAAATGTGACAGTGATCTAACGTATCTTCCTAATTTAAATATTTAGGACTACAAATACTTTAGTTCATACGAATTTAGCGATTAGGCAAATATGTATCCACAAAACCAGTCTTTCTAATGTTAATGTACTTTAAGTCTAAATTTTTGACTGGTAAGAATCTGTAATTTCTTCGGTACCAGCTAGTAGTCAGGTTTACTTTCTTATATTTCGTGATTCAGTTAATTATTTGAAATCAAACATAAAGTTTCATATCTTTAGACAGTTGGCCAATATAATATGCAAAGTCATCCAATTATAGTTTAGTTTATTTTGCGTCTACTATCTTGTCGATAGTCTAATGTCCCGAAATCGACCAGCTACTCAAATAACCAGTCATGTCAACCCTGAGCTGGAAACTGCGTTTCTCCTGATCCATTATTCCCACTTGTTCTCTACCACATGTCTTGAGTTCGAAAGCAACAACAAGCCCCCACTACATTTATATTTTAAGCAGATCTGATCTATTTACAGATATACTGGATTGCAGTACAGCAAAACAAACATACACAAACAGGCAGAAAGTGGCTGTGAAAAGGGGAGATTGTAAGTACTAGACTGGAAATAAAGTAGGAATAGTGAGTCGTATAACAGTAGTTAATAGATGATCTGAAAGCTTATGATAAATGTAATATATAGTAATCATACGAAGAACTGCAATTAATTTCAATTTGGAAAATCATTTACAACTTTTTTGATTTTCCATCAGTCGTAAAACTAATTTATTATTTCCATCTTTTTTTACTATATTTCACAAAGTTGAGGCAGTGTGCTATTAGGAAGCTAGTTAAATATATTTCTTATCCTGAAAGCTTTTACCGGTTTCTTGTCTTATATTGATCGTTACTGATCTTACTAGGGGTTCTGAGGAACAAGTTAGGATGGTACTCCAACGGATGTCAGGAGGCAGACCAAAGATGGAACAAAACAGCCAAACAGAAATGTAAGTTCTTAACTATTTCTAACCATGAAAACCTTAAATTTCCAATCATATGTCCATGAAAAATCGATTTCGTCTGATAAAGTATGTTGGTAGAATAAAATGGAATACGTTCCTTATTTCATATCTCAAAGTAACTTTGATACAGCTGATCTGAAACTCTATTACATCGGATAACAACTTTCAGTGTTATTCAGCAAGTCAGTCATACACATTATAGAGCACGTATGTGACATGTTTCAAGTTGTCTAGGCTTTTCTCAGAGCAGTAGGGGTAAGAACAATAGTAATGATAATAGCGAAAATTAAACGTAGAAGGTATAATTAGGAAGAGAAATGTTGATTAGTACGGGGAATCTTCATAAGATAATTTAAAGACAGGATATAAAATAGGAAAAATTTCGGTTTATATGAGAACGTTAATAAAGTCGAAACTCTAAACAGAGAAGTTTTTCGGTGTGAATTTCTGTGAGAAAAAATTCATCAAAAGCTATTTATGCCTGTCAAAAGTTCTGATTAGCTGGCTTGTGGATTGTTCGATCGCTGGTTTTCAGTATGTCTGAAATAATTAAGCTTTTTGAAGTAACATTAGTTCTAACAAATTATTTAAACAAAGTCAGAATGTAAAGAGTCAGATTTGGATTTAATATCTAATTCAAGTATTTGAAAGTAATCGATCAGAGTAAATCATAAAAAGGTCAACATGAACTGGTAACATGTAACACAGAACAAGGAACTATATATATATATATATATATATATATATATATATATATATATATATATATATATATATATATATATATATATATATATATATATATATAAATGAAAACTTTTTGTATGTAGCTAATCACAAGTCAAGTAAACAGTGTAAGTAATAGAATAATCATCAATAGGTGTTTCAAGGGTAATAGGTCTGAAATATAACCAATTTTTCAGGTATTTTATTGTTCTTTAATAGGATTTTTAGTTAGTTATCGTGAAACTAACTTAATGTTTTCTGAAGTAACTTGAAAGTTGTTTCATGTCAAAAAAGTGATTTGTCATTCTCTTTTATGGCCTTTATACCTGTAACTTAGTCGTATACATTATGGAAATATTTTTTTATACAACCACTGTACATAATATTATTACAGTAATAATGAAAATATTTTGTTACAGGGATGTTATAACACCAACCCAAATTAAATACCCACCGGTTTACGCAGTTGATGTCTTTCGATCACTAAGCATGTTACTTCAGTCTGATGTTGGTGCACGAGATAAAATTGAAGGACCGGCTCTAGAAGCTCTAAAAGAATTTCTAGACATGTTATATGAAGTAGGTTTTGAGTCTAAAACAGTTTTGTTTATAATAATTATGAACTAATTTTATCAAAACAATTTTGAATTTTATTAAGAGTTTTTCTTTTGGAATTTTCGCATTTGAAAATGCACAAAAATGCATTCGTTTTAACATTTCAGAATTTTTTAATACTTATTTACTTCATTCCATTTATCCTCATTAGTAATAGTATGAAGTACATGGCTTAGTACTAGATAACTGAAGCTATTTTTTCTAGATCTTAAGAAGCTGGAAAGAAATCCAGAAATAAATAAGTTTATCTTATTATGCCTGGTCCATTGTTCTTGCATCAACCAAATTTATTGAAAGTAGTTTGTGGAATGACTACCATAGAGATAAAATAATGTGTGGTTATTTTTTTTTTGATGTATGTATGAATCTTCGATAAGAGATAACAGTACAACAATATAGTATTTTACGATGATTTCTGGTCGTTTTTCGCTTCAAAGAACAGAAAATTAAAAATAGGTAGTAAGGCACCTTCATTGAATCAAATATTTTGTGTTTCAAACAATTCAGTGTATCAGTCATTGATTTTAACGTTAATGAAATAAGATTATAGACTTAAAGATACAATAATCACAACAAAAACAGCATAATTTCTTCTGAAAATTTCTTTCTAAGCTCTAACTTCCAACTTATTTATTTCTTTTATCCGTCACGGTGATATGTACCACAGGTGATATGTGTATATAGCTTTGGACGGTTAGAATTATATACCATACAAAAATGGTGCATTTATATGCAGCCTTTAATCACGAAGTTAATGAGAAGAAACTGCTTAAAAATGTCAGATGTTGCGTTTTAATTAAACATTTGGTGATCTGTTTTAATTTAATTTCAATAACTTAAGATTCGGACAAAACCAAAGAACCAAAATTTCCTTAAAGATTTTAGTGATTAACAGTGCACAAGGTTTACATAGTTCTGTATGAGTATTGATGATCTGAAATAAACCTTCTCTTGTATAACTTAATTTTTATTGAAATACTTTGTCAATTAATCTCTTGAGAATAATCATTAACACTGTGCATGCACTTATAAATCATCACATTCCTATTAGATAATAGAAATTTAAAAAAGTCATACTACTTTTTAGTTCTTACACTTTTTTCACTATGTTAATGCAAGAGAATTTCTTTTAACCATTAACTTAAGTGATGTGTACAATTCCAATCTATTACTCTGCTTTATTTAAGATTTTGAAATTAGTGTAAGACTAATATTTTTTATCTTCATTATTTTTCAAGATGAACAGAATTTCTCCTATAGTCGTTCATAACTAATTTTTTCCTTATTTCTGTTCAGGATGAAGTTATATCACAGTATATTTAATTATTGCCAGCCCAGTTTATTCTTTAATTATGTTACTCTGATTTGTGACAACCTTTTCCAAAATGAAACTGAATAAGTAGTAGTTCATACAGAGCTTTTAAATAATTTACTTGAAATTCATTAAAGCAATAGGTATTTTATAATCTATTTTGACAGTTAGTTAGTATTACTAATACTGTTTGTTCAATGTCATGGTACATGGCTGAACAGCTAAGTGATAGTGATATTTTTACAACTGTACAAAATGTGAATATAACAAGCATAAGTTTCTATGGATTAAATAATATGTAGTAATTCCAATAGTTTTACTTTTTGAACAATTCCATTGAAACATTTCTTGAAGGAAATATCATATGTTACACGTTACTACTACTACTACTACTATTACTACTACTACTGCTTCTAATTGGACTACTGATCATACATTTGACCATGAATGAATTATTAACAACATCCAAGGTTGAATGAAACAGTATTTTAATCAGCAATTTTGAAGTGATCAGCTTCATTGATTCAATAATATTCTGTTAGAAGATAAATTTATTTCTTCATAGATCAACTGGCACAGGTGTTTAGGAAGTAATGAATTTTCGTTTTCATCACAAAAATCTTTCATCTAACAACAAATTCTTCTGTTATCAGTGTAGTTGATTTAATCACAGTGTGAAACTATTTACCATTTCTTTTTGTTCAGCCATATAATTGACTTTCTCAAAATAGTTGATTATACATATAGGCCATTTGTAATTTAACCATTGTTTGAAAAGTTCAAACAGAATATGATTTGGAATCATAAAATACTTCCGACGATTTATGAAATGAATTTTTATTGAGACAAATATTTAAATATGAAAAGCTGGTCAATCATATTTATAGTTATAAAAGTTTTGAAATACCAATTGTCATAAAATCTTCATTCATAATCTTTCATACAGTTTTTGCATACTGTATTCAAAGGTCTTATTTATAGCTAGATTTACTTTAAATAGTTATTTTCTTGTATCTATGGTAATCGATTAATTTATGAAAATTAACGATACAGGTTTTAAGTTTAATGAATGGTTTTTTTACAAATACATACAGTTTTTATTGTATATAATAATGACTGATCAAAATCGACTAATTAATTATAATTATTTTCATAAGATGATATTTTTATGTAAACTTTTTACAATACTAACAATAAATTGTTTAACTTGTCATCAATATGGTGGTATTATCACAATTATGTTAGGACTACTGACCACTTGTGTAACAATTACCGATTCTTATTTGTTGAACAGATGTTGTTTAAATCCAGAAGATGTATATTCAGCCTGTGTGTATACTTCGGTCCACGACTGGATATTATAGACCTCCTATCTATCCTCCTAATTCCTTTTGTGTTTATATCTTTCATGGTCTACACATTAATCTTTTCTGATTCACATGAATTTCTTATCATAAATAACTTGGAAACACCTGTCTTATTTTAGGTTATATTCACAACGCTATTATTATCATTATAATAATATCATTATTATTATCTTTATTAACGAGGCGAAATTCTCCTACCATGCATTTTATTCACGCAATTTATTGTATTACTATCATTTAATGATAACCCTACAAAGTACAACGAATCTTTCTCAACTCTATTAAAAGACCTTTCAAGTTTACAAGCAACATGATCTTGAAGTATTGATGCCCTAATGCATGCAAAAGTTCACCATTTTAAAGATAAAACACTGTCTACTTCGTTAACGCATACCTTATTCTGCTTATCTAAAACAGCAAAATTATTATGGACTTATAATCACAGAGCCGAATGATGAAGCTATTGAAACGATTGTTTGCTCAAATCTAACACCTTGTAAGCGTTCAAAGTCATCTTCTATAAGATAAGGAGAAAATCGCCAAAGGCAGTTGGTTACCGCCTTATTAGCATTATCGAAGCACTTGCAATACATCTGGAAAAACCAGGCTTATGTGCACAGAACAAACTTGTAAAACTGCTTCTTGTACCATGGTATTAATCTTTCTTTAAGAAATATTCCCGTTTTCCTTATGTCGTGACCATTGAACTCCCTTCCTTCTTCTATATAGGCTTTTTAACCCAAACTGATTTGATTCTGTGAGCCGTAAAAACATTCTTATTACTCCCCATGATAAAAAAACCTTCATCTAATTTGTTTCACAGTTACGACGTTTAAAAAAATTTTTATTATCTATATTTTAATTATTATCTCTATGTGTAAAAGGTACATATTTACGACTGTAGAGTTTTGAAAATAAGTTCTCCGAAAAGAGAACTCTTCGCTAAACAAAGCTTTTTCATTTTACGTCTAAGTGGGTTTATTCCGTATACAAATATTGTTTATTTTTAAATTCATATAGATAAGTGTGAATTACTCCCATGTAAGATATTTAGTTAAATCATATTAGTCTATCAAATGCGTCAAATTATCAAATTTCAAGTCAAATAAAAGTTTTATTTCCTCATTCAGGCTTCGATATATATATATATATATCATTTAATAGGGAATAATTTTGTGGCAATTAAATCTAAGTTATGCTGTTTTCGAAATCCAAATAGGGGTAAAAAAAATTATTTACTACAACAGGCAAGATTGATAGGTTTTATCTGAATGACCATCCTTTGTTTCATTGAATAATATTCATGGATTATATAAAGTCTTGCACACGATTTAACTCCGGGAAATGGAAGTAAACTATGCTGCATTTTCATCACAGAAAGTTTTACTCGTACGTAATAAACTACATAAAATTGTGCGTTTCATCTTATTAATTTCTAGCAAGTGCTAAGCAATGTTTCAGTCCAGAAGTAAATAAATATTTTTGCTTCAGGCAACAATGAATCAAAATGTATTGCATTCATTCGTTTTTTTTTTAAATTTGGAAGAATTTTCACAATGTCAATATTTATCATAACACAAGGCTTAATATATCCTTTTATTTATCTATTTAAATTATTCCAATCTCTGTGAATTCAAGATTCTTCCAGCTTCTCAGGAATACAAAGCACAGCTCTCTGAAATTTCTGTTTGGTTAAATTCAAAAACGAGTATAACGGGCCAAGAATGGGTTGCATATCTTGAAGAAATCAAAGTACGTTCTGTTTACATGCCTTCATTTTCAGCTTAGATATTATATCTGTTGTTAGATAGAATGCTATAGTAACTTGTATACAGAAAAACTCTACTTCAAAGGTAAACTAGATACATATTTATAAAGGGAAAAATTTTGTTTGCTTTGTATCATATACATTTATTGAATAACATAATGATATGATTTATTACTAATTTTCTAATGAATCTCGTCCATAAATTATCTCTTGTATTAGAAATAAAATACACTGACGGTTGTATTAGTCACATGTACCTGATAGATCAATAATATGTTATTTCACGTTGATGTCAGCATAAATATAGTAATTTCATTAGTTATGAAGTAAATATTAGAGAAGTCTGCTCACATCTGAGAATTTAGTTATAGTATAGTTTAAGTCTTAAATTACAACATTTTTATGTTAATATTTATGGAAGAAAAACAGTCTGTGCATTTATCAACAAAAACATTCTTCCATCTTCTCATTAGAAGTTATTTCACTAGAATAAGCGAATGTTATATATTAGCAGAGAAAAATAGCTCAGACTTCATTAAAGTTTGGAATTTTTGTATTGTGATATATAATCAGTTTTGTAAAAATTATGTAGGCCAAATAACAAAATCAATTCTCTGACATAACTATACTGTCCAAAATTGATTTTATACTAAATGACTTGATTGTTTATCTCTACAAATGAATGCAATTCAGATCATTTTTATTTGACTTAGGCCAAATAAAATGTTAGCTTAGTTATTTAAATTTGATTAACATCACATAAACGTACCAAACGTCTTATGCTTGAACTGTATGGTTACTTTTATATTATTTTGATATTCTGCACTGGAATCTAGGATTTCTGATTTATCCTAACTAGTATTGATTTTCTAGGCAAATGTCAAAGCAGATGATATGGCTATGCAACACAAATATTCAATAGTAAAACGAGTTACATCTTCTAGACAGTAGCAGACGAAATCCACAAGATTTCTTTGCAGTTACAAAATTTCGATTTCTCTTATTTATAACATGAATTTCATCTGAGTTATTCTTTTTATTTACGAAATTTATTTACTGTCTTTTCTTTTTAAAATCTCTGTCAGTTACCTTTATATAAAGGACCATTTATGGCGTGTAATGGAAGCAAACCACATTATCGAGGATATCCATGCGGTTTATGGACTTTGTTTCATTCATTAACCGTAGAACAATACCTGTTATCATCTTCTAGCTCAGGTTGTTTTCTCAGCTGTTTTTTTAAAGCAAAAATTTATTTACTGTCGTAAAAGTTTATGTTATTAGTTTAATATCTTTTTCATTATTACCTTTGTCAGTAGTTTTCTTTGAAATCACTGGACAAATGTTACGAATTTTTTGGTTATTTATGTCTATAGATCTAACATCTTTTTACATAAGTTAAGTTTACCCAACCAGATAGCAAAGTGAAGTAATATTGTACACGTAATGATCCTCTCTTTCAAAAAATTATACGAATATAACTCACTTGCTAGAAGGATATTTATTTATTTGGCTAGGAGTTGTACACATATAATATGAGAACTGGTTGTACAAAACTTACGTCGTTCAAACTAAAGTAGATAAAATATATTTTAAACTCTCATTATCTGTGCTTAAAAATCATTTGCTTTATTGAATTTCTGATTAAGTCTTTTTAAACATGTGAGTCGATTTTAATATCCATGTCTACTGCATTAAGGTGAATATTCAGAACAGAGCACCATTATTGATTATCATATAAAAAAGGACGTGGCTAAAACTTACAAATTATTGAGAGGTTTAGTTTGTTTTAATTTCTTATTCAGTTAGTATCCTGATAGAGGTAGCAGAAATTAACCATAATATGTATATACCATACTGTTTCTGACTAATTCGAATTATTTTACTCAATTATAACTTTTATTAAGAGTAGTGTAGTCTAGTACTTGAAAAGGTAATAATACTCTTTGTGATGAATTCTAAGCAATTCTTAGTAAACTTAAATGAAATAGGTGTTTTTGATAGGTTTCACTAGGTATAAATATTTCTTACAAAGTATGTTATTCTCTCGTGAATAATTTATTTTTCTCAAAATGCAATAGTCGAAATGTTCATTATCTTTCTGTTTCAGACCGTCAGGTTGATTCAGTCGCGCATGCTTTAGGTCGTTTCATACCTCGATTTTTTTCATGTACATACTGCGCATTTCACTTCGCACTAAATACAGCGAATTTAGCCAGACCAGGGGAATCTATCCTCCCAGAAAATCGTAACACTCCTAGTCCAGAGGAATTCGTATTTGACGAATCAGTTATTCCCACTTTACCTAAAGCTCCAGAAACTCCCAGAGATACTGTATTATGGCTGAATGCGATACATAATCGTGTAAATAAACGTTTAGCTGGTACACCGTCGGAAGATCCAACTGCACCCAAAATCCAATTCCCACCACCGTATTTATGTCCTACCTGTTGGTCACAAAATTCGGAAGGTGAACTGGAACTGGGTAAGACTCCAGAGACTGAAGAATCATTATTTCAATTTCTTGTTGAACGATATCGTGCATCATCTTGGAAGTATTTGGAATTACCTACAGTATTCATAACTAATGCTGTGTAAGTTTCATTGTTACTTTACTTTTGTGATAGTTTAGCTATCTATATCGTAATATTGAATCTATACTTATAAATAAGTTGTCCAATGATCATTATTATTATGTGACTTAGTTTTTAACATCATACTCATAAATATTACTTTTCACACTAATTTTACGAACACTAAATAACACTACTTTTTCAATGGTTGACTATAGATTATTATTATTATTGTTATTTTGTAGTAACCAACTGCGGATTAATTTAAACTTTAAATTGAGTTTTATTTTACTAATAAACAGTTGAATTTCAAATAACATTTTGTGATATTCATTACAATATTGTGAAGTGTTAGCTTGCATGTTTTAGTTATCTAGATGAATGATTGATATTTTGTTATTTTTATAAATAAGCAACTGTGATTCAGCGACAAGCCTGGCGTTTTCTAAAATGCATTATAACAACATTAGCGTTTTGTTGATAACTATTCCTTTACACTTGAGATTGAGTCTATAAACTTTCTGAACTACTAATTAATTACCTTTTGTTCAAGGAGTAAATTTTTGAACAGAGATATGAGAAGTCATATTTTGTGAGATATTACCATTTTATGCTTTCTCGTCAGTCACATACAAGTAAATTTTTATCAGAAACGTATGTTGGTGCTTTCGTGATCGATACTAAACAGCCACTGGTCCGTCTTATCAAGAATACTCAGATTATTTATCATTAAATTTTAGAGTATATTGACTTATTAGTTTTGAGCATTTCTACTTCGTTTATTTATCATTCAATATGCGATTTGTATTAAAAAATAATGGAGTTATTCTTAGATCAATGTGAGTAATCAGCAGTCATCGAAAATTCCGTCATGTAATATATCTGACTTTTCAATCTTCTAGTTGAAAGTTTTGTCGTAAATAACCAGATCGAATAAGATACTAGAAGATTATTCCGAAATCTTCGAACAGAATGCAGTATTGGATACCATTTCAACACGTTCAATTATTTATTTAGGACTTTTCATCTCTCATTAGTTTTTTTCAATTCCGCATGTTCATTGTTACTCACTTCTTTATAACTAGATAAACATTAATGACACAAAATATTTTTGGTTCTTTTTTTTAAAAGTTTCATAATATTATTATTTACATAAAATTAATTTCATCTGAAGTCGAATTTGTGTTTACTTCAGCGGTGTTAATTTGTTTAGGTATTATATCTTGGTAAACTTACTAATTAGTAAATATTTATTTTTAAATTAGAATGAGAGCATTTAACGTCGTTATCTAAATAATAGTATACTACGAAATCTCATCTATCAAACTAAAGTAATGACATTGCTTTAAGCCAGTATCCTATCATTCGTGATGGGCTATGGCTAACTAGTTGAAACGCTTGATTTCTTACCATCAAGTCCCAGGTTCCAGTTGGGCTCTACTTTATTTTATTTAAGGGTTGGTTGGTATCATTAGTCTCTCGATAGCAGATGTGGTTAAGTCAGTTGCATAAATACTTACTTTCATAAATATGTTGACTAAATAAAAAAAAAACTAACTCTTTATTCGTTCAAATGATAAATACATCTTAGTAATTATTCTACAGCTTGTTTCAGTGCTAATACTAAGTTTGGCATCATAATAAGTTTTATAATTGAAAATTTTGAGCAATAGATAAATTGCTTATCTAGTTATTAGGGACGTTAGCTCCCCAGAACTCACTTGGTAAAGGTCCCAATATTTTAGTTTATTTCTGAGATTTTGAATTTTTATGTTTTCGCGCCAGAGACGCTTAGTTGACCTCCAGCTTACATTTCGCACTCGGAAAATTCTTGATTGTCATTGATTGATGGATTATTTTAGTACTCAATTTTGTAGCTCTTACCAAGGACGTTTTATCGTTGTATAAATAAGCTTAAGTTGTGTGCTTATAAACATCGTATTTTCTGGTTGCCTGTCAATACATTCTCTCTACGTCCTATCAAGACTTCGTCCTTCAGTCAGCGGTGTCTGGGACAATAGAATTAGAATAGCCTATCATGTCACTGCATCGTCGATCTTCTTTCCGTTTACCGAGTATGATGAACTCGTAGTAGTTTCAAGCATAACACTAATATACAGTTGAATATTAAGTCTGAAATAGTTGATGTACATCAATTAATGCGTGTATGGCTGAGTGCAATAAAGAACACCTTACAAATCGGATTATGCAATTGGATGTGCAAATAAAAGCTAGATTTCTCTGTTACAAAATGAAGTATCCAAAGTATATAGGCACAATTCAGTTGATGAATTTTAAACAGAAATTATAAACTCTTGAATTGCATGTCTAGCTGACTGCAATGGTACATTATCAAAAGTTTCTTGAGTTTGTAATTCATTTTAGTTGTATTCTATTCCAGCCTAGATAATTTTTCCTTCTATTTTATTTCAGTAGTACACCTTCTGTTACGGTAAAATAATAGTTTTGTGCTGAGGCAGAATTTGTTTACGTCACATGCACATTTTCTTTCTTCAACATGTGATGAACACTTGTTATCTTTTTTTGTTGTTGATAAGATAATAAATGAAATCATATTTGTAACTTCTATACTTTTTGTGACCTTATGGTTTTATTACTGCACTTTAGAAGAATTTTATTCTCCAGTTATTAATTACAGTTTCTTTCACTAGTTTGTCTTAACAGTCAGTTTACTATTAGTTTTTACTAACCGTTTGATGTAGAGAGATTTATGTTGATTCCGGTTGTGTTGTGTTTTCCCAGCTGTCGAATAATTTATAAATACAAGGAACACATTTTTTTCAATTTATTTTTGCACATTATTTCGCAAAGTAGTCTTTACAGTGATTTTGGATATTAATATAATGAGTGTATTTTGCGGAACTATTTTTAACAATAATACCAATTAAAGGAAATCATATTTGCACAATTATTGTCAAATGCCATTTACAAAAATCAAATTATTTTTTATTATAAGTGGAAGTGCTTTGAAGTTTTTGTCAGAAACTTGGGTAATTATAATTTATTAAGTTTATGTGATTATCATTTTTTGTCATGAGTTCGTAGACACTTACTTCTTGAAAATTTGCATTGTTGATGAAGACTTCCTTTTCCCTATGAGAAATATAACCAGGTTTTATGACGTGAAAGCGAAAGTATTCAAATACACTATTATCATCTGTTTGCAGTACACTGGTTGCCGTTATACTAGAAATAACTTACAATGATTAATTCCTTGTTAGGTTTAAAGCTATTTTTTGCAAGCATTTTAATATCATGTAATTTATGGGAATGATAAACTAACAAGACAACAGTATTGAGTTATTTTCCTAACATAATATACCCTAATTTTGGTCATATTTATTTTTCTAGTTTTATTTACAGGTTTCTAGTTATGTTACTGCACATTAGATATAGCATATTCAAGCTTTATATATATATATATATATATATATATATATATATATATATATTTAGGATAGAAATAAACTGCTTATGTAAAACTCTGTTTAACAATGATGCAAACCACAGTTGTTTATATAAAATTTTTGTAAAGTATTACTCAAAAGTTTCCATTAAGAACCTCAGATTATTTTCATCTTTACAATTTATTAACTACGATTATTAAATGTCAACTTTTGTTGTGTTTTTTTTAGATCAGTAAATCTATCTACAGAGATTGTATTTAAATATAATTTATAAAGTTAAACAAATTGACATATGACTTATGGCATTCAATAGTACACAACTGATAATCAATCATTCCCATTACTGTAAATCAATTAAGACTGGTGATGTTGTTTACTTCCATTATTTAGTATATGTAAATGAGACAAGTTTAAATAGATGTTAGATGAATTACTTGATTTGAAAATAACTGTCGAGAACAGATGTTACATAATGTGATATAATTCATGTATATTTTTAATTTGATTTTATAGAAAATTTCAAATTTTATAATTTGGTACATGTGAAACTGGACTGGACTAATGTGATTTGAATAGTAGTATTGTTTTCTTGATTGTGTTGTTAATTTGTTGGAATATAATGATGATGATCATAACAATCGAATTGTTTTTGTATAATCGTTCTAGTTTTCTGCGTTTAATTATTCAGTAATATTTTCCGTGTTAAATTATCACGGTTTCTATACTGGGTGATATCAACTGGAGGAATATGTATATATTTGTTCTCAATACAATCCATGTTAATAAACAAATTAGGAATGCTCGCTAAAACACCTTTGTGCCTATATATTTAACTACAAAACAAGTGACCTTCTGAAACATAGTTTCATAACTTTGATTATTCTAAATCCTCATATATTCAGCACTTCTACAAACCCCAAAAGATTTGTGTATCTATAAAAGGAAATGCAAATCTACCAGTTGCTTTTATTTTGTTCTTTCAATGAATAGGATACCCAATATATTGTAGCTTTTCATTTCGAATAGTATTCAGATTTAAGGTTAGGAATAGATTTGATCGGTATTCAGAAATAATTAGAAAGTAACTCTATTTATAATCTGACCAATTAGGTCTCATTCTCCTAACGGGATTATTGATACATCTTCATCTCTAATGCAGAATCAATCATTTTTATGTAGTCAGCTTAAGCTAAATGTTTCACAATACATTGAATGTTTTAAATACTTTTGTTTATAATGAAATTTTAAGAAGGAATAATTGAAAAATATACATACATATTTGTAATACATATACGTACTAGTCTTAATTTATTACATATTGTGGGAATGGAAATGTGACGATAATCTATTTTATTGTTTTTTAGCAAGTGAATTAACTATCTTGTTATTCATAACTCTCTTACTAAAATAATTATAAATCTTTTTTTTTTAATGTATGAACTCACCTTACTTGCACAATAACAAAAATGAATTCCACTAACAAATGAGAAATTAGTCACTAAAAAATTTATTTGTTTAAAAAATTAAAGTACATTAATTATTTTCTGTTGTATCATTTAATGTTTTTATAACCATTCTGTAAGCATAAAATGTTGTGTGGTTAGTATTAAGTGTTCTTGTTTACTTACATACATTTGATGTAGACTGGTGTTCAGTTTCATTGTGTTACTATTTATTTAGATATATTATCACAAATTGTATTTGTATTTATTGTTTTTAATATAGACATACGTTTAAATTATTTGAAGAAAATAGTAAAACAAACGATTATATTATGATTGATTAACAGGATTGACCAAATACACTTTCTTTTTTGTACACAGAGATTATATGCTAAATTTTATGGATGTTTAGAACTTTTTCTGTAGTAGAAGTAGAAGTGGTTGTAGTAGTAGTTTTTGATATTTTCTTTGTACAACTTGGGATTCAGTGGAATGATTGAATGAATTGTAGATCTTTGTTTTCTAAATTGACTCTATTTAAATGGCTATTTGAAAAAACAAACAACTGAATACGTATTAGTCCTAGCTTGAAATTAACCCGTAGTAAATATCCATTAAACTACCTTTGATCTCAACTGCTGCAATATCAAACTTACAACTGTATATGATCTATTCGACTGATGTTATAAATGATGATAATATTAAAGTTTTATTAATCATCTATATGTTTCAATGATTTGATTATCCAGTTTACATTATTTTTCAGTAAGTCTAATAGATAACGAATATTTTGGTTTATCACTGTTACAACTACAAAAATGCATGATTTTGATTGTTATAATTAAGACTAGTTCATTTGTTAATAAACGTTTATGTTTGTTTTTAATTGTAGGGAATTGAAAACTGAACAGGCAGTCTCCGATTTGTTAATAATCTCGATTATTTCCATTGTACTTACCATACTGGCAGCTATCATTTTACTTGCAGGTTTACGTTTCCTATGTCGGCGTCGTCGATTTTTCCGTCGAAGACGAGGACAGTATGCAGGTGGACAATCAGTCTAATTATATTTTATTTATATTATCAAACAATTAAAAATGAAAAAGATCATTTTTGAAGATTTATTTCTTGTGAATAATTGATCAATGAATGTGTTGATTCTAATGTTGTTTCTCAATGTAATTTCTACTACTTTCCCATTTCAAATAAGCCTTTTTTTGTAAAGACAATAAATTGACTTTGTTGAACTACTGTCTTTTTTTCCACTGCTCATTGATCAATATTTTTTATCATTCAAATCTTATTCTTTACAGCTTTGTGTTTTTCTTTAGTTGTACTTTTAGGCACACTTCTCACTCTCTATTCTGTTTTTCATTTTTCCATATATGGAACAAACTGTATGGATTGCATAAGAAAAAAGTAAATAGCACTAGTCATTATCACTACTACTGCTGTTGTTTTCAATGAATAAATTCTCATAAATACATTTTCAAGGGATTAAAGTTGAATGCTTATATATATATATATATATATATATATATATATATATATATATATATCTGTATCTTTTCATCAGCTGATTTTTTATTATATTTTTTTCAATGTCTACTTTACGTCTTCCATCATTCATTTTGTTAAGTCTGTTTGTGCGCATGTATTAATGGATCTTTTTTTTATAACCAGTTTATCTATTATTTATTCAGTTCTATCTTTATCACTTTATTCAGTTAAGTTTATTCAATAAAACGATATTTTGTAAATTAATACAGTTAATTTGTTTCATACGCCTGATAATTCATTATTTATAAATGCATATAAATAAATAATAATTCATTTAAAATGATAATTAATTCAGTCGAATAGATTTATAGTATATAGCAATTCAATTGTGATTATTGAAATAGTTCATTTTATATTTTTTTTTCTGAATTAATGCTACTAGTTTTGTTAGAATTTGATTTTATTTTAAAAGAATGAAAAACAACGAACGCTCTGTCTACACATTAATCTTACCTACCATTCACAAGTCTCTTATTTCAACACGGACGAATAATTCTAGCTTTTGGTTATTGTTGGTAAAAAAAATATGTTATGATACGACAATTATTGATTAGATAAAAAAAAATTTAGCTAATCGATTAGCTAATGTATTGAAAAAGAAAAATGGCCAAGTGATGATTGCTTACGAAAAATCAGTTACAATTGTGATGATACAAAAATCGAATAATCAGTGAGTAAAATGAAAATCGATATCTTCGATTGCGTGACTGAAAATCTGCATCATTCAGAAACTAGTTTGAATATAATGAATTTGAAGAAATAAAGGTTTTTGCAGGTCAATATACTAGTATTTGTTTGACTTAGCCTGTGAAATTCATTCATAATTCCAGATCGTCATGTCATTCCGGTTTCATCACTCCACCTACTTTAAATGGATCGATAGCAAACATTTGCCAGCTATTTTCATGAATCTTCTGTGCAAATAATCTTCTAAAATAATCCAGTATGCGAGCTTTTTATATAATAAGAGAAGCAATAAAGTAGGTGAAATTAACAGTAGGATCAAAAAGCCATGTTTTGTCATATTTGGGACTTATTAGCTGGATATTTCCCCATCATAGTGCTCATGTTCATACTATGATTCAAACCCAGTACTTTTCCGTTGAAACTCCGACGTTTCATTCACTAAGCCAGTGTGTTCAAATGGTAGATAATTAGTTCAGCTACGTTACGTTCAAATAACAATAAATGCTTCCTATTTTATTGCTTTTGAGTTATCAGTTCTACTAACCAGATAATGATCAAGCATCTACATCGAGAAGAAAATCCAACTTCTGTTCCTAATTAACTAGAATTTAGTGCATATCGCTTCTGAGTGGTAAAGTGATATAAAAACTTTTCTTTTCAAGAGAATAAAAGACAGGTTTTTTCTTAACTAATTTCTACACCTCTAGATGAACCGAATGTAAATTCCTTTCTTACGAATGTACCTCTAATCATAACTGTTAACATTCTTAGTGACGATATATGGAGTAATTTCCCTCCTTTTCCTATTCGGTCAACACTAATAAGAGAACTACTTTTATTATGTATTGAGAAAGTTCATTTCACGTTTGATGATAAACATTTTCAACAAGTTGATGGCGTTGCTATGGGTAATCCTTTGGGACCTCACTTAGCTGAAGTTTATATGGCGTATGTTGAAAATTTGTTACTATGTACAGGAGATATATGGATGATATTTTGGCTATATGCGATAGAGATTTCAATGTCTCTCAGTTACTGAATGATTTCAGTAGTTTTATCCTGACCAACGAGGCAGAAAATAATGACCAGTTGTACTTTTAGACACACGGTTGAGTCGAAGGGACAGTAGAATCATAAAGCGGTCATTTTATAGAAAGTCAAACTGGGCTGGATAGTATTTAAATTTCCGTAGATTTTGTTCATTGCAACACAAACAAGGCTTGGTAAAATGCCTCTTCAATAGGGCGCGAAGAATTTGCACCACGAATACATTTGAAGACGATGCGAAATTCTTAACTGAAACATTGATTTCAAATGGTTATCCACTAACGTTCATCGATATGTGTAGAAATCAGTTGAGCCTGTCTTTTACTCTGTTGAAAAGTAATGTGTTTATATCACTTTACCATTTAGAAGTGTATCAAGACAGAGACTGAAAGCAGCCATAGAGAAAGCATACAATCCTGCTAAACTGATTATAATTAAAAAGACAACCTATGATTCCACAAAGGTCCAGACATTATTCAAATGATTACATTACACCCCATTGCATTTATTAATTTGCACGTTTTTGTGGACACACATACATAGGTAGGAGTAATCAGACATTGTAATCATGGGTTATGAAACATGTACTTAGGGGGCGTCAAAATCAGTTAACGACAGATGACACGATAAATGTGTGAAATAGAAAACTATGTTCATCAACTGCAAAACACGTAACTGAGTCGTGGCATAAGATCAAGACAGCTTTCAAAACATTGTATCGAAATGCTGAAGGACGAATTCGGAGGTTGATGGAAGCCTTGGCTATTCGTAAATCAACCCCCCCCCTTATATATACAGAAAGAGTTTGTTGTGACCTTTAATTTACCCTGGTAATCTTTAAGCTATTTTATGGCCTTGTGTAATGTGACAATTTCCTACCCTTTCTAATTCTCTCTTTATTACGTCAATTTTCTTTCTCCATTTACAATTATCACCTTGTCTGGTTGAACTTATTTAATTGACCTTGACCGGATTGTGAATACATCACATTTTTCAAATAGTCACTTTCAGTTGACTTGATATACTGGATAACTTTATAATAATCTATTTGATTAGTTGATGAAATAATTTTGTTGTTCAGTTGAAGAAAAACTGATCAATTGTCCCTCATTTTCATTTCTATTATTAAAACTAGTAAACAATTTTTGTATTTGTTATAAGGTAAAAATAGTATGCAAATAATTTTGGCAAAGTTGATTTCTGTCAATGACCAAACTTGCTTAATCTACGTGGAAACGGGTGCTGGGTAAGAATGGCAGATCAATAGATGAAGTGTTGAAACTTCATCAGTTGAGGTGGTTGGGACATGTGCTGCGTATGCCTAACCAAAAACTGCCTCGACGAGCTTTGTTTTGTAGTGTAGGAATAGGTTGGAAGAAGTTTAGGGGCGGCCAAACCAAAACATGGCATAAATCCATGAAGTCATTGACGAGTGGACTGAGCCATGTCGGTAGTTGTCGACAACCTGGTTGGGTCCGCGAGATGATAATAATCGATTGTTAGATACCCTGAATGACATGGCTCAAAACCGTTTGCAATGGCGCCGGTGCATTTATTCTTTATGTTCTCTCAAATCCTAATCTTCTGGATTCTTCGACACCTCTACTTTTGACTTTCTAAACTTTTCTCACTGAATCATACTTCTTGAATAATATCTTCTAATCCTAACCTCTCCGATTACTTCTAATACCTTTACTACTTCATCTACTATTGGATTTGAATTGACAATTACATCTCTGTGCTGATGTGGTATGGCGACATGAACTGATGTACTTACGTACAAAGTTCTACGTTGCATCTGACTGAGTGACTTAATCTATGTAAGAGTTTTATTCTTTGCCTAACAAACTTATATATTCCTATTATTAGAAACTGATATTCTAATAACACTGATGAGGAATCATGGACTAAACCATAACAGCTTTCCAATCACAGTTGGTTCACAATGATTCTCCAAGAAAAGATGAATATGGGAGAAAAGAATTAAATTCCACAACTCGCATCTTGAGAATATATTTTAGGTAAAGAAAACAAAGTCTAGTATCCACCTTTCTTATTTCTGCTAATCATATTAAATCTATTTACTTAAAGAGACCGTCAGGCAGGATTAATAAATAATGAAAATATTTTTATGCATAAATTGTGTTTGCTTCTTCTTACACATACAGAACAACGTCATCAATCATATGAACTAAACAAATTGGAAACAATTGATTACTTATTGTTTTATTTACTGATAGACTGCAATCTGTAGGTCATTTATTGTTATAGATGTAACATAGAAATAGAAAGCTTACTATTCAAAATGATTTAAAAGTTAGTTTGTTAACAAATTGTTACTTTAATTGATTTAAACATCAAGTTTCAAGCTTAATTTATATGTTATAGAAAGCAGATGAAGTTTAAAGATGACAATTATTTCACTGTCAATATGATTATTATTTATTTTATATCCTTATTTTTCCATCTCCCATGATTAAACGAATCTTGTTCAATTCTAAGATGCTTTATAAAACATTTACATACAGTGACCAATTATGGTAGATTAATCTTAGAACAATACATATATGCTAACAATATTGTTTTCAGTTAGATTGTCATCAATCTTTTATTCTAATATACATGAGTATTTATATGAAAATGTTACACTAATCAAGGTAATTTATGAGTCAATAATCATAATGAATTAGATTACGTAACTACACATATTAGGTAGGAAAACAGGTGTACTGATAGTAGTAACAATAATGTAATAAGATAAGTTTTACATTGAGATCTTGATTTAATTATCGTTAGACTACTATTAGAAACCTGGAAGCACTGGACGGCCGTTTCTTCATGGTAATAGACTCATCAGCAGTGCGCATCGACGACTCCTGGTTCTCACAGGATTTGAAATCAGGAACTTTGGTTTCACTCACGAACGCTTAACCTCTGAACTACTGAGCCGGCACCTGACGGTGTTAATGTCTGACTCCGATCAATCTAAGGACTTTGTGCAACCTCATTAATTGTCTTCGGTAGTTATTACCTACACGCGACAGGGTTGAAACACACAGGTCACGTCTCTTCACCAAAACATCGAGAATTTCCTAACGAAGCTATTCATCAGTGAGCACGTTTTATGATTTTCTCATTACAGAATTATGGAGATGATCTAACGATTATCAAATCATGAATTCAATGTAAAACAACGATTTCCATAATTCTATAATGAAAAAAAAACAAACGTTTCGTCAATGGTTCAACATTCGAAGTAGTAAGTAAAACGTGGATAAATAAACTTAAAATAATCATTACGAAACCTTACCACAATTACGTGATAAGTAGTGTGTAAATAATTAGGTAACAAAGAATATAAACTGAAAGAGGCGGAGAATAGCAAATAAATACAGAATGTGAAAATAATTCTTATAATAACGAAAAATCAAAATTGACCTGTTTTTAGTATGCATAAAGGAAACACGTTTTTACATCTCGCTATTGTTAGCATAGGAGATGCACACATAACCTTTGTTATTATCAACCAAGATACATAATGACGCACTTATAATTAAAATAAGTTTGTGAATGTAATTAATAGTACATTTGAACAAAATCACGTTATTCAAACTTCAACCTTTTATTTGAATTTTAATAATAAGAACATGGTTTAAGGTATAACCCTTCTGGTAATCTCTTTTATAACAAAAATGTGTGTTTCTTTTTGATTACTCATCATATCACCTTCATTTTTTATTCATTAATAAGATTAGATAAAAACAATTTTATTCATACTATAACTCACATGAAGTTAGCTGTCGGTTTCAAGATAGTTAAAATTATTCGGAATGATTTCAACCAAGTATGAACTAAAAAAATTTCCTATACTTAAACGATTATTTTTACCTAGAAGAATAATAAAATACAAGTTAATTTCAAATTAAATTTGATTCTTTGCTTTTCAAAACGCAAATGTACATTCATATTTTTCCGATTTCAGTATTACTAATTATTATTAAGTTGCCATGCAGTTATGAGGAATTTTTTAGTGTAAAGTTAGTTGTGACCACAATCTGATTGGTTCATAGAACAACGGAGTCAAATCAAAATCCATACTTATCGTTAAGGTGAAGTGAAACACTGAAAGTAAACCTGTTAAAAATTTTTTTTAACTAAAACCTTGAACACTATTTTATAACACCACAATTAAGATCAATATCTTACTGCCTGACTCAACTATGTTGTTTGGCAATTGAGGACGATGGATGTTTATCATCCTTCATAATCATGACTTGTATTAGGTCATCTAATTTTATTTGTTGTCGTAACTATTCAGGTCCAAGTTCAGACATCCTAATTCGTAACTTGTAAATATGTGATCCGACTGTTTAAAATGTTTTGCCCTAATGTATCACGTTGCTTTGATAATCTTCATCTTCTTATTACACTATGTGAAGAAGAAGATTATTTACAGCGATAAATTATACATATTCATTACATTTTATATTTACTCGTATTCATACTTACAAATGAATTTGTAAGTAAATAAATCTTAAAGGTTATATTCGATGCATTCTGAATACTTTGTATTCTTAAAGGTTAACTATCAACATCACTTCAATTATGTTCCATTTTCTAGATATATTAAATACTAGAGAAACATCATATGTGTAAATTCAACTTTATCAGTAGTTCTATCCTACTTAGAAAATTATAAAAGCTATGAAAAAATTAAAAGATTGAAAATTAACCTTAGCAACTAAGCTTCGGCTTATTTGAAAAGGTCAATGAAAGATACGATTTATGTTTGTTGTTAAATTGTCTCTCGTTTTTATAAGAAAAAAATATTTCTTTGTCTTTATATTATAACAAACTGATCGTCAATTTGTTTAAACTAACTAACTAAAGTTGCATATAAAATGCTTGACAAAATTGCTGATCATTTTTTTTGTCATATTTAATGAATTGGCAAGCATCTTTTTCAATCTATCTAGATGTGTAAATCCAATTATAGGAGATGGAGAGAGAGAGGGAAAAACGAAAAAGTCGCTGTTAGTAACTAGAATGAAATTTGTTATCAAGGCAACTAACTACAAGTTATACTGCAAACAATTTTCAGTCATGTTGATTAAATAAAAAGATGAAGGAGAAAAGAAAATCATCACTCAACATGCAAAATTGAACAATAAATGCTTTTTTTGTCCATTGAATTTTCTTTCTATCTCATATATCTTAAATTTTCATCATTTAAGATTAAAGGTGTATAGTTATAATCTTCACAACCCCGTAATGCAATTACCTGTGCTCACTAGTGACTAGCTCCGTGCGGAATCTTCTCGGAGTTCCAGTGATAAGTCGTGACCAGTGAAGTTCAACCTGTTCGGGTGTAGACGGTAACCAGTGAAGACAGTGTATGAGGTTGCGCGACTCTGTGAATTGATCGAAGTTAGACATGAACACCGTTAGATACCGGCTCATTGGTCCAGATGTTGGGCGTTCACGCACAAGACCGAATGTCCTGGGTCCAAATCTTGCGAGATGCAGGAGTCGTGGATGCGCACTGCTGATGAGTCCCATACCAGGACGAAAGGGCCGTCCAGCGCTTCCATGTTTCTAATGGTGGTCTAACATTGATCGATTCATGATTTCAAATGTGAAACTTAACAGTTTTCGCAACCCCGTAATATAATAATAATGTATAGTAGAATAGTGGAAACAATTAACATTTGATGTTGTCATTGTTCTTTTATTTGAAATAATCATGAATGTGGTACAATGTTACAATGGAAAATAAAATTAGGAGATTAGTTAAACACTTACTGAAATTGTTATGAACCTTTTAGAACAAGGTTAATGTAGCTCTGTTGCATGTAAATAATGATGACTAGATACATGTAGATTGGTAAACCAATAGTCATAAATAAAATATCATAACAGCTCTTTAAAGTTTACTAAATTATTATTGATATACTTGCATTCATTACAGTAAAAATAAATCTTCTGAATATTGTTATTCTAGCTGCTTATTTAATTATGCTTGTTAACTCTCACGGAGCTTTTCTAGTCAAGATTCTAAGGAAAGAAATACAGATCATCTAACTAAAGATAGACTTCACTGATAGAAACACTAAAGATTAAAGCTGAGTTTTTCATTTACTTTTAAATGAGCAACAGAAGATACTGATCATAAGGGTTTATTAGTTATTATATTAGCCATTTTGATATATATATATATATATATATATATATATATATATATATATATATATAAATGTTATTAGTGAGAACTAGTGTGTGACCTTATATTTAAGCAGGACTTGGATATGTATAACACTTTGTTATTCAGCAGATTCAAAATGAATTGATTTTATTATAGACATCTAGTATCCGTAAGCACATTATCTATCAAGCTATATTTTATGGAGGTCAACTTTTATTTCTACGACTTTAAAAAAAACATACAAGATGTGAATCACATACGTACACTAAAATTTAAAGGTGCACTATTCTTATTTCTTTTTTAATGATATAAAATCTTTAACAAATCATATTTAATTATCTCATGTGAACTGGTGAGTCTAAAACACATATATAATTAAGTGAGAGTAGGTTTGTTTATTTAGAATATTTCAGGAACACTGAAAGCAAATCATTATTCGAAATCAAAATCTTAATGTGAGTTAATTCTTTTGTTATTTATGCAGATGATCGAATTTAGTGAATATTTAATCTTTATAGTAGACAAAACATATGATTTATAGTGGAAATTTACGATTAAAACTGATAAAGTAAATATTCCGCCACAAAATTCTATATGATAATCGTTTAGTTTACCTATGTCATTACCATGGAGAGTTCGTTGAAACTCATCTGACCTCATCCTAGCGTCTGTGACGCCGAAAAGACTTCAGATCCCAAAGAGAACAATAATCTTTTGAAAAATTTTAGGTTTACCTTGATAATTATTTCCAACCCGTAAGAATGCTTCTTTCTGATCACGTTCAAATATTTAACATCAGATTTCAAGGAATTTCATTGTGTTTGTATTTTTCCAAGATAATGTTCCAGAGTTTCAACTTGTAACATTTTGGTTCTAAATTGTCGTTACAAGAATGTGTATACCACAACGATCAATATGATTCAATCGATCTATGATAATAAACTTTGTTAAAATAATGTGAATGAAAAAACGAAGTGAGTTTTATTACGAGTGACTGTATGATGTTATGCTTATTAAAAACGAATGAGATGAAAGTCCTAAAAAATAATACAATAAAATGTTTTCACCATATTAGTATGAAGTATGAGTGTGAATTTTATTTTATTGACTGAAACTGTGAACATTTATTGACACATTAATACATGAATGGTATGAATTAAGTCATCAACTAACTATAGAGTTGATACATAAATGTAGTTGACTTAATTACTAATTACAATAAAATTAGTTATGTTAAACAAGACGCTCAATATTGGTCTTGATGGTATTAATTTCATCTTTCTTTAAGTACTGTTTGAATACATACTATTAAACTGAACAATGAACACAGTTGGTGTATCAATAACAACAAGGGTATTATAAAAAACTCGCGTCAGTTTAAATCCAACGGACTGTAGTTCATGAAGATTTAGGTTTGAAAATCTACAGGTAGATCGACTTAATATGAAAATACTCTAGAAAGCTATTAAGTCATTATTTTGATTGACATTTATTGATACTGTTTGCAGCATAAACTATCGGAATCTTATATAAGTTTGTATCAAGCATATATAAGTTTATATATATAAGTTTATCAAGCATTGTAACTTTGCATATAAATTCATAGAAAAATAAAGAACATATTACGTGAACAACCCGAATATATTTCACTCGAATAACAACTAACTGACTATGAAAGTGAAAGAATCTCGATTTTCAGATAAAAAATAATCCCTCTACAGAATAGTCCTAGAATTATTAGCTATATAGAGAGTATGATAAAGGGATTAGTTGGTGACAGAAAATTATAGCAAACTGAATGTTTTCGGAAATTTGGACCATCATATTTTGACTCATTAGTCTGCAGATTAGATAGTCACTTATCATTGAAGACATGAGTACGCACTCCTGGTGAGTTATTTATTGGGACTAATCAGTTATTCAGTGACCTTTTGGTTCCAATGGTGCCATATCTGTTGCCATAATGAGATATATGTCGACTACGATCTGTACTAATTCCCACACAGCAAAATAGCAAGAATCACTTGGATAGAATCTTTCGAGCACTTTATATATATATATATATATATATATATATATATATATATATAATTCTGGGTAATCCATTTATACGTTACTTATCTTGTTCATGTGTTACAGTCAGTAAGAGATTGTTCAATGTTATTATGCTTTGACGTCATATTTAATAATAAAAATCTGTTTAAGAAGTCTCATTTCCGAATAATTCATGAACAATGTTGTCAAAATTAATGAAATTTGCAATTACGTAAATAAGGTTATTTTTCCTTGACTTTAAGTTATCTTAAAGATAACACAAAGAATGTAACTGAATCTGTAGAATAAACGTTTTATGCAAATGATTAATAATTTTGCATTATTGATTTTCGCATTATTTAACAGGGTATTAGACAAACTTTCGTTTCATATTTGATTTTTTTCTCCCCTCAGTACAAACTATTTACGTGCTATTTAGAAAGTTATTGTATACTGAAAATAATAATATTGTTTTATGAATGAATCAATTTCTGTGTAGTAAAAATAAATTGGTCTACGTAATGGTACTATTTTTGAAAACTATAGTTCACAATAAAAAATAATCAATACGTTTCTAAGATTCAAGTATAGACAAGTGTAGTTAGTTATTTATGTATAAAATGGTTCATTGATGTGGGCATACAATCAGTACAATGAACATTGTATATTTGATAATTAGAGAAATAAAGTATTTTGTTACATTAAAACATAAGTTGTTATATTCTTCAAATTTATTTTGATGAGATGGTTTAGATTTTAATTTAAGTCTATTCTAATTGTATTTTAAAAGCTTGATACTATTCAGCAAATTAAGATTTAATAAGTCTTACCATTATGTCAAAGTATGTTTATTTTGAAAGTATTAAACACAAACTTTAGAGTTTATATAATAAATTTATTGGACAAGCATGTACATGATTGTAAGATAATGTTTGAATGACTAAATAGTAGTAAATACGTATACTAGACAAGTGAACTTTGGTAGCATTAACATGCCCCTTGTTTATACTAATTATTAGCCAATCAAAACACAAATGAATTCAACAAAGAATCATGAAAATGGTCATAAAAATCAATATTTTATGGTTCAGAATGGTTTATAAAGTTTAAAGATTTTTTTCATCTTTAGACTCGTCCGCCTTAGTCCGAATGAGTCTTTAAACAAGTTCATTAGAAATTATGGAATAACTATTTAATTGTCTCATTTGATTATATTCTAATGTACTTAAGCATATGTACAAAACAAGAGTGTTTATTTCAAAATATACTACTAAGAGACTGATTTTCTTTAGTTTACTTTGAACAAACCACTCAGAAACCTGTTCTCAATAATGTACATATATGCATTTAAATTGCTTCAGAATTCAAAGAATGATGTTTATATTCAACGACAGTACCACAGACTCTTATTTATATTCCATAAAGGTTAAAAGTTTGTGTATATTTACTTGTACTATGAATGGTAACTGAAGTTGGTTACTGAATTTCACGGGGAATATCAAATCCAGTGAGCTCGGTGAAAGCTTATGCGTGTATATCTCTTATTGTATTAATATGTGTATGATTACTGTTGCAGTCTAATTGGCGTCCGTCATTGTAAAGAATACTATGTTGAAAAAAAATGCTTTTTAGACAAATCAGTGAAAATCTAATAAGTTATTCAATCACCTAAATAGTTTTTGACTTCAAACCTATCGAATAAATTTATCGTCTACTAAAAGTATTATCTGTCAGAAAACTAAGGAAATTAAAAACACATCTTACTTCTGTTTGTTGTTGGGGCTGATTATGTTCGTCAAACCAATACTGATGGCCTTACAATTAAATTGTCCAACACAGTAATAAATATAATCCTATCAAAAGCACTAGATCATTTAGAATACAGTATTTATTTTCTACCAGGTTTTTTGTACAGAATTCATGTATTCTGAATGTCAAGTGGTTTATTTCCATTTAATTTTGTTTAATTATTTCCGTGATTATAATGAATTATGATGATAAATTCTATTGCAATTTTTTAAATTTATGTAAAATTTTTTTATTTGACATTCTACAACTAATTTTTTGATCAATCTAAATATGAAGTTGATGCATGAACTTCTTACCAGAAAAAAACACAAACTTGTCAAGATAACTAAATTAAACAATTAGAATATAAACGAACTGATTACACTCATCTATCACTGTAGTCAGTTATGATTAATAATAATAATAATAATAATAAATTTATGATTATTCTGTTGAAACAACTTGGAAATTTTAATAATTTAATGAAAAGAACAAATGTTTATCAAATTTTGTTGACAATCCTAATGAATTTTCTAACAGGATGTATGTGGTTATACCTTTTTGAAAAAAAAAAGATTAATACTTAGTAAGTTGTTTAGGATGGAAATGAGAAATGAATATACAATGAAGAACAATTGAAATGCATTGTATTTAGATTCAAATTTAGTTTAAAAATAACATCTAATTATAGGGTCGTATAACTAGGTAATTCATTTTGTAAACTTTTATTTTACTTATGTTCATTGTTAAGTTTACTAATGATTTTTTAATGAGACAAATCAAACATTATTTGTTTAAGTAATAAATAATGCAATTCTACTCTCTTCATATCAACTTTCTGATTTTGTTAACAGAAGTTGATGCCTTAAAAAAATCAGTAGATTTCAAACGTAAGTAAGTTTATTATGAGCCCAAAAATGTCTTGTTTCTGAATGTGGTTATATATTTTTTTAAACTAATTTGTTTTGCAATTGGTTGACACATAAATACTTTATATTCGGTATGCTATGTTGATCTCATCTTATGACTGTGTCTACCCGCCGATCTGTACCATTTAATGAGTCAGTTAAATGAATATTGGTGTTATTCAATTCAAAGTTATTATAAATAATAAATAGCGGGTATTATGAAAAAAATAAAATGGCTTTTATTTTTAAATATCATGAAATAAACATTTGTCAAATCACATGGAACAATACAATTCAAACATTAGATTAATTATACAACAGTCAAATATGCTTGTATTTTTATCTTGAATTAGCCAGATAAAAGCAAGTGATACAAGTATATGAAGTGAGTGAAGAGATAAACTATCGAAATGAATGCTATATTTACTTATTTTATTCAGTATTTACACTTAGGCTAAATTATGCAGCAAAATGTTGAGTTTTCGAGATTTTTGTTCTTTTTTTTGTTGTATTTTGTGCATTGCACCATAGTCCATTCGTTCAAAAACTGATGCTGTTCATAGTTGTTATTATTTTTTTTCAATGTATAAACCGGAACTGATTTGCAATACGTCAAGTCAAAAATTATTCATTCAAATAACTGTTTATAAGTTAGTCGTAATGCAAATTACCTTAACTAAATTGTTAAGTGAACATCTCTATTCAAACAAATCCATATAACATAGTAAAATGATTATGAGCTTTAACTTTATAGCCTGTATCGTAGATCTTATTCGTATTGATTGTATCGTTTACTCTGTATTATTCAGTCATGGCTGTGTAGTGGTTCAATCTAGTTTTGAATTTTATTCCAGTTGCGAAATCTCAGCTGTGTTCTGTAGTTTCAGATTACTTACTTACGCCTGTTACCCCCAATGGAGCATAGGCCACTCACCAGCCTTCTCCAACCTACTCTGTCCTGGGCTTCCCTTTCTAGTTCTTTCCAATTTTTGTTCGTTCTTCTAATGTCTTTCTCTATTTCTCTGCGTAATGTGTTCCTTGGCTTTCCTCTTTTCCTTTCGCCTTAAAGGTTCCAAGACAGGGCTTGTCTTGTGACGCAGTTAGGTGCTTTTCGTAGTGTGTGTCCTATCAACTTCCACCGCTTCTTCCTGATTTCCTCCTCCACTGGAATCTGGTTTGTTTTCTCCCACAGTAGGTTGTTGCTGATGGTGTCTGACCAACGAATCCGAAGTATTTTGCGTAGACAACTGTTAATAAACACTTGTATCTTTCAGATTAGCGCCTTAAATATTAGTATGTTTTGTAATGAACTATCAAATTATGAATATCTTTTATACTAAGTATATAACATCATGAATTTTTTAGTCCAGTTTTCCCTGCTAGGATTTGAACTCATGTTTAATTGTAGATGTTTGTTGAGGTTCAAAATGTACTTTAATTTGATAAGAAAATGTGAAATTTATTTCCTTTCCTTCATTCAGTAAATAATTGTCACAAATCAATAGTCTGTGAGATAATATTTCTTCAACAATAAAAGAAATGTAAAATAAACTAAGAATTCAATCTAGAAAAGTTGCCACACTTCAGCGGAATTGCAAGTCATGTGAATTCATTCATTTTAGCGATGATTTGATATAATGACATCAATAATTAATTTGCTTACGTCCGTCACCCTTACTGATAGATAGAAGTAATAAGGGCGAATGTAATCATAACAGTTACCTGTTCATTCACATACACCTGTTACAATTAAAGGTGCGTAGGCCATCGACCAGAGTTCTCCAACCCACTCTGTTCTCGACCTTTCTTTTTAGTTACACCCAACTGCTGTACATCCTTTCCATGTCTGATCCCAATTCTCAGAAAAGTGTCTTCTTCAATCTTCCTCTTTTCCTTTGGTCTTCAGGATTCCAATATAGGGATTGCCTCGTGATGCAGTAAGGTGATTTCTTAAATGTGTGTCCCATACACCTTCAACGCCTTTTCCAGATTTCTTCCTCGACTGGAATCTGGTTTGTTCTTTATCACACACAGTAGATTGTTACCAAGGGTGTTTGACCAATAGATCTGATGTATTTTTCGCAGACAACAGTTAATAATCGCATGTATATTTTGGATGATTATCTTATTAGTTCTTCCGCTTTCCACTCTATATTTTAGCATGACTTTGATGTTTGCGTCGAAAATTGTGACTTTGGTGCTGATCGATAGGTGTTTGAGTTCCACATGTTTTTCAATTACAGGAATGCTACCTTTGCCTTGCCGATTTGTGCATTCACATTTGCATCATATGCACCTTGTTTATCAGTGACGCTGTCCAGATATGTAAAGGCTTTTATATCTTTCAAAGCTTCTCCATCAAGTGTGAATTGGTTGAAGCATGTTGTGTTGTATCGGAGAATGTTGCTTTTCCCTTGTATATATTGAGACCTACTTTGGCTCCTGATACTCTGGCCGACTTCTCCTGTATTTGTTGTTTCGTGTACCATAGAAAAGCCAGCTCATCTGAGAAGCCTAAATCATCCAGCTGTATCCTAGCAGTACATTTTATCCCATGCTTCCCTTGAGATGTTGATGTCTTCATTATCCAGTCGATCACCAGGAGAAAGAGAAAGGGTAATAGTAAGAAACCTTATACGACACTGATCTTCACTCGGGAATGGGTCTGTGAACTGTCTCCCATGTGTGATTTCATAGTTTAGTCCATCACAAGAATTCCGTATGATGATGATGACTATCTTCTCAGGTACTCAGTAGAGTTGAAGGAGCCTCCAAATTATCATCCTTTCTACACTGTCAGATGCTTTCTCGTAGTCAATGGAGTTAGTGTAGAGTGGTGAGTTCCATTCAACTGATCGTTCCACAATGATCCATAGTGTCACGATATGATCGATCCAGTCAGTTGGTCACAACGTTCGGCGTCTAATGAGCCTTTTATTCGGTTTTAAAACAATCTATTGAAGACTTTCCTGGCATTGAGAATAGACCGATTCCTCTCTAGTTCTCATACTTGCTGAGATCTCCTTTCTTTGGTATCTTGATGAGGTATCCTTCTCTCCAGATGCTGATGTCTTCGTAATCCAGTCGGTCACCAGGAGAAAGAGAAAGGGTGAGGGTAAGCAACCTTGCCTGACACCGGTCTTCACCTCGAAAGAGTCTGTCAGCTGACCTCCGTGCACGATTTTGCAGTTGAATCCATCGTAAGAATTCCGTATGATGTTAACTATCTTCTCAGGCAGGCCGTAGTGTCGAAGAAGTCTCCATAGTGTATTCCTGTCCACGCTATCGAATGCTTTCTCGTAGCCAATGAAGTTGATGTATAATGGTGAGTTCCATTCAATTGATTGTTCCACAATGATCCGCAATGTTGCGATTCGGTCAGTACATGATCGATCCTTACGAAATCCAGCCTGTTGATCTCGAAGTTGGGCGTCTACGAAGTCCTTCATCCTGTTTAACAATACCCTGTTGAAGACTTTGCCTGGTATTGAAAGAAGAGTGATGCCTCTGTAGTTCTCACACTGGCTGAGATCGCCTTTCTTCGGTACTTTGATCAGGTATCCTTCTTTCCAGTCTGTTGGTACTTTTTCTTCCTAGTAAATCTTGTTCAAGAGAATGTGGAGTATCTTTGAATTTACTTCGCAGTTGCTTCTACATCTGCTTTCAATGCCTCTGCTGGAATGTTGTCTGGTCCAGCTGATTTGCCACTCTTGATTTGTCTGATTGGCATGATGATCTCTTCAATTGTTGATGGACCAACATCGATTCTTAGGTTCGTGGATGCTGCTTCGATGTTGGGTGGGTTCAGTGGAGCTGGTCGATTCAAGAGTTACTTAAAGTGCTCTACCTACCTATTTCTCTGTTCTTCAGTGTTGCTGGTTACTTTGCCCTCCTTGCTTTTCACTGGTCTTTCTAGTTTACGATGGTTTCCAGCGAGCTTCTGTGTTGTTTCGTACAATTGTCTCATGTTTCCTTGTTGAGTTTTACGGTATCCCGAAGAAAGGCTGTATTAAACTTATGTGATGTTGTCTGCCCCGTTGTCCAGTGCTTCTTTAGTTTCACTTCCATTTTGGCCACCAGCAAGTTGTGATCTGAGGCTATGTCAGCTCTTCTCTTGGTTCTCACATCCTCCATGGTCCTTCTGAACGTTTTATTGACACAGATAAGGTCGATTTGGTTCTGAGTAGTGTGATCCAGTGAAATCCATGTAGCTTTGTGAATGCGTTTGTGCGGGAATATTGTGCCACCGATGATCAGTTTGTTGAAGGCACATAGGTTTGCAAATCTCTCACCATTTTCGTTCCTTTCTCCCAGTCCATGTCGTCCCATGATATCTTCATATCCAGTGTTGTCCATTTCAACCTTGGCATTCAGGTCCCCTATAAGAATCGTCAAATCCTTTGGTGAACATTTCTCGACGATTGACTGCAGCCTTTCGTAGAATTGATCTTTAACGTCGTCATTGTAGTCATTGGTAGGTGCATAACATTGGATGACGTTCATTGTAATGTCCTGTTTCTTTGTTTTGAAGGATGCTTTGATGATCCTGGGTCCATGAGATTCCAATCCCATCAGTGCCTTTTGTGCATGTTTTGACTGCATCAGTGCAACTCCTTGTTTATATGATGCATAGGCGGAGTTACCGTTGACGAATAACGACAAAAAACAATGAACCAACGTCCAGGTAGGCTACTGTGTTCCTTTGACAATGAACCAACGTCCAGGGAGGCTACTGTGATCCCTTGATTCAATTGTACTAGCGAAAAGTCTTGATACAGCGTAGAAAGTGTATTCTACAAACATCTAGCCAGCACACAAATCGCGTTTATTTATACTCCATAGAGATGTCCTTAGGAAAGTCACAAAATGGCACACTAAAATCAAAAAGTAACTAATCACAGCCAAGGATTTTCCTGGTGAGGAATGTGATTTCAAGGTCAAATGAATGGCCCATGAAATAAATCCAAAACAAAGACATTTATCAAGCGAGTTCTGGGGATCTAACCTCCCCAACAGAGTTTTCTCAAGATTCCTTCGCTTACAGCTCTGTTGCTATCCTTGCTAGATCTTCCACATATTTACATTTGTGATTTCTGATACTCCTCTTAACTTGATTGTCTGATTTTGTGTATTCAGCTTGTTTGGCTGATATTGCTTGTTGTTTTCATGTTTTTATTTTCTTGAATATTATCCAAATTATCCAAAGTATCCATCATCCTTCATGGTGGTTCTTGTACCCCCCAGCCCCACTACATGCTGATATTATTGCTTCCTTGATCCTTATCCAGTTTTTATCCTCGCTAGTTTCCTCTCCATTAAATAAGTCGTGAAAGGCTTGGAACTTATTTCTAAGAGACATCTTTGATTCACTGAGTCTGTCAGTATTCCGAATAGAGGCCGTTTTAAACTTTTGTAATGCTGTATGCCTATTTGTCCACCACGAATAGTGTACAGAATTCTTTGTTATTTGTGTAAGTGAAAATCTCTGAAACTAACTCTGTAGTCAGTTTCCCAGGCTGTGACTGGCCTAAACAACCTAAAAATTTTGTTTAGGACTATAATATCTGTTGACGTGGTATTAGATGCCTGGAGCGGAAGTGAATCCATCATGAATTTAGATATGCTTTGTTCAATATTACTAAAAATTAGGATTAAATCTTAGTATTCTGTCAGAATTCTAACAAAAAGGTGTTTTATTATCTTAGTAAATATTTGTCTGTTTATTTCAGGGATAAATGTGCTTGCATTATCCACTAGGAATTTCTAAAACTAAAGAAGACCTAAGTTTATTTTTAGAAAATTATTGATTCCCCCCCCCAGTATTTGGCAAGAAGCCAAACGATAACCGATAAAATGTGCAACACATTATCTGAATTACTAGTTTTCTTTCAGATTGAAAAAACAAGCAGGTAAATAGTTTAGTAGAGCGAACGGAAATTCACAAATAATAGTTTGCATAAAATGAACTTAGATCGCTTTATTCAAATTTAAACCGAGTTAAATGAGACCAAATGATTAGCTGATTGATTATTGATCAGACAAACACAATCTGTTGCAAATAACAAGTAAATGAACTGTATTAAGTAATAACAATGGTGTATATTGATCGCATCAGAAACAATCTGATTAGCAAGATGATAGATACCAATGACTTTTAACTACATGTTAATACTTATATATATTTAGATTTTATGAAGTATTTAAATGTACTCATCATAAAAACGAGTACTAAAAGCTCAAGTCTATGTAACTCTAGTGATTGCTCCGCAAATAACAAATTACATATTTTTACAATACACTTGTTGATAGCCTTATACTGCAAAGAATTATACAGTTTATATGCAGTGTGTGTGTGTGTGTGCACCATGTTTTTGTAGATCTCAATTACACTCATAATTCTATACTAAATACACTTGTTTGGATACTGTAATAAATAATGTCGGGATTTTTGACAACAGATTAGTTGACCAAGTTTCTACCCAACTAAAAGTCGATTTATCAACACATTTCTTTCGGTCGAAAGAATTATTTTTGAAATTAGTATTATTTGTAACTAGGTGCAGGAGTCGTGGATGCGCACTGCTGATGAGTCCCATACCAGGACGAAACGGCCGTCCAGTGCTTCCAGGTTTCTAATGGTGGTCTAACATTGATCGATTCATGGTTAAAAATAAAACTTAAGAATCTTCACAACAATCCAGCAATGAAATTAGTATTGTTTTAATTTACGAAATATATCACACAGATATTTTGTTCATTATTTGTTTATTTTCTTAACGTGTACATATTGATTAGTAAACTTATTACGATTACTCTAACTAAGGTGAGTATTACACTTAGTTGAGAAATAAAATTATTTTTTCAAATCACTCATAACACTAAACAGATTTTCTCAACACCTATTTGGTAGTAGTAATGAGAGAAATAATGTTTTTATTACTGATTGACGTTAAACAGCCAATTCGTTTACTATTGAGCCAGTGAATAGTAAAAAAATTTTAATTTCTTGAATAGTGCATATTTTTAAACTGTGATATTATTCTTTAGAAATAGTTAACCCACCAATTGATTGATTTTAAACATTATTTTCAACACCAAGTGCATTTACTTAGCTATACAGAAATACATACACATATTGAAGTACACATGGTAGAATATAACCCAGGATATGTTATAGAGTAATAAATTGAACATCTTGAAACTTTTTATCCAATCAAACAATAACCCACTTTGATAATGTGGCAGCGCGAGTCGAGATTGACTGAGATCATCACTACAGACCAATTACATTCCCATCACAGAGAAGAAAAGTTACTCCATATGACAGAATATATTTGCTGGCTATTTCGTCGTATCGAAAGAACACCAAAATCGTGCCAGAAAACAAGAGTGAAATTACAGAGACAGAGTGGAGACAAAATGGCAGCAACACAAACGAAAAGTTTGCACGTACAGAGTACAATAGACAAGAAGTACAGTAAAACAATCACTGGTACAACTGGTTTTTATAACGAATGTTTCTGTTAAACTAATCGTGTTCAATTCATAAAAGTAAATCACTACAATATTTTGTGGAAAAGAGTGTTGATAATGAATCATTATTGATTGATGGAAAAGTACAATGCCAGTGAGAATGTGATGTTCTGTATAAACTAAATATTGTACAGTCGGCCTTTTAATTGATCAATAATTAATCAGAACTACTCCAAGTATTTGGATTGAGGCCAGTATATAGTCACGGTCATCAAAAACGTTATTACTTATTTGAATTTAAGAACTTGTGCAAATGATTCGGAGTTTTGAAATAGAATGTATTCACTATATCCTATAAGTGTACAAATATCGATAAAATCAATTTGATATGATTTTTTTTCATTAATATAATTAAAACTATTTGGCTGAGATGTTCAAACGTTTGTGTACTAGACGAAATGTCACTTAATGTACTTGTTATCTGTTATATAAATGATTTTAACGTGAATAAATCAATTGCAAAACAAATTTAATGTAAAATTTTGCTTACTCGATTAGTAAGTTATATGCAGCCTACATTTTTAAATTGGACCTTATTTGTGAAAGTTTTATTGTTTGTTACAGTACTTAATGAATATAATGCTGATTTATGTAATTGTAGGTGTTACTTTGGATGGAAAAGTTATAATTTAACGGAAACTTGTTCGACCATTATTCGTAATAAAAAGATATTTTTTTTCAAAGTAACAATCATTTTATAAATTTGAATCAGTTTGAATCAGTTTATAAATAGGAATCATCTACTGTCTCATGTAGACTGGATTTCAGTAGTAATGGTATCTCTGCGATTGAAGGAAATTTTGTCATTCACTGAATTATTAAACTAAAAGCTGCAATTTTTTCTGGTTACAGTATTTTAGCAAATTGATTTTCTACAGCTTCGGGTCGCTAACCGCATGTTCAGCCTTTTTCCTTTATTCGGGCATGGGACCGGCCGTAACTATAGAGGTTCTTCATTCGGATTGGTAAAACAAGGGCGGCGTTACTGTGATAGAAAAACGTTTGCAACATAAACAGCTATCAGTCAACACCAAAGTCATAATTTTCGATGCAAAATTCAAAATCGTTCCAATATATGGAGCGGAAAGCTACAGAACTAATAAGATAATTATCCAAAATATACATGCAATTATTAACTGTTGTCTGCGAAAATTACATCAGATCTATTGGTCAAACACCCTTGGTAACAACCTACTGTGTGTGATAAAGAACAAACCAGATTCCAGTCGAGGAAGAAATCTGGAAAAGGCGTTGAAGTTGTATGGGACACACATTTAAGAAATCACCTAACTGCATCACGAGGCAATCCCTATATTGGAATCCTGAAGACCAAAGGAAAAGAGGAAGATTGAAGAAGACACTTTTTCGAGAATCGGATGAACAGCAGTTGTGTATAACTGAAAAGGAAAGTCGAGTACAGAATGGTTTGGAAATTACAGTATGGCGGCCTATGTTTCATTCAGGATAACAGGTGTGAGTCTTTGCAATCAAAAATGCTTGAAACTAGCAAATCACTGTCTCAACAATTTATCAAATGTATGAAACTGTGATGAAAGTTGTCTTTGTTTCCGAGATTATTTTACACATGTTATTGTGAATGACGGATGTATAAGTAATGCAGAATACTTGTAGCTTATTTGTTTAAAACTTTCCTTTTATTAACAAATCAGGTTAATTTTTTTTGTTTGATGATGAAAACAGGGACGGAGCATTGCCTACAAGTTTAAAATCATAGCAAACTATTGGCTTATTAATAGAAACCACAAAAATTTATGTGACGTTTGTTCTGAGGGCCGACTGAAATAAAGGGAAAAACAAATTTCAAAGCATAGAGTAGTCAAGTCTTCCGTCCTTGTTGTATATTATTGGTTACCAAAAGGTCATCTGCGGTATTGGTATTGGACATAATAACGTGATTGGTAATCAAAAGTTAATGATTGTTTGTAGAATAGTACAAATTAGCGACTTTTAAATCAATAAGCATGTTGTTAGTCCAGTAGAGCTTTTATCCTAATTATGCTCATGACAGATTAATCATTATGTGATTTCATCTTGTCTTAGAATTTGATTTATATATTTTCTTTGAATTTAGATGAAGTTTCCTAAACGATAATCAGAATCTACAACATTTTAAAATGTAATTGATGATCTTTTATTTACTTTATTGTTCTTATTCCATTTATAATCATAAAATCAACAATTCGAATCATATTATCAGACAATGTTAAAGTGATTGAACAGATGGAGATTATCTGTACATCAAGTGCAATAGAAGTGAATTCTGTTCAAGAATTTCCAAATAAGATCAATTGGCTATGGTGAATTTTAGCCTCTAGTCAAAAAACATGAAATACTTCATTTACTTTTATTTATATTTGTTCTGCATTGATTTTAAGTATTAATGAAAATAATTTTCATTTGCTTTTATTCGTGCCTATCCAGGTGTGTCGATGTAGATGTTCAAATAAGGTTTTCATTTCTTCACTTAAATTTAATTTCATTTATATCGTTTCGTACATACACTAAGCCGTAGAGTGATTTATTATATAATGTGATTCACTATTTTATTACACTTAAGCAATATTTATTTTATCTCGTATCTACATTAGTTCTACAGTGATGACCTTATTGAAGTGTATGATTTCACGTTAACTTTGTTGTGAAATACTTACTGATTTTGTTATTCTCATGTTTAAATATTGAATCAGTAGTGTAAGAGCATTGAAGTTCTGTAATGTTTGTGAGGTTAGACTGGCATCATCATTGTTTAACTGCAATTACTTTTGAAATTTCTAAAAATTAAACAGTTTTATTAGTAATTTTACTGAGTTATATTTAATTTATCTAAATTAATTTTTTGTTTTGTACAAAAGTCAATCTGCATGATATTCTCTCCAAAGTAAATATACATATATAGATGTATATAATTTTATATTTTAAATACTCTTATAATATGATAGATGACCTGAATTTTAACTTGCTGATTTCACACATGGAAATAATGATTAGTGTTACCATAAATTACCAATTACAGTTGATTGATGTATTGTATATCGTTATTAAGGATTTGGAGTATAAATTTAAAATTTTCATCATTAAATACTGACAGATGTGCTGTGTTGCGTTGTTGAAAAACTATGATTGAACTTGATAATTGACATAACCTATGGAACTTACTATCTTTTGCATAATTGAATACAGTAATAATATTGTATTAAAATTTCCTATTATAAACTATTAATTGTAGCAATCAGTTTAGAAAGATAATTAATTTAAATCAATATAAACCGAACTTGTTGAAGGACAATATGAACATAGAGAAATAAAATAACATTGAATATATTTATAGCCATCTATTAGAATAGATTTATTCGAATGCTACTGCAATTTAACTTTTGTTTCAATTTAAATTAATATTTTACGTTTACAGTCTAGTAAATAAGGCTATCCGAAATAATTCCATCGATTACCTTAGTAGTATTGTTTTTATTTCCGTTGATTCATAAAAAAGGATGTATGTATATGCCTTGATGCATTGATTGAAAGTTCCGAGGATATTGACTAAATTTATTTACTTGGCTTGATTCATTATCTTTTCGAAAAATGATTGTTTAATACCATCAGAGAGATGGGGATTGTGATAATTGGATAAAGTATAGACTGATGAATCATCAATGTATGAAATGCATGTGAAAAGAGCATGTTTAAAGGTTATGATGTTGGTGTGAGTAATTGAACGACACAGTTTTTATTACATTATGTCTACAAATGCAACAATAACACTTACGTATTAGTATACTTAAATTTTTAAATGCTAATATTCTTTTCATTTTCGAATCAACTAGTACTATGTATGTATTCAGGGTTGAAATCCGAGAATTGAGATCTGTTCATTGAATAGTAACATTTTACTGAATAATTCGCATTAAAAAAGACAGTGTATTGTATGATAGATATTGATATAACATCGGCTTAGTTGAGAATGGTTGCAAAACTCGAATTCATTTTGAAATTACTAGAGATATAAACCTTCAGAAAGACTTGTAGACTCCTTTCATTAATTTCTTGAACAAAAAAAAATAGAATGGATATTAGCTAAGCGTTTGAAAACTTTTAAACGTAAGTTCTGGTATTGCACGATACTATTACATCGTTAACTACGAAGAGGCCATATAGACTATCTTTAACGTAGAGCACCAAGCAACCAATATCTTAACGTTAAGTAAGGCCAGGAGATCGCCCTAATGCATTTGAAGGACAACATTTTATCGACACTGAATTCTACAGAATACTTTAATATTTCCAACGAAATGATTGACTAATATAAAGAAAGGAGTTCTGAAGTTGGTCAGTAGAACTCAGTAAAGTTAACTGGTGAAGATTCTGGTAGTAACTTCTGCTCCAACCCCGAAAAGGTATCATTTCGCTTAAGCCGGAATATGAACATTACTGAAGACAGAACTAATATTAAGTGTAGTCTGCAGGCTTATGATTTTCAAAGAAAAAGTATGGATATTTAACGAACGATAGAGTTGATTACAACCGGTAGACTCATCAGAGTATTACTCTATGTTGTATAATGTCAGATGTTACTAACAACAGATTCAAGCGAACAACAAGCGTCTCATTTGACCATGCACAGTAAAGTTTATCGACATATATAAGTAATATTAAACTGATCAAGGTCGTGCGGTAACGCAGTGTCGTAGAATGGTTTAAGTTAGACATTACCAATGTTGGATGCCAGTTCAGTGGTTAAAAGATCGAGAGTATACAAGCGAGACTGAAGGTTCTACGTCGGATTCCACTTGCAGGTTGAGGATGTGCACTTCCGATTAGTCTCAGATGAGGACGAAGCGACCATCTAGCACTTCTAGGTTTCCAGTGGTGGTCTGACATTGATCGATTCATGATTTCAATCAAGGTCAACAGTATTCGCATCCCTCAAGCTGATATCCCTAAGGAACAGATTTAATGTTGCTGTCAAGGTCGGTACGGAATAATATGATTTCATTTTATTTAGCCTACATCCGATTCAAAAAATATATTCAAGAAAGGTAAGGGTTAAAAGGATTATAGGCATTCAGTAGTGTGATCTTGAGATATCCATTTGATACGTGACTTCAAGTAGGTGCACTGAATGGTAAACAGTCAAGGCCCAATCTTCTGAAGCTATATCCTTCAAACTTTTGAAACCAAATTTACGTATTCATAAAGAAGGAGTACTTTGGTAACATTACATCCCTTCTATTGCATTATCCATTATTTCAACTGTCTCATGCTTTGATTGCATTTTTTTCTATTGATTTCATAATTTTATTCATATTGACAGATTTCAACTCCTATTATTAGTACTTTATTACTATTAACCTGATCTCGGTTACTTTACTACACAACCATATAAAGTCTGTTGACTCAATAGTTCGGTATCCTGCAAATTTCCGTTTCATAACTTCTGCTATCTATCACATATTTTTTTAGAACTTAGTAACTTTATTGGAAACTTTGCCTTATCATGAAATGCAGATTCATCTCTAATCGCATTCGTATTCATTAGCATGTCATTTCTATGGTAATTTTTATGTTAAGATATCACAGTTTGTAAGCAGTTGATGAGAACCAGGCGAAAAAGGATGAATTCTGCACTTTTACTGTCTTCAAGTTAATATTTTTGACTGAATTTCGACTTATCCTAGTTACCATATAGTGCATTCTGTTAAAATTGCCTCGAAATAGTTATTACATCATTAGCTTTTGTTGAGTGGATGGAATGTAGCTGAGACTAATCAAATTTCCTTCAAATTTATCGTTATTGGAATAATCTTAGAACCATTACAAAATTGAATTATCAGTATTTATCTTATTTTTCTCGAATCTTTTTTCATTTATTTTTCTTCAATCTCTTTCACATATATTGCTCACTGTCTGATCATTTTAATATTAGTTATTGTGTAATTTTAATAAAATCGAGTGATGATTTTTGACATCTCTTTTATAGATTTGATCTATTTCATATGCTGAACACAGAATCAGAGGTTTTTGATTTGTATCACCACTAGTATACCTGTTTTCTTACCATTAGTTTCTTAAGTTTATTGACTTATTTAGTTGTATAATCTGTTTAATAGTAATCATCCACTTATATGGTTTCTTGACTGGTTTACTATTCTTCAGATATCCATTTAAATGGCAGTGTAGATTAAAATAAAGCATAATAAAGACTAGACTGCAAACAATATTATTCACTTGTAGTTGTTGTAATTTTTACATTTTCGCATGAATTTAATGCTTTCTCAATATAATAAAATGAAACATTCATAAGTTTGTGCTTTGATTTTGTCCTTTGTCTCACCATAATATACGAAATTACTTGACTTTGGTAAATCACACCTAGGCAGATATGTGTCTTGATAATTTCATATACATTTGATTGTCTAGTAGGATGTTTTAATTCTTAACGACCATAATTCAACATAAAAGTATGCATGTTTGATAAGTTTTTTTTTTCATTTCATCTACCTTATGAACTAACAGACTGACCAAATATATAAACATTCATTCAGATTTTGTTTCATGTACAATGATAATAAATCAAATAACGAAGTTATTATCAACGAATAATAATTGTTTACTTTAATGTGTTAATAAATTCATTTCAATATTCAAAATATGAGTAAAAACGTGTTATGATTCATTAGTTTTTTTCATGTAACATTCATAATCTGAATATTTATTAACATCAGAATGAATTGCTTAAATATTAGATTGAATTTAAATTATCCCATTTGTTAGTAGTATCGATCAATCCTTATTAGAAGATATGTATCCTGTGTGAAATCATTCATTCTACATCACTTGAAACTGATATTGACAGTGATATGATTCAAGTGTGTAATCTGATAAGTTGCTTATAGAACTAAGGCTTTACTGAGAATTATCTTGACTGAGTGTAGTAAACAAGTGATTGATATCAGACTAGTCAACGAATGATTATATCAAATAAATAATCAAGATTAATAATGAATGTTTAGGAGTAACATGTAATAGTTAACTTTTCTTTGTCAGAGTAATTTAACAACCGTAATTTTGTTTTAATTTATTACAACTACTAATCATTCAGCTGTGAGTTTTTACATCAATTAATTATTGAATTATAGGCCTGTTTGTAGAAGAAAATTTTTGTCGCTTACTTGAGTTTCTATAAGTAAGTTTTACCTCATTAGTTTAGTCTCCTTAAAAAGCATCAATTCTAGATTTCTTATTTTAATAACTTTATTAGTGAAGTACTTCCGTCAAAACTTCAAGGATATCACAGTGAAGTGATTTGCTGAATATTACTAACTGATTTAGGAGATAGGAGCCGCTGTTCAATTTAATGTAATGGATAGATGTTAAATAAATAAATTGCTGCAGCTCATCTTATTAATTAGATAGTAGAACAAGTTTAAAGAAAGAGATAGTTTACTAATTCCATTTTAAATTACTGAAACATCAGTTTAACTCAGTTCACGTAACCACTGAACTGAAGATTCAACGAATCAGTGAAAAAGTAGAAACTGGAAAATAGGTTAGTACATCTGTACCTGTCAATGGAATATATATATATATATATATGTTCTGTGATCAATAAATATTATACCTAAATTATTAAGTTATATTATGCTGCAAAAGAGAAAACAAGGGAAGTAGGTTAGTGGAATCTTTTGAGTTTTTAGAATTACCACTTAATGAACTGACTGAATTATCTGTTTCCCCTAGGGGAATGATAAACGGACCATTAGTGAAATGTTTGACAGTCTGTTATAAAGGTAAGATAAAATCACAGTGTAGCTTTGAAATGTTAGAAGCACTTAAATCTCTACATTCTAGTGTATTTATTTACATTATTTGTTATTATTATAATCAATGCTTTTTCTGTGTGCATAATGGAATAATGTTACTTTTTTTCTTAGATAGTATTAGTTTGTTCAAATTAGTCCTCTTAGGTAGTAGATTTAGTCAAGTTTGAGTGAATTTAGGGTTCACAATTTATTTGGAATACAGTTTAATTAATCTATTCATAGTAGAATTTCTGGCAAGTCTAGGCTGAGAAAGAATATCGCTTGATATGAGTATTTTCAGATATTTCTTTATCATGATTCTGGTCAGTGGTATTCTGAAAGTTTTAGATCGACATTCTAGGTTACTTTTGATATCAGTAGAGTATTTATGATGGTATTTGGATGTTGTTAGACAATTTTAACTGAAATTTGTTCACTAATTAGTGAAATGTAATTACTAATTATGAATGTTCATATATGGTTTTCATAGCGAAGAACTTCAGAGAACACGCAGGAAAACTGAGTGAAACTTAATTATATATAAACTATATAAATTAACCCTGTATTGTCAAGGGCAGTTGTACATTCGTTTTAAGGAGAACCAAGGAAACTGCTCACGTGTTACCATTTCCACATGAACAGTTTGGCTCAGTCCTGTGGTGCAACCACACAGGTACCTGATACTCTGGTGGACCATTCACACTATTTATATACACTAGTACATATATAGTGATTATTTCCGATCTATGATGGCGTCAATCAATATGTACCGCATGAGCGGGTCAATTCAATCCATCCCGCTTACATGGCTGTCAAACTCGTTATTATTATCATTGGTGATATGCAATACAGCACCCCAATGATAATGGCCCTCGAGAATGTTGTAAAACAACCACCCATATCAATGAAATCGGTCGCTCTGCTAACCAATTTTGTATATGAATTGTGAGCAATGCTTGCCAAAGCAATGCCAAGCCATCCACAGTGTTCACAGAGAACCTCTGGTCTCATAGGAGATCTTCAGCCCTATATAGCAGAATAGCATATGGTGTACACATATATGGCTTAGGATAATAGAAGAGTCAGCCCAGCTTGATACTAATAGGCCCAAACACTTCTATTACCCTTTGTCTCATGTCGGGCAATGACTTTTTCGTATTTCCGAAATTTTCATTTTTCGACCATATGAGACCTGAGTTAGGGGTAGTATCCCTAGGAAAACTGAATAAAACTTAAAATAATCCTAAGTTGTATTTTCAGAGCTATATATAAGATTCCACAATGAATACAGCTAACATATATATATATAGTAATGCTTTTATACAAAAGTCTTTTTTTGATTAATTTATCATAACAGTTATCAGAAACGAAAAAGCTATTAAGCTCATAATTGTGATCATTAGGAAGTTTTCGTTCTGTCTGAAATGCATAACTATCTATAACTGATGATAATAAGTACTATAACTGTAAATAAATCATGATTGAATAGTTTTACTCACATTTTATACTTTCTTTTAACTGTGAAATATAGTATTATTATACAGTGCTTGGATTCTTATTTACTAGTCTCACTTTTCTCACTATGAATCTATCTATACAACTTGCTTTGACTAGTATTTCTGCTTCACAATTCATTTGTTGTTGAAGGATGCTTTAAAATGTTCTACTTTAAATTTAAAAATAAACAAACATATTGGAGAAGAGAAAAACATTATAGTTATGAGTAAATATTATTATCATAGTATCATTTACTTCATACTCTGGTGTATGTTTATTTTTCATATTTCGTATCAACTTAATTGAATGAATATGTACAGAGAGACGGGGAGATCACGAGGTTCGTTATTGATTGTGAGTATAGTGTAAATCTGTGTATTTACATACTATAAATTCCAGAAAGATTTATCAACAGCTTACTCTGATTGGTTCTTAGATGATGATTGCAGATTAGCTATGAGCATCTTCCGTCTATCATAATCGGTGCATCATTACATAGTTATTCAGAAAATCTCAAAATTCAATAAGACAAAAATCAATGATTATTATGTAGCACGCATCCAGAAGATTTAAGTAAATTATGCTACAGTCTTATTTTTATGTGGTAGAATTATGTTTACAATATTCAAAAACAGCATAGATTTTAAAGTATACCTTTAACTGTGAAATGTCTAAATTCTGACCTGATGATTTGAAAAGGATTATGATCCATTCTAGAAATAATCAAGACCTAAGTTTTAATAATCTGTAGCACTTACAAAAATTTTAAAGTATATAAGAGCCTGTACAAGTCATGTTTCCATGGGGTGACGTATTGACGACACAGTAATAATTACGCAAACATCTTGTTCCTTTTGAAATCATTTAGGAAACTGAAACAGTACAGTGAAATTTACTTTGAGTAGTGTTGTGGATAATTTACTGCAGCGATTATGAATTGATAAGATGACGTAGAAGGCTTGACAGCTGAGTTGTGTGACCACGATTCGTATTCTCTAGGTTGGAATACCTTGTCGTAACCACATTTTTTACAATTGTACATAAAAAAACTTTTAAATGGCTTGATTACAATGATCAGCTATAACGTAAAAGGGATATTTGTATAAGAGATTTAATGATAAGTTATAGGAAATAATTTGTGAGTAATACGTCATGTGATTTAGGGATATAGTATTTTCAACAAATGAGTAATGTACATCGCCTTTGGAATGCCTAAATCCCAAAAATGGTAATAAAAATTAATAAACAGAGGAATGAAATTTTACTTTACAATTTCCGAGTTGCGTTCACGGATCTAGCTTAAATGGCAGGAAATGTCTTCACATTTTTTTATTCAGAGGACTAAAATCTATCCAAAATAGCTATTCTGATAGCGTAATTTCACATTATTTCGCATACAATCGAAATCTTATCATTGGTTTAAGAATAATATTATATGTAAGACAGTAAAATATTTCACGAGAAAGTTATTTAGTTAAATACTTTTTGTTACTCATAAGTAGCAAAATCCTTTATAACAACAAATTCATGCTATGGACATTGAAATTTGCAGATGATATTTATCTTTCATAAGCTTTTTTTAAATGCAGTTTACTAGAATAATAACTGGAGTAATCGAGCACTTTATCATCAGAATTCTTACGATTTGGTTCTTTTATGCGTTTACCGCGAATCCATTCAGTATCTGAAAGGCAAATTAATTCACCTATTTCAACTCATACCATATATTGATATTCGATAATTTTCATATTTGATTATATTTCCTTGAAAAAGCTTGGACTAGACTGCTGAGTAAAACACTTAACTTATTTAAAAATTTCAATCTCTGAGACTTGCAAATATAATTTTCTTCTTTAATGCATTGCATTGCCTGGACGCCAAACTACTGTGGGATTCATTGAAATTTCGAAGAAAGCTATTATAGAAAACATATGTTGTGATTTTACTGTCATTTTAACCTTCTTTACACAACGTTTTGTCAGTGTGTTGAAAATAATAAAGTTTATTACTTTCCAAATTAAATGTTTGTTTAAAAGCTCAAACAAGACTGATCTCTGTTACGACACTAGTACGTTAATAAAATAGTAATATATTCAGAAGAATAATTTTTCGTACTGTCAAGCAAATCTACTTACCGTTTTATCAGTAGCATATAATGAAAACTTAAATGATTATTTCATTGATATTGAACCAAATCAACTATCTCATAAAAAAACAACAATATGTGAGACTGAACATATCGGGTTCAATTCCAAGTTACATGGTCATTAAGCGGCTGCGCTAAACAGTGCAGTTTTGGAAGAAAAAAATGCGAAAAATAACAATGTAGTTAATGAAGAGTATTTACTGTTCATTAAACTATGGAAAAGTTCGATACATTGACTCAATATTCTGACTGATTTCCATCAGATTCTTTTTGAAAGATTCATATCATTATTCACTTATCTGTGTGTCAAATTGTGATGTGGTATATATAAGACATATTTAAGAATCTATGTTTCAGAGCAAGGAGATCATGATATGTTGTTATTGGAAGTTCTGCTTTAATTGCTTCTTTTCTCCTAGTGTTTTCATTTGATATCAGGCCTAAATGCAGACCAGTGTTTGTCTTGTTGAAGCAACAAATCAAAATTATTTATTTTATAACTTTATTCAGAAAAATGTCTATGGATATTTTCTAATGAATGATTTTGACAACAAAACATATAGTTGGTAAGGTTTAGTTAGTATCTAAAATTTAGGTAAACATTTTATGAACAAAAAGAAAGTTTAAGAATTTGTTCACATAAGTTACGGAAATTAGATTACAAAAATAATTCTTACTACTAGTAAATTGATAATTACATTCTTTACCAAATAATTACAATAATAATAATAATAATAGTCGTAAGAAGTAGAAGAACAATATTACTAATGTTTTCATTCTCGTTAAATGATGATCAAGTGTACTGATAGTATTTTTTTTTCAGAAATTTTCAATTACAAAGATTTCGGTTCAATAAATCACATGCATATCTTGTTTTAAACTTCAACTCATCATTTAAACTGATTGCCAATTATTCAGCAAAATTTATAAACTCTTTTTCACCATCAGCAGACTTGTTCCGAATTGATACTTTTATAGCTGTTTACACTATTATTATCATTGTTTTGTTACTCCTTACTTTATTTAACCATAATTGACAACATTGTTATTTTTATGCACAGAAAACAATCAATAATGTTGTTATATGCATCTATAAATTCATTACAATCTATGATAAACACTTGTTAATCTTCAATAATTTTTCTCAGTGTAATTGAAGAAATTTATGGAAAACTAATAACAACCGAATGAATCTTAGTTTAGTATTTATACGAAATAGTCATTCTTTTAGATTAGATAGTTTTGCGAGCTTTAAGCAGCTGTTATTTGTGACATATGGATTGATAAATAGATGCAAAGAAAAGCAACCATCAACGAAACACAAGTTTCTGTTTAGATTTGAACAATTAAACAACGCAAAGTCCTGTAGAATATTAGATAGGTTTTGTGTTCGTTTTCGTGGTACACTTCTGTTGGGGATGTTAGATCTCCAGAACTCGCTTGATAAATATCTTCATTTTGGATTTATTTCATTGGCCGATCAGTTGACCTTGAGATCACACTTCTCACCAGGAAAATCCTTGGCTGTGATTGGCTGCTGTCTTTTTATTGTGCTACTTTTATGACTGTCTCAGCGACGTCTCTGTGGAGTATAAATAAACGCAATTTGAGTGCTTGGATTCATTGTGTGCTGACTGGGTGTTTGTAGAATACAATTTCTACACTATATCAAGACTTCTTGCTAGTACATTTGGGTCGACGGATCACAGTAACCTACCTGTACGTTGGTTCATTGTTTTGTTCTCGTTATTCGACTAAGGTAAACTCTTGATAGTTTAAGAATACCTAGAGACGAGCGTAACAAATTCATTAGTTGGTCATGCAATATTCTTATTACAATGCTCTACCATTTTTATTTGTGTAAGCGAATATAACAGAATTAGTGATAGATAATAACGTAACTGATGAATTGATGCTACCTATGTTTTTCAAAGTAGGTATGGTCATAAAATGTGGTTACGGGGTTTGATACTTGAATCGGTAAATGAAAGTGATTATGGGAAATTTTAATTAACGGTTAATGAGACCACCATTAGCTCTTGGGTTCTGACGAATCGTAGGTTAATAGGATACGTTGATGGTGAATAATTTACTTTTGACGAGGTTGGATATGTTGTTTGTTAAAGTGCAACACTGAAAATTATTTCATTTTTACATAATATAAGAGATATTACAATTATGTATTAGACACAGTATATATGAAACTGTATATTATGGGTAATTATATTCATTAAAATGGACTACTTAAATATTGAATCCGCTCTTATCTTGTCAATGAAATACTGATGTGCTCGACAAGTGATATGCTTGAAACTATTACGAGTTCACCTTACTCGATAAACGAGAGCGAAGCAATGATATAGTGACATGATAGGCTATTCTGATTCGATTGTCCATCGCCCTGCTCACTATAACAAGAAGTCTTGATATGGTGTAGAAAGTGTATTCTACAAGCATTCAGAAAATATGAGGTTGACAAGCACACAAATCGAGTGTATTGATACATGATAAAAACGTCCTTAGGAGAGCCATGAAAATAGCGTACTAAAATAGTACATCAATGATTTTCCGGGTAGGAAATGTAATCTCAAGTTCACCTGACCAGTCTGTGCGTGAAAACACAAAATCGAAACTTAGGACCTTTTCCAAGTGAGTTCTGGGGATCTAGCCTCCTCAGCAAAATTGAGCAGCATGATATCTAAATCGTTTATCTGATTTTCTATTCGAAATTCAGTATTGAGCTTGTATAATCGAATAAAAAACATATTTATTCATTTTAGAATTCATGACTGGACTGAACGAATCAAGAAACAAGAAAGCATTATATTCACTGTCATTTTCTTTTGTTACAGTTGAATTCTTTGACACTTGTTATTCAGTTTTGTTATTATCATATAATGCTATCATGTATCATAACAGAACAACAAAATTAGTACATCAGCAGAAGACTAATGTGATACATTAAATTAAAAAGGAAATCAATAGCTTATCAATTTTCTTAAGTTAACGATACCGGCTTTAAATTGTAATTTGTTACTTTTTATCTGAATAAACAACCAGACGAATAATAAATGTTCATTTTTCGGGGTAAAACAGCTATCTATCTAGTATTCCAATATCCCTTTCTAATGAAAATTCTTTTCAAGATTCTCCATAATTCGGTATTATTTTCGATTACTAATCATCACTTGTTTCAAATGCATTTGAAATGATTTTCAGTAACAGAGTTTACTAATTAAAAATTTTGATGGTCAGTGTGAACTTTCTGTTAATCTAGTTATTTGTTTATTAATGATTTCCAAATAAAATAAAATAATGTTGATCTTCGGACAACATTTCCATCACAAAATTCGATATTCTTATTACATAAACCAGTTAGGTAAGAAATATGCATGTATTAAACGTGGAGTTTTGCCAGTTTATTAAATAATATGACCTGATTTTGAACATGTCAACTTGATGAATTGAAAAAAAACAATCATGTACACATACTGAATAAATTAAAAGATCTGAAATGTATATGCAAAATAATTGTGATAAAACACTAGCAGTATGGATGCTTTGACATTAAGTTTTATACTGCCGCCTCTGAATTTTAAAAACAAAAGACATTTTCTCAAAATATGCCGATAAAATTAGATCTAGATTTTTATGGAAGAATAGAAATAGATTTATAAATATAACTTATCAATGAAATCATGAATCAATCATTGTTATACCATGATTAGAAGCCTGGAATTTTAGATGTCCATATCTTAGTTGGAATTTAATCATTCTGAAAGGTATCACGGTATGTCAAATGAGACATATTTGAGGAGGAGTATGCGAAGTTGCTAATCTGTATGTGCGAAGACCTTGAATGGAATATAAGTCATTCTTTCCATTCAATTAGCGCAACTGGCTACAATGATTTGTAAGTTTATATACACAATTTGTGGTACTACGGGTTTCACTTTCATCGCTCTCTAATTTTTTTAGAGAATATTTCGTTTTTTAATGAGATGGTCAACGAGGATTCAGAATACTTACTGGTTAAGATAGTGTTTAACATATATGGCATATAATAAAGACATTATTTAGATTTTCTTTCATCAGTATAATTAGGTTAATCTCCATTTGTCATTTTTATTCAAAAAAATATCAAGTATTTTAGACGAAATACAACCAATTCATAATATTCTCTCCAAACTTTTATACTGAATGAAATAAACCAATTTTCAATATGTAATTCGTGTGTGTATTAAATAATCAACATGATGTAAATACCTACATCAGTTGATTAATTAAATATGTAAAAAAATAATCCTTTTCACTGAGTTCACACAATTAAAAATCTAAATTAATTTTTCAAAAAGATAGTCAACTGTATTATTCTTACAACTTCAAGTTAATGATCCATACTAGATATTTCAGTGTTATTAATTTTATTTTATCAAAAATTCTAATCCCCTTTTGTATTAATTTTTTAAAATGTATCTATCATATTTTGCTTTAACAAACATAGAAACTTTTAAATGATTAATTCATTGTCAAATAATATAGATAAGAAAAAAACACCCTCAGTAACCCAAAGTTTGAACATTAGAATGTTTTTGTAGAAATCAAGAAAGTAAATTTAATCTTATTCTTAGAGTTTATCTCAACTTCGGGATAAGTCCACTCATAGGATGCTTTCAAACTGTCAAAGTCATTAAAGTTAACAGTTAAAAAAAAATAATAGAGAAGATTGTCCAATATCTTAAGTTCCATGAATAATAATCCTTCGTTCCTATCAAATAATATGTAATTTGAATGGATCATAGTTTTTCGTTTTTTTCCGTGTACCTAAATTACTGGTTGCTCTGGCTGTTAGTTTTACTCTTCTATTCTCACTTCGACTTTATCAAATTTTCACATTTGATTTATTCAAATCTGTTACCCTATTTAATTGGGTGACTTTCATCTGATTAGCCAGCTTGGTTTAAATGTAACTATTTTATGATAATTTCTTGAATTTATGTTAAAATGTTAACTTCTAATCAATAATAAAATTTGAACTTTCAATATAATTCAGACGAAACGTTCAGTATTCTATTCAGTAGCATTTGAGTGAACATCAACTCATGTTACGAGAACCAGGTAGTTCAAAACATGCGTTTTTAATTTCGTTGATAGTAAAATTAAATCTATTCCATAAAAATTTCAGTATGAGTTCGCAGATATTGTTGACTTTCATTGAAATCATGAATCGATCAATGTTAAACGACTGTTGAAAATCTGGAAGCGCTAGATGGACATGAGTTCGTGCAATATGGGGGGTTGGGTGAAGTTAGACTTCAGCAGCGTTAGATGCCTGCTTAGTGGTCAAAAAGCTCAAGACTAAAGGTCCTGAGTTCGATTCCACCTGCAGGTTGTGGATGCACACTGCTGATAAGTCCCATACTAAGACGAAATGGCCGTCCTGCTCAACTTTTTTGTTTTACTCATCATCATATATTATGTCGTTTTGTACGTAGAAGTAGAAAAAACAACTTAAAAAGCAATTTTGATATTAGATTTTAATTAAACTTGCAATCTATTTTCTTTACAGCTATAGAACAGAAATTCGCCATATTATTTGATAAATAATGAATTAAAGAGACATTCAGAAATTTTCATAGTTTTTAAAAATGAAAGTCCTCGCATTCATAGTTCATAAGCAGGTGAACTGGACTAATAAATGTTCACAAACTGTATTTCGATGTATGACGCTGTTGAAATTAGATAACAGATATTGATTTGCCGTTGTGGTCAGTAAAAAAATGCATACATTATCAATAACATTAATACTGTGTTTGCTCTATTGAATTTGGTATATCTTGTCTCTGTACCCAGTACCAGTAATGTTGCGCACTACACCTTTTTTATTCAGGCAGATTTATAATTAAAATGACAAAAGAGTAAATAATGTTTAGCTGAAATGATTTTCTTCACTACTTCTAAAGCAATTACACAAAATCAAAGCTTACAATTAACTTACTATTAAACGAAAATAGAGTTCTTAACTCGTATATAAGGGTAAACTGACGATCTAACAAACTTTTTTTTCAAAAAAACTAGCTGTTCATGTAATCTAATGGAATAAACAGCAAAAATAGCGTTAGAATTTGATTAATGACAAATTTGTACATTGAGAATTTGCTTTTACAGAACTTAAGTTCATTGCGTTTTGTAGGCAGACCGCTTTTGAAGTAAAAGACATTGAAATGATACAGATACAAGTGAACTGTTTTTATTATCCAGCTTATTGTCTTCTCGTATTTTGTATAAAATTATTAATGAGTTGATTAGTGAGAAATGACCTGTGTCTTTTATGTCTAGTTATTGCTTTTTGTTCAAACAGATCAGCAGTAACGTCTTACTCCAGGACGTAAGGCTCTAATTTTAAAACAAACACCAACTTCCACCAAAGTTTGGTTAGTTGTAATGCTAAGTATTACCAAACCTTGATAACTAATATTTATTTTTATATCATATTATATAAGTATAAAATTGTTGACTAAAGTATCTCTTAAATGTGATCTACCGAGAGTGACATTTTTTTGGGTCATCTGTTAGACATTATAAATCCTTTATCAAATGTAGTGTTATTTATTAACTGTTGTTAACAGAATTAAACGGATCATAATTTCTCCATAGTAACAAGTTCAAGGTTTCGTCAAAAAGAAACTTATCATTTTCGTTACTTTTATTTTCTGCAAACGAATTAATAATGAAACTCTCCTCTAAGGTAATTCAAAGCAAAAATCATTTAGAATATTTCGTATGTGTTTGTCATTCCGTAGAAAAAATTACCTATAAGTTGATATTATTCAATTTTTACTCTGCAGAATTATTTATTTGCTTCTAATAGTTAATAGAATCACACATTTTTTCTTTATAATCCAAGTTTTTAACCAATCAAAAATATGCATACATTTGACAACTGTTTGATATTGAAATTTAATCAGATTTCATATAATCGCCGTGTGTGCATTATTTGTCATTAAATTGTCAATTTTTTTTTCGATAAATGCCATATATATTTAATTCATTTATTTGATTAGACGAAAAAAAACAATAGTTGAAAGTGATTATAATCTAATCAAATGTTTATTCATAATCAGATAATTGATAAATTAATATTTATTCTTGGTTTGTCATCAACATTATTGTCTATGTTTGTTTTGAATTCATGTGAAGCATATTATCTACCAGTGAAATATAATTTCGAATATGATTTAATTGATTATTTAACCAATGTTAATGGGTTGAAGCATTATCCGCGCCAAATTCGATCATGTAAGTCAGTGTTTAGAGGAAAATGATGTTTTTTTTTTCAAATCATCTATCCATTGGTTTTATATTTCTCTCAAAGTATCATCTGTAATTAATTATTCGTGTTTATAATTTGCTATAAGAAATTTCCATTTTAATGCAGCACTAATAAAAATAGATTGAAAATTGGTGTTTAGAATCATTTGGAAAGATTCTTTTTTTTCCGCGATCGAAATATCTGCAGGACGATTAAGATAGTTTTTAACTAAAAACTGTATTACTTGCTTGCTGATAGAAAATATCGAAAATGAATTTTAACAAAAACAAACAGAGAACCATTGTCTATGTCATTATCGTCTATATACAACTACTATAGTAACAAAGTAATAACGTCCTTTATAATTAAAATCAGACTAAAAAAACGTTTTATATTCGAAAATGAAAACTTTGTTTCCTGGCAATATTTCACTTAGCTATGTTTTTATTCGAAAGTTTAACCGTTCGTTACAGAGTTAATTGGTGATATGGGAAAACCATATCGTAAATCGTTAATTTGCAAAATATCAATCCATCATATCGAACTGGACTGTTCCTGTTGCAAACATCAATCCATTGTCTGACATTTCACTGTTCATGCGTTTCATACAAATCCCATTGTGTTCCCGCTCTTCCTTTCTTCATCTTCTACCATCTTCTGCTGCCAGACATTACGTTTTTACTCGCGTCATATACTACTTATAAATAGCGCGCACCACACTATCAGATGTATTGTATAATGGTTGACTTTTTGAAATTTCGTTATGTATTTATTTTTGTGATGGTGCATACCTATTTCTACTGATACATTGTTAGATATGACTTTCATACTAAGTAAGTTTATACCACAACTGGTTTCTTTTACAGACATTCGTGATGACGTCTTGATAGTAGATTGTTATTTATACCACTAATATGTGAGCATTATCTATAGAGCTAATAATTTCTCAAATTACTTGAATTCATCGCCCAGCTCTTTATAGGCCATATGCAACACGAATGTTAGATGAATGTTTTCCTCTTAAATATCTTTAGCAATTACACGTTAAAGTTGAACTACTGCTTAACTTTCATTATTATCAAATTATCTCGATTATTATTATGTTTAGCAAGAAAATATCATCTGAATAGAATTCTGTATCATCTATTAGACTTCAGTTCCTTCAATTAATTTGAATAATGTAATGAGAAGACAAAATTTACCAGGACTATGCAATGTGTTAGCTCAATACATTTTGAACAGTCAGATCACATGTTAACTTGTCAAACTATTTAAATCTAAAAAATCAAGGTCAAACTAGGCGAATTAGCAGATGAGATAAACAAATATTATTCGAAAAAACGATATGAATTACTCCACTCTGGAAAATAAGTTTATGTAATCAAGGTATGACTAGTGTAACTATATTTTGTTTTTGAACATTCTGCGTTGGATATTGAAACATGGGTGTTTATCGTCAGCTCTTATTAGGTCATTGAACTTTATTTGTTTTTGCAGACATTTTGATAAACGTTCAACTACCCTAAATCAGTCCTGTGACTATTATCCAGAATTGCGTTATTCAAATTGTTTTTGGCCTGACAGTTTGTCTAGTTGACCTCTTATTTTTTATATATAAATGTGTGGTCAGAATGTTCGTAATCTTCAGTATAGGTTAGTGGTGATTATTTGATTTTATTGAAATCATGAACTTATCAGTGCTAGATCACCATTCGAAACCTGGAATTACTAGGCGGCAGCTTCGTCCCAGTATGGGACTACTTTGGGCTAATATGATGCATATTTCTGATCAACTTCTTTTCACAGTACCCAGTTAAATATCCTTATTTCTGTTCATACTTGATTTCCATGTTCAGTGGTTTGTTATATTTATACTGAACGATTCACATTTATTTAAAGAATTTTCAATGTTGGCTGAACATTTGAATATATGCGTAAACCGCGTAGTCAGCTGAATAGTGAAAATTCTCCTTCACAACTAAACATCCAGAAGGTTTAGTAGGCCGACCTCACTTGTATTATTGCAATTTAGTGACACCAGACTTTTAGAATTGGGAATTTGATTTTAAGTTATTGGTTAACAAGTGAATTAAGTGTCGATAAATTTCGATGCATTGAATGTAAGCTCATTCATGGTTAGAGATGTACACTCTGAAGAGTCTTTAGAGGCCTCATCAAATTTGAAGTAGGGCTCATCACTGTAGTGGCCCGCTATTGAACTTCAATTTAGACGAATGATCGAGTATGTGGTGAGATAAATCTTCTCTTTAATTTCCGTATACCATATATACCATATCCAGTTTATGCAACAGCGGTAGTAAGAAGCCAAATACGGATTCAGTTAGATGAGTTTATTTCATACAGACAGATATGAGAATACGATGCGTAAAGGCAAAGCGGATCGAAGTGGAGAAGGCGAGAGAGCCAACTCAATGTGATGAGGAGTGACTAAGTATTTATAGTCAAACAAAAATAGGGTAAACATGTAATAAGCAAAGTAAGCATGCGCATATGCGCCCAAATAAAAACAACCAAGTATATGAGCGGCTAATAGACTAAGTCAATTGACGTTTGAATAGTGACTCGGTCAGAAAAGCTTAGTTTGTCAAAATACTGGTGCAAGCCCTTTGTGCTCAACTAAGTCACAGACACACTACAAATCTCAAGCACGCGGTAAAAAATTATCCAGTTTTTTACAAGTTTCATGGATCATTTGGTCATTGTGATCCTTTATCAAAAATGAATTAAAAATATTTTCATGCTACATTTATCTTTACTATCAAACGTTCAACTAGTCAACTATTTATTATTTAGTACCATTTCAGGTATACGATGTGAAAAGTAAAACTGAAATAATCAGTTTTCATTACCTTCTTTACTATTTGTTTACAATCTTCATTCATTTTATGGCAGAATTTTACTGGACGAGAATTATTATCATCCCAATTCCTTCTGTTAAAACTTATTTTGTTAGATAAAATTACTTGCTTTAAAGTGAAAATTGAGTAAAGAAAATATATGTAGTGTTAAACAGGTTGGGAAATAAAAATATTTAAAAATGTTTGCGAAAAATAACCATTAGTAATTGTACGTGAATAATGTCGAACTGGAAATAATACGTGATCAGGATGAGATTTTGTAGAGACTATTAAATGTTACTTATTTACTTACTAACGCCTGTAATCCCTAATGGAACAGAGGCCACCGACCAGCATTCTACATCCAAAGCTGGACTAAACCTTTCTTCTCAGTTTTACCAAATCGCAATTCATTCTTTTCATGTCAATCTTCGATTCCTCGGTCTACATCTTTTCTTCACCCTGAGGGTTCAAACTTAGGGATTGCCTAATGATGCAGTTGGTAGATTTCCTCAATGTGTGTTCCATCCGACTTCAGCTCGTTATCCTAATTTCTCCCTCAGCTCGAATCTGGTTTGTTTTGAGCCAAAGTAGGTAGTTTCAGATGTCATCTGGCCAAAGGATCCTCAGCATCCTGTATGGACAATTAACGATAAACATCTATATCTTTCAGATGACAGCTTTTGTGGTTCTCTAAGTTTTCAGTCCGTACAACAGAACTGATTTGACTTTCGCACAGAAAATTGTGACTTTGGGGTTGGTTGGCAGTTGTTTTGAGTTCCAGATGTTGTTCACTTGTAGAAATATACCCCTTGATTTTCCGATCCGTAGTTTTACATCGGTTTCAGTCAGATCTACCTAGTTTATCAATGACGCTGTCCATGTATACAATGTTTTCTACATCTTCCGTAGCTTCTCACTTAAGTGTGATTTGGTTGGTGCGTTTGTCGGAGGATCTTGCTTTTCTATTGTGTATGTTGAAACCTATTGCTGTTTTGGCTGTTGCTCCACTGGCAATTTTCAGTTGAATTTTTCGTTGTTTTTAGGATAGAAGTGATATATCATCCCTAGAGTCCAGATCGTCCATCTACATCTTAGGTGTTCATTGTCTCCCGTGCTTCCTCTAAGATGTTGACTTGTTCGTAATCCAGTCAACCACATAGGAAGAAAGGGAAAGGGTGTGAGTAAGCAACCTTGTTTCACGTCTATGTTCACCTGGAAATGAGTCTGTGAGCTTTCCTCCATGCCAAACCTTGCACTTTAGTCCATCATTTGAGTTCGGTATGATGGTGAATCGTGGTGTCGAAGAAGCTTCCGTAGTGTTATCCTATTGAAACTCTCAGTGTTTTCTCATAGTCAAAGAAACCGGTGTAACGTGGTGAATTCCACTCAGTCAATTGTTATGTAATTATCTGTAATGTCAAGATTTGGTCGGTTTATGATCGATACTCACGGAATCCAGCCTGCTAACCTTGAAATTGAGCGTCTACGGAATTTTTCATTCGGCTTAACAACACCCTATTAAAGAATTTTACTGTTATTGATAGAATAGTGATGCCTCTGTAGTTCTCACACTTGTTGAGATAGCGTTTCTTTGGTATCTTGATGAGGTGTCCTTCTTTCAATTCTGTCGATATAAACACTCCAAGTCGAGCCTTTCAGGGTTACTGCCGAGTCTTAATTTTGTTCTTGGCAATTACTAAATAAACATTATGAGGATATTATTTGTTGTCGATAAAAATAGAGATGAAATTAATAAAAATAGTAGACAATGTTTTGAAATTTAAATTATACAGATCGAAGTTATTCTAAAAATTTGTGTATAAATTTTAATGACTACTTTTTTCACAAACTGACAGCACCTGGTGAAATACGCTATCTCGTCCCAATTCGAAATCTAGTAATAGACTGCACTGCTGCAAGCTGTAGGCAAATATCTATTTTTCATGAGAATTCATATTCAACAGTATACATGTACCATCAAGAAAATGTTTCTTCAATCATTAACAAATAGTTCTAATGTATGACATCTGGAATTACTGGTTTTAAAGGGGTAACCCATATTTTCTGACAAACACCCGATTAGTATTGGAAATATGAACTAAAAGTGAATATCAAATCATATTTATACTTGATAGAATCTTATCATACAGAACAGGATCCATTTTCATCAATTGAATAAATGAATTTCGGGCACAAAACTAGGAAAATATCTAATTAAGAAATGTCAAAACGTAGTAATTTGATGCGAACAAATAATGACACAAAAATGGCATATATGTTAAGAAAACATGTTAATTGAGGTCTTTTGTTTTGCAGTTTTATGAAATCATTTATCTGAATAAAATATATTATTATTTATACAATTTGTGATGTTGAAAATATGATTATTTTAATATCAAACATAATTTACGTTCTGACCAGTTGTTTCAATTATTTTTTTTGGGAGCAAGTTCGGTACAATAACATGGTTAATAAAGCTTTTAGTTACAACCTCTTAAAATTTTCAAATCATTTTAATTTGATTGCTTGCTGTTACACTTGTACGCAAATATGCAAACAAACACTTAGGATTTTATGAATTTTGAATGCGAAAATCAGGTTCCTTTTTTTAAAAAAATTTACAGAAGGTGAATTAGTTATTAAATTGCTTTGCCTTACTTTTGCAGAGTTCTTTCCAAATAACTTTTATGTTACATGGAAACATGAATAGAAATTATTAGAAAGCAATTCAAATTGTGAACTATGTTTTACGTTAACTAAGGTTTATTTTTCGACGTGTCGGCTTTTATTTATTATTGTTTAATGCGGCGCAAAGAATGGTATTTAATTGTTGTATATGGATATGTAAATACAAGGAATTAATCAGCATAGTCTCAGAGAAATCAGCATGAGGCAAACGGTCTACACTAGGTCGATGATCTATGTTTCATATTCAGGGAAAAAACCAGCTCTCCGAAATATACGTCAACTGTAAATGTTCTTTTTTTATCATTGAATGAATACTGAATTCTGTTATACAGTAAGAACTGATGAATAAGTTTTGGTAGTCTTGTCATTTTGTGAATACGGATCTCTCTTTCTCTTTCTATCAGTGCATAATGATTGTTAATCGATGGCGGAACACTAGTCATTTAGTTCGAATCATTCAATTCACAAGAATGCATGCTAGTAGGTAATTTATAAGAATTTAGAAATGTAATAAACACTGAATTTTGTCTTTCTTTAAACGAAGAAATATCAGAAAGACTGAAATTTATATGATGCTAATATTTTGTATCTTCTAGATGATGACTTTCATAGTTCTCCAAGTTTCCATCCCATACACTAGAACTGTCTTAACATATGTACTGAAATTTCTGATTTTGGTGTTGGTTGATGTCTGTTTGGAGTTCGGGATGTTGTTCGCTTGTCTAAATGCAGCCCTTGCTTTGCCGACCTGCGCCTTCACATCTGCATCGGATCCACCGTGTTCGTCAATGAGTGATTTGGTTGGAGCATGTAGAGTTGTATCGAAGAATCTTGCTTTTCCCTTTATGAATGTCAATACTTGCTACTGCTGTGGCTGCTACTACACTGGTCGTCTTCTCTTGCACTTGCTGTTGCACGTACGATAGAATAGCCAGATCATCTGTGAAGTCCAGATCGTCCATCTGCATCCTAGCTGTCCAGTATATGCCATGTTTATCTCCAGATGTTGACGTTTTCATAATCTAGTCGGTCACCAGGAGAAAGAGAAAGGGTAAGAGTAAGCAACTTTGCATGACACACGAATTATCCAGAAGTAAAAAATAAATCAAATCAATTAATCTTTCATTTTTGTAGGTATTTTTAGTAAATTTTGCGTTTGTTCACTAACAAGGTACAGTTAAAAATTGTTTATTATACGAATATCTATCTAGAACAAAGTCATGTCTAAATAACTAGACAATATGTTATCGACATCATAAGCTTTGTCATCTATTTCTGAACCATTCATACCATCATATCAACAGTAGAATATTATTTCTAGTGCAGTTTCATAATTGTAGTGTTAACTCTCTAATTGACTTGTTTTCAAAATATTTATCAATTCACAATTAAGTTTTTCACATCTGTTATTTTGAGTTGTGTAAAGCGGTAAAATTGGTGAACATCTTATAACTTATTGTCAGTTAAGCAGGATATTATAGCATTGTTTGATAACAAATTTTTCTTCAATATTGGCCATTATATTATTGCACATCTTTTCGGTCTGTGAATTTCATTTATAACGGCAAAACAACAGGTTTATAAGTTAAATTTCTCAACCTGTTTTGCGTTATAACGCTTTTATTTATTTTATAAGTTATAATTAGGATTACATTATTATATATAATATTATGGGATTGCACTAAAAGATATGAATGTCATGTAATTACGAAATACGCAAAAAAGAACTGATCGCAAGTCTTCAGTAAGGATTTGATAATCTTATACTAATTACTTATTGTTTCTAATAATAATGCGGCTTTTTTTACGCAAATATTCTTTCTCAGTTACAGAATAATATTGACAAACTATTCTGTTATTTTGATTACAATGATTATTTTTTTAAATAACTGTTCTAAATCAAAATATTAAAAGACTAACATTTGGAGAGAGATGTATTTGAAATTTTAAGTCTTTTGATAAGTATTCAGGCTAACTTTAGGATTTTATATAAAAATTGTGCTAATCGATAAACAGATAATTTATCTACACATCTTTCGTCCAAGTTATACCAAGAGTTATTTGAAATTCACTTACATTATCATTATTGTTATTTATTAACAAAATCATGTTTAATTTAATTCAGAGTATAAAAGTAATTGTAACTTAAATGTTTGTAAACGTCATATGTTTGTTAATATGAATTCTCAGCCGAAAACATGTGACACTTAATATTTAACATCAATAAATATTTTGAAGGAAGAACTCTTGTTTATGATAGTGGATTCAGCACTGCAATATGAACTCCTTTAAGAGAGTACAACAGTTTTTATCAAACTAAGCCAAATTAGTAGATTATATTGGTTACCTGCCAAGAAAGTTTTATGGTAGCCTACTAACTTAAGGCCCAATCATTCATGAAGTAATTCCACTACATATTCTTGCATTTAAATAATGATACTTCATCCTAGCATAAGACTCTACACACTTGAAATTTCAGTGATAAGTTAATTGTATTTAGGATTAAAGAACATTTATTTCTGGTGGTAGCTAATGATTCATTATGTGTTGTTCGACTTATTATATGTTATAAATGTTAACAACAACGACTAAACGATGGATTAGATGTGTTGATGCTAATCCAGGAACACCTAATTCTGCTTCAGAAAAGTAGATGGCTTGTTCGCGGTAGATATGATATCTTCTGGTACAAAATTAAATGATATATCCTTCAGAAATCTATGGAGGAAAACCCATATTCGCATCCTATTGACAAATATGACTGATCGCAATGCGAGAACTGCAGTAAATAAAACAGCGTGAGCATGAATGATTCGACCACAAGTCAAGTTAATCGACGGTAGAATAATGAGGTAGAATGATAAATTCAGTGTATTTGGTCGCCTTTCATCAGCTGCTTAAAATCGTGTTAATACTATTGTGTGACATTGAAGTACAGTTTGTTATGGATTATTAGACGCTGATCATGGAAAGAATTAAAGTAACTAAGAATATATACATATATATTTATGAGGTCATTTGAAGATTGGGTTCAAAATTATTGGACAGTGAGCTAGTAACTGTGTAGACTGGAATCTGATAAGATCGAATAATGTGATAATTATCAAAGATTCAAAGAGTTGGGATATTTTCAAATCATATGAAAAACTAGAGAAGACAGAGCGATATATATATATATATATATATATATATATATATATATATTTGTAAAGTAATTAAAGAGCTTACTTAAATTTAGAGAATTGTGTGGGTGGAAAACAAATGAATGAAAGGAGGATTCTATCGTGCATGAAACAAACATTAGTTTACTGAAGATATGAGAAGCTCTTATTCAATGGAACTAAACATTACATTAAAAGACAATCAGCAATCCAGTGAGACAGTGATTGGTACTCATAGGACATTATTTTAAATGAGTTTACTGGTTTCTCAGTAGATATCATAGAAAGGTCCACTCTAGAGGCAAAATGAAATTCAGCAGTTTAGAAGAATGTCACACACATTATATGGTATACATGAAAATGTCTGAACCTTTTGTTAGTGGTTAAACAATCCTTTTTTTTTCATTTCAACTGACGCATATAAAAGCAGGTACAATGATCAAACAAAAACTTTAATACATTTTCCACTCATTCTCCACTTTTTCCATGGGAAAAAGTATTCTTTAATCTAATTTTAGCGAACTTTTTTTTTCCTCAACACATACTTTGCCAAACCTCGGAAGAAATGTCTTCTGTTTAGGTGGCGTGATGAATAGCTTACTTTTTATTTCGTTTTATTATTTTGAAAACTATGAATTATAATTGATTTTTTTTTCGTTTATAGTGTAGGTTTTCACAACTTCAATTCTTTTAGAGATTTTTATCTTTCTGACGATTTAACATCGATAGATTTTAGTTATAACAAAAACACTGAATCTAGATAAATTCGTTTTATTTCATTAGGTCTGTTGTTTACGCTCTGTAAACACAAGTGAAAGTAGCCAGTTTCAAAACAGTGCTCGATTCAATTAGATTTTTACACGATATGAACGAACTCATTCAAAAAAAGTATAATATACCTCTATGAAGAGAAATTCTGAATCTGAATCTGGATATTTTATAAAAATAAAATAAACTTTTATCAAGGCCAGGTTTTCTATTAAAGCTTGAAGCTTCCCTTTGATCAGGTAGAAAATTTTAAAAACAAAAGAATAGTTTAGGTAGCAATAAACTATACATCACTATTAAACCAGTCTACTGTGAAAATTACTTTATTTCATACTTACCATACTGTTTACATGTTAATAAACGTATTATACCATACAATAAATGGAAACAACTATTTACTGAAGGTCAACAACACAGACATTAAAGTTCATCGAAAATTCTGTATTTACTGTTTTCAATTCTTAACTATTTACTAAGAATATCCGTAATACGTAATGTCTTATATGACATAAATAAGGTGAATGATGACATACTACACATATGATTAGAAAATCGGCATCACTTATAGAACATCTTAACAATCACGTGAACAATCTTTTCTGTTGTTCAAATATTTTGCACTTTTTCAGTACTGATTGTGTATTTTAAGAAAATGTCAGACAGTGCTTAAAATTATAAAAGTAAGCTATTTAACTCAGCTAAATTAAGAGACAGTTACTTTATCGGAAATCGAAGGAAGCTGGAAAACTAAACCACAACGGTACAAAACACATCGTAATTAACTACGAGACCAAAATACTCTACAATTCAAAATTTTGGTTATTTTTATCTTGGCGTCGTCGGATAACATTTCGTAACGGTTTCTTAATAGCAGATAAAAAACTGTTCATTGTGTAGATCACAATCACAAGTCTTTTGAAGTGGCAACCGTTGACGTTTGGATCTTGACTTATTAAGCCAGACAAGATCCCATCATCAGAATGCTTGGCATATTTGACTTAAACCTCTAGTCAACCGTAAGTGCCCACTTCCAAGCACTTGTATACTACAATGAAATAGCTGTTCAACTGTTTCAATTTATCAACGGTTTGTAGCTTACAGTAGTCCATAATGACAGTTATCATAATTCTTTGAAGAGATTTTATTATTTTCTAAGATAGGTAAGCCCGAGTAAAGTTTTAGAAAAGTGATAAATGATTTTATTTCAAATTCAGGTTATAGTTGAATTTTACGGTCATTACAAATTGGAAGCTTGTCTATATCGTATGAAAAAAAATTCTAATATTTCAACCAATAAAAAATTAGATTTTCGATGCGTAGCAACTTAGTATAAGTTGTTTCTTCAACGAATAACTCAGTCACATTAAACGAAGTCCATATTGTATAAGGAACTAGTCAGATCAATTATTATAAGCATTAGCAATACGTGTTGTTTCTGACATCCTTTAGATCGATAATATAAATATTTAAATTATTTTAAGAAGTTTTTTTAAACTTTCATTGAAAGTTAAGTAACTGAAGCACTTCAGATGTTGTCAGATTATAGTGCTTTTGATGAGAAGCAACGTTTGATTATCAAATGAGTCTAGATAATTTTATATTATAGGGTCAGACCTATATAATCTAACAAAGTGAATTGCTCTTTCACATTACAAGTAATAAATTTTTTATATCCACTAACTTTTAGACAAAATTGAATTCGTCCTGGATAATGAGACAGTTTTACTCCGTGTACTATTCAAACCCCGACTAATTTGATAAAAGTTCAATACAAACTCACAAGATGTAAAATTCTACTAATTGAAATTAATTAATCTTGAAGAATCAACGTAGGCTAGAACACTGAATATTCAAAATTCATTTTTTCGGTTAACTGGGCAAGTGAAAATGTAATATAATTACAAGTGCTTTTTCTCATGATATTTCATTTCCATGATTATATTCTTCTAGGAACTAGAACGTTTTAAACTTCTGTCAAGTTATACCATTTGATACAAAAACAATTTGATAATTTCTATTGTTAACTTATTTTTATATGAATGGAACAACGAAAAATGTCACACAGAGTTTCAAAATTTTCTTAATCAAAATGTCTATTTTTATCATGAACGTTATGGTTATTTTATTTTTTACGATTTCTTATCACGGTGGTCTCAATTTAACAATTGCTTTGAAATGAATATCATTAGGTTTTGAAAGACTATACCAAAGGAAATTTTTTTGTTCATATGTAATAATCAAATAATAACATCATTAGTTACCTATCATATGTACATACGTTTACAGAGTACTTGGTTTTGATTTGGAACAACCAAAATATGACAGTGTTATATAATAACCTAAATATTACCAAGTAGGTAATAGAAGTAAGAACTTTGTTTTCAACTAGATCAGTTATCTAGCTAAATATTTATTGCTTATTCTTTAATTATTAGCTTTTTTAACTTGATCTTGTAGTCGATTTTACTGAAGAGTGGAAACTTATATTGCATCCTTGTAATGATTACATAGTGTCGGTTACAATATGGATGAACTAGTAACCAATCAGTTTCTAGATAGTGAATTTAAACTTTTGTGTTAAATTATGAAAGTAGGTCACATTACTACTCAGAAGTACTTTTTAGCGATCCCTTTTTGGAATGTTTAAAACTCACATAAGTGTAAAAGTACTGATTATGTATTGTACAGTAACTAAAGACAGATTTCTGAATCCGAGATTTCAGTCAATAAATTATTAAACGGTAAGTATATCTGAGATAAAACTATAGGGTATATGTTGTCTCAGTAAGTTTAGAGTTTGAACATTTATATAAAATTTAAATGCAGGTAGAAATTTTCGAAATGTATTTATTGACAATTCAATAAAAACTATATGTGAGCATGAAACTTTACTGTAGATGCTATATAGCATGAGGTCAGACACGAGACCATCGTCACAGATGAGACTACCGAAATAAGTGATGCAATTAACACGCTCAACTGATTCACTCTCTACCACTAGTTCAGGTGCCAATGCAAACTAATCCTGAAGCAACATTTTGTATTTAGACCTTGAACATGCTTGCATTGTTGCTTAGGATAGTCAGAAGACTCCGCATTTTGTTAGCGTCTTCACCATGTAGAACTATGCATCAGGCGTGACTATCGTGATGATACATTCGAGCTACGTTGGCTCGAACATATGTTCCTGTAGGTTCTACCTTGCCAGGCAGGTCGATCGGAGAATGATGAGACTAAAAGCAGCTATTCAAGGTCTGAGGGCGAAGTCGCACTGCTAACTGTAGAAAGGTGTGACAGCGATACGGTGTTTCCAACATCTGCAGCGATGCTGCCTTCTAACAAGGGAGGAAGGAGCTAGAAAAGGTCAACCCAAAAAATGTCACACCTCACCCTACCTCAAGGGTTTCCATCTCTTACGCTAAGGTTTTTTAAAAAGAGCGGAGCCAATAATTTGGAAACTTCTCACAAAAAGTCCTTCCGTGACCGGCCTGAAGCAGTTGTCCCTTGGGCTCTGTGATCACGCTGCCAGATCTCTAAGACCAACGCTTATACAACTTCCTTTTCAGGTTCTTCAAGAAATATCCTTTCACGGTGTGGGCATCCGGGAAAAGACATCCACCCTCATACCCATAACCGCGCACTTGTTAAGTATAATTGAATCTGATCAGATATGTTTCACAGTGGATCTCGACAAAGTGATGATATTAAGGTTTGATAGATGATTTATTTAAAATATAATGTCAAAAAAAATCAATCATTTTTCGGAAGATTTTTTAAAAACTGCAGCATATTAAATTTCCACTGTGTTGTTGTATCCAATATGTATAAACACTTTGAGTTTTGCTTTTTACTACTAATCACAAATATATATAATTTCAGTTGTAATCATTCAAAAATCGCTGAAGTTTAGAAATTTTTAAATCGAATCGAAAGACGAATCACTCCTTTCTGTGTATATTCATCTTATGTGTGGTCTAAACTTCGATATAAAACTAAGTGTTTCTCCTAAGGTTCATTAACAGCCACAACTAACACTTTCTGATGATTTTATTATTACTATTTTTTTTCAAGTAAAAACAATATGCCTCGAAAGAAATCTAACTACTTTTACACAGCTAATCACTGTCTATATTTGCAAGATATACACACCTCATGGTATACCGCCAAACCATTTCATGTTGATCGCTACACAGTGTAACATCCGTTACGTTTGTAGAACTATTTTTGCGAAACTTTCAGTTCACATGATAACTTCACGATAACTATTAGTTAGTGATGAAAAATATCAATACATAAACCTTCTTGCTCTTCCCGCACTACCTGTTCAGTTTTCGGAGGGAATCGTGTTCACTGATAGTCAATAATTAAAAGGAAAATTCAAAATCCGTGGGAAAAAACTAGAAAAAAGATAATGGAAAATTTAATCATAAATTAATTTAGCAAATCGCATATTTTTTTCTACCAGATACCGTTTCAGTACATTTAGACTAGGAGTGATAAATGATAACTAACAATTATATTATACCGGACTAACTATTTAAATATTGAGTTGAAAGTAATTAATATGCTCTTTTTGGTGATATCTCATGCGATTTTGGAATAAAATTATTATCAATATGCATCATTCTGATAAGCCATTGTGTTATAAATACCCGGTTTACTTTCCGCTTATTTTAGATCGATAACATTTTAAAAGTCATCTCTCTTGAAATCTTTCAAACCACTCAATTATTTAGTGAGGATATATTAATGGTTAAATTATTGTTCTTGCTATTTTCACTTAAGCTCGGAAAATTATTCGTATTATACAAATACATTAGGAATGCATAACAAGTAGTCATGTGAATTACACGATCAATAAAATACGGTTAAATATCATATAGGCGGAAAAATTAAAAATAAATATTTGCTTGAATTCATTTTATGAAACTTTATTTGAATTATTTCTTTCGAATTAGGGTTTTTTAGCGAGTTGAATTTCTACAGATTGGGGTCCCTAACCGCATATCTGGCCCTCCACCGTATATATATATATATATATATATATATATATATATATATATATATATATATATATATATCATATATTGGATATTATTATGAAGACAAATTAATGGAGCTGTTAATGTTTTAAATAGTCGTTGGTGAAAACTGCAAGCTGACGTCAAATTCAAACATGAAGCTCAGTTTTTGGAAATTATATTTCATTTGCATAAGAATTTTATATTTATCATGGCAACTTAGATGAATAGACTTGTACATATCGAAATACTAATATTTATCCAATTTATTTAGTAAATATCTGATTATTTTTGTTGCGGATATGTTTGCAGTGTTATGAAAAACGAAGTTGAGAAGAGTATCAAGCACATTTAAATCTTTTAGCTAATAGTCAATGTTTTCATGTTTTAAGTTAGTAAAAACGTTCTTAAATGCAAATCTACTAGGATCTCTAGATTGATGCAATAAAAGCAGTTTACGAATGACCTAGAGCAGTATTTGATGGTGCATCCAAAACAGAAATATAATTGATAGATAAGTAACACAGCTTAGTGTCATACATAACCACGTAAGTAAATCTTTACACTATTCAAAAGAACAAAAGATTTATTCACAATTCGATTTTTTGTGAACATTAATAAAATTATTGGTGTATCATATGATAAAAAAAAGTTTCCCACATATCTGAAAATAAATAATTCATAAGCATAAAAACGTGATTAATGAGTAAAGGAAGGTAAGTTTAACATGTTGTTTGTTGATAAGAACTGATATACATTCGGTTTGTTAATTTTACTATGATCTCATGATGAAGGTAATAATTAGTTTCCGTTAATCGAATTAGAGAAGATCAAGATATGCTGTCAGAGAAGGTGAGAGAACCCTTTATCAGTATCTTCCACATTTACTGGTTACCCTGATATAATCAAGGCGAAATATGTAATTTAATTTTTCTGAAAAATATTTCTTTCGGCATGATCCTACATGATAAAACCTGTCTCCTCTGGTGTTCCGTAAGAATGCTGTCATTGTTTATTCGGGTCTTTGTGATTATATATTACAAGTTTTGTCTTTTATAAATCTAACAGTGTTGATATCAAAGATTTCTTGAGAAATGATTTTGATGTTGTTTCATTAGTCGTATCAAGTATGATTGAAATGGATGGGGATATTTAAAATTTGCATGATTATTTATTTCTTCAGTTTAATTTACAATAATTTCTAACTTATAATATCAAGATTACTCTAGGAATGAAATACTGGAACAGTTTTTTAAAAGGATCGTTTATTATATTTAATTATCTACCTTATTAACCTGTCTATTTTAATACTTTTATATTTTTTTCCTCAAGTTAGATGGTATTTCTAACATATCATTTTATACTAAATACCGATCGCCCTGGCATACTTGATTAAGCTTGGAATTCGTACAGATATCAATCATCCATACAAACAATACTGGAGACTTGAGGATGAGTATCTTAGACTGTCTGATTGTCAACTCAGTCAGCTTTTTGTTCCTTCTAATATTAAATAGCTTAATAAGCATGCTTGTAATTGTAATGTAAAGGATAAGAATCTTCAGTCCTCGTAATATTTTAAAAGCTTGTTCTTTGGTCGTTCAAGTTAATATTATATTCAAATCAGTATTTTCATTCTAACAATAACTTATAATATTATGTTTTCTAAGATTACATTGTCTTTATATATATACCAGCCAATTAAAAGACTAGTTAGCATTAACGATCATAGATTATTATTTAGCAGGATATTTCTTGTCATGAACAGGATTTTGTAAGTTTACCTGTGAGTTTACAAGACCAATACCATTTATGAACTTCCATTTCTATTTTTTGATATATTTTATTGTGACTTTTTTTAAGTTTGTTTTTTCGTACATTCTTATTGAACTCAGTTTCTTCAAGAGAAGAATTGGCTCGTTATTTGAATCATATGTTACAAGAAGAAGAGGCGTCAATGAACAATCTACCAATTTCTCCTCTACGATTTGGATAATGATGTGCATGAAATCAAGAATAAAATTAAAATGTGAATGTCGAAAAGATAAATAAATAAATCAATAAAATGACTTCTCATTTGGTGCCTAGTTTTTATAGTCTATAAGATTTATAAGCTTTAGTCTGTTTCTATACTCGATCTGTGAATGTTTAATTTGCTAAGTTTCTGTTTATGTTCTTCCTAAAGGATCATGTGATCTGAATGCGTAATAAAATTGTGTGGTCATTACTGTATGATTATTAAAACTTCCAAATTTAGGGAATTTTGTAGCTTAAAAGCATAATGCTTCATTGGAACTATTCATCACTGAAAAAAATCATAAAACCTGATACACTGTGAAATGATTACGTGTGTATAGTATCAGTTCCAACTTTTAAGCCAATACATATACGTATGGTTAAACTACATAATTAAAACATAGTACAAAAGAGAAAATATTTTGTATTGTTAACCGATATTCATAAATGTTTTATTTCATGTTGACATATAATGCTTGTAAATCACTTCATGTTAAGGGTGAAAAGAAATTAAACCTTTTATGATTGGAAGTGTTATAATTTTAAAATAAATGTTCTGAAAAGCGAAAATGTAGGAAATATTCAGATTACACAACGGATAACTTGTGATTTTAAGAAATGCATATCATCACTTCTATCTATTAACCATAAAAGGATGTTAGTAAACCAAATTATTCAGAGAACTATAGGAAGAACATTCCAGAGACGTTGATGTAGCTTGTATTATTTCACGCCTGCTTGGATTATTCCAATCAATAGATATACTAATTATTCTGATCTTTTTGAACCATTATCTACTGATATATTTAACCTTGTCAGTTACTGTCCTTTCCAATTCATTGCTTTGATGTGGGGGCATGTTCACAAATATGTTTATTACTTAAAATTTTCACTCCATGTTTCTGGCTTGTTTTTTCTATGACTATAATTACTAAGCGTTATCAAATGGAGTTGAGACTTTTACTCTCTTCGCTTCACATCTCTCATTGCCCGTTTGGATGAAAAAAACTCCTGAAGCAAATTCATTCAACCTAATTCATGTTCAATTTTTTATTGTGACTATCGACTAGCCGAAGTTATATAAACAAAATCAAATAGAGAGTTCTGACTGACTAATATGCAGAAGTTGTTCCTACTGGCAACTACCTGAATATATGGCTTCTCTTCCACTATGATCAACCAACTGTAATCCATCCTCCAGGTGACTGATGCAATTTGGTAATAACTTATATCTTGACACTGCTTACCTACGGGGCTTTTTACCTGAATAATCAATAACGTGGAAAAGTCAATGATGTTTAGTCGAAAAATCAAGATCTCAGTCCTAAATGATTTTGAATACAACGATGAATAGAATCGGTCATAAGAGTATTCTGAGCCGTCTCTCACTTTTTACAACCTTGAGATTGACATATAACCAATAAATCTGCTTCAAAGTTCATTATATATTGCACTTACAACACAGATGCTCTGCAGTTTTCACGAATATACGATTGAATCTATGAATTATCAATATTTCTTGAAAAATTCTGGACTACTGAATCTTATTGAGTAATATGAAACAATTTAAGAAATATTGTAGAATAGATTAGCTGACGAAATGTGTTCGCAACTACCATACATATGTTCCACAACTACTCATTACTTTGTTAATTAACAAAACCGAAAAATTAATTTTACTTGTACACTCGGGTAGAAATCTCTGGATCTGTTCACTTCATCTTAAATTACTACAAGTTGTCCAGAACATGAGAAGAAGTATTAACGAACGTGAATCGAACAGGCAAAAATTGCTGATAACGTTTAATAAATGTAAGCAACTGTCTAAGAATCTATGAAACCAATTTCAAGCATGAGAGCTAGTGAGCATATACATAGATTTGGTGGGGCATGAAAAACATGAGCTACAAGTAATGTTGAAATGCAGTCAGTTAGTGCAGCACAATAATACATACTAAGTACAAATATCTTTATCATTAATGTAGCATGATATATGATAAGTGAACAAAGTTTCTAAGGATTATTCCTGGTTCATTGGTTCTCACGCACCCGAGCATCGAAGATAGTATTACTTACAATGGAGCTTTACTGAAAGGAACAAGATAAATTTTTCGCTGACATTTTACCTTTTAAAAATTTGGACGCACCAAATTGGTAAGGTGTCCTTGATTCTGCTAGTCATATAACTATTACCGTATGAATACTTTAAGTTAATTAAATAAACTTACGTTATCGTTTTCTATTATGTTATATGAAGCTGTGTAAAGAGAAAACACAAGTGGTTTGCAGCTTTTAAAGTTTCAATAAACCAACAGAATATTTAGCTTTGTAAACTGATAAATTTTTGGACAGTGGTTTGTGAAAATATAAGAAATACTGGTTTTAATGTTAAACATTTGGAAGTAGATACATGTGCTTTGTGTATGAGCTAACAATGAGATTTTATCATCAGTCTTTTAGTTGTCAAAAATTTATTCATCATATTGGGAACAGCAGACAGTCATTGAAACGTACATGAAAAGATCAGATAGTCGATTGTTGTTCAAAATGGTCATTTTAATATTTAATTATTATTTAAAAAATGGTTCTCATTGCAATTGAAGTTAAATATAAAACCAATGAGACAAAGCAACAGATTTTTTTTCCGAGTTAAAAGCTTCCCAACTGAAACTGAACAAGACATAAATACAGGTTTTCTAGATCTTACAACGAGAAAAGTAACGTTTAGTTACAGAATTGCAATACAATACTCTGATTTGCAACCTTCCATTCTATTCAAAATAGACCGAATCTTATTAGGTGCCATCAGCAAAATACTGTTTGATTATTAGATTTGTTGAGTCCGACTTGGGAGGGCCTTTTATAAGCTAGTCATTAGTAGGTCTACGGATGCCACTACGTAAGATGAATTTGGAAACACTCTACTTTCTAAACAAATTATATCTAGAAGACCATTAACTGAGAATGAAAACTTCTGGATACTGATACAGATATTCATAATTAACAACTCACAAAAATCTCAAATGTTCCTCATTCCACGTTACGTAAGGTGCGTACGTGCGTACTTCTGAAAAACGTCGGCAAACAACAAATCAGTAATCTAAATCTCTTTATTTTTCAGCAGTTCCTTGGCCCTTGTTATTTTTTTGTTGCCAGTTGTTTACTAAATAATCAGTACATACCTATTCATTGATGGAAGTTATCTATATACTAAACTTGAAAACCATATTTATAGTACTCCACTAAAAATACACATCAAATACTACTTTATTATATTTAAAAATATTTTGTCGTCATTTTCAAACAAACACTTACATTATAAGTAACTGTTTAATCTTAAGTACAATTAACTAATCACCTAATAACAATGCTTTAACATAACTGACATCATTAATATAGCAAAAGAGTGGACTTTTGTTACACACTAGTGTATATACTCCTACACGCAATAACAGACTAAATTATTGTTGTAAGCAATTGAAAAAAATGTATAAATTCAGGATTACGAAGGAATGTAGTGTTTCTGAAATATGTATTTTGAGTATATGTATAGTTTCTCATTTGCTTATTTAATAAAGTGCAGATGTATTTCATCATACTGAACAAAAAGAACAAGTGCATTTTCCTGAGAAAGTTCTTTAACTAATGGGCTAATTCATATTAACTTCCGGTGTATATTTACTAATAATAGACTACTGAGTACATCCGTTTCCTTATAAGTGAGCAGGCAAATTACAATTATATAATTAAATTTTTGTCTGATGACTGTTGCTTATATTACACAATTACAATTAAACATTTGGTACACTCCATGAAAGTAACTAAGTTAGTTCATATCATCGACATACACAGGGAAAAAATTAAGAATTTTAAGTTATCCAGTGAATATTTCATATTTATTTGCATAAACAAAACAGAAAAATTCCTGTTAATTTCTTCTTTCAACCCGTATAAATAAAGAGATTTGTTTATAAAGAGATTTTAATATTAGATAGAACTAACTAACATCTGAATGTTGCTGGTAAATACTAAGTCGGAGTCTACAAAAATGCTAAATTTAACGTCGGTTATTTTTAAAATACAGTATCATTAGTTTAGCTTACAGTTAGTCTATCGGTAGATAAAAATATGTTCCTGGTATATCGGTTTTAGAGTTAGACTTTATTAGCGAAAAATTTTCATTTGTGATAAAAGTTAACTTGGTTGTGAAATTCACTTAAATAATTTCAAAAGAATGCAAACATTTAACTAGACAATAAATATTCCTCTTAGTATATTTCCCTAGTGATCAACTGAGCTGATAAAATAAGCAACCATATCTGTCTAGAGGAGCTGATTTGAATATCGGTAGTTTAATCTAACTAAACATTGTAAGAGACAATGTAAGATATCTGATTTCTTTTTACAAGCAAAAAAGTTAAATAAATATTTGGAGAAAAAAACTAAAAAATTATCTTTAGTATTCTATTTACTAAAATTAAATAGAATAAGATTATTTGAATTTGAGATTTAAATGTATAATACTAAACAGTTAAGTATTGAAATTTCAACCTGAATTTGAAAGGCGTCGATGGAATTGTTGGGGATGTTAGATCCCTAGGACTCGCTTGATAAATATCTTTATTTTGGATTTTATTCATGGGCTGATCAGTTGACCTTGAGATCAAATTTCTCAGCATGAGAATCCTTAGCTGGGATCGGTCACTGTGTATTTTATTGTGCTGTTTTGTGACTCTCCCAACGACGTCTCTATGGTGTATAAACAGACGTGATTTGAGTGCTTGGATTCATTGTGTGCTGGCTTGGTGTTTGTGGAATGAACTTCCTACGCTATATCAAGACTTCTTGCTAGTACATTAGCCTACCTGGACGCTGATTCATTGTTTTGTTTTCATTATTTGACAAAGGTGAACCCGCATTAGCTTTAAGCAAGTGTAACAACTGTAACAGAAATTACCAAATTTTTCTAACGAACGGTGAGCGAATAATTAGTTTCACAACAAATATCCCTTTGTTTAACACCTGATACATTAAACATCTTTTGAGAAAGAAACTTCTACAAAGTTTTCCATTGTGTGTTTATTTTTATAGAAATAAGTGTGTTATTCTAACGCTTCAATTAAGACTGCTTAGATTAAATACAATAAAGACTGTTGCAAATATAGAGTCATTAATTTTTGTGTATAAGTTAAGTTAATTTTCATTCATTTACAATCTGAAAATCCGTTGTTGACCGAAGTAAGAAATGCAGATTTAAATTATCGTACAAATGAACGTTATCAGAGAAATTTATTAAGAAACAAAGTGAAATATAAAATGTAAGATCCGATAAACTATTAGAAACTCGGTAAACTTATGAAAAAAAAATTGACAGTAAATTAGCTAGTTGTCCATTAAATACGTTGGATCATAAATAAAATACCATTTCTTCTTTATACAAATAGAAATAATAATAACTAATCACCCATTGGAAACACTAATTCGCAACGGAATATTTTTTAGTGCGATAGTTTAGTTCCATAGTTTATCTACAAATACTCGACAAAAGACTATTTAAAACGATTTACATTCTGTAAGGCTAAATTTAGACTATTTGCGGTTACATTTGTTTGTTCATACAAATCTATTTGACCAGGGACAGAAATAATAACTATTTATACATGATTGACTGATAACAACTGAATGAACTAATTGCATGTATTCATCAGATTTTTCTATTCATAAATCCAATGTTACAATTGACAGGATATTTACAATATATACTAACTATATGATCAAGTTTATATTGTTTTTTCTCACAAATCATTAAAAAACAGTGAGTCAAAATGACTACTATTATTGTTGGCCTTTTTTTTAAAATAAATACTTGAAATTATGAAATACAGTGAAGCGATTTATTTTTGGGTTGAATAATTGTTAAATTCTAATTTCAAATTCTCTCGTAAATATGAACAATAAATAAACTTGATGATATAGTAGAAGGTTATAATACTAGTGTTTTAATGGTGTAAAAATTAACAAACAAACATTTCGTGATATTTAAATGATGTAGGTAAATAAAAAGAGCATAAAAAGAATTAATCAGATAGATATTAACATGTCAACACCAAGGTAAAGAATACGATGCCATACATCTTTTGTACACGACTCGGGCTTCATTTCACAGAGAGCAAGAGCTTCTGATGCTTCATAAAGTTGAATCGAAAGAAAACTTGACAGATTTGGTTTGTGCATATGGTATTGTATCGGAGGATCTTGCTTTTTCTCTTGTGTATGTTGAGGCCTACTTCTTCAAAGGTTGCTGCTACACTGACTCTCTTCATCTGCGTGAGTGGGTATAAAAGCCAGCTCATCTGTTAAGTTTAAGGAAAAGAGGAAAGTCAAGCAACACATCACGCCGAGAAATGAAGACAGACATGAGAAGAATGAACGAAAATTGTACAGAAGCCCAAGACAGATTGGGTTGTACAGTACTGGTTGGTGGCCTATTCCCCATTGGGGGTATAGGCAATAGTCAGTAACTAAGTATGTCAAGAAAAGATGAACATCATTAGAATTATAGAATAAATAAATTATTTTGACAGGAGCTCGAACTGTTTTGTTACCTATTCTGTCAAAGCATCGGCAAGAATCAAAACACTACGATGATCTCAGTAAGCAGTAATCTGGCTTTAACGTTAGCGAGTAAGAATCAGCTACCTAAGTTGTCACACCGCATGATTTTCTAACTAATATACTACTGAATAGTAAAGGAATCCTTATGCTAAACAAAGATGGTAAACCTTGCCTTCAATCATCCATTTACACAACGAGTGAATAATTGGCTGTCTTCTTCCGTATATCTTCTAGTCTTCAAAATACTCTGATTTTGCCACACATCCGGATCCGACATTTTGCTCTGGTATTAACGTTGGGGAGACTCTCGGCTGCACACCCACTGAATACTGCTTATAAGTTTCGTTGTGTGTAGTACACAGAACACTATCACATTATTATGTACTAGTAACATCAAAATTAAAATCAGCATTCACCTAGGTTTGTGGAAATTTCATTTTATTTTTGAATGACTTGTGAAATTAGTATTAGTTAAATCACTTATTAATGTTAGAATATTCAGATTCTTGGACAAACGTTGTGATGTAATACTGCTGGGGAACCTCAAGCAAACTTTGCTAGATAAGTTCAATATCAGTAAATTCATACTATCGAAAACGTTTTCAGCGAAAAGCATCTTTCAACTTGTCCCTTCCCCGGTAAACAGCTTCAAAGTCTTTTGTGGGTTAATTTAGAACTTTTTTATTTTTATGCATGAACAAGGTAGCGTGGAGACCTTAGATTACTATAATCGGACTGAAATAATTAGTAGTTAATGATTCTGAATGGTAAAGTGGATGTTATAGGCCAACGCTGGAATCCGTAATTATTAATACTAACAATGATCCATCCGATAAAATACTTTTACTATTTTTCAAATTTCATTTCATAACTATAAAAAGTTATTTTATGCAAAACCAATTAAAAATTTAGTTGAGTTCATTGATTTTATAAGCCTACCCAACTGTTAATTTAATTCTTTCTAAGCTTAACAATTACCTAAATACCATCAAACATGCAAAGTAACTCACATTACACTGATAGACCACCCGGTTATAAAAGAATTGAAGCAGAACATCTTTATAATAAATGATAGTGACTACTGAATATAAATAAGTAATCTATTACTTTAATACCTGGAGAGAACTATTTTGATCAAAACACATTGTGTATGAAGGCGTGAAACATTTATTATTTATAGCATCTGCGCTACCACTAGTTGGTTTACATGATAACAAACCTATAATCTTCGAATTAGTTAATTTTACTTGAATATCAGTTTATGCAATTCAAAAGTATTTGTTTTGTTGACAAAAATGTCAAACTCAGCTGATCGTATTGATTTGAAAATTTACATTTAAGTTGAGCATTGTTCATTGGATTTACCAAGAAACTTCAATGCTTAGCGGCTGTTTGCATTCTGCTATTTGATGATAATTAACTGAGATTAAACAGTTATGACAGAAATTAGTCTGTTACTAAATATGTAGCTATACTTTTTTAGTGAGTAGTAGTTAACCCAGTGTGAAGTGAATTTTGAAATATATAAAAATAGAGATAATCGAACTAAACAGGAAAGACCATTTCCTCACTGAAAGACTGGTTAAGTGAACAATAAAGTAATTCTTAGTTAGAATTTTTTTCTGCTTAACAAATATATATTGTTTGGATATACCCTTATTGTAGGCTTATATCAGATTAAGATCTATTGCTGAAGACATAGGATTGAATATTCTTTGACCATTAAACTTTGACAAAGTAATTTTAAAATATATTGATGCTTATGAATTTTGAGTTTCTTACGATGGATTAGCTGTCAATAAATCATTTTTCATCTGCTTTTTAGTCTCTAGTGCTCAAAATCTGCTAGCATGACATCAGTTTGAGAGATTTTAAATATCTATAAACGTTCGTATTTATAATGATGTCAAAATATTTACTATATACCTTACCAACTGCCTTTAGAACTCTCCCTAACACAAGAAAATCTTTCCTCAAAAGCACAGGAAATAATAATCTGGAACACTAAATAGTAATAGGTAATGTACAAGGATTTACAAATCGTAAATGTAAATGCCGACTAATGCCGATCATGTAGCTTCTTTAAGTAACAAGTCAAAATGAAACCTTTCTTCGATATCAATAAAGCACAAGTGACATCATTGACTTTCATTTCCAACTAATAATTTGTAAGCAAAACTTAGTTTGTCGCAAGAAACGCGTTTTTCACAACTTGAATTCTTTTGAGTATTTCTTGGATTTACCTTTCGTTTTCTTATGTTAGAGAGAGCTCTTTCCAAGCTTGTCATATACCTTAGGTAACACATGGATAACACAATGATTCAAACTATGAGATAAAAGACGTTTATGAGTCACATAAATTCTCACATTATCAACGAAAGCTAGATCTACATGCGGATCCGAATAAGAGGGAAAACTGACTACATTTTAGTGACTTTATGATGGAAGAACACTATAATCACATGAATTGAAATCACCAGATATTTCTTAGGGAACCACTGAAGGTGGTAATATCATATTTACCAATCGAAACAAATAGTTCAGATGGTATGCGGTTCAAGGTGACATAAATATTGTTAGCATAGAAGTAGTCGTGCTTGTTTACGTGTTTTGAACGAAGTCTTTTTACTAAACATTCGATAAAGTCGTTTGAAAACCTAAAACAAAACACCACAATTACGATACACGTTTAGACTTAGCAAAAAATAACCAAAGTCACCTTGTCAGTTAGTGACCAACAGTTGGAGATTAGTAGTTCCGCAATTTATTAACGTTCATTCTATTCAATACATACTATCAGCCACTAAAATGTCTCTGATTGTAGTTGATAAATTTTCAACGTTTACATAAGCGACTTAACAGATTTTGTGGATAATTGACATAAACGGCATGTCAAAAGAGACTAGAAAAATCTCAATCTATACCATTTTTCTTTTTCTTGCTTGCGTTGTAGAAATTCCAGTAATTTTCAGTCTCAAACATTCCAATACTCTTGAAAATACAATATTCTACAACACGAAGTTAATAGCTGACTAAAGATATATCAACGACAACGATTTTCTTCCAACTAGAGTTATGGAGATCAATGTTTTTACACAGTGAAATCATCAATCAATCATTCTTGGAGTTCTAGTGAGTTTTAAAGTCAGGAAAGTATTGGCTGTTTTAAAGTTGTGATGGTAACAAGTAGTAGATACTTTGCATCATACATATTCTGAATATTATAACTGTAAGCTCCAACATTTATCCGAGAAGACTTTGGATTTATCTATTTGACAAACTTGGCCGATCAATCTATAGAGTTTAATAAATCTAATCAGTAAATTAGTATAAAATGAAGTTAAATTAAAAGAAATTTACCCGAATAATTTTCTTCTTCAGAACAGATTAAGTTTCACTTATATATATATATATATATATATATATATATATATATATATATATATATATATATATATATATATATCATTGAAGATTTCGACTGATGCATCGCTTATACCATCGTTGATTTAAGTATACCTGAACTTTCAATGACTAAGACATGCTTTAATTTATATGAATATTACGACGAAAATGAACATTGGTGATACACAAAAATCAAATGATGTTTTTGTTTATTTGTAAAGTTAATAAAATTTTCAAAAAATAATTCATTTATAATATCGATGGTTAATCAGTAACTGGTTGTATTAATTTTCTGCTCGAAAGTCTCAATATGGAAATGTGGCAGCAAACTTTCATAGAAAGCCATCTAAAACAATCAGATAAAGTCTCCTTTTAATAAATTACCTATGACCGTGTAATTAACCTTTTGAAATGTGTCAGTTAATCAAATACACAAATTAGGTTAGTGTGTAAAAAAACAACCTTGTTCATTTGACTGCTTTGTGTTTTATTCGTTGGAAATACAGTAGGAGAACATTGAAAAAAACGATTTATTAACTATTAGTGTAATGATAAAGGTATCCAATTCAAAATGATCAGAAACAGCATTTTTAACTTGAGTGCAAGTTAACACATTACAACTTTGAAGTCAATGAATCAACCAACTTTTAGCATACTAAACAACTTACTAGTTATTTCGGAAACAAAACGATACAGAACTTCAATTCATCCATGCATCCAGTTGAAAAAAGTTTCAAATTGATTCTATGGAAAAAGCCGATTGGAAAAATTTTAAAATGATACAAAATTTATTGAAAATGAGGATGATTTAACATAACTGATATACATTTTTTTTCTCAATTTTCACGAATGTCTATAAGACACGCATTTTTATGGTAGAATTAAGGCAACCAAAGATTTTTCTTTTGAAGTTACATTTAAATGGAATGATGTAAGATGCATAAAGATATAGAGTAGATTTCTAAAATGATATTATTTTGAAAATTTTATATTAAAGTATAGTATATCATACTAGAAGAACTGTCTTCCGTTTTTGATAAACACACAATGTGATTTGATAATCTTATTCCGCATAGAAATAGTTTTGTTTTGTTTGAAAGCAAAACACAACTGAGACTGATTGTAATCAAACAGTAAAATAATAGTTTTTATATATTTATAGCTATTGATCGTACTTTGTGAATTAGTAACTCTACACTATCAATGCCAGATCTAATAGACATATAATCTAGTATTTAGACTGTCAATATCCTGTCAACGACGATTTTAGCCGTTTGTTCGGTTTTTTACGAAACACACTTCAACTAGTCTGAATATTGTGTATAAATACGAACGTTCGATTGCCAACATGAATGAGCTGATATCTGATTGATAAGTGTGCTCAATAATACAGTGTGGTATGCTCAAGTAAGATCCATAATGAATTGAAAAGTAAGATAAAACCAATGATCAAAAAAGATCTTTCTATATAATACTTAAAGTATTCCACAGAACGAATATCATAAATTTTCATAGATCATTAGAGAAGACCCTTTTCTAGGTTTGTTCGACCCTAATCAGTCAAGATCTTGTTGACATATATCAATCTTGGACATCGTATCGATGATTTATATATGGCGAAAGTGTTGATAATTTACAAATGTCAGTAAAAATGCTAATAATCGCTAACATCAGATATTTTTCTGATTTATCACTTTTGATTAAACCTCGAGAAAGCATCAATGGTAGTCAAACAGTTTAGATCTGTTTTTCAAGCTGCTTTTTCTACCTTCATTAAGATTCGTTTTCGAAGTGTTATCTGTGTTTTTACACAAGTTGATCATGGACTGAAAATAATACCTCTCAAATTTAGCTTTTATGGCTGAGTAGTTCTATTGAAGTACAGATACTCAATGAAATCAAAATCTGAGGACAGTGATCTATACCTCATAACTGCATACTGCATAACTGCATTCAATAAACACATGGTTATACCAGAGTAATAAAATCACAAATTTTATTCTATTCTGCCTTTACTTTCTAAGACGAAGCTCGAAATGGATAACATTATTATTACGCTTACTAGTTAGATTTACAAATTAAGGAAACAACGATCCGAAAAAAATCAATTTATATGATACAGTTTTTATTGTTACTTGCATAAGTGTTTATGCTTTTTTCTTGTTAAAATTCAAAGCTGAATTACTCAATCTATGCTAAGTTTAAAAGCAGTTGAATAAATATCACTATATGTTCTGTATGGAATATTGTTACTTCCTTTGTTCCGTTTGTTTTGTTGAAATAAAGTTTGTTCTGGTTGATAATAAAACTGTTCCCTTGTTACCGTTTTTCCCAAAATCTGCATATCATTAATGATGTCCATACTGATTAATAGACCCAAGGAAATATTTTAAATATTTATTATAAATTATTTCTTTGTTAATTCCATAAATGGTTTTCTGGCTTATCTCTAGTTTGCTATTTATTGTGTACAAATGTAAAAGCTTTTGTTTATTATTACCATATCTTCCTATTTAACGAGCTATTAAATAAACCTCTCAAATAAAGATAGATTTTCACAGTACATTTCAAATCTCTTAAATTTATAGATAAACTGTATTCATTAACCAAACTGACAAATATTCGTCACTAGAAGAAAAGCTCTTATAGACAAATACTCCAATCCAGGAATAAAAGAATTTCTTTGGATTTGGGGATTCCAAGTGTGGGATAGTCTTATAACGCATTTGAGTGCTTTCCTCAATATGTAACCTATCCTGACCCAGGACTTCTTCCTCTGCAGGAATCTGGTTTGTTCTCTCCTACAGTAGGTTGTTGCTGATAGTGTCCGGCCAGCAGATCCGACAACTGGTAATGAATACTTGCATCTTCTGGAGAATAGCCTCCTTGATTCTCCATATTTCTGCCCCATGCGGTGGAACTCTCTTGACATTTGTATTGAAAATTGTAACTTTGGTGTTGGTTGATATTCGTTTGGAGTTCCAGATGTTGTTCAGTTGTGGAAATGTTGCCCTTACTTTGTTGATCCGCGCCTCCATATCTGTACCAGATCCATCGTGCACACCAATTAGGCTGCCCAGATATGTAAAGGTTTTTATAATTTTCAAAGCTTCTCAGTAGAGTGTGACTTGATTGGTGCCTGTTGTGTTGTATCGCAGAATCTTGCTTCTCCCCTTGTGTTTGTTGAGACCTACTGATGCAAAGGCTGTTACTACACTGGTTGTCTTCTCTTAGATTTGTTGTTGCATCCGGGATAGAAGAGCCAGATCATCTGAGAAGTAATTATCCAGCTGCATCCAAGCTCTCTATTGTATCCAGTGCTTCCCTCCAGATTTTTACGTCTTCATATTCCCATCGAACACCAGGTGAAAGGGAAAGTGTAAGAGTAAGCAAACTTGCGAATAAAAATTTAGTTACTACATTATAACTTTTTTGAGTAAAAATATCTAAAACCCACTGAAATCTCATCAAAACTTTTTATCGCTCAAAAAATTAATTATTTGTAACGTTGATAAATTAAGCACTTAATTTAGCTTAAAATTTTCTAAGAAAAAAAATTATGTGGCCTTTAGTCAGACAATAGCTACCATAATTTTGACTAACATACAAACTTTTTTTTGCTTTCATTTTACACCATAAGAAATATGCATCAGCTGGAAAAGATAATTTAAAAAAATGAACGCATTCAGAGTAAGTTTGACATTTAATCATTTAAAAATGGTTTAGCTGTAAAATTATAAGTGAACCTGTCTATTTAAACATTTTCGAGAGTCTTTTTTTTCCTAAATTAAATAATTTACGCATTTGAAACATTAAATAAGTTTTCTGTAGATAAATATATGTTGCATATAGTCTGCTAAATATGTTCATTTATTTCAACACACTAAAAGAATATCTGTAAGAAATAATTTAATTCAATCACACATTAACTGTATCTGTATCTACACTTATAAAAAAAGTCTGGAATAATTTATCATCTATGCATTGGTAGACGTCATACTCAGTTGTATTTATGATAATTAAATTAATTACACCAAGTTATCCCGTTTATTCACAGCATGAATTAATAAATTAGGTTAGCCAACTGTGAATGAATAAAAAACTTATTAAGAGTTGCTGATCAAAAATTATCACAAAGTACAAACAACTCATTTTGTAACAGATAATCGGAAAATGATGAATAAATATTTTTCTAAATGTAAAATTGTATTTAAAATACCAAATTAAGTGAATTATAACTCTATAGGAGATAGTAGATATAGAGTTCTTTTGTTATGTTATTAGAATATATATTTTATAGTTATTTTTTAGTTAGTTAGCAAAGTTTTCGAGTGAGTTCGAGAAATGTTTCACGAGTTTAACAGTGTACATTTATATGCATGTTTATTATTGTAAACTGTCAAACTTAATTTTGTTCTTATAAAAAATCTAAAAGTTATCAGCAAGAAGTCCATGAGTTACAGTCTGAAATGCCTAAGGATTATGCACAACACAGGAGAAATTAATGCTTTCCTTTTTAATTTTTTTCCGATTTCCCAAATTTAGGTTATTCAAGCCAAGTCTAAGCTTTACAAATGAGTAGTAAGAGTCCATAGCTAGTGATTCTTAACAATAGATTGTCATGTTCCAAGTATTAATTCAGTTCATGTTACAAATGTAACTTGATAACAAGTATCAACCAAATGAAATAATAACTGTATATCTTTGTTAACGTTACTATTTAACCACCATAAATCAAAAATGAGTGCAGAGACTTTGAGGGACTTGATTTTTTGGTCAAAAATAAACGGTATTGACAGAGTTCCATAGATATAAATATAGAAAGATAAACCAAGCTTAGAACAATCCTGTTCACATTTGTAAGACATCAAGTTAACAATGTATGTTTATAAATTTTATTTGTTCATAAAGCACATAATTTTTAACCTACTACTTATTCTTATTTTCCAAGCAATTTCGGAACTATGTTTTCTACTAATTCTTCATAATATCCATAGAATTCGTACTATCGGTGTAAAAACGTTATACAAGTATGATGAACTCTCATCTTTGCGAAAACAATATTGAAATCCATTGTGATAGTCATCAATGAATTTTTTAAACACTGAAATATTTGAAATTGTCTAAGACTTTGAAGAAAAAACCTATTTCTTTTGAAAGTATCAGCATAGCTGTAAACAGTTCAATAAGCTGGTATGTCTAAAATTCACATATGTTATTACTGTTCTATAGCGATGAAAATTTTCAAAATTTCTTTGTAAAAGACTCTCTGGTAGTGAGAGACCTTCCACTTATAATATCAATGAAACAGTGATTTTAAAAATTCTCCAAACAACTTCCCATTTGCAGAAATAATAATTTGCTTAACAAAAACATCATTTGGGTGACTAATGAATTATATAAAATGAATAAGAAAACAAGTGAATAATCTGTAATAAATCTTGATAAATTAACTTAATTAATATTTAAATAATACATTGTAATAAATTATATATTATTGTTATTATTTTCATTAGTTTTCATGTTTTCATGCTATACTTTTTCAATCTGTGTCAAGTATTCATTCTCATTGGGAAAAAGTATCATATTGCCTTTCATGTAGGCTCCATGTAGATACATACAAAACAATATTTATTCATGTGCATAAACAAATGCAGTAGAGCCAATGATAGACAAAAAAAGCAATAAATTAATTTCATCACGAACAAAAGATGTGGAAAAAAATAATCTTTAACTGTACAGATACTTTTTTTCTTTAAAGGAAAAGTTTTTTTCAAAAAAAACAATTGTGCGAATAATCAACAGTTTATCTGATTGGATATTTTATAATTGTAAATATATTTTTAAAAAAAAGCCTTTTTTCTCTGATTCTATTGTTTGACTCTGTTCACGTCATCATAATAATTTTTGTTATAATTAACGCAGAGAGTGAGAGAGATCAAAATCAATCTTCAATTAACGTTTCAAGAGAAAACAGTGACTAATCTCAAAGTGAATAAATAAAATTTGCAGCAAAAAATAAAATAAATAAACTTCTTATAGATAAATATATCCACATTGTAAATTGGGTTCACTTGTTTACTAATTATCCATTCACAATAATCAAAGTGAAAGAAAAAAGATAGAGAATAGTCTGGAAGTGAATCAAATTAATCGTTAAAAAATTGATTAGAAGAATTAAATTATATTTTTGTCTGCCTAATAAATATGTAAAGTTATAGAAATGCGATGTTATCAAATTCAGAATGCACTGATGCTACTTACATTGAAATACTCTCCACTTATGACAACATTTATGATTCTTAGAATTCGTCAGATAAATCTTCCTTTATCAAGCTCACGTGTTTTATTGTTATGCTGAAGGAGATTGTCATCATAATTTATTGGATATCTAGGCAGTAAGCTGGCGAAGAGAAATCAAATCATTTCGGTTGGCATGGAATTCACTGGAATTCTTAATTCACATAACAATATCTGTATCTGAAGTGTTTAGGATTATTCAGCTTAATCTTACTAAAAATAAGATACATTTTTTATTTTAATTATTTTGGTTCATTTTTAAAGACAATTATTTATGTGTAATACAGTAATAGTATGCTTGCTAAAAGAAATCAATGAAAATAATGGCATGGTTTGATGAGAAAAGCATTATCTTGAGCTGATAAATTTTGTAACAGATGTTCAATTTTCAAATGTCCTTAAAAATCACAATACATTTACCTTAACAGATTCTAGTATGATCATGATTTCCTGAGAAAATTTGTATTTATAGTTAGTAGAAAACAATTTTCGCCTTTCATTTTGTTTCATATCAAGAGAAAAAAATACTGGATGATATAAAATCTAAGTGATCATAAAAAATCCATTTCACTTTGCAATAAAATTAATGAAGACTATGAAATAAATTAATCAGTTTTGAAGAACAAGACTATTTTAACCTCATGAAAATAATTAGTAATTATATTAAAAGGAGTATTAAGGCGTCAGTTAGTCTTCGGTACAGTTTCTATATGTTTCACAAAAAGAATTCTGTAAAAATAAAACGATCTGGTAAGCTTTTATGGTTTGTCCAAGTTTCTGGATTAAAAACTGAATTGAACATTTTATTATGATAAATTTATTATGATAATGAACATATAAATTTTGTGTAAACTAATACTACAGCCTCGTTTTCTTGCAACGAAACTGAACTTTTATTTTAAATGACTAGTCTGAATAACCAGAGGCAAAAAGCTTTGTGCTTGTCCTTGTTCTAAATAAGTGTGTTCTAACCAATGTCCAATGAACTGATACGAAACAAATCTCAGATTTTTTAGTAAATAAAGTACGATAGTGTAACGAAAGAAGCAAGAACGTTGAAGCACATAGAAGTGAAAATCTCATTAGTTCATTCAAACACAAGTCGTAAATACCAATATGTTGGAGGTGTATTGCATTAAATCTTTACGTGGATATATTATTTTAGACGGCCTTGTATATTTGTTTTAAAAATACATATGCCCACACTTGTAAGTTGTTCTTCAATCTTATTTCCTAACTATTGCAAGGTATACAGATACTAATACCCATTTTGTAGAATGAAACAATTAATTTTCGCGCTGTAGCTGTAGATGACATTCAAAAATTAAAATTTTAAGCAGACTAACTAATCAACATCAGTTTCGTCTTTTCTGCTATTATTCTGATCAGTTAAAATCAATTTGTTTGATTAGAAATTCGATTAAGAAATATGATGAAACCTTCTACAGTGCAAGTTTTTAAGTCTTTTATAGTCAGGGTTATCAGTTAGTAATTCAAAAGTTTCAAATAAACAGTTCTTAAACTGAAGTTATGATGAACACTTTCTGCTGGAATAAATGTTTTTTACTCGTGATGACAGTTATTCTGATGATTTCGTTTACTACAATCCATTACAATAAACATTTTCCTAATCATCACAAATCTTTTGCCCAATAAATAGTATTATAGCTAAGAGAATGAGTTCGTGTTATGCTACTTGTTAAAATTAAGTAGTAACATTGAAAAAATTGCATTATATTTTCTGCATACTTCGAAATATATATGATTTAGAAAAGATAATTTATTCAGATTTAAATTTGAACAAAGTTTCTAATTTAAAATAAAATCTAATGTGTTTGTTTTCAATTGTGATAGTCTCTGTTTTCTCCATAGCTTTTACCGAAACAAATAAAACAAGATGATGTGTTGTGAGTACTGAAATGCAAATTCTCAATTGTTTGTCTTTTTCGAATTCATAATCTGTTTTATTTTTACATTTTTTTTGTGAATAATGATAAGTAATTTTGACAGAAAAAACACCAATTATTACTATTCTTAATTTCGGAAATACAAGAAAATAATGAAATAATGTTACTTAAAATGATTATGCTGGAAAGTAATCATGTGTTATTGAGTAAATCCTTTTAATTGCATTTGTGATTCGAAACATTTGTAGAATTATTATAAATAGCAGAGAACATTTATGAATCGAATGATAGATTAGATCTGTTTTTATTTTTTTTTCAAACAATATGCAATTTAATTGCTTTTACTTTTATATTATTCTTATAATTTATAGGAAATGCAAGCAAGAAAAAACGAACGAACGAAAACAAAGAACAGTTTGTTCATTATTCTGTTGAAGAATTATGATTGTTAAGCTGTCGTGTTACATTGTTAATCCTTTATTCCTTATTCTTTTGAAATCAAACGAATTCGGTAATTAATGCATTGCAGTTTCATTATGAGTGCATTTCATTTCATTTCATTATTTTTTGATTTTATGTTAATAAATTGCATCTATTCATCTTGTTCTAATCCTGTTGCATAATCATACCTTTAATTTATAATTTGGTATGATTTCATTTATTCGGATCATTCTGTATTCATACTGTTTCATAAAATATTTATTTCATCTTATTTGTTGGACAGTGAATAATGTTTCATGAATGAATAAGATAATTTTGTTTTACCAAAAAAGCAAACACTGTATGTCAATTTTTTTGGCGAACTGCCTTCGGATGTAGAGACAAGTTTCATGTATACACCGTTGAATAGTTAGATAAATAATAATCTCTTAACGACTACTTATCCGATTGAATAAAATATCTGTTTTCTTCACACAAGCTGAAATGCGTTTGTTTAATTTTTATTTATCACTATGTTTTTGTTAGCAAAACACATATTTTTTGCATCTAGTAAATTATTCATTTGATTTGACACGTTAAGTAGAATAGAATTTTTTTTAATCATTAGAAACATTCTCTCTTTCAAAGCTTCAAAGTTTGACTAATGGCAAAAAATATGCATTCAATTGAAATAACAATTTTCAATGCTGATTACAGATGGAGAAAAATACTATAAAATCAATAATGAGTTTTTAAGAAACAGACCTGCAACTTGTCGAATACGTCTTTTTAAGTTTATAATAACTATAAAATAACTCAATCATTGAGTTACTATTAATTTCTAGGTAAACTGGTTTACAATGGAAACAAGACGTTTTCTACTGCATTCTTTCGGTAGCTTTAGTCTCAAATATCTTTGTTGCATTAACTCCCTTGAATTCAAAGTTCAAGAATGAAACTTTCTTTGGGACAGTGGACATATTATAAAATAGATTATCCAGATCCTTGGGAATGTCTATTTTTCAGCAGATCTAGGAACTGTCTTCTACAGCTATAAACTCATTCAGCAAAGGGTCAAGAAGAGATTGTCACTTCGGGGCACATAAATGTGCATTTATTAGTTATATTTTTCCTGTGCAGCGATTTACCTTGGCCATACAGAGCGTTTAATCGTTGAACGAATATCAGAGCACTAAAACTTACCACGCGAATCGTATTTAAAGATTCTCTATATAGTGAATTAGTGAAGAGCTGAGGCTATAGCAGTTCATCTCTTCAAACCCAACCTCTGTATTTCAGAATAGTCATGTTCAATTCCTTACTCTCCCACGGCCTTTAAATCCTTTTGGATTTTCAAAAATAGATGGTGCTAGTTATTACCTTCATCTTCTTTAAAAAGCAGTTATCCTTAATTTTCATGCTAAAGATTTATTCCTCGTTTTGTCTTTAAAAGTATGATATAACGTAGACTGTCGATGACTTTTGATTAATTTGCCGGATGGCGTAACCTCTTTTTTACTCTTTTATTTACAAGCTATTCCTAGTACTTACTACTACTTACTTGAAACGTTTCGATAGTCTTCACGATATTGCGCAACACCACTTCCTTTTCATTGTCTTCCACTAGGATAAGTTTGTTTATTGTTGATAATTTTGCAAAATTCGTCTAATTTACCATGAATCAATAGGCTTCTTTAATACTTCAGAAAATCAGTGATTTAAATCACTATATAGCATCATAATTACGCTAGAGAATCGTTTATTCGAATCGTTAAACATAATTCCCCGTAATGTTTTACGGTTGGTGTTTTATGTGAGATTACGATACTACTATTCTTTTGTCAAAAGTAAAATTTTATTCACTTAACCGAAAAATTCTGTTTTAATGTCCCAAATCTCCCTTTACAACTGTGTCTTAATTATTATTGGGAATTTGTGTATGCATTTTGGGTTTTCATGGTTCAACTCATTTCCTGCGCTTCTTCCAGATTTATTCCACCACTGAAATCTGGCTTGCTCTCTCCCATTGCTGCTGATGGTGCCTGGACAATGGATTATTTTTAAAGCAAAATCTGAAATTATGGCTCAAAATTTTTGATTAAAATAACACTTTATACACTAAGAACTTGTAACCTACCCACTGGTACACATGAAGGCACAGTAAATTTGAGTTGTTTTTGATTGTATGCAAGTACACATTGTCATACAATTATTGAAGGTCATTTTCTGTAAACGTTATTTATAAAGCATAATAAAAGTGTACATTATAAATCTAGCTTTTCAGATTTTGTGAGTTTCATGTAACTGACAGGAAACTATAAATCATAGGATTGTTCTGACTAGTAAAATTTAATCAAAATTATGTTGGAAAAAATTTTGAAATAAATGTTTATTATTTTTCTAAGGTGAACTGAATTTTTTCTATTTAAAATGAATGCTATTTTGAATTTAGTATAATGTTGTACAAGACAAGTTCAGATAACACCATTGATACTTAAGTCGCTAAACCTGTTGACATTAGCTTTTATGTGAATACAGGTTATATTGACACTTTGACATTTAATATTAATATACAACACTTTCAAGTTGATATTTTCTACGAAATTTTTCTAAGAACATCTAAAATCTGATTATCATTCGGCTGATCGAAAATCGTATTGTTAAATCATAATGAAGGCTATGAACTTACGTTTGCGGGAAATTTCCTCAGAAAAATCGTTAAACAAGTAAGAGAAAAGGAGCAGAGAATGATTTATGTTCGAAAGATTTTTTCGTTCTAGCTTTTACAGTACTAAAATTCACATCAATCAAATATTGTTATTCTACATAATGAATTACAAAACCAAAACTATTCGTAAAAACAATGATGCATATCAAGAAGTTGTTAGGATAGGTAAGAAACCTATAAAATTGATTATGTTTCATGAATGAATTGAATTATTTAGTCATAAAATTGACGGATTATGTAATAGCCAGTAAGAGAGATGATCTGATGCTATCATGTAGAACGCTGAAAACAAATATAAGGTGTAATAACTCTCTTAATTTTAACAGAGCTTATATTTCATCTTTCTCCCCATTAGTTTCACTTTCGCTCGATAATTCTAAACCGAGTTTGCCTTAACTGCATCTTTTTTCAATATTTTGACGGATGTACAAGTTGATTCTTTCTGGGTGACGATGAAATGAAACTATAGATCTTTCCTGAATATCGTTGTGATCGCACTATCTTGACGTTTCTTTTTTTATGTGTGGTATCACGATATTTCTTTTAAGTAAATGACATCTAACGTGGTCACAGTAGCAAGCTGCTGATTATTTCGTTTATAATCACGATAAAAATGTTCAACTACGATAACGCTTCATTAAATTCAAGACAGGGAATTTCGTCAAACTGGAAGTGATAAATTATTTTTTACCGAGTTCGGTAAGTTAATCGTATAAACGCTTGTCTTCACCGTTTTATTTCAGATCATTCAAGCTGAAATACCAAGTGACATTTTCAGTCACTTAACTATCCTTAAAAAAATCCTATTGTGTAGATCAAACGTATTCGTTTTTAAATGTGTTAGGTAGAAATTTAAATTATCCAAAACCTCCTTGTAAAATATTAAGAAGTTTTACAGCTATATGTTAGAATAAATGGTCCTAATGAATAGCCAATTATAAGAGAACCTTGTCTACCGAATGTAGTCTATAAATTTATTATTGTTACCGATAATGTAAATCATGTAGTACAGTCAACCGAAAGCCAAATAAGATCTATATGTGGGCATAAAATTGATAATACTAACAGCCGAATCAAACGAATTTATCATGCAAACAAGCCGAAGATTAGTGTTATTGCTTAAGTTCAAGCTAATGTAGGATACTGAATATAATTTCTTATAACAGACTGTCTGATACCTAAACCTATCAGTACTGCGATTTGAAAAACTCTGATCGTGATAACATTTAACAGTTTAATATGGTTATACACACGATTGATTCTGGCTGATATTATCTAGCCTTAAATCAGATGGACCAAGTTTGCACTGCTCGCTATCTAAAATCTAACTTTGTTCTGATCAGAAATGTTTGATAATGAAGTCGATAAAACTACTGGTTTAGGTGAGAATTTTGTTTTAAAATTTAGAAGCATTTTAACCAGCAAAAGCGAAACTACCAATCCTAATATCATTTTACTTGAGCATATGAATATATAAGACGATGCTGATGTTTACAAATAATATGACACTAAAAACTTGTGTTTAATTCTAGATACTTTCAAAGTTTTTTCGTAGTTCTACAGAGCTTACAGTCCAGGGTTGTAAGCATCTAAACCGATATTTTACGAACTGTTTGAAGTAAAGTTAATCCGTTATTTGGGATTCTTCAATATATAATGATACTAACAAAAACTCTCTAACTCGATAATTACTGAAATGTGAGATATACTGAAACAGACTTTATCGATATTTTTTTATGATGCACAAGCAGTTTTTGGAAAAATACTGAGATCGGTCAACTTAATTAAACGGACAATCCGCTCATAAGATATATACTTGAATTTTAGCTGCACGTTTACCGAATAGAAGAACTAATACACTTGATCAACCGATAAACACAAATATTCGATCAAGAAAATACCATCTGCAGAACAAATAAAAATTATATACATGGATGATAATCAAAATTCTAAATACGGAATGATTATTCGTATTAATATATATAATAAACATTTTGGAAAATTAATAAATTCATCTCTTACAATAAGCTTTAGTTGTAGACGTACAGTAGATTTTTTTTAATCAGTATATTTAGTTTTAGATTCAATTGCTTTTACTTAGAAATGTTTCTTGAGTGCAGAAAATGAGCTTGAGGAAAAACATTCCGTGATATTCCTTATTCGAATTGATTACTTTCTTGTAAAATCTGCCATAGTAGATTTTATGATAAATAAATCTAATATATGAGAATTTTATGCAAATTAGATATAATTCGAAAATTTCTTCTCATTCAGTTTTTCAAGACTTTACTCAAACGACAAGGAAAAACTTATTCTCCTGAAACTTTTATTTAAGCAAACGAGTATTTTATGTTTAAAACACCTGGAATATGATTTTTTTTAATTATGCAAATAACTGAATAAGAATTCGAATTTCTTAGATTTCTGGTTGACAGGTTATTGAAGAAACTGTCAACGTAATTAGCCATAAATTAGTATGAATGTAAGACTGTTGTTAGTATGAAAAACTAACGAGTTTAATTTTAGGCTATAGACATTTCTTCAAATATCCATCTTGTTTTTCTAAAACAATCTACAAATAAGATAATATCTTATATGCATATTCAGATTATATCATTATGTGATAATGTTTAGTCTCGTTTGCTTACAGTGGATAAAAAAGACAGGAAAATCAAATAATTTTGAAAACTCGAAAACAGCTAACAAAATTCCATATACGTCAGGCAGCAATCAAGTGCATTTTGCATAATTGTCAATAATCTTTTGAGGTATTGATTAAACTTTCTATAAAATCTCTTTCATGTTGGATCTCTATCACAACATATTTTGTTAAAACATCAATGGAACTTTATGTAGGGTGACACTTTTCCTCTTCACATTCATCAACAAGCTGAATGATCACAAACAAATTGGGGTCCTGTGTAATTTAAATGGAAATTTCACTTTCTAATACAGTTTGATCATTGAAACTCATCTAACAAAATATTGGATTAAAAATAATGAACACAAAATACAATGATTAAATGCACCTCTATTACTTAGCGTGATATGACTGACAGTCAAGATCAACTATAGAATGAAAAATTATTTTGTACAATCAAAAATTATTACTCATAAATAACAATGCTAATATGTACTGCCATACAGTTGTTTGTATGACTTATTTTTTTGGAAATGATAACTGGTGAGAAATACATATATGACCCACATTAGAGAATAATTTACAGGAAAACCTAGAGTTTAAAAGATGCCAAACACACATATCTTTTGTATATCAGCACTTTTATCATATCATTCCTCTTCAGTAGATCATCTTACACTAACCGATAGCAATAAGGATGTCTTAAGATTTAAAATAATTAGATTTATTTCATATTTCCTATGCAAGGAACCATATAATTGTATTCTGTCCACTTCTTTTGTCAACGCATCTGTAAACAAAATAGAATTTTGAATTCCAATAACAACAAATAAGCGTATCTCTGTTACGTTTAAACTTATTTTTCACTTATTCACTTTTCCCAGTCGTTTCTGTTCTAGTTATCTCTGTTCAGTAACAAACACGGTTATAACAGCAGTCAAAATGAAACAGAATAATAAAACAACAATAAATTCTCATTGTCTATACGATAAAATATTGACATGATGGTAAGTTGCGTGCATTCACGAAGTATTCAACATTAAATTCTAAAAAAAATATATTCGAATACAAATAAGTTAAATTTGAAATAAAACCAAGAAGAGAATAAAATTGAGAGTGGAATTGTTGAAAAACCGACTGAGAAGAGAACTATGTTATAATAGAACTAACACCAGTATAAGAAGTTACAACAGAAACATGATTTCGAAAATGATCGGTGTATTCCGATTACTTATGTCACAGTATTTATTCATTCCAATGGAATACAACAACAATAATTTGTTGTTTGAATTCTGATTTTTTTAAAAAGTGTGTAAGTAGTAATAAAATAAATTAGTTTTAAGAATCCATTCATTTCTTTATCATAATTGCCGAAAAATGTCGTATTGGTATTTACAAAATAAAATAAGGCAAGTAGTTAGTTTCTTCTTGAATTTTACTTTAAGCAGAAACTTTCTACTTGATTCGGTATAGGGGCAAATTGTGAGAAATTCGCTCCATAATCATTTGGTTATCTGTCCATTGGAAGGTTGAAAGTTTAAATACAATAGAGAGAGAAATGGAAAAAAGTTTCGAAACCATATGCTCTTAATTTGGGCTGGAAATATTTCCTGCGTATCGTTATTTAAAAAAAACAATCACTTCTGAGAAATAAAATGTGCAACAAATATTCATTTTGTATTGTTTTCAAATCAGTCAAGAAAATTTGTTATTTGTTTTTTAGAAAACTGTGATCCCGATAAAAATAAGAGTCTTTTCAGTAACTTTTCAACTCCTACAGTTCATATTCACTTTAAACGTCTTGTGAAGAAACCTACTGTAATATCAAGTCTTGGAAACTTCACTGTTATTTCTGAGTGCGTGTTTTGCTGACAGTCAATCAAGATTATCATAGGTTTTAACTCAGTTTCATTACATTCATGGAGCAACAGACAGCAGCTTATTTTCTATGACACTATTCATAGTCTTGGTGATGTCAGAGTGAACTATTGAAAGGTATTATATTGCAGTAAGCAAGTAATAAATCTGCGAAAAATTTTGTAGATATCCATGACTAGTGAAGAAATCAGTATTATGTTGAATATCAGCTAAAAAGAATCCTATAACAATTATATTATTATACGATATCATTTTGAACATGTAAAAATAAGGGCAAATATTTAAAAGTAATATATCAGTTTTAAGAGTAAATTTTGTAGCTTTCATGCAATTCTGTATGACATTGTCTCATACTTAACGTAGTACTTGAAAAAAAATAACTTCTGCAACTACAATACCAAATAGAAAAGAAGCAATCAAAGTAAGCGTAAGCAATAAAATAAAATGAAAGCACTATGTGTTAGATAGTGAGATACAATTGAATTCAAATTTATTCGCCGATGAAAACACACTATGAAAGTAGTTTAAATATATCACATAAAAAAAGTGAATTCACAAAACCATCCATCCATTGATGAGTTTTATTTATGTAAATGATTCAAATAGAAACGAAAATAGTTTAGACATATATATATATATATATATATATATATATATATATATATATATATATATATTAAATTTCTGATACCTGATGCATAACTTGATCACTGAATAAATAAACTTATTTATGTATTACAATTAAAATATGATATTCCATATATTTGTGTGTTTGTCTATAATAGTTACTGTTCTCTGTTACAATTTCAGTTCTACTTTAAATTTTGTAATCTTTCTACGGTTAATAATTTTACTTCAGTTATTTTAGTTTGTTTTTTTTTATAAATAAGAAAAATTCATGATAATTATGTTTCATTCAGTTACACAACGATGATTTAGACTGTATGTTACAGGAAGTGTAGCGTGGTATTCTATCTATGATAATATTTGAATTTATATACATCTACTGTTGAGTTATAGCATCTTGTCTATCCATTCCAGTGCGCTTTTGTTCCATTGCATATTCGTTTTTTTGCAGCTTTCGAAAAATAAAAAACTATACAAAAACCAATTGGACTATGAATGATATAAAAATATAGTTTTTTTTCCTTGTTTGTTTGTTTGTTTATCTATCTTTTTGTGATTATTCAAATAATTGGTGAATTAAAGCGCAGACTTAGCTCTATCACTTGGGTTTTTTTTAAAACAGATAGTTGGTAGAGTTTATTTATTTCCTGATGTTTAATTGATTGTTGCTGACACAGTAGTATTCAATTTGAAATGGATAATAAAAAAATCTAAACAACTTTGAAAAAATCACTGGAATTATTTCCAGTTGAATAAGTTATCAAATTGTTTTCGTGTTGTACAGTTAAGTGTGTGTGGTTTACTGTAGATTTGAGTTTTTTTAATTAGTGAAGTAAGGTGATTAACATCTTCAGGTAACACAACGGTAAAGCATCGATAAATGTACTCAAGCGATCTTAACGGATACTATACGAAGAAAGGCAAACTAATGCATGATCTTGTATCAAAAAAGATGACTTGCATGAAATACTACTATTTCTTATAGCTAGTAATGTCAGACGATATTCTTGTGTCCATTCTATTTGTTGACGAACAGACACTCCTACCCTCACTAATTTGTTTTAGAAAATTGGCAGGCCTTTATACTTCAAGAAATTAGATTGTGAACCGATTGAAGTTAGATATTATTCCGGTTGAAAGTCAGCTCAGTGGTCTAAAGGTAAAGCATTCACGTGCGGGATCGACAGTCCCGCTTTTGATTTTTTCACACAGGATCGTGAATTTGGACCTTGAGAAATTCCATATTACGACAAATTAGTGATCCAATTCTTCCAGATTTTCAGTGGTGATCTAGATAGGATCATTTCGTGACTTCGACCATGAATACAGTCTACACAAATACCCTAACACTAATAAAAAATTGCTCAACAATTTCCGTATATGATTCAGGAATTCAATATGAAATATCTGTTATCGACTTTTATTCAGTAATAAGCTTTACAGTTTTATTTACTAGTATATTTTGCTCTCTTAATTTTTCATAATCAAAAAAGACAACAACATCATGTCTAAAGATCGCGACTGTTTACGGATATTTGAAAAATTGAATGAATTTGCCAATCATATATAATATTTTGTTTTAATCTGTCTTGTTCAGGATAATGGTTGTCTTCGCAGTCTCACTGAAGTACATTATCTAAAATCTACCTACGGGTATAATATCTTGTCAAATTATAGCAGATGCTACGTTAGACTCTCTCTAGTTTACGGTTATTTTGAATTATTGGTATCATCAATCGTACTGGCGATTCCTTACACTTGATGACAGTGATTTGTTAATCAGCATAATAAGTATCCAGCAATTAAATTGTTAAATTTGTAACAGTAAGTGAAGTTGATAGTTTTCTTTTAATAAATACACCTATCAAACATTCGGTCAAACAATACACTGAAATATTGATATATATATATATATATATATATATATATATATATATATATATATATATATATATATATATTGTTTTGAGATGACATATTGAAAGATTGATCAAAAATGTTTGATCAGACATTAAATTAATTTAATGATGCCAAGTAACGAAGCCTAGGTGATCGAATGTCAAACTGGAATACTATAAGATATTCTTCTCCTTTCATCTAAATATCTACAGGAAAGCAGGATGACTCTAAGATTTATTTATTTAAGTTTTACATCAAGGAATAGTTACAGCTATACAACTAGCGGAAACCAGAACGCACTAAACATCTGCTTTATTCGATTATGATTGTCGAATTGATTAACGACGTCATACCCAACACCCAAAAATAATTTGAATTGTGCCATTTTCAATTTTCATTAGCAAAATATATGTGTAAATGAATATCTAAATTTAATAGTGACTTATTAAATATTTGGTATTTATTTGCCGAATTCAAAACAATGATGTGAACATGCCCATTCTTGCATTTATAGAATAAAGTGATACATTCCAAACGAAAAAATAATAAATTTCTATTGTATAAGTCTGAGGAATATTAGAACCTAATACTTTGGAAAGTAAACTAATATACCTTAAATATAATTATCACAAATAGAAAAAGAAAAGCAAATGCCAGGTGGATAAACTTTGAAAGTTTTGCACTTCTGAGTTGTCCAGCGGCTTTATTTTGTTACTTTACTAGAATTCATACGTTTTTTCGAATAAGTCATTAATTTATAATGATATTGTTATTTGATAAAGTGATGTTTTGGTAACTGATGTTATTTTCTACAAATTATTTTTAGAATCGCCTGAGAAAAACTTAATGCTATGCGTAATAAGTTTAGGAAAAAATAACAGTTGACAAAGTTAAACACTTAATTCAATTACCATACTTCTGTTGTGTATTAATCCTAAATAATTTTGAAGTGATTTAAAAGAGTACTTGATTCAAATTTCAGTTCCTGTTGAGAAATAAATCAAAACTTCCAGTTTTATGGCTCAGTGATTTAGATAAATAGTATTTTTTTAAAATGGTCAAACCGCTAGCTACCTCCTAAAAAACCAGAAAAAGCTGAATACATATTTGTTCTTTATCTAGACAGTGTTGATGTGACCAAATGAAACTAAACCAAGTATTTTTAGATTCTACTGGCCATAGGAAACTATTAGACCATTTAATCAATCAAAACAAATACTCATATTAACTCAAGCAACGGGATAGTTTCTGAACAGAATATGATTATAATCCATATTTTTGTTACACGTTATTTGGAGAAAAGACAGAAAACAACAATTTAAAGTTATGTAGAGAAAGAGCACGCTAATCAACATACGTTGTACACTAAGTTGAATACACAACTGAGTTGCTTAATAGAGTATAACTACTTACTTCCGTACATGGTTAGCCATATTTCTAGAGATTTTGTCAGACAGTCGTAAGTAATTCAAATGACAGTAATGTTTATTATTTGTTTTCCTTTTGAAGTTTAGAAATAGATCGAATTCTAGATAAATTCTATAGAACTTTCATCAGCATAAGGTATTAATTTTCATATTATTTCTGTTATACACCCTTATCATAAAATCATCTTACAAATAACTAGATATGTTGTTTCACAGTTAAACACCATCAAAAATTACCGATTTTATGTAGACCTAATACATGAAAAAGTTCATTGTGATACGCCAACTTGAAACTCAACCGAAAATAAAGTTAAATCGTTTTACATTTATCTGTAAATTTGTTTTGAGAATTTTTCAATAAGCACAAACATCATTTTAAACTCTAACAAGAATTTCACATACAGATCATGTAGCTGATTATTTTACTGTAAGTAAAACTACATATCATATTATTTAGTAGTAAATATTATAATTATTCAGTGTATTTTTTTAGGGAAACTTCTGTTATTATGGTCAAACTATTATTAATCAGGTTTGAGACTTAAATTTAAACAAAGACTTTAAAGTTTATGATGCATAAATCGGTTCTATGCAGCTAAACGTACATTATATTCTTAGATAAATGTATCCCTAAGGTTTAGTTATTTTGTATTACTACACAGAACTCAGCAGTAAACCATATGCATAGGCTACTGAATGTGAGTTTATCTTCATATTTAAAACCGTGAATAATTGAGATTGTAGTTTATGAAAAAATTATTTCATTATATTTTTAAAAGTTCCAATTCAAAGCCCAGTTGTCTAGAGGTTAGGCGATCACGCGCAAGACCGAAAGTCCTAGGTTCGAATCCTGCTAGGCTCAGGAGTTGTGGATGCACACTACTGATGAGTCTCATACCTGGACGAAATGGCCGTCCAGTGTTTTCAGGTTTCTAATGATAGTCTAACAATGATTGATTGGTGATTTCAAATGTGTAAAAAGATATGATTATTTTAGAGTAGGAAAAAGTTTTCATTTCTAAACAATTAACACTCATCTGCTGGTAAATTTGTGTTAGGTCCCAAATGAAACTGGCAATGTGGCATGTTGTAAATATGTTAAGCATTGATCGAATCTATTTTCGTGATTTTGTCAAAACACAATGAACATTTAAGTACTAAAAATGCTGGTCATCTAGAATCCTGAGAAACATTAGTTTGGTAAGTGGTTTTTATTTTCTTCGATCCAGTGGGAGCGCCTTGCTGTAAGTACTAGACATTTGGACATTTTTCCATACAGAGTTGAGGAGATTGTTGAGTTCCATTTCCGTTGTTTACTGGTTAGGGTTAGATTACCGTTAGGAACCTAGAATGTTTTTTATCACATCGTTGAATTGTGATTTAATGGTTTAGTGATTATGCATTTTTGCGCGAGACTGAAGGTCCTGGGATAGATACACCTGTATAAGGTAGTGAATGCGTACTTCTGACAATTATATACTAAGTCTAACCGTCACAGTAATGCTTTTGCATTCTTAATGGTGATATAACATCGATAGTTTCATGATTTTAATTTAAAAATTTAATGTTTTTCCTGGTTATGTAAAGAAATATGGATGACGTTTAGTTAATATTTCCAATTTTCAGGAATCCTTGATATCTTATTATCTCTTTTTAGAACTGTATTTATTTTAATGACACTAAAAATTGTCTATAAATCTTTGGAATGTCTTATTATTGCAGTTAGTCTCATAATGTTACACATTTTCAGAAAACAGGACAGCATCTAAAATAAACAACAGGTGATCATCCTTATACATGCCCAATGTATTATCCAATAATTATGCATTTCAAATGCGATGTAGTGAGATAGTCTTGAATAAATAAAATTAGAAAAAATCTGAAATAAGCTTCTCCCAGCTTGTTTTTTAGACCAACTCATTATTTATTCAGATTTATGATCTGAAAGTTTTCTACACTGATAAAATTAATGTAACATAAGTTTACAAAGTTGGACTGCTGAAATCGCTGTAAATTGTTTGTTGTCAGTATGTGATTTATTTTGTGCCATTTTATAAAACAAATAAATTAAAATATTATCTCTGAGGAAGAACTAACGAATAATAACATTTTGTCAAATTATATCAGCATTTTTAATTTAAGATAGATTTTCGCTATCCTCTCATTTTAGTCATTAAAAATACTCATCATCTTCAATATGATGACTAATTGTACAGTATGCATTGAATCTTAATATATTTTTCTGGTTCAATTTATATAGTTAAAAATAAAATTGCTGAATGATTTTGTAATAAAACTTATATCGTCTTTTTTTATGTTACAGAATAACTTTTTGTCTTTGTTCGATATGCTTGCCAGAAGCGAGCATGAGGTTTATTTTTCTAACAATAATATAAATGAGCATGCATTTGTATATGCGTATATATATGACTTTGAGAAATGTAATCAAACTTATTCAACTGAGAAGCACCAATTAGTTTTTCCTTTCAATTAAGAAACAAAATATGTCATTTATTTTGTTTCAACCAACAATAAATTCATTAAAACCTATATATTTATATATGTTTTGTTTTTCTCTATCTCTACTCATAATTAAATTAAAATAGACAGTAAACAAAGAACTAACGTTCAATAAATTTTATCTGGAAAATGCATCACTTATCAGTTATAATATTTTGTTTTTTGGCGGTAATCGTTTTTAAATAAAACTGACATTGTTAATAACTTTTAAATGAAGTTAGGATCTATAAGGATCTATGCTGCTTTTTCCTAAGCTCAAAACAGAGATATCACGGTGTTATTTATTATTCACTAACAATTTTTACATTACGTTTGCACAGTTGAATTAAATTTGCTAAAATAAACAGATTATAATCTGTTATAGACGTTAAAGATAGTTCTGAGAAAATGCAAGTAGTGGATAAACTGATTAAAAGTTAATTATTTTGTTTCCACATGGGTTGAAAGTATTCATAACCATGACGCCATATCCCAAATTAATTTTTTATTCACATACATGAATAAATTTATTGTCGTTGAAGCCTTTCAATCATCAAATATTATCCCTTCAAGGTGAACAGATAAATTAAACTATGAATCTAATAATGTTAGATCGACATTAGTTCAGAATCCACTTTGACTCAACAATCTCTAAAGGCCCTTTATTGACAAACAGTCATAATTATGTCAGTTATTAGTACGTCGGTGTAATATGGATGAAATGCTTTAAGAATGAGACAGTTTCGTTTACATAAATTCACTTTATGTTAAAACAATGAAAAAATCACCGGAAGTTAGTCCCATTTTCTTTGTACTTGTAAGTCTGCTGATAACGTCATTATGAAGAACTTTGAAACAGTAACCATACTAGAGTTATTTGCATTAGATTTTGCCTTTTCCTTTTGTGACGGTACAAAACTCAGTTTAAGATAGAAAAATGTTATTCTATTAAAAGCAAAAAAAATTGCGGCCATTTCGGTCTAAATCACGATCTAATATCTGTGAATATTTATTCACCATTTTTTATTATTCACAATTTTCTGTAGATACGTTTGTTTAATTTTAGATTTATTTCATGTTATTGATAAGAAAATACTCATTTATCCGAACACAAACGAATGAACCAACCATGAACGGTTTAACTTACCTCACGTTTGACTTCAATTTCTAGGCAAACGAATAACGAAAATTATTAAGTTGCTTGAATTTCTATTGATGACTCTTTTATCATGGACTTCACACAATTTCGATTGGCATATTAAAGTATCCGGTATAAATGTGTTTAGAGTTAACCTTATTTTATTTGATTAATTGAACATAGATTTTCAATCAACCTACAGTTTTTAGTTGTTAAATCGTTAACAGATGTGACATAGTTTGCTATCTATTTTACTGTTTTTCTTTGAGGATAAATTGAGGTTATTTTATATTTTTTAAGGTCAATTAAAACTGTTTAATCATAAGTTTTTACATTAAATTGCCATTAAAATTAGATGCACTTTTAAAACCGAACACATTAGAAAATCCAAAGAAACAGTCATGTAAAAACTGTAAACCATGAAGTAATGGTAACAGAAAGCATTTCTTTCTTAATTTGTAATTCATTATCGATATTTTTTACTAGGTTTCCTGTCAATGCCCTCTTTAGACTGGCTACTTCAATGACAAGACCAGCTTAATTAATCTACATTAATACATGCACTCTTATTTCTTGCCATTGTCTAGCACTGACATTCCTAAATACGTTTTATCATGTGATATCAATTCGGGAATCCCAAATATTTGTTACTTACCAGTACTCTAAATGATATTGAAAATGTTAATTACTGACAGCCAGTAATGCAGGTAAATATTTCAGTAAAAGTTTTCTAATTAGAAATACGTATACATTGAAATCATCAATCAATCATTGTTAGATCACCATTAGAAGCCTGGAAGCACTGGACAGCCATTTCGCCCTGGTTTGGGACTTATCAGCAGTGCGCACCCACGACTTCAGCTACTCGCAGGATTCGAACCCACATAAACGCCTAACCTCTAGACCATTGAGCCAGCATCTAACAGTGTTAATGCCTAAGTCTGATCAATCTAGAGAATATCGCATGACAACAGTGACTGATTGCTGATTTCAAAGTGTAAAAACACTAATCTCCATAACTCTGATTAAAAAAATACAAATACACAATCATCCAATGGTTTCTACATCTGCAGGCAGGGTAAAAGTTGTAAACCTTAGGTATTCTATCAAAGAACTTTCGACTATATGGCTGTCAAAATATTCCCATAATTGTAATTCTTGTTATTTAAAGCGTGGGCATTAGTGATTAACTAAATTAGGCAATTTAAGATTCATCTATCTATGATTAGAATTTGTGAAGAATAAAATGCTTTTTTTAATTCATCTTCAGAAAGTATTTATAATGACCAGATATCAAATATCATTCATTCTTTATAGATTTGGCGTTTGTAAGAAGTAGTGATGAGCTACCATATTACTCATATCCATAGTTAAATATTTTAGAAAAATTACTAGAACATTCTTCAAAAAATTACAACTGTCATACTGAATATATTGCATCATTTTATAGCACTTTAAAAGACGTTGTTGAAGTTGAACTATGGTAGTAAGACTTGAATAAATTTAGGATTATGGATTAAAAAGATCAGTTTGTTAGATAGATAAAAAGAGCCCCAGAAAATCATCCTTTTACAAAATATATGAGAAAAATATTTGATAAAAACTTTAAAAAATTAATTCCTTATAAACTTGGACAATTTAATAAGTAAAAAAAAAAATTATAAAAACTATATAGTATGTTATCGCAACACATTTTTATTTGTTTAATCGAAACACATGTATGTATAAAAATATTAAAATTGATGTAGGTCTGATAACTGTCGTATTCATGTTGCACTCTGCATTCGATAAAAACTTAGATTTTGTTCAATTAAACTTTTTTGACGCGTATAGATTTTAAACTGATGGATACTCTTCACTAATGATCAAAATTACCTCAGATAATTCTCAAAAGTGCATTTGATGATTCGAATGAGAATCCTTGGAGTCCTAGTCTAGAGTCACTTTTAATAAAAAGTTCTTTCCCTTCTAAGTTCCTTAGTTGATAATGTGTTGTTTTTATTCAAATATGACGCGTCAAAAATTAAGATAAAATAACTAGTAGGTAGTTTTTTAATTGGTGCATTATGTGCACATTGCACCAAACAGCATGATAGTCATGAACTGGATTTGCTCTTTGTTTTAAACATAGTCTCTTTCCAAAGTTGTATTATTTCTAAAACATTTACTGATAACAAACCTGTTTTATTTAATTACTTGTGAGTCGAATTTGATTCTGGCTTTTAATATGACAACGAAGCAAAAAAAAGACTAAAATATCCAGTTCTCAGTTTTTGTTATCATAAACAATACATCTGAAGTAAAATATGGTGATTAAGCAGCTGTAGTGAATGACCAGTGTAATTAACGTGTAGGATGCAATATATATATACATATATATGTATATATATATATGCATATATATATATATATATATATATATATATATATATATATACAGTCTGATTCTGTTGCTCAGCAACTCATAATTTTTGTAATCACCTTGCTCATGTAACTGTATCCTATAGGGTAGCATCTGAATGAAGGTCTGTGAGTGTTGTTTCTGTGTTCATTTGGGTTAGTTACTTGATAAACTCTTCAAGTGTTGTACTCGGACCTAATTGGTTTTCCGTTTTATCCCTAACTAGTTACTCTGGTTTATTGTTATTTCACTAATATCTTCTTTAATGTATTATATAGTTCTCACAAGTTTCATTCTCTTACAGACTGATCTCCTGCACAAGCAGGTCTTATAAAGGTTTCCACTGGTTGATACTAATATTTCATTTGTTTGTCTGGTTTGGCATTTTAGGCGTGTGCCTCGATTTTATCCCCTCTTATCCTTCTGTTACTGACAGATATCTCCTAGTTTTTCTTTTTTGGATCTTGTTTAGCCATTCTATGGATATCCACAGTTTCTTGAAACCCAGAACCTGCTGATAAGTTATAGATTCTTCAATATTTTTCTACTTGCTTTCTAGAGTGATTCCTTAATTCTTTGGTATATATTATATAGCTATAAAAATATTACCGAGAACTATCTTGAATTTGCTGATTTGTCAGCTTCTCCAGGGAAGGCTTGGTTGAACTTCTTATAGTGATGTTTGTCTACTTTGCTGATACTTCTTTTGCCTCAATTTAGGCTTAATTACCATCAGGCAGAAATCTTAAGCTATTTTAGCCCCTCTCTTTGTTTCCACTTCTTTTGTGGAACCCCTGACCTTTTAAAAATAGAGATTTGATTTATTCGTTTTCCTGTAGCTCCTTTCAAAGAAACCCAAGTACTTTTATGTCTGATTTGCAGGGAAAATTCTAATACAGCTCTAGCTTTCTTTTCTCATTTCATATCATCCTGTAACGGCTTCACATCAAAAATTATCCATTACGAACTTAACTCAGAGGTCAAGTCCTTTCATAAGTACTTGTTTACGATGGACTGAAGTCTCTCACTCAACCGTTCTCTGTCATCTTTGTTGTTTCTGGTAATGGGCGTTTAGTGCTCAACGGCATCCGTTATAACTTTTTTTCTTGACAAAAATGGATAGTATGTAGCCAGCAGCAGAATCCCGGACGTATGTTTCGTCCTATTTTTTGGTTAAAGCAAACGCTACTATGTTCGAGCCCAGGAATAATGATCGTGGAGGTGGATAAATTCCTACACTTTGTACTCGGTTCGTCCCGATAATTGTCACTAGATAATGCTCAGCGATGTACACAATTCAGAAGGCAAATACGAAGCGTTGAAAGCGTTTATCATCGCACCACACCAATCACAAATCTACAGACATACGTAGTGAAAGAGAAGCTATATGAGAATTTCAAGAAGCAAGTAAATAGGATTACAATTTACACATATTTATATAGGAAAATTAATAAGCCATCTAATTACTGAAGCGACTAACATTACAGCTACTAGAATGAATATATGAGTAGGCTGTAACCAAAGCTCAAGCACACATCATCATAAAAATGCGACAATAATATGAATACAAAGGTATGGATATATTGTTGCAGTTTGAATGACGCTGCCTGTAAAATCATAGTTTAACCGAACCAAACTTAAACAGACTCCAATGTATGTGAAGTGCTATAACATCAAAATCGGGGTTCAGTTATTTCCTTACCTGCTTTGCTCAAAAGAATGAGTTCGTGATACTGTATCCATGAAATTCTGATCATAAAACAATCTAAATGCTTCTTTGAACAATATCATTTCAACCTTGTATGTAACGAGGGATTTTATTCAGAATACAACAGCACCTAGCCTGAAGCTTTTTTTCTCTTGAAGTTGTACCTAACCAGTTTTCTAGATCCGAAAACCGCTGGGTTGTATCTTTTCATTTATTCAGATATGCGAATGGTCCTCTCAGTCTTTCACCAAATCCAGAAATTTCATGTTATGCTAACTGTTGCTTTGTTTCTAGTAAGAATTTCGGCTTTTTCAATGAGGTGTCATAACTCTTCTAAATTAAGATTTTTCGACTTCTTTGGCAGAGTTTGTGTAGATTAGTTGGTTTCGTCTAGTCAGAGCTTTTTAGCGAGATTGTTTTTCGCGAGGTTTAGATGTCAGCAAAGACGGAGTTAACTGTTAAATGAAGTTAAACTATTGTTACGAATAACCGCAAGCATTTATATCACTAAATAATCATCGATTTAATTACTGCTATCAATCTTTATCATCGTGGATTATACTCACTGCCAAAACTCCTACTTAGTAGTAAGTAAACTTGCTATTTCATTTAAAGTTGAATATACTAACCTTCAGTAAACATAATTTAAAATGTAGTTAATTCTTTTTCCGTCACATTTCTCTTTATGATCAATCAATAAACGATCGATTAATCAACTAATAAGTTTGAACATACATTTTGACATCCGACATATCGACCGCAGAATTTCGATCTCATAAATATGTCCTTACATTTGTCAACGGATAATAATGTCATACTTGTCTGATTTCATTTTTTTCAGTCATTTTTACATTCCTATTCATTTCCTGCATTTATAATAATTACTAACTTTATTGGTAATATAATTTAGGAAATTATAATTTATAGTCAGAATACAGAAAATTCTGCAAAGCTATTAGTAGTATTATTCATAACATTTTCTCTTTTGTAAACTTATATTTGATGTTTCAGCCATTGATCATTTTCTAGTAACTCATCTGACCAACCTTCATCAGCAAATTAATTATTTTAGTTGTCAACAATTATATTTTATTTTTTTTAAATAAATCTATTCACAGACTCTAAACTACATTTATTATTTCTGTAAAACGAATAAAGCTTATGAACTAGTGAAATCAGTAGTAAAATCATTAGAATCGAATTCGGTCTTAGGTTATTACCTCCGTAGGAAATAAAACGTTGTAGAGATCAGCTAAAAGTGCAGTTTTCAAAGGATATTGTCAACATAAATAACTAATTGAAGACTATGTTTTCTTCAGTAGTCAACGACTTTCTTTAAGAATAGTTATTGATACAATGTGGTTATGACTATTATAGTAGACTGTGACATGAACTAACATTCATGACAGCATGTAAAAATAAATACTATCAAGATCACTTAAAAATTAGAATATTCATTTAAAAATTTCTTTGAATCAGAAATTAGAAAAATGAATTTTTAAAACTTTCAGTGTAAATCTAGACGACGGGGATTAAATAAACAAACAATCAATTGACATCATCTGGTTGTTTTAAATTCGTAAAACTCATATGAGATGGTCTTTTCAAACGTTAGTTTTGGAATCATACAAAATTACTTAACAGAATCCGTTCAAAGCCAAGATTTTAATCTTTAATTCATGGTATCAACTGTCAGTATTAAGAATTAAACTTCAACATATCTTGACAATTTATTTTAATAATTGTTTCCAATTATAATTTAAGTTTGCAAATAAATAGTATTTGAACGAGATATCTAAACACATGTGCTTATATTTTGTAATTATCTATCATCGTCAGTATGCAAAAGACTTTTGAGTTACATGTAAAAATTACAAAAAAACTTTTTGATAAGTGTAAATTATCTATTTTTAATTTTATTTAATTATCAGATGTTTTAGTATTTATTTAGTATTGTTATTTTGATCTAAAAGTTATTGATTATTTCTTTCTAGAAAAGAAAGCATTCTACCATCATTTTGTGAATACTGATTTACGCAGAACAGGATATACATTTTAGTCGAGTTACGTATGATGATACTTTAATTACTTGCTTTCCAATATAAACTATAGACTATACACATCAAATAATTACAGAATCAAATCAATTTCTATTTATTGATGCTTTTGATGGGTTTTTATTTTTATCTTAATAACTAGAAAAACTTAAAATAATATGATAAATATACGGCATAATGAATAGTAGCATATGCACTCAACTGACATATATCATCAAACTTTAACTAGTTACAATTTATTTTCAATCATATTTTATTCTGGTCTTAACAATGAATAGATGACCTTTCAGAAGTGAAATTAGTTGTGTTTTAGTCAGTCATTAGACGTACGCTTATGTGAAATACAGTACTGTATTGGGGGAATATGTGGTTTACCGAGAGGAAAAAAAATAAACTTTAGTTTTTTTTATTTACTTATTTGTTTATCATAAGTTGACAGTTGTGACAAGGATTGTAGTAATCTATCATCAAATAAATCACCACTATATTGGCATTAAAATGTGGTGAAAATGCAAGTCATAAATAGTTTTAACTGATTATAGGTTGTTTCCGAATTGTTTATTACTCTAATATGATCAAAATGTTCTTGTATATTGTTAAACAAACAAACCACTTTCTACAACTAAATAGACTGGAAGTAAACACTAGTTCAGAGAGAAGTCCTATGGAGTAAGCTTGATGAATATTGTAATATTTTATCAAATTACATCCCATATTGTTTTACTGACAAGGAATCAGTGTATTAAGGTCTTCATTCATTTACGATATAATTGTTAATTTGATCTTGTAAGTGTATTGTCCATGATGCAAGGCAGAAATCATTATGATATGTTTATAAAAAATTTATATCTGACTGATATCAGTTGTTCTCTTTCGTTCATATATTCCTTGTCATATGCTAACGCATGGTTAAACTTTTCAGTTTCCTGCTGTTTACTGTGTACTTTCTAGAAGTTGAGAGACAAGTATTTTTACTCATCGTTTTTCTTGAGAGTTTGTGACGTTTGACTGCGTGAATATGCGTTACATGAAATAGGTCAAGACGTAGTTGAATAATATTTTGTTGAAAAACATTTGATGAATGTTTTTTCTTTGTAAAGTTAGATAAGATTCAATTATGTCATCACCCCGTAAAATATGGAATAATATTCATATCATGTCTTTGCAGATTAAAATCTATCAAGCATTCGAGCAAATCCTTGAATTATTATCGTATTTTACATTGAAAATACGTTATTTCTTACAATACCAGATGTCTCAGTGTTCATCACTAGTAAATAACATCACAAGACTCAGAATTTAAAAATTATATAATGCAACAATGATGTCTTCAAAATTACCGATTTAGTAGTTAGATTTGATTAGTGTAATCGAATTTTCAATAAAATAAATTTGACCGTAACTTTATTAAATAATCCAAGAAAGTGTATGGATTTATGTGTGAATACAAATGAGATATAATGACGATCAATCGAAAAGATATTGGAAGTAATTTTAATCTCTCATGAAATGACAGTGATTTGGCGATTCAACTAGCTGATTACACCTTTTACATCATTCTAATATTCAAAAACCTTAACCACGTTTTTTTAAGAGTTCTAGATAAATTCCTAAACACATAGAGCATTAACTCAGATTGTTTGACATTATTGAAATTGTAATCAAGCAGTAAAGTGTTCAGCGTCAACAATCATAAAGAACATTTATGAAATCTCTAGTTACTATTATCAACATGTAAATCATTATTTGAAGCAAACTTGATTAGAATTTATTAATGAACTTAAAGAGGAATAGCAATGTGATACGAATGTCACATGTTTTCAAAATTGCTAGCAGCATACATTATAGTTGTATTTTTAATCAGTAATACAATAGCTTTTATGAACTGTTAAATTCAGTCACTGGACTGTATTAGATGCTAATAAATAAATTAAGAAAAAAACTTTATTTGGCAGTCATTTGAGTTTTTAACCTATGGAATTGATATACCTAATGAACTGTGTTTCAAACAAGCATATGAGAAACATTGAAATTTGAAGTTATGAGACAGCAAAACAACTTAGTTTCGGACATCGTTACAGTGAAATCACAGGAACCATATTTGGCCCAAAATGAAAGAAGAGAAATAGGAGTATGGAGTTACATCATCTAACAGGTAGGAAGTGATGAATCATTGCAATAAGCTTCATGTTAATAAAGCAGTTACAGAAACAATATTAAGAAAACAACCAACGTCGTGCGCATCGTCGTCTGGCCAATGCCAGTGACCAATATTCGTCAAGACAGAATGAATAGTAGGAAGTACTTATGGGAGTTCACTTATAATTTTTCCGACACGTAAATGGATAATTTAATTGTAATGAAACCGCTGTTTTATCGATTAATTATATTGTATTTTGATGATAGTTTCTCTCTAGACATAGGTGGATAATTAAGTCTTTATACTGGTTATCCGTCAAACACAATATCAAAGAAAACATTGATCTATACTGGTAGTGTTTTTGACATAGGATGTGAATACTATCAAAATATACGTCGAAAGGTATTCTGTAAAATGCTAACATGATAACATTTATATCAACAAGTGCTTTTTTATCTAAGGAATAAAATTAAACTCTTTGGGACATTCAATAATATCAGTAAATTGTTTTGAAGATTGTTGAACACCATCAAATCATGGACGCTTGAGCTCCATTAGTCACATCGGTGTCGGGTGTGAGTAAGCTATCCACCTAAAACAACTATTGATGGTGGCACAATATCATGAATTGATTTAAGTTTGACATTGACGCCATTCAATGCTAACTCAGTAGTCGCACGCGAGATCGAGATTCCTCCGTTCAATTCCTTCCAACGAGGTTGTGGATCATGAGTACCATACTAGGACGAAATGGCCGTCCAACGCTTCCAAGTTTCTTTTGGTGTTCTTAAATTTATCGATTCAAGATTCCAATAAAATTTAAGCATTATTCAGAATATATTTATAAACCAAATAAATCAAGCGTTCTGAAAACAAAGGTTTTTTAGACTGAAACAGCTCTACGTTTTTAAATATTCGCTACGGGAAAGAAAAATACATTGAACAATATTAATAATTGATCATGAGTACAAGAAGCCTTCACTCACCTGTTTTTCAAAAATTTAACAGAGAAGTCACGGAAAATGAAGCAATTTCTTGTCAATGTACTACTTATTAATTTTAAATTAATGATAGGAAGCATATTTTATTAAATTGTAAGGACTGTGGTTATATGTGCAAATAAAATTATTGACTATGGAAAATTAAGTTATATAATAACATGACTGCTAAGCTATTCTCTGAGATTTAGCCCGGCTGACTAAAATGAGAAGTTTAAAGTCAATAGATAGATGCTTACCAAGCGATTTATCAGGATCTAACATCCCCGAAAAATTCCATTCAAAGAAAACACCTACATTAGTGAACGGACTTTTTAAATCGATCGGAATTTACATGACTACCGTAGGTCTTCAAGCTTTGCTTCAGAACATTACTGATGAAACACTTACTTTCAATGAATTGATGAGGACATACATTATAGAACACTTGGTTAGAAACTTATGACACAAATTACGGAATGTAGATACTAACTTCTCTTTTTCCCATAAATATCAACTAGTGTAATACCGTTTCAATAAGCTAGTCATCTTTATAAAAAAAGCACATAAAGTGAAAACTGTTTAGTGGTTTACTTACGTTTGGATGTGCATGCAACTCACTGAGACTGAGTAGATAATAAAATACAATTTTTCTATGCTTTTAAGCTTTATTGACTGCATTAATATAATGAAACATTTGAATTACACAATCAAGTTGTTATAAAGGTTGATATTATTTAAATCATTTGTTTAATTCTCACGGGAGTTTTTTCCTAGTTTATATTCTTTTTATAGGTACTCTGTTAATTGTGATATTTTTGAAAGATGCGCATAGTGCACATTTAAACCGAAATAGCTTATAATTTCAAGTAATAAGATTGCTTCATAAATGTTCTATCAAAATATCGAAAAATATGTTTAGAAGAATATAACTTTCAGCCGACTCAGAAATTTACATAATGGTTATTCGACCAATTTTTAGTTTTATAAAAACTAGACTTATTTACATCGGTATTACGTCACCAGAAATGAAGTTCTTCCTCCAGTGAGTATTGTTATCGATCGGTCAAAAGCAATCCTAACTAGTCATGGGATTCACTAATTCACCTAACTGATCAAAGATATGTTGTCTGTAACTTGTACTTCAGTTTACTCTTCATCATGATGTATTAATTTAATTTGTCTTCTTTCATTATCAGACCACCAGCTTAGAATTTAAAGAAATGTTAAAGGGACATTTCTGACTTCTAACAGTGAGAAAAGAAGATATAATTAGGTTTTTATGATCAAAGTGTAACCTAGAACAGTTTTCAGTGTATTCCCAGCTAAAGAACCAAATAATATATACAGTTATAGGCTAGAATACACAATCAGGCGTCACTATTTATCTGTAACATTCATTAGAGATGTCTATATAATCTTTATATCACCGGGAATATGTAGAGTTCAGTTAACCCGGTTGTTTTATCAGCACAGAACAGCATCGAAAATACATAACCTCAATATAATTAATTTCAATAACTATAATAACGCATAGATCGAGTGATAGCTAAAAGGAAAATGGATACATTTTGACATTTGACAAAAATACCCGTAGTCTAATTCAACAGATTAATTTAGCCATCTGAACATATTAACTAAGTGCATCAATTTACCTTATGAAAAGTACTTCATTGTTTAGAATAACACAGTTTGCCTGTTGGATGATACTTTTTTTTCAAAATTTTAATGTTACTAGCAATATTTGCAGAACATTGTAGTGATGTATTTCAAATACTAGTTAGTGTCTCATTATTCTATGCTTTAACCTAGATAGACAAAAATATCAATAGGGAAATATTATCTATTAATGTAGTCATGTAGAGTATATTTTAAAATCTGTCGAAATGTATAATCACAATTAAATTTAGTTTATTGAGACGATCATTTTTACTTTACTATCAAATACCTAACATTTATCTGATTGACTTACTGGTTTATATCTTAAAAATTGAAAGCATTTAGTAATCCTATTTATCTGTTGAATCATTACAAATATATGGCTAAATCTATAATTAGACTTCCTAATGTTGAAATCAACAAGATTTTGTTTAAACACTTCAATTATCAGTTAGTGAGTATATTTCAATACATACTGAACTTTCACGAAAGATGGATAACTGTAAAAACAGAAAAAATTCTGATTCAAGCACTGGGAGACTAGAAGTAAAGATTGTTTTTCTTCTGAACTATATTCACTTTCGAACAAAGGAATTGAAAAGTTATAAATTTGGTTTATTTTTCTTAATATTTAATCTGTCATTTTTATAAAATCAATTTTGGTGATAACAAAAAGAAAGTAACATAATTATAACTCCCATCAAATTATTTAATTTTATGAATGAAAAGTTAATTTTGACTGAGACGTTGAATGAGTTTCGACACAAAATTGTCAGTATCTACACAATTTGTTAGAAAAGAATATGACATAGTCTTTACAGTTATTACTTCGTTGACATTTATATGCATAAAATTCATATTTTAGTATGATTACAGCAAATGTTTACGTGTAGTCAATAAGAATCAGTCAATTACGTGAACACCATGACATTAACTTTCTCTTCTACTCTGAAAAAAAAATTAATTTTTGCCAAAGAATATGGGTTTGTTGAAGAAAATAAAGGATATAAACCACTCACATAAAATTAGCAGTGAAAGTACATATTTGTGACTGAATGTTTTATCAGAAATCGCCATTATGTAAATTATAAGACATAAATGAACACTTAGATCTTAATCAAGTTTTAATTCACTCCCATTTGTATATGCCGTATGTGAAAAACACCAAACTAAGTTATTTAATAGTCAATTATAATAGTTAAATATATTTGTAATAAATTATGACAGATGAAGAGTGAAAAGATATAAATTGAAAATCAGATGAGAACAGGAATAAATATTTCAACACTGTAGCTATGTAAGAGCTTGAGAAGACAGATTTGTCATAATAGTGATAAGTATTATATTATGTTCAATAGAAAATGAATGAATTGTCAGTTTAAAACTAAATGATAATTAGAATAAATAATGAACAGATTAGAGCTAGAAATGGAAACTGGTTGATCGAAAATTAACTGACTAACACTTGGACTTTCGCTGAAAACTTGAGGGTTTTATGTTTGACCCTTGGTATTATTGTGGATTTGCACTTTAAAGGAGTTCAATTTTGGGACCAAATAGGTATTCAGCGCTTGCTCGTAATAAATGTTATATATATTCATATAAAATTGTGTAACACTACAGTTGCCTCATTTTAATTTTGTTGTTGATTTCTAACATAAACATGTTAATCTGATAACCTAAGAACAATCACTTATTTTCTAGTTAAAAATGTGAATACACTTGTTTGAATTTGCACAGATTTAATTTTAGAAAATTATAAAATTTAATAATAAGGTTACACAGATTATTTCACCAATGAATTCGAATCTAAGCGCAACAAGCGCATTTCCGCAATATTTGATTTGTGTTTACTAAATTATTTTTTGCGAAAATTGAGATTATATTTTGAAGAAAGATTACTGAATAGCTTTCAGGACTACTTCATGAAACACTGAAGAATCTGTATTGTGTAATTAATTTTAAAAAGTTTGCATTTGGGAACTTAGTATACATGTTGTCATAAAGCTATGATTATTTACTTTCTAGAAAATTCTTTTCATAGACTTCTGATAACTAAAGTTCATGAGAAGCAGTCCTACTTAGATTCTAACTAATTACTATGAAACTCTTCAATGATATTCTTAGATAATGCTTATCGAAAATGTCCACATCCCATAATATGGATATCATATTGCGACACTGAGCTTCGTAGCAATTTCAAGAACTAAACACAAACATTCATTACAATCTTAGAAATAAAAGATTTTTTCTTTTGCACAACAGAAACAAATAATCGATAGTCGAATACAATGAGTTTGTGAAAAATAAATCGCTAAACTGTTTAAAATCACAATAATTAGAATTCATGCAAAAAAAGACTGTAATAAACATTTTTTTTCTTCCAAGTAACTTGGAATATTTAACAGTCTAGAAGTATAGATGATTTTTTTTACTTCAAATAATTAATAACAAATAATTGAATAAAGAATTGGCCATTCCATCGAGGTTTATGGCAGAATTTTAGAGAAACAAATAACCAAGTTCAGTAACGCCTTTAGAGAATATGTATTTAATATTAGGAATATTAATTTTCTCAGGCTCTGGAAAATGTCTTCAGCGTGTACATAACGTAGCAAAACTAACCTTGAAATATTACAAATAAGTTAGACTAGTCAAGCAATTTTTTCCTAATATATAGTTAACTTAAAGGTTTAATTGGTGTATGATAACGAGAATACCTAAATTGTAAAAGGCTTTCTGTCATTTCTTCCGTTAGAGGCAGTGATCTTTAGTTTATAATGAATCGTTAAATAGTAATTCCGGATAATGAAATCCTTCAACCAATAAAAGCCAAGATATTGGGATATCAGTTTTTGTAAGAATACCCATGATCATAAGTTTACCAATAAACATTGCATAAAATGATAATTAGAACTTAAAGCTTTTCCTTCACTGATTAAAAAAAATTAATAGTCATGATTATTAGTGATTTTTTCGGAACGAGTCAAAAAATAAAGTTCTTATACCATATATCATATATTTAGCAGCCCAATCATCATTACGCAAAAGAAGAGAGATTCTTCTAGTGAAAAATATAGAGTTTTTCGGCAGATTATTAGTCAGTTCCGAAAAATTTTTAGGCATTCCTCTATCTCATGTTTTATGAATCGGCGTAAGTGACCTTCACTCTCAACATACAAGTGAATGATACCACCATACTACTAGAAACAACGTAAGTTAGTGGGATAACGTCTCAATCAACACTCTAGTGTTAAACGAATAAAATATCTTCATTTGTTTTAAATATATTCCTAATAAAAAATATGTGCTTAAACCACTGAGAATACTATCAAAAACTTCACCTTATCACGTTGTTTCATTAAAAGAATAACATAAAAATCCCATAAAAAGTAATTTATTCACCATGTTGTAATATCTCATAGATTTGCATGCTTAGATGAACAGGTGATTTTTTTTGTTATAGATAATACTCCATGTAAGTATATGATTATTTTCGTGTTTTCTAAAAAAACCAAACAGAATTTTGTTGACTAAAGTGAATATAACAAATGATAACTAATAATGACTTTGTCTAAATAAATTACGTCTGTTATACACTGAAATGTAATGAACTGCTTTACTGTTTTTGCAAAAAGTAGACTTCGAATAAATTTGATACAATCAATAAATTTACACAGGTGAATATGTAAACAGTCTTTTGGAATATTTATAAAACCTGAATGACTATTTTTAAACCATTTATCAGAGCTATTCGATTAATGTAATATTCATAAAGTAAGATTTTCAAAAACTTTTTGATTTCATATAAGGATTGTAAAATGTTCGCGCGAGAGATCGAAGGTCCTGGGTTCGATTTCGCTTTCGAGCACTGCTAATGAGTCTCAGACTAGGACGAAACGGCCGTCAAGTGCTTTCAGGTTTCCAATCGAGGTTCAACAGTGGTCAATTAATTGGTTTAATGAAAATATTTTTAAGTTTAGTTCCACACTAAGTCATAGGTATTCATGAATATTTAGTCAATGAGAAGGTTACATCCCTGGCTAATATCGACCGTCAAAGCTAAAAACTTTGGTTTATTAAATCATAAGTCTAAGGGCGTATGGATTTAATGTGTTAATTATTAACTAAGCCATACCCAGAGCAACCAGATCCTTATGATTTTTTGAGAATTAGTGGTTATTCACTAGACCGCGGTAATTATTGATAATTTTTACGAATAATCGTCAAACTTAGAACGAATTTTTTGACAGAAATCGAGCACCGAGCATGTAGAAGACATTATCCGTAAATACTATGTTGATAATCTAATTAAAATATGAAACGTGATAGGTATTGAAATGAAATTAGTAATTATGAAGTAATCTTAATTCGGAAATTCTCATTATTTAAAACAATGTAATTCAGGTCATTCTCAATTTGTCTTATAGATTAAAATAAAAGCATTGTTAGTCACAAACAAATTACTATATAAATAAGGAAATGTGATAAGCAAGCGAGTAAAAATTCTATATAAATCTTGAAATCACTGGTATTTATTACTGATTTTTGATTGAAGATCATTTAAAAGCGAGAGGTTATCAATCGAAATAAACAGTTTACAGATGGTGGAAAATAAGGAATGATCCATACCTGGTTCATATGTGTGGCTCAAGAATATGTAATGCACCAAGCATTGATTAATTCATATACATGGAGGAAAAAGGCTATTCGGACACATGAATTCGGATTATAGAGAGAAATTGGGCAATAGGACATGGACATTAGATGTGTCAGGTAAAAATAGTATAAGTAGGCTATAAATATGATCACCAAAATACATGACTTGACTATCACGTCATTAAATATTATTTTAATAATTTCATCCCACTTAAAATTTTCATTTGTTTCATTTAGTTAACTAATATCTCCACATTTTTGGTGGTTGTGTCTTTCAGAGGAGGCCAAGTCGGGCTTTTTGTCCTATTGATAACTAGCCATCCGGACGAACCTGCATATCAGAGTTTGTGTTAACCCGAAGATTTGAACTTGGTATCACTTTCTTCAAACTCTATAGCTAATGATTCCAAATATCTACTCACACGTCCAATCAGTGCGAATTTAACTTTTAAATCGCAAAGGTTTTTAAATATTCCAGTTGTTGATGTTCCAGATTGGATTTTGAATAATCTTGTTTAAAGGGTGTGCATTTTGTGCAAATTACCTAAACTTAGTCATGCTGTTGCAAGTTTTTAAGGTAGTGGTGAGTTGTGATCAGCAGTTAAATGCACATGCACCAATTAAGTCTGAGAAAATTCGACCAAGAATTCTGTCAAGGACTCAGTTAAATGGCTTCTGTCATTATCTTATTTAATTGACAAGAACTGATTCAATTTCCTATCTTAAAAAAATAAATGAAATATCGACCTACACAGTTAGTTAATATATGACTTCATTTTATGAGTTTTAACTCTATTTGAGCGAATATGTCAATTTTACTACGGATAACTGGGAACCGATTGGAAAATATGACCTGCACTCATAAAATACTATATTCCTAATTAGGTTTCATGTGCCGATTTCGTAATATTTTTGTTACAATTATATCCTGATGCTGACATATAATGAATGTTGAACAAGATTAAAAATGTACTTGGTAAATCAAGAAACATTTCTTCAAGGTCAGTGTCTTCTATGTAGTTCGATGAAACATTAATGAAGTTTTACCATTTCAACACCGATGTACTAGTTACAAAAAGTTTTCAGTTCACATTAGTTCAACTTGGTTTCAAAACACAATTCATGCTTTTTAATTTAACTTTACTTCAACCGGTATTTTCAATCCAATCTTCACATGCCTTGCTTACTGACTTACTTATGTCTGTTACCTTGAATAGAGCATAGGCCGCCGAGCATCATTCTTCATGAATTTGTTTATAATCGGTGTTGAAAGGGAGAGTATGTTCTTAACTGAAACAACTATTCAGAATTCAATAAACACATGATTTTTTATCTGTGTGAGCTTCAGTACACTTACATTTATTTCAAATGTTAAGATAGTTATAGTCATTTGGAATATATGGATATACATGTATAATTTACTTATGTATTCTATCATCCTATCAGTACAAATTTTGCCTAGTTTTACTGAATGAAATGTAAAGAAGGAAATTCGTACTATCGACTACAAAGTATACATATTGAAATAAAAACATTCTATTATTCAGAATTCATAAATTATATTTCTCTTACTTGAAATTCAAAACAGTCCGACTGAAAAGATTGAAGGCAAGGAACCATACAAAACATCATAAGTTAGCATAAAATAAAACTCTTACTGAGTATATGATAAGTGTTTATGTAGACCATAAAAATCCTTAGTTCTTAACATCTGCATCGTATTATGCAAAGATCATATAGTTTAAATTCACTTCAAAACGAATTAATATGGTAGTGTAATTGAGGAATTTATGAAACATGTTAATTTGTTTTCAAAAATCCAACTAATTCCCAAATGACACAATACTTAACAAACTTACATAACCTAACTAAACAAATGTAGTCCTAATGCTAAGTGGATATTATCGATTAAGTTGTGATTTCTTCACTAGTCTAAATGAATGAACATAACGTAGCTATTTTTTGTATTACTGAATGCTACCTTAACTACTTCTAGCCGTCAAATCCGGCAACACAGATTCACATCTCAAGCGAAGCATGATCTCTTTGAAGACATAACTTAGTAAAAAGAAATAGATAGGAAATATTTTTTCATTCATACAATTTTTTTTAAAAAAACTGTGGCTGATAGGTAAACAAGAATGCAAGAAAGAACCACGACATATGTTTTATAGGAATGACCTTTTTGTAACTTGACCAACGAGAAAAACAAACTAAAAAATTAACCTGAATCAACCGGCTCTATTCAATTTGTTGTTCTGATTCAGTAAAACAGTACAAATAAAAATGAATAAAAAATAGTGAGCAACGTAGGTTAATTTGTGATATATATCTTTTATTTATCTACATATATAATAAAATGAGAATTTCGCTTAGAATTTCTACTTTCCATATGGTTAATCATTCTTTGCAAATTATTGAAAAAATAACTGACCTACAAAGACAAATCATTGTAACAATAAGTGGATAAAATTTAAGTTACAAAAGATTTAAGTACTAAGACCTTAATTGTGTGTTTTTTTTTGAATATCATTAATTTTATGACCGAATAAGAAACTTGCAATTCATTGATAAATGTAGCAATAAAATAATATTGATTTTAATTTTTATTTGTTAATCATTTCAATATTAGAATGCAAAGATATATGGAAAACGTTTTGGTTTCATATTGATTCAGAGCAATAGTTTATTATAAACATAAATGAACTCATCAGTATCACGTGTATCTTACTATAAATGGTTTCATTTTCAATGAAGTGTCAAAATGAGTTCGTAAAAACTCAGCAATTTGTTACGTCACAAATATAAACTAAAATCTTGCTAGATATTATTGATAGGTATAAATTATAGTGTTTTAGGTACATCTAAGTGACTGACATTGCGTCCTTGATAACAATGTTACCTATTAGACGAGATGTCCTAAAGCCAGTGGTGGTTTAGTTTATTTTATTGCAAATTAGGCGTTAATCTACTGAGTTTTTACAAGAACTATATCTAACCTAAAGAGCATTTCATTCATCTGTTTAGGTGCATTATATGGGGTAAAAAAAAAAATTCTTCGTCAGACTATATGTTAATATATTCATTAATAACAGTTATATATTATTATCTACACATGTTGACCTAGAGACGAGTGTAACACATATGAATGAAATCTGTGTAAATTCATTCTAGAATATTCGCTAATGTTTATTGATATTGCATTGTCAAACAAATGTTGTAAAGACTATTCATTCAATTCTTTTGAGATTTTACCTGCAGGCGAACAGGGCAAGTTAAAATAAATCGCTTTTCTTTTCTGGAGAATATCGGTTGATGTAACGTGTTGTAATCAAAGTTTAGAAAGATAAATAATTCATAAAGACTGGGTGCTATTTTTTATCATGTAAAATATGACTTTATTAAGCTTAACGAGTAAGTCGTACTCTTTTTCACTAATGATGTTTTATTTCATGAAATAATAATAATGATGTTAAACAACTAGTTTTCTCATCTGTCACAATGAAAACGTACTATGAGTATCAGATGGTGAGTGAAAATTGTGGAACTTTTTCAGTTGACTTCATGAAACGAACTTGTCGAAACCACCTTTGAGAATCAGAAAAGATTAGGCAGCGACACGTATTCATGACAGTTATCTATTGTCTTATGATTTTTAAATGTTGGTCAAGTTAAAATCATTAATTGAATTCAACCATAGAAAATCCATTATTTAATCTAAACAGTGAACATTTTCTTTACAAAAAATTACTACATTAACAATAAGAAAATTAATCTGAAAATCTTTCCCAGATAGAGATGTGATTTTATATATTATTTATGAAACAATATACAATTGTAATGAATTTTGTATTAAAATTATGTGTTTCCACCAGCTTCGTGGGTGTGTATAAAGGGAACTTTTTTTAAAACATATGTCAACTAATTAAAACAGAATTATTTAACAGATCGGTGATTTTTAACGCAACGAATAAGCTTGAACTATAAATAAAATTAAATAGTTTAACCTAGATGTGAATACAAAGTACACAAACTATGAAATAAAATTGACGTTTTTCATTTCCAAAAAAACATTTGAATACAACTGTGAGGTAAGAAAGTTGCAATCCAGTGTCAAGTTGTTCTTTATCACAAATACAAATAGAAAGAAAAGGGTAAAAAATCATTATTAATGCCCTGTTCTAACATTTAATGCATTTTAGTACACTTGATTTTTAAATAACACCATATTCTTATTATTTTCGGCTTCCTATTATTTCATGCAACAAAAAGTCTGAAGATCTTAAAGTCTTTATACATAGAACTTTAAATAACATTCACATGATAGTTAGTTATCGATTGAACAAATTATAACTGAATGGCATTTTAGCCATTCCAAAATAATTGGTCTTTTTTGTTAGCTGAGAGTTCAGAATGTTCATTACAGAAAAGCACGATGATTAGAGTTGTTTGCCATTTATTCCCAGTTATCTAGTAATGATGCTAAATGAGAAAAAATAAGCCAATAATCATTAACTGCATCATAATCCCAAGCTAATGAATTTAGACAAAATTTACAAATTTTGCATAGCTCAGCTTTTAAGCTATAACATGGTAGTTTGTCAGACTAATTGAGTGATAAAAAATTGGGGAGTTTTTAAATAAGTTGAGTCTAAGCAGAATTAGTTCAAATATAATATGTTCCATAAACCATCCTTATTTCATCCAGGTGTAGACTGAAATCAGGAATAATCTAAAATTGCAAAGATATTTTCAGAAATAGTAATTACATCTTGGAAACAGCCGGTCTAGCATAGATAAAAATGGGGAACAGTAAATGAATTTAAGGCATAGAAATTCCTAATATGCACGTCAGAAAACTATTTTGGCATCTTTTTTAAATAGCGACTAGTATTGAAATTTAAGAATCGCGTTCCATCCAACTTGAAAACTGAATGTATATACGTTCTAGTGCTGCCCTTGACGAATCTAATACACATGTTTTCAAACGCTGATGTATTTTTGTCCAAGCTACTTAGTCCAAATACCTAATATCCTCTCCAACTGTCATGAATGCATCTGTATGCTTTGTATATTTAACATACGGGCTTAGAACTATTACGGAAAAAAAAGATTTTTAGAAAACACAAACGTTTACCTTCGTCATCCTGCTAAACTTCACAAATCTATAAATCGTTCTAATGTGATAGGAATTTTTCAGAGATTAAAATATTGTGATCAGCCCATTGCTTTGAAAGTACGCAATGAGTGAAATTCATGGAAACGAAAATATCATTGGAGTTTATATGAAATCGTATTGAATCATTCTATTATCCGAAACTGTTTCATATCTAATCTAGTTGATTGCTGCTATCAGTTTAAGAACAGGAGACATAATTACAGAAGTATTTTGACTAAAAACACAAGGAGGCTATCAGTGATCTTATTAATGATGAAACTGTCCTATTTAACAAAAAACAGATAATTCCGTCAAACACATTCGAAACAATTAAGCTGATAGTTACTCATATGGATTACCGAAGGTAAGTCGAGCGGATGTCCCCATCAAGGTCAATTGTAGACACGTAAAATTTCCCTTATCATACTGTAGCAAGGTGATTAAAATACATTTTACAGCCATTCCACAAACACTTAGTGAGGCATAGTATTAGTGAGGTAATCACGTTCGTCGATAAGATCAACAATGTAAATACTAAAACATAAATAATGATGCAGTTAGACATAAAGTCATTGTTTTCCAGTGTTCCACTTAGGGAGACTGCCAATTATATCTAGGAACAACTTGGAGAATAAAAATTAGAGACCATAATCTCTGTTGACATTAATAAGCACTTGCCACCAAAATGTACAATGAACGTAAACTTCAAATTTAATGGTGAAACATGTGGACAAATAGACAGTGTCGAAGTGGAGTTACTAGCAGGTCCCACATCGGTTAACAGTCCACTAATGCAGCATACTAATAATTTTTCATTTTACTATCGATTTAATGACGATGAGTTCATCCATCCTAAAGAACATACTGATCGCGTAAAAACATTCGAGAGATTTATTAAAGATTAACTTCATATGTTAGGAAGAAAACAGAGGCAGAATAGACTTTCTAGATGTTTTACTTGTAAAGATAGTTGTTGGGTCAATAAAATGTAATAAAAACAAGAAAACTACTTGAAGTGGACAATATGCGAATTTCCTTATATTTTTCCTCTACAATATAAAAGAAACCCGACTGAAACACTTCAATATAGAGTCAACTCTACATGCTGCTGAGGTGTGGTTGCGGAACGATAAAATACATGACGTACTACTCTGAAAAAAATGGGTATTTCGAGAAATTCTTAATTAAGCACTTAGCTATTAAAAAGAGTGTAAGAAAATCCTAATTACGACCAAAGAGTTTGTATATGCTCTTACAATTTATAGGCGATGAACCAAGTGAAATGCTGCCAAACTTCAATTAATGTTTTCCGCACGTCTAATGCTCATTTCAAGATTGAAAAATTATCTAGACTAACCAACTCTTACTGTATTTGTCAATTCAGCTTCTCCTGTGGAGCGATGTTCATCAGAAAGTGCTCTAGGAATTTGTATTTACGTGTGTTTAAGTCAAGGTATTGTTAAATCTTTCAGCAGCTCCATGCTAGCTCATTTATTACAAACGGACCGTAAGATCAACATAGAGCAGTCATTTTCAATAATATATATTGTTGAATCCATCAGAATCCTTCAGATGGCTGAAGCAATAGCTATTCAGATCAAGAATCCGGAGCTTTAAGTCCAGGAAAAATACTTCCTCTACCTGATTAATTAACATTCATTTTGATGATAATAGTCTACATTTTCGTAGCTTAAACTTATTCACAAATCTTGTGAATATTATTATTATTATTATTATTATTATTATTTTGAAAAAGGTTTGATTGGGTAGCAAATCTTCAAGTAGAAGTGAAGTATTCGAATTTTTCTACGTGTGACACTTAGCTTATCCTGTTGACCTCGATCTTGATTATTTGTGATTGACTTTTACCCTGTCATTTTCTACGTCTCTATTTTGTATCCCACTTTGATTTGGTTCTTGATCCTATGCTTGTGTATGATTTTCTGACTGATTGATAAGTTGGATGGATATCAGTGTGTTTGTTAAATGCTGACTGATCTAAGTCCCAAGCTTCTAGAAATTCTGTTGTGTTCTTTGTATTCTTTCTTTCCAGTATTTCAACATCGTTCCAATCGAATGTTTATCGACAATCATCCGCACGGATGGATATAAAGGAAGAAATGTCATACCGTTTGACTGCTAACTGATGTTCACGTAGGGGAAGTTGTAGATGATGCACACTTTGTCCGATGTAATTTTCGCAGTTTTAACAATTTACTTTTTAGATGGTGTTCGGTTTTTCTTATTTTGTCATTTTGTCCTTTGGTTTACACAGAAGTGATTGAAGTGATTCTGTTGGTTTACTTGCTTCAATTATACCAAGCGGCTTCAGTAATATCGCTGCTATTTTCGATGTCCTTTGTATATGGTAGGATGGTTTCTTTACTTGATTTTGCTTCTGCTGATGGTTAAGGTTGGTATTTTTTGATGAAGTTCTGGGTAATGGCCTGAGGATGGAGTTGTATATAAACCAATGGACACAAATCCTATAAATAGGTTAGACAAACAAATCTCAAGGACTTCAAAGCAAGTTGTCGAAGCAGGACAATTATCAGTTTAGAATGAAATCTAATGGACCAGTTATCCCACGATTCTACAGAAGGCGAAAACTACACAAACCTAACATTCCACTACGTTCAACCATAACGTACAAGCCACATTTGAAGAATAATAAAGCAGTTGGTTGATTTATCCAATCACTTCATCAAATCTCTTATAAAATTCTTGGATAAACTTAAGGAGATTCCAATTGACATTGACGAGCTGATAATATCTTTCAACGTAATAACCCAATCCACCTCAATCAAACTGAGCTTAGAGAAGGAAACTTTACTTCAACCTCTCACCAACGACATAAATCTCCCAATTTATCCGTGACTTTAAAGTTAAGGTCTACTAGAACTCATAGATTTGTGCTTCACAACACACTCGCATTTCGATAACAAAATCTTTGAACAAATGAAAGGAATACCAATTGGATCATCAAACTCAAGACTTATTTCAGAAGAAGTGGTGCAGAGGCTAGAAGCCTCGATTTTACTAGTGACCAAGACAAAATCGTGAGTTCGTTATGCAGACGATACATTCGTCATCACAAAAAAGAACGGGTTTGAGAACACCTACTATATGATCAACGACATCTTTGATGCAGAAAACTCACAATGGGAAACGAGCCAAACAACAGATTTTTGTTCCTGCATGTATAAATCACCAGAACTGAATCGAGAAAACTGTAGACCCAGTTATGTCGGAAACTCCACCATAATAATCCATATGAGCTACAAATTTTCTCCGCTATCTCTGAGTTTTGAGAAATCTATTCAGTATACACCTTTTACTAATTCATGTTATTGTACAAATATTCCATGATTCCTGATTTGTACTTACATTATTATATCTTATTCATTGTTAATCCTAGTTACAGTGACTGTTTATCTCACGATTTCCTTTCGGGTACAAACTTATTCAAGTGAATATTTCATATTAATTATCCTAGCATTACCTGTTTGTATTGTAAAGAATCTCAAATTCTCATTTTAGGGTAATGGAGATTATTGGATTTTATTGAAATTACCATGAACTCACTGACGACTAGCTTAGTTGGGAAATTTTCAGAGTTCTGGTGAGAAGTCGGGACCAGTGGAGTCCAGGTTTGAGGTAGTTACGCAATGAAGACAATGTATGAGGTCGGGCAATATTCTGAATCGATTGAAGTGAAACATTATTACTGTTAAATGCAGGCTCAAAAGTCTAAAGGTTGAGTGTTCAAGCACAAGATCGAGGAACTCAAGTTCATTTCCTGCAGGGGAGGGTCGTGCATAAGCGCTGTTGATAAGTCCCATACTGGGAAGAAACGGTCGTCCAGTTCATGAAGGTTTTTAATGATAGTTTAACATTAATCGATTGAAGGTTTCAATGATATCCTAAATCCGCAGACTATAACTTTTAACGATGTATTTCACCTTGAACCTGGTCACATTTCAGATTCGTAATTTAGATATACTACTGTAGAACTGGACGAGAATTTATTGAAAAGAATATTATTCGCTAATATATTAGTGTTTTAAACTGTTTTTCTTAATAAAACCATTTAATTTAGTCTTTGTAATCGTAACCTTAAATCAATCATGCTACTCACTTGATAGTTTGCTTCATCTTTTCATCTAGTAGGAGTGTCGATTTCGCTTAAACAATGTTATTTAGTTGTTTCGAATTTAATGAAGATATCCACCAATCAACTGTGAAGCTCCAAGGTTGATAAAAAACAATTTCCCTCTTTCCACATCAATTTATTTTGAAACCATTAAGCTGTAACTGACTAACGTCAAAATCAGTCAGAGCTTAAAAAGTATACTTTCAGTATTGTGTAAAACTATTTATCATTTATTGCCAATGAAATATATGACATCCTTATTGAAAACCATATCGAAGATTATGGAAAAACCAACGTATTATTTGTAATCTGCTCAAACGTTTGGAAATATTATTTCGAAATTAAAAGCAAAAACTCATTTTGTACAATAACAAACAACTTGGTAATATAATGTCTTCAGAGAAAAGCCGATATTTCTTGTTACTATGATGACGTAACTCCTAGTGGAATCCTTCTAGGGCTGCTGCCGCTCCCAACCCCAAATAAGGAAGGTTGGGTTGAGCATGGGGTTAGCGATCCCATCCCGTATAAGCTAATATGCAGTTGGAATTTCTTAAATGCATTTCGAAACTGTTAACATTCGTTTCCAATATAGATTATTGTTTTAAAATATTTAATATTTACTCGTATTAACATTATATTTAATCATTACCCACACTGCCAAATACACATCTTGGTTTAAGTCAATTTGTCATAATAAAGGCAAACATATGGTAAAGTTTTTTTTACAATTTTTATGATTATTAAATATTTCTCTCTTCAAATACTTGTTAGTATACAACTAACAAAAGAAAATTAGAATACAAATTAGAAACGCATGAATTTTAGGCTTAGTAATGTTATAAATATAATAAATCTTTCTAAATGTTTTTCTTATTGACCTTGATTTTGGATGGTCAAACCAAGAAAAGTCGAGAGAAAACGTTTTTGTGCACCATTAAAATTGTTATGGCAAAAATAACTTGATAATGTCAAAAAAATCCAATTGGATTGAACAGAAATATTTGCAGGAAAATATTAATCTACATAAATTTTCCATGAGTCAGATTCGGTACATCTAATTGCACAAAACATTGAATATTATTTATGGTAAATGTATGAGAGAAGGTTAGTTTTAAGAAACAGTAACTTTTTATTTCTTTGGTGAGCAGTGAAATCAATCTGTATGTTAGGCTGAACGAAAATACTCATAACAATACAGTTGTAGTAGAATTAAGAAAAGATAATTTTCTGAAACAAAAAGTAGACACTAACTTAACCAAACGTCTGTCAGTAATTATTGAAAATTCTGAACAAAATAAAAATCGTCTGAATAAAAAAGCTTTTAGTATAAATGCGATTGAATAATACGTTTGACTATCAACCAACAAATGAAAATAATTTTTATGGGATAAAGTGCCTTTATTCTGATTGGTTCGCGCCAACCAATCAGAAAGCGTCCCTGTAAAATGGCATTTTTAAATTTATTCTGTTAAGAGTGATTCAACAAACTGAATATCTGTTTTTATCAACATTATCTTACTGTTTCAATTAAACTGACATTCATAGCTTGCTGTGGATAATGGATTATAAAAATGATTTTTATAAGTAAGTCTTTGTTGTTGAAATAGATAGTGATCACCAATTTATATCATATTTCAGAAATTTTAATATAATTTTCATTATAACCTTTGTCAATAAAGAATAACTGCTTGTAAGTTCGAATGTTGTATCAAAGTATTGAGCTATTTACTGACATATAAGGGTTCATTGAAAATTCCCATTTTGTCGTTTAGTAAAAAGAACAAATTAAGCGAACTAATTTCTTTCTAATTAGTTTTTCATCAAGGCCCTACTTTAATATACATATGATTCACAATAATGAATTATTAATCATAGAGTAGTTGCATAACGGGATATTTACATAATGTCGCAATAATTGTAAAATATTATTGCGATATATAAAGTAGTACAGCTTCACGACCACTACTCGTAACATTTACCTAGATTCCATTTCTAATGTATGCAAGAAGTTCAACTAAGGTAAAATCAAAACTTTTTCTACTGTATTTAGTGTGATGTAGGCCTTTTATTAATTAGATTATAGTTTATTCCATAGTCATGATAAATGTGTACCAGGTAAAGCAGATAGTTTATTATAATAAAAGAAAGCTTTTGTCACTTTATGATAAGCTTGTAACAAGCGCTATAAACACTGTCAGATAAGCAACATAACTGTCATCTCATGCATTGAATTAAGCGTACCAGTTTATTAATCAACCAGGTTATAAAATGATTGCCTGGAAAAACAACGCCTCATTTATGACAGTCCATTGACTACAAATATAAATGATGTTGTTATTACTATGGAGATTTCAAAATAGTTCTTTCCTATCTTAACTTGTCTTAGTTTTAAGGCAACTTATTCTGGTAAAGCACTTTAGTGATAAGTTAAAAATAACTTAATACTGTTTGTTTCTGTTAGCATCTATTAAAATAAACCTTGTTTAGTTGTAACAAAAATACGGTTTGTTAAGATTCACATCAAGAAAATAAGTATGATGTAGCAGTACAGTCTTTAATCAAGTAGTTCACTGCATCGATGAGTATATTTATCTTTTACGCATATTGATATGAAGCATGTTGTTTATTTAATGATATGGAGCTAATACTACTTAATTGAAAACTTGTCTTATTATAAGTTATCGAATCACATGTATTGGTTAGTTTTATAGATGAAGTTAACTCATTTTAAAATGATAATCAATGAAGATATGCCGTTACATGTATTAACCGCAGATATTCGTGTTACTTATCAATCGATACATTAATAAAGTAACTATTATCAACTGCATTTTCAGTTGCCCTTGACCACTTAAGAAATATAACAAAAAAATAGCTTTTGAGAATATATCAATTCAATTAAACAATGTATAAAAACTAATAATCTTTAATGGATAATGAATAAAACAAGAATGTAACATTCAATGAGTGAAATCATGCTTAGTACTTAAGATAACATATTTCGAGGAAAAACTCTTCTGCACTTTTACTCAGAACATTTCGAACGTCTTCGGTTATAACGCACACGTAAAACTGTTTGATTTTGTTTCTGTTATTATAAAATGGTTTATTTGTTAGAGAAACCAACTATTAAGGACAGTTAAAACTTGTAATGCATTTTATTTACTTTTAAACGGTAAATATTTCAACTAAAGAATAACATTCACATGTGAAATCGAGAAACCATCTTAACTGGACCACCATTAAAAACCTATGACAACTGGATGGATGTTTCTTTCTAGTATGGAATTTTCCATAACAGGGACGTTCGTCTATGAAGAGTTAATCATGATTATGGGCTGAATAAAGTTAAATATTAATGCCATTGGATCCTGGTTTCAGAGTGAGAGGCCTTTGGTTAGATTTGCACGTAAAAGGCCGTGAATACGCACCTTTAAAGAGTTCATTCTAGGACAAGACTGCCGTCCAGTTCTCCTAGATTTTCTATAGTGACCTAACTTAGATAATTTGGTGGTTTTAACTGCTGAGGAGCCCCATACCAGGACGAAACGGCCGTCCAGTGCTTCCAGGTTTCTAATGTTGGTCTAACATTGATCGATTCATGGTTTCAAAAATAATAAAATTCCCAAAAATCTCTTGCACTAGTAGCATATAACTGTTTAAATGGTTTTGAATTTTTCAAGGCTAATTAGTGATTGTTTCATATCGTGTATTTAACGAACATCTTATTTTATAGTTTGACTTGTCTGTCATAAAAAATAAGAGTGAACAAAAGCGAAGAAAGATAAAGTGAAATAGGAATAAAATTATTTATCAGATATTTTAAGTTGTCTAGAAAGATTAAAATAACTGTTTATCAATTGTTTAAGATAAAGTATTTAACTATTTAGAAGTAAAATCTACTCTATACTATAACACAAGATATCTAAGTAAGTTTGAACTGATTTAATACGTAAATTACTAATAGTGGAATTATAGCAAGTAATAAAAGATGATCAGCTGTATTTTAAAATCATAACGTATATTCTTGCTGGGGACGTCAGGTTCTAATTTTATAATTCTATGCTGAAATTTTGAATTTCATTGTTGGCCTTCAGCTTATGATTCCCACTTGGAAAATCCTTAACTGTCATTGGTTGATGGATTATTTTGGTACGCTATTTTGTGACTCTTCCAAGGGCATTTCTATCGTTGCATAAATAAGCTTGAATTGAGTGCTTAGCAAACTCGTATTTTCTGGGTGCCTGTAGAATACATTCTCTACTTTTTATCAAGACCTCTTGAACTAGTTAACGTGGCTTAAAGCAATCGGATTAGAGTAGCCTATCGTTTCACTGTATCGTTGATGTTCGTTCCGTTTACCTAGTTAGGTGAACTCTTTATAGTTTCAAGCATATCAGTTCTTTAACTGAACTAATACTTGATTGACTCATGTTACTTAACTAAAATACTGGGCGAAAATGTATGGTGTTTTGTATGTAAAATATATTCGCTTTCTTTATATTTAATGATCATAAATAGGGAATGATAATATGAATCAGTGTTCGAGAATGAATCCATACTATGCATGAACTGATATACCTGACGGAGAAATTCGATACAACATCGATGAATACAAAAAATGAACAGTACCTATGAATTCACAAACGTTTATAATACTGAAACAATATGATAAAGTGTTCTTAAATGTAAAACAAATACCATGTTATTCAGCTTCGTTACTTTAGAGCTTCCGAAGGTTAACCAAAAGCTGTTTTTATATAACTATTGAATCCAAACTAACCAGTAAGAACACTTTTAGAACTATCAGTATTGCTGGACGACAGGTTTGAGTAGTTCAAGGAGGAATTTTTTTCGTTAGTGGGGGGATGGGTTGGATTATTAAATTTGAATTACAGTTGGTTTAATGTCACACGATATTGAAGACTCTCAAATGTAACTGTAAACAGCTGAAAGAGCATGAAATAGATAGTACAATGCCTGTTGACATCAAAGAAGTGTTTTCGTATAAACGCCTACAGTTGAGAGGTGATGCATCCAGTGAAATACTAACTCTAAAGTTACACAGGGCAATTCAAATAATGCTGTGAAGCTGCAAGAAATGTTTTCTGTACATCCGACTGTTACATTGAGACAGACTAATAAATTACCTGGATTAGCCATCTATCAATTTTACTGCTCCCAAGGAGCAAATTATATTGGTAGATTTTCTGGGACTTACTGTATCATGCTGATGAGCAGCCTTCGGTGTTGTTGTAAACCTGTTACTTGTGTAACTCGAGCTCACTTGGTGCAAACGAGTCATACAACTGGAGATATGAATCCAAACGATATGTGTTTAGGCGCTTCTTTTACCTTGGCCAGCTTCTAGTTCAGTCAGTTAACAATTATTTTGATAATATAAGGACATAATCTAACTAATGAACATATAACATTCCTTTTTGTGTTTTTATAGCCGAAATTTATCTTATTTACGGATTATATATAAGATTTACAAATACAATCAACACTCACTCTTATTTACTACTTCATACCTGATTTACATTATTCCATTCTTGACTGAACAATTTTTAGTATTTGTAATTACATTATTATTTTTCTCACCCTATGTAATCTGATAATTAATCTCACAATTTCAACAGACCTATAAATTAACTCGAGTTAACATCACACATTAGTTTTTTAATAAGTCAACAATACCTTAATCAAAATCTTAAGTTTCACAGACTATCATTTTACGTGATGTATATATATATATATATATATGCCTTGAATTTGGCTTTACCCCTTGGAAAATTGATTTGAATCTTTATAATTGTATAACCTGTTGAGAATTTATACAAAAAAAGAATATACTTTGTGCATACATATGTGTTTGATAAGGATTTCTTTGAATATCTTTTTAACTTATTTCATTTAAAGTCTTTATTTTCACATAACAGCATTTTTTAAAATTTCAAAAGGTGTAGAATTGTTGGTTAATTGTTTTTGCTTCCTTTTCAAATTGTAACCAGTCAGTGAGTTTTTTCTTTCGCCTAAAATTCCACCTAATCATTTCATTTCTATTGTATCTATTTTATGAGATAATGATAGTTATACGGTATAATGCTAATTTAAGAAAAAGAATCTATTGAACAGTCTTCTTCTTCTTCTTTGCCTAAACTATCAATTAAAATCTAGTCATTCTCGCAGCTTGCTCTTCAAATCTTTAAATATATTAGACTTTAAATTTTACAAGTGATGTGTAGCTGTTTGTAATGTAGTTTAATTACGATATAATATGTAAATATGTTTGTTATTAACATTTGCAGTAGATAATCTGCGATTGATTTTAGTCAATAGATGAGCAGAAAATTAACATTTTAACAGTCTACGAAAATAGGATATTTCTTTTCTGATTCCTCATCTAATAATCTAATAAGAAGCAATCAATAGTGAGCCGATAGAATAATCTAGAATAATCATTAAGTATAAGAGTTGGTTTTATTCTAGTAGTTTTAGATGTTTCATTTGGTTCTAGAGTATGTTGATAAATAATTATTGCGAATAATATTCTAGAATAATCATTTGAATTCGATTAAAAATAACTACAACAATAATGTTCTTAGTACTCTAAAATCAGAGTTATTAATTTGCTATTACACAGATCACTAGGATCGAAAGTTCTGGGAGTAAGAGTCATATTTATTGCATATCAGTGCATTATCATCTCCAATACGTTTTCACTGATTAGAAATGATTAACTAGTTAGTGGCCCAATCGACGAAACATTAAACAAATGTCATTGGTAAGGCTAGACTCAAGTAGGACCAACTAACAAGATATTGGTGTATTTGATGTCAATTGTTTTAAATAAATGTTTCACATCCAAATAAACTTGTTATCAATCATTAAGATGTCGGAACTGTTTCACATAACCATCAGCATATAAGAGAATAAAAGCTAAACTATTGAATTCTACAAATGTGTAACAAATTGTAGGTCTACTAACTTCAGCCAATAATCATGAAATAAAAATAAACGAGTGTGAATAAACTACTCCCGATGAATAGATTTCAGAGTTTATAAAAAGCATTTAATTGTAACTAATGATTAAACTATAGAAAACGGGTTATGATGCATTCATCATTCAGCATATTTTATACCAATAGGTTTTACGTTAAATATTACAAAATGTAATGAATTTATCCGGTTTGTTTATGACTGAAGAACAAATTTAATAAATCTTCGAATTATTAAACTTTATACCAGAAATCCATTATCTAGTCTTTGCATGACATTTCTGAATGAATATCCCACATATTTAAAAATAATTTTTAACATTCATCGTAATAATAACTAAGTTTTATTGATGTGCACTGATGGTGAATCCAACCAAATAAATTCAATCTTTTTTTATCCAACTAACAAGATTTACAAATTTCATTGAATATTCTGTTTGTTGCTATTTTATACTTTGTCTATCATAATAAAATTTTTGTTCTTTGAGAGAGAATTTATTTTCCCCCTACTTTTTATCTCTTATTGTTACGAAGACCAAATGAATTTCTCAGTCTATCATTTTTTAAAGCATATTAATATATAAAGACTGGTAAACATGTTCTGTTGTAATTTGTTAATAATTTTTTTCGAAAAATATTCTCTCTAAATGTCAATCTTGAAATGAGACAAGTAATGTTTGACTGTATTTCTGTATGTACTTCTAAGTTGGCACACACAAAAAATTAATGTTATCAAAAGATAATTTAAGTCATTAATTTATTTAAGACATTTGGTTAAAAAAAAATTAAAACTACCTGCTGTGCTCAATAGTAAGTTTTAAGATAGAACAATTATCAATAGAGAGCTACAGGAGTAATGTAAAATTCCATATAGCATACCCAAGAAAAAAAATATCTGGTTGTATGCATGTATTTGAATGGGAAATTCTCAGCATATTTCTTTATTATTAGAAAAGAAATGATACTTCAACTGTGATTTCATCTATAGTCATGGAGAATAATTATATGCTTGTTACATACTAGGTTCTGTCTTTACAGAACCACTTAATAAGTTAAAACATTAAGGGGAAATAATAATTAAATTATAAAAAAAAATTTTTTTTTAAATTAATCAAATTGGTGAAAAAAGATTTATTTTTGAAAATACATAAACCATTGCAATTAATCTTTTGACAGATTAAAGTTATTTATATCTATGAAAATATCATTATATTAATAGGCAAAACTAACTGATGTTAAACTTCAATCATCGACACCAAGTTTTTATTAAGAATCTAGTAAGCTATTAGTGCGAATTTTCATTTTAGATGACAATAAACATTATTGTTATGTTAAAACGCCTGACACTTTCTACATGACTAAAATTATAAATGATAGTTCAAATATTTCGTTCTACCGGCTTTATAAATTTCATTATTATTATTCTGATACAGACTTTTATCGAATGTGTGTCTGCGTACTGCATTCTCATGTATAGACCTTATGAAAAATAAGGCATATTGCGAAACTTCTCATGATACAGGCATCCATGTAGGTTGTTTAGATACATCTCGTTGTTTGAAACCATTTGAGTTATTTATATATTTTTAGTGAATCTACAGATTTACGGTAGTGGTGATAACATTAACAGTTTCTCATTTGTTTTCACTGACCACTCAGTAATCTTGCCTTTAATATTATTCGTTTTGTACTCAATGCATGGACAAAATATTTTTTGAATATCGACTGTCAAAACCAATGAGATTCAATAGAATTCCTTTAAACATTTGAGGTCTAAATGTCTCGGTTAATTCTAATAATGATAGAAGACCAAGTGACTTGCATCGATACCTGTGATCTGAAGTGTTTTGTAGACATCATCTCTTTATGAATATATCAACAGAAAGTTCTGGTGCTTCGTTTTCGAACAGAATATTGTAATAATTCATGTCTTGATCCCATAGATGGATTAGTTTATCACTAATTAATAACTATTGGATGGTTGAACATTGATAAACGGTATCAGTTCTGACTGTACATGTTTTAAAGTAGCAAAGTAACAAATGTATCACATATTTTATTTTTGACCTAACCCATAAAATAGTCAAAGAATAAATTGTGTTTAACCGAATATAATTAACAAGTGTGAGATAGCGTTATTCTATTACTTGATGAAAATTTACACATTTCAACACACCCACAAAAAACTGGACATTGGTTATGAAATTATGTGTTTAAAAATCCCAATTACTATTGACTATACAGTTTAGATATCTTTCCCATTAATCTGGTCTGGGCGTTTTCATGGGAATAATCAACAGCATCGATAGTGAGGATTATTTAGGTCAATAAATATGCACTAATGGCTTGTATAATGATAGTTAAATGTTAGTTTTGTTCAAAGTAAGTATATGAAATATGTACAACTAGTTATATGTAAAGTTTATGTGCTGTAGCTACTAAAATCTTATGATTAAATAAATCCTTTGCGCAAGGAAATGACCGAGTTTGTGTGAAGATTTGTTAAGTTATAAACTTTGCAACTTTTAGAACAATTTTTGTTATATGAAGAACCATAATGATGGTCTTAGTATCATATTCACAAATTGGTATAGGCTAGTAGTTTTGACGTATGGTTTATTCAGTGAAACTCAGTGTAAAATACTCAAATTGTTTTCGTATGATCAAGCTTCAGCACACAGCCTAAATGCAACGAATACTACTGAATGCCTTCAACCATCAAACATCATTCACAGCACTGGATCGTCAAATAATTCGAATTCTATCGACCAAGTTTAATGATCTACTAGCATGAATAATTACTGATGAGCGTTTGAACAATGCTAAGTAATTTGAGTGGGGTAAGACATAAGAGCGAATGATACTGTTCTCAGTTAGATAATCACCATGTTTTACGCTAATTCTAACTTGCATTTGAAGAAAATTGAAAAGATGAAGGAAATATACCCCTTGAGATATGAGAAAAATTGGTTGAATGAAGAGTTCTTCTTTCAGTGAATTCATTTCGTTTTCACTAATCTGTCGTGCAGCGTAGAACATCCTAGGCAACCAAACTTGCGTTGGCCTTCTCAGGTCACCCAGTGATGTCTACCCAAACGAAGGATAAATTACCTTAGTTGTCCTCCTCTATGTGCATTTACGAATTCGGCTGCTCCTGTGGAGATACCTGTATCGGGCGTACTACTAGGCAACTTAACCAGTGAATGAGTGAACAACTCCCAGCATGGTTTACGAAGGGCCAGTTAAAAACAATACGCAGTTCTATCTTGGCACATTTGGTTGATAGTGGTTATATTGTAGATAAATCTGGATCGTTTCGAGTGATCTTTCGTATACCTCCATCATTTCCCAACAGAGAAGCAGAAGCCATAGAAATTCGTACATTCAACCCCAATTTATGTGTTCAGAAGAAATTTAAGACACCCCTATCTCTTCCGTAGCCGAATATGACTTAACTAACGTTTAAAAAGTTTTTAACTTTTTTTTTTTATTATTAGCATTATTTTCACATCCTGTATTTGTTGGTAAATTTCTGCCTCTTCCCTTTCATATTCTTCACTGTCTAATTATGCACTCTTTTTAAAACCTAATGGTTTTAACGTTTTGTGCTATTTTAAGTCTATTTATCCACATTTGACCTTCTATCGATAAAAATTTTGTTATCGTTTTTTATTTTTGTTACTACTATCAATACAGCTGTCTTCCTACTATCAACCTGTACTTTTGCCTATTATGTGTAGTGACGTAATCTGTTTCATTTCATTGTGATTATTGACCAGAATCGCCTTGATTAGTTTAACATTTTCATATAAATATTCATGGATATTAGAGTAAAGCCTGATGACGATCTAATCGTAAACAATATTGTTCGCTTATATGTGTTGTTCTAATTTAAATAATACTCAACAATTAATTGTAGTTTTGTCAAAAAAGGACTTTTGTGCTCGTTTTTCATTGATTATTCAGACAACGATTAGATCTTTGTGAAAGCGAATACAATTATCGAACTTTTCCTCAATGTAAGAGGACACTAATAGACACAAAATGAGTATTGTGTCTACTTTTTTACCTGTATAAAATATCGATCCGAAGGAAAATAAATAATACTAATAGTACTGCTTTCACATGGTAGATCAAACAACTCAATGATAGTTCAAAATTTATCACCAAATTATGCACTACTGAAATCTTAAGCAATGATATCTTACACTACTAGTAATTTTATTTATTTATTACTCAACAAATTAGTTGATAAGACGTTATTTATTTGATTTAAATAGCTATTCAATCGTAATAAAAAAAATAATCCTTATTCACAAATTGGTCTCCAGGAGCAGGATTTCAAATGCCAAATCTAATGACTTTTTTCTAAATCAGGTGAACAGATCTTCGACTTTATTTATTCCTAGACAAATTTCTCTGTAGATATGTTCAACTTAACATATGGTGATATGCAAAATATTCATTCAGTAAATAATGTTATTTGTCACAAGTGATACAGTCTAGTTTTGACTGTTTATATAACGATAGGAATATAAATTCTAAAAATGTTTTCCTTGATAATCGTCGTCGTATCAGGGCTATGTTATGGAGATATAAAATAAATTACTTAGTCAAATTACTTACATTACATGATTCTATTGAAAAAAAAAGTATTCTTTAATCATACCAAAATGTCATATATATGTACAGTAAATACAGTATAATATAGGAAAACCGTCCTAAGTACTTATTCATGTAAAATGTTCTATAGATATGTTCTCTTATATAAAATAAAATCAACATTATGTAATATACTTCTGTTATAGTTCAGTTTCGTCGATCAGTATAAAAATTAAATGACCATAAATAGGAAAATTAATTAACTTGATTTTTACTCATTTATTTTGTTGCTTAAATGATGCATGAAATTTATTTATAACAAAATATAATGGTTTATTGAGATGGATTTTTAAGTAGTGTAATATAAAAACGGTTGATCAATTCTACATGGCTGAAGACAGCCAGAATAAATCCATGATTGTATGTGATTTCCCAGCTAGCACACTGTTTCATAACGTATCTGCCAGTTCTAATATTGTCTTCGAATATAACTCTAGATGAAATGGGTTTAAGTTTTTAGTACTATATCTGTGAAATCTTAATATGTTCCTTATTAGTGAATATCAACTATCAAATATTAAAGGTCCATTGCTTCCTCCCTATGAGCTCCAAATATTCGACAGGAATCAAAATGCTTCATGACAAATAATCGTTCAGAATGATGCCTAATAAAAAAGTAGGTAGATGCGATATATTCAGTACTGTGATATAGATAACATGTAATTGCCTGGTATTTAGTGACCAGGTAATGCTCAAATTGTTGTAGTAAGTGTACTAATATGGTGACCTGCTCCGACGTTCAGATAAACTAACATTTTCTGCCCGAGTCATTATTCACCTGTCGTTTGACCTCGTCAATCATTCGCTCATAACCTTGGTCGTTTTTATTTGAGTGTAGGCTTACTTCACTTAACAGATCCATACCCTATTTTCGTCTAACTATGAAAACTAAGTCATTCTTTATCGCATTTATCTAGCTCACTCGCCCACTCCACTTCGCTTTACTTTGCTTTTACGCTTAATTTTCTCACGTCTACCTCAAGAAACAAACAAACCCATCCAAATAAATCCGTACTTGGCTTCTCACTACCACCGTTGCACAAACGAGATTCGCTTAAGTATGATATACGGAAATTGAAGGGAAGATTTACTTCATAGCATATTTAGTTGTTTGCAAACATTGGAGTCAGATTGCGGGCAACCAAAGTTGTAAGCTGTACTTCGAATTCAACGTAGCCACCCAATGCATTTAAATACACGATTTCAGATCCACAATGAAACCAGAAAACAAACTCCTCTTATAGATAGTCCTTCGATCAAGTAGACATCTAAATAGTCGGCAATGTAGAAGAGAATCCTGTAATCTCATAATGAAATGTAATAATTTTTAACTTATTTATATAATATGCTCTATTTATGGAATAAAATGGTATGTAATTCTCCTTCTCAAACAATTCACCAGCATATAATTTTTAATATTTGAGTAAATTATTTTGTTTGACAGTTTATTTTATTTTCGTTTCTATTTCATAGAATCATTTAGTTATTTTTTTGCGGTGCTGTTCAATAATTCAAGAACTAAAATTATTCAATTCTTGGATTGTAAATTATGCACATAAAAGATAAGTGATCCTCAGTTTTAATGGCTTTCTTGATTATGTCATGCTATCTTTACACTGTTGTATTATAATACTAACACTACAGACAAAATTACTGATATTATCCTCATTAATGATATGCGTTAAAACAAATTTTATCAATTATGGAATACGTTTATTACGCACTGAATCCTTTGTTTCGTCCTCATCATCGTCACCATCATCAGCATTATTGTTACGTTCGAACAGGTCAATATTAAATGTATATACTGTAGATTTTATGCTTCCGGATGAATTACCTCAAGGTCATTATATTGGCAACATTCCAAAACATATTCCAAATTTTCCATTTCAAAATATACTCAATTCGTCAGTTAGTACTACATTAGTTGATTCCAGTGGATTTTTATTACAGTTATTTCGTGTAACAGATAGTGGTGATTTTTATACACAAACTTTAATTGATCGTGATAGTCAAGATCATTTATGTGGACCATTAAATTGCTGTCATTTAATTGTTTGTAATTTAACTGTAGATGTGCTATTTTTTCATCCAATCACTGAATCAATTACAGTACATGTGAATTTACAAATACATGATGCTAACGATAATTCACCTCATTTCACACAACAAACATATTCATTATGGATACCGGAAGATAATCGACTTAAATATACCGATTTGGATATTCAAAATATGCATAAAACAATATATGGATTACCATTAGCTACTGATGTTGATTCTGCACCAAATGGTGTTGTACAATATCGTATACATGGTAGTTTACCTGTTATATCAACATTCCAAATTTATAGTAATTTAAGTATTGAAAAATTAGGTCTTTTAATTAAACCAGGTGTATTTCTTGATTATGATAATGTAAATCAACGTATATTCAAATTAACTATTGAAGCAATAGATGGAGGTCATCCAGCTAGAACTGGTCGAATGCTTGTACTTGTACATATTACAGATGTAAATGATAATATACCTGTATTTAAAAAATCTAAAGATTCTATAACTGTGGCAGAAAACACTATATTTGATGAGCCAATTTATAAAATACAAGCTACTGATTTGGATTCAGATGATAATGGTCTTATAAAGTATACATTGTCATCAGCAAATCCAAATACTCCATCATCTGTTATGGAGAAATTCACATTTCATTCCACTACTGGTGAATTATATGTTCGTGATGTTTTAGATTATGAAACATTTCAAGAAAGACAAATAGAATTATTATTCACTGCTTGTGATACCGGTGATCCACCACTTTCATCCACAGCACAATTAACAATTTATTTACAGGATATCAATGATAATCCACCACAATTAATTGTACAATTTAATAATACCATCAAAGAGAATAGTGAACCCGGTCAACTTGCCCTACGTCTTATGATTCGTGATAAAGATGAGGTATCACGTGACATGATTACATGTCATTCTGATCATTCGAATATTCAAATTCCATTAAAAATGTCTATTTCCTCAGATAAAACGATGATAACAGTCATTACGACTGCATCAATTGATTACGAATTAACACCGAGATTATATTATTCAATAACATGTTTAGATGAAGCTAGTCCAAAACAAATGAGGCAATTTAATCTTACAATTTCTATAGGTGATATCAATGATAATCCACCAAAATTTAAATCATCTACATTTTCTTCAAAAATAGGTCATTATAAAATTTTACTAAGTGAAGCTGAACCAATTAATCAATTATTATTAATTGTAACAGCTGAAGATGCAGATAGTGGCGAAAATGGACGAGTTACTTATAGTCTAATGGAAATAGATCATAATGCAGAAACATCACCTAATAATGCGTTACAATACTTTAAAATCGATAGCCAAACTGGCAGTATATTTCTTATGAAACAGTTAGATTACGAACAGAATGATTTATTGCGTTTTAAAGTATTAGCAGAAGATAATCCTAAACCAACTGATGGTGTACGTATGAGTTCTGTGGCTACAGTGATTGTACAAATATTAGATGTTAATGACAACGGACCAAAACTGATTAGTTCAGAAACTTTGAGTATAACTGAACATTCACCAGTTGGTACAGATTTAGGTTTATTGAAATTTACTGATCCTGATACAGGACCTGGTGGTCAGATAGCACATATCACTCTGACTGACTCATTATCATTAACTAAGACAGGTGAGAAACACACAGTACAAAATAAATGTAATCATTTAAATGAAGGTACGCATTATTTTAAATTAACTGATAATGCCCATTTATTATCTGTACAATCGATCGATCGTGAAGAATGCTCAATAATATATTTACCAGTATTCGCTGTTGATCGTGGTCTACCAAATCCAATCACAAGCACTACGACATTATCAATACATATACTTGATATCAATGATAACATTCCAGTAATTGAGAAACCAAAATTGGGTGAAACAGTTATTTATCAACCGATAAAATTGATTGATTGGGATAGTGTGTCGTTTTATCAATTAACAAAGAAACATGATAAAATTTTAAATCATAAACTATTGAATAATACATACTTAAAACAAAATATCAATGATAAGATGTCACGAAAGTATATTTATTCAAGAGTAGCCTTTCAAATACAAGCGAATGATTTAGACGCTGGCGAAAACGGACGCATCACGTATCAACAGAATACCAGTTGTAATGGGTCGAAATACTTTCATTTAGATGAATTTTCTGGAGAGTTTCGAGCACGCTTTATTGATTATCAGAAATTATCAACTCCTGAGTTAATTCAATCGGATGCTAGACGTGGAACTTATCATCTATGTGTACAGCTGACTGATAATGGTAAGCCACCGTTACAAACAAACACGTGGTTTTATGTTAAAGTTATTGATCCAATCCTACCGCCTAGTGTACACAACATGTGGCCAGCTGATTCAGCAAACGATATGGAATTATTATTTCCAAATTTTCATAATTCAACAAATTCTCTATGGTCTGCACATTTTTTAGATACATCGAAATCGGATGCAGTACGTCTACCTATTGATATGAATATCAGTAATATTGTGATTTCTTTGCTGTTGGCAATTTTCGCTATCACTGTTATTTGTACATTGACAGCTGCAATATTGTGGGCACGTTCTAAGCGTCGATTAAAAAGGGCCCATAGAAAGAGTGTAGGATCTAACTGTATAAATAATGCTGTCATTAACTATAGTAACCAAAATACAGATCACACTTCCAAATCCATGTTATCAAGTGAGAATACTCAACAAGAAAACAATCAAAATATAAAAATCTCTCAGATAAATTCAAAATCTAAGCTTAAAAGAGCATACCATTCTACTAGTACTGACAATGCAATTGATCAAGTTCATGATAAAAGTTATTATTACAGTAATTGTGGTAGTATATCTAGCAATGAAAATAGTAGCATGAAAGGTAACAATCCATGTGAAAAGTTAAATTTCAACTCTGAGACCATAAATAATTTACATGACAATGATATCAGTAATAATGATAATAAAAACATCAACAAACCAAGTAGTCAAACTAATGTAGTCGGTATCAAACCTCCCAATTTGTATGCATCATCGGTAGGGCATAAAAATGAATTTGAAAAAAATAAATCTAGGAAACGATTTTCCACTGGCTTATTTCATAGAAATAAACTTACAAGTGTTAATGATAATAATTATGTTGCATTAGATAAAATTCGTTATACTTCAGTACATTCTGAGCAACCACAAGAACGTAAACAAACTGGAGAACATAATGAACCTAACGATCCCGGGAATTCATATCTTCTACCATGTGATCTTATTTCAGTATGCACCAAACATAATTACACTGATAATGATGATCACAATCAGAGTAATAATGATAACAAGAAAAATAACTTTTCTACCAGTAATACCGGTGAGACAGCAACTTGCTGTTCTGTACAGTCATCAAATCCACTATTGAAATATTCAGAAAATGATAATTTTCATTATTTACATTATGGACAAGAAACACAATCACATGAACAAATCACACAGTCAAATCAACAACATGATCAAATATATTCTTTGCCATGTGCAACACATTTTGTAACAATAGATCCTAATAATACTGGACTTCGATCTATGAATACTATGCATTCGATGAATGAAAAAAAAATTAATTATCACACCAGTCTACCCTCAGAAAACATGATAACATGTTCAACCATTCCGGTAAGTAAATAATTTTGTATTTAAGTGATGCGGTGATTACAATGTAAGTTGAATGTTTAAAATATTTAAAGTGTTGTTTGATAGAAAAATTCAGTGTCACAGAAACAATCTGGAATATTTTATGAGATCATACCCAACTAAAATGCTCACAAATTAAAATTAATTTTCAGTACTGGAGCATTTTTGAGAATAATAGGATTTTTATTGGTTAAGATACGAATTGATCTTAGCTAGACTAAAATTGAAAACCTAGAACCAGTGAATAATTTTTTAATGGTTTCAACTACAAAATATGATGTCTCGCTTTAAGATGAAACATGTTCTGATAATTATTACGGATTACTATAAAAAACTTATCAGCATGATCTTTTAGATAAGCCATTTATAATCGTAGCCAATATTGTTAATATTTCAAAAGATAGGCGTTAAATAGAATGTTTCTAGTTTAATGTTCAGACTAGCAACACCTAATCTAATGATTATTAATTATCATAAAGCTAATTGAATCAATGATTCAATAAATTAATTATAAAACATAATTCTATAGATGCGTGTACATAAATAAACCAATACTTAGCTATATGGACCGGAAGTATTAATAAAGTAATAAAGTAATACTCATTTTATATATATATATATATATATATATATATATATATATATATATATATAACTGTTGTTTTCAATATACTAAAGAGCGTACATTTATTAACATTAAAGATTTTTTAATGATACAAAGCTAATACAAAGTTTGTTAAATAAGACATTGTTCTTAAAGCTACTCGTACTCAATTCTATAACCAAAAGTTTATTTACAAACACAGATACAGATATTCATAACCACTCCTCATACGATGATGAAAAATACATTTAGGATCTTCAAAATAATTTTCATCACAAACTGAAAACCACTAATAAAATCACATATTCTTCCACCAAAGTCTTTTTTTTCATTTCTTCTTTAATAGTCATCTGCTTTCCTTTCTATCTTCTTCTCAGCAGACTTTCTACTTCTAACTGATTTATCTCTGTGCTCTATGATTTCCATATTTTACTTCCAACTATGACTTTTTATTGATTTTCATGATGAATATTTAGACCTTCAACAACATAACTTTCATTTTCTTCAATGAGAATAACGTTTTCATGCCTTTGTGTAGTTTACCTCGCCGTTACCAAAAGAAGAATAGAACCGATAGATGTTTGGTTTTACTGCATTTAGATTCTTTACAAATTGCTAAACTAACATTTCATAATGGACAGTACAGAATCTATTTATATTGCATAAGTGAACATTATATTTATGACTGATAAAACACTATAACTGGAGGAAATTTATAAAAAGCAATGTGGTGTTGGTTGTAATTTTCAGATTCTATTAATAATGTACAGAGATTTATAAGTACTACTGATTTTACCAACCGATCAACTATGAGAGGAATAAAAAAATCTACTAGTCGAATGTCTACTAAAGCTGGATGAAAAACAGCTCATTTGAATGAATATTTATATATATTTGTAATGAAAATTTATCCTCTGACATTCATTAGTTCGTCCATTTTCTGACATTTATGAACAATAGGAAAACGCTTTCAATATGGTTTGAAGTATAATCCCCATGATGATTAACTGAGAACAAGTTTAAATAAAGCAACAAATGACATTGACTGAATCGATGTTAACGTTTCGTTGCAGACTTGCTGAATCTAAAATGACAGTCGAACAAAATTATTTTTTTTTGGTCAAAACTCTTCAACAGCCCGTATACACGATGTTTGAATATTACGTTGAGTGAATTTATTTTAATATCAACAATAATTTGCTAACCAGTTTAAAATATTTAATTATAGATTTCATTTACTTTCTACATGATCACCACTGGATACATAAAGTGTCATTCATAGCCGAAATATATTACAACAAGTTTGTATATTGAAATATTTAATACGAGGTATAAATGAGAACAGTAGTGTTCTTAACTTGCTTAAATGCAGAAACAAGAACACATCAGTTGTGATTGCTGTATTAAGTCTCTTCAATAGCATAAATTTTTCTAATCCGATTCGATTAGTATCATTATTATTATATTAAACAATTTTATTGTCTCATTTACTTCTCACATGCTATTAATATTATCACACCTATGATTTCAATGGACAAAAAAACTCTCCTGATTTTAAAAATATTGATTAGGAATTAAATAATTACATATTTTAAAAAAATTTAAAATAACCTTAAGTGACCTAATTCACAAAATAAGAAATAATAAATCACATTTTTAAATTTTGCTTCTCCCCGACAAGCTGGAAATAAAATTATCATTTTTCTATAATTGAGAAAAAAATTTTAGTTATGAGTCATAGATATCTGCTAAATCCTGTAGTCGAAAACCATTTCTGTTTTAAGCGAAGAATATTTGAAAAACAAAGTGAGAGCCATTTACGAATTACAAAAATGTAGATGACAATGGAGTGAAAAGTAGAGTTGAATAAAGTTCGAAGGTTGGCAAAAAATACTACTTTGGAGTTTACGTTCATAGAAAACAATTCACATTATTATACTTACTAATACATCACAATAAAAACCACAGATATGATAGCTGTACGCAGTTTCGTAACAGACCTACAAAACAGTTGTTATTTTTTACAATTTGGCTAAGAATATCGATATTTTAGGGCTGTAACTGATAAGTAAATTTTAGCATGAGTGCATCCTGTGCGGATCGCCTCGAAGTTTCCATTTTAAGCAGAAACGTATCGTGACTAGCATTGGAATCCACGACGTGTTTCTTATTTTATTTGAGACTCGTCAGCTGGATGTATCTGCCTCCCTGCGTTGATATTCACTCCGATATTACGTGATAGCATTCAAGCACATGGTACTGAGTTCAGGTTCAGCTGATAAGTCCGAAATAAGATTATACGCGCGTTCTAGATTTCATTCCTAGCCACCATGCATTTCTGCTTATAGAGACGGAGAATATCATCAAGTATCAAAATGTACTTTATATTACTTTGGACCAGTTTTTTAGAGTAATATCTTAGTCATCTAAATAAATCAAAGGTTAACAGTGCGATATTATTGAGAAAACATTGGTTGACTTTTCAAACTTGCAATTACATTGTGAAGTCTTGATACCTTTTATAACAGCTTTTCCAGAAACCTATCGAATACTAGTTCCTGTAGATTATAAATTATTATCGTAAATGGATTTCTCTTGCCGGAGGAGGTGATCCATCACAAAAATAATTTTCCGTTACTAATATTTCATTTCATTTTATAGAAGTAAATAATTTGATTCATGAGAAAAGATTGGTCAGTTTCTCTTTTAACGACCAATAACCTCAACATGAAGCATAATTTCATTTAGAATTAAAGTTTTTTCGTTGCCCGGTATGCGCATAATGCAGAAAATTCCATTTCTGAAGTCAAACAATGACTCTAAAAATCTTGATTGTTTATAGTTTGTTTGCGTCATTAGTTAAGAAGTTAATTAAATTATCTTATTTGGTAAATTACTAGTTCTAAATTAGGGTACATAATTTTTGTTTTTAAGGTCATATAAGGAGTCAGCTTGCTACTTATATGCCGAACGCACTTAATTATATGGTCCAAAATCAATGCCGATTATCACAGTAGACACAACTAAAAATAATCTGACTCAAGAAAAACACATCTTATTTTTGGGTATAGTAAGGTGGGTTTCGATAGCTGCATTATTCGAAGTATTCCAGCATACTGGTTGCTTGAATCTTCGGTTGATAGTTAGGACTGCAGTCGACCAGTTTATTTCGGTATACGTGAATCTTGCGAGGCTTGTCTTGATTAAGCTACAAGCATTGCAACACACAGATGGACAGTGGTTAGCCGTGAAATGCAGGACATACATTTCATTCTGTTCAGGACTCATCAGCTAGATGTCTCTCCAGATCAGAGTTGGTGTTCGCAGCGAGACTCGGACTCAGTACCGTTGGCTTCAAAAGCCATCACATTATCTACTTAGCTACTGAGTCCAAAGAGCCAATGGCTTGTGAAATGAGGTGATGAATAATTCATTTGTATTAGTTATTTCAATATTCCCATTGATGTTTTCGAGTGTAAGTGATCAGTCTCTGTTTGCTTGTATATTTGTACAGTGAATAGACTAAAATATGAATAGACATAATCAGATTATAATTTATTGTCGACATTTACCTTCGTTATCAATTGCAGTTCGTCCACTTATACTGGATCATTATATAAAACTGGGAAAATAAATATTATGTATTGAAACAAAGGGATTTTAGACAGAGATTTCTGTATTTATAAATGACCAAAGTATTTTCAGCGCCGAAAAACTAAATCCGACCAAGTAGATAACATTCATATTACAAGAGTATAACACATTGCTTTTTATGCATACTTTAGACAATAAATAAATGAATTGTATTTCTAAATTTCCTGTTTTTTACATTTTTCTTACATAAAACAATTTGTATTATCTGATATTTATTCAACGATTAGGTATAACACACTCTTTAATGTGCCATGGTCTGTTACGATTATTAATTGGTAAAAGACAGTCTTGCTAAATGAATAGGATTTTTTTATCATTTACACTGGTATTTTTTTTATCAAGAAAATATTCAAATCATAATTCATCTGTGAAAATAAGCATAAAAGTAATTTTCTAGTGTTTGTCGGCATTCACCATTGTATTATTATTTTAGGCTAACACCTATTAATAATAAAAATCAACTTTGTGTTTGCATCCAGAATACAAAATGGATTGGAATGCTTGTTTAAAAAAAAATCATATTGCATGAACATTCAATAAAAATCAATGTATACCAGCGGAGGTCAGACAGGTTCGTAATTATATGTGGATGTATCATAAAAATCAATCAAAAATGTTTTACCTAAATAGTTATTCATTCATCGAATAATTCTATCATAATAAGTATCTTTTTTGCATTGAGAGAGAGAGAGAGAAATACGAGAGTCATATCCACTTGAAAATTTATTTTAAACAAAGAAAGATCAACAAGGTTCAAACAAAAAAAGTGAATTCATTCTATTTTACGCTTTCTCATTAGCTACAAACAACCTAAAATTAAAATTATTAATATAATCATTAACAGATGTTCACAAAACGTTGGTTAGTGAAGATTGGATAAATGTTAAAAAGGTGACCAAAATCATTTTAGTAGGAAAAATAAGATATAAGATTTATGAGTAACCATAATTAAAATTATTGTATGTTTATATGTTTAGGAGTAATAAAGTAGATTAGAACAAGTGTTATAGTTAACAGTAGTCAAAATCAAGATAAAGTAGGTTATGTAAAGCTGGTGAAATCAATAAGTTATTGGGTAATAGCTCGACATACTAAAAACATCAACAACAATATGCATGAAATGAAAATGCCAGAAAATTTAGGTCTTCTTAATTAAAAATTCGTGAATAGTCACTATAATTACTTACTAACTTACTTACGCCTGTTACCCCCAATGGAGCATAGGCCGCCCACCAGTTTTCTCCAACTAACTTTGTCCTGCGATTCCCTTTCCAGTTCTGTCCAATGTTTGTTCATTCTTCTCAAATCTTTCTCTATTTCTCGGCGTAATATGTTCCTTGGCCTTCCTCTTTTCCTTTTGCCTTCAAGGTTCCATGTGAGGGCTTGTCTCGTGACGCAGTTAGGTGCTTTTCGTAATGTGTGTCCTATCCACTTCCACCGCTTCTTCCTCATTTCCTCCTCCACTGGAATCTCGTTTGTTTTTTCCCACAGTACGTTGTTGCTGATGGTGTCTGACCAACGAATCCGAAGTATTTTGCGTAGACAACTGTTCATAAACACTTGTATCTTCTGAATGATGGCTTTGGTAGTTCTCCATGTTTCCGCTCCATACAGTAGAACTGTCCTGACATTTGTATTGAATATCCTGATTTTGGTTTTGTTTGAAAGTTGTTTGGAGTTCCAGATATTTTTCAACTGTAGAAATGCAGCCCTTGCTTTGCCAATCCGTGCCCTCACATCTGCATCCGATCCACCTTCATTGTCGATGATTCTGCCAAGATATGTAAAGGTGTTAACGTCCCCCAAGGCATCTCCATCAAGAGTGATTTGATTGGTGCATGTTGTGTTGCATCGGAGAATTCTGCTCTTTCCTTTATGTATGTTGAGACCTACTGCTGCAGAGGCTGCTGCTACACTCGTCGTCTTCTCTTGCATTTGTTGTTGAGTGTGCGATAGAAGAGCCAGATCATCTGCGAATTCGAGATCGTCCAGCTGCGTCCTAACTGTCCAGTTGATACCGTGCTTCCCTCCAGCTGTTGACGTTTTCATAATCCAGTCGATGACCAGGAGAAAGAGAAAGGGTGAGAGTAAGCAACCTTGCCTCACACCGGTCTTTACCTCGAAAGAGTCGGTTAGCTGTCCTCCGTGCACGATTTTGCAGTTGAATCCATCATAAGAGTTCCGTATGATGTTAACTATTTTCTCAGGCACCCCGTAGTGTCGAAGAAGAGTCCACAGTGTTTTCCTGTCCACGCTATCGAATGCTTTCTCGTAGTCGATGAAGTTGATGTAGAGTGGTGAGTTCCATTCAATTGATTGTTCCACAATGATCCGTAATGTTGCAATTCGGCCAGTATACGATCGATCCTCTCGAAATCCGGCTTGTTGATCTCAAGTTGGGAGACTTTGAAGTCCTTCATTCTGTTTAACAATACTCTGTTGAAGACTTTGCCTGGTATTGAAAGAAGAGTGATGCCTCTGTAGTTCTCACACTTGCTGAGATCGCCTTTCTTTGGTATTTTGATCAAGTATCCTTCTTTCCAATCTGATGGTACTTGTTCCTCATCCCAAATCTTCTTGAAGAGGATGTGAAATATTTTCGCAGTTGCTTCTACATCTGCTTTCATTGCCTCTGCTGGAGTGTTGTCTGGTCCTGCTGCTTTGCCACTATTGATTTGTCTGATGGCCATGCTGATCTCCTCAATCGTAGGTGCGCCCATGGTAATTGGGAGGTCCGTGGATGCTGCTTCGATGTTGGGTGTGTTCAGTGGAGCTGGTCGATTCAATAGTTCCTGAAAGTGCTCTACCCACCTATTTCGCTGTTGTTCAGTGTTGCTGATTACTTTGCCTTCCTTACTTTTCACTGGTCGTTCTGGTTTACGATAGTTTCCGGCAAGCTTCTTTGTTGTTTCGCACAATTGTCTCATGTTTCCTTCTCTTGCAGCCTTTTCCGCCGTCATTGCTAGATCTTCCACATATTTTCGTTTCTCAGCTCTGATGCTCTTCTTCACTTCCCTGTTTGCTTCTGTGTATGCAGATTGTGCGGTAACATTCTCCGCTCTTGTTCGGCTGACAGTGATTGCTGCCTTCTTGTTCCTCCTTTCTTCGATTTTTGCGAGAGTATCAACAGAGATCCATTCCTTGTGATGGTACTTCTTGTGACCCAGAACTTCGTGACATGTTGAAGTGATTGCCTCCTTAATCCCTTTATAATTGTTCTCCAATGTTGCTTCCTCTCCATTGTGTAGATCCTGAAAGGCCTGGAACCTATTGGTGAGGGCTATCCTGAATTCGTTGAGCTTTACAGTATCCCGAAGAAATGCCGTATTAAACTTCTGTGATGTTGTCTGTCCCGTTGTCCAGTGCTTCTCTAGTTTCAGTTTCATTTTGGCGATCAGCAAATGGTGATCTGAGGCTATATCATCTCCTCTCCTGGTTCTCACATCCTCCATAGTCCTTCTGAACGTTTTGTTGATACAGATATGATCAATCTGGTTTTGAGTAGTGTGATCCGGTGAAATCCATGTGGCTTTGTGAATGCGTTTGTGTGGGAATATTGTGCCACCGATGACCAGTTTGTTGAAGGCACATAGGTTTGCAAATCTCTCACCATTTTCGTTTCTTTCTCCCAGTCCATGTCGTCCCATGATGTCTTCATATCCAGTGTTGTCCATGCCAAAATTGGCATTCAGGTCTCCCATAAGAATCGTCAAATCATTTGGTGAACATTTCTCGACGATTGACTGCAGCCTTTCGTAGAATTGATCTTTAACGTCGTCATTGTAGTCATTGGTAGGTGCATAACATTGGATGACGTTCATTGTAATGTCCCGTTTCTTTGTTTTGAAGAATGCTTTAATGATCCTGGGTCCATGATATTCCCATCCCATCAGTGCCTTTTGTGCATGTTTGGACAGCATCAATGCAACTCCTTGTGTATGTGAAGCATTTTCCTCTTCATGACCAGAGTATAACAGCAGTTCCCCTGAAGCTAGTCTCAGTTGTCCTACCTGTGTCCAATGTGTTTCACTGATGCCAAGCACCTCGAGGTTGTATCTTTTCATTTCTGCCGCAACTTGAAATAGTCTTCCAGTCTCCCACAATGTACGAACGTTCCATGTACCTAAAAAAATGGTTGCTCTAGTTATTAGAAGAGGCATCAGCCCCGTGAGTTCCGAGGGAACTCGGCTTTCATCACGCGACGTCATAATTCTTCTTCCAACTCCCAGGGCAGAGTTAAAATGGTTTGAATTATTTTTTCTGGTTAGCGTTTTCTTGGCAAGTTAGATTTCAACGGAATGGGGCCGCCAACCCCTTGTGCAACCCTCCTCCTTTACCCGGGCTTGGGACCGGCAGTAGCCTCGAAGGTTCTACTGGCGGAGTTAGTCACTATAATATGAAACAATAATTATGTTTTTTAAGGAGTGAAATACATAAGTATTTATATGATTCAACTAGTTAAGAAAGTACTTCAAATTCAAGAACAAGTTTAAAACGAGGATATAAGTATTTTTGATTTGTCTTGAACTGTTTGAGGCATTAGATATGAGAATAGGGGATTGAAAATTAGTGAGTTAAATGTATCAGGCTCAAAAGTTGGATACAGATTGGTGTCATTTACTCATTTCACTGATTATTTTCACTTTTGTGTAAAACAGCTATTGACTATTCGTTTTTATACGTTACTCTTGTTGAAAGTTATTTAATATAAATTACGCAAAGATCTTGTGGAAACAAGCTAAACAACAGAAATTTAAACAAATAATTCAAGCTGCAATATAAAAGAGGTAAACTTTACTCGTTTTATTTCTTAAATCATAGAAAAATATACTTGGAATGTTTTTTATCGCTTACAACTTAAATCTTTTTTCTATCATTAAGTGCCATTCTGTATGCTTCACGTCTTACTAATCGCTACTATATTACTTTGTGCCACTCTTCAATGCTAATCAAAAACCTTTATCAACTTTGAAAGAAAGTAAAGATGAATTGAATTCCACGTAAATCTTTCTACTAAATAGAGTCAATAAAAACTATCAATTGAAAATTTAACAAGTTTGTATGCTATTCAGTAATAAGAAATTTATTTGTTTATTTATTTATTTATTTATTTATTCTCGTGACGTTTTGCAACTTTATGTTGGCTTCACTTTCATAACTGTCTAAAAATTCAAGTCAAGCAAGCGCAAAAAACAAAATAGGAGGAAATCTCTTTCTTTTTTCTGCTCCGAAGTAATAAACAGTTTATTTGTCTTTATCAGGCTATATATATATATATATATCATCAAATAAGATATATTTGTGAACATGCAAATATGAACAGAGCATTGTAAATCAAAAGCATAAGATAGAACAATGATCTTGTAAGAAATTTTTAAAAGATATAAACACTTTGGTAGATATGTTTTAAACTGAGGCAATAAAATTTTAGAATTATTAAACTTCTTCTCTTGAACAAACCATCTATGCTACTATTGATTATGGTAGGCAAATTAACTATGTGACAGAATTAGTTTAGTTTTTTAGCATTCTGTATCATTATTGCTACAAATAATTCAGTATACAAATTAGGCGTAATTTAACTTATAGGTGAATACGTCATTTCCACTTTAATTAATAGAGATATTTCTTAAGGATATGAAATTAGGTAAAGAAAGTTAGACTGAATCGAACTGATGGATTATATTCACACAATGTCTGTGAGAGAAAGTTATAAATAAATGCATATCGATAGCAACCTAAAATAAGTTTCTGTTCAGTTTACCACTTTTTGAAAGCTGCCAATTTGCGTTGTACCTAAAGCCTAAAGACTATTATTAATAATTGAGATTACTTGAAATAGATGAAGTTTAAAGTTGACTCAAATATTTTTATATTTTCAAGAATATTCAAACAATAACATGGATTTCTGTACACTAATAACAGAAATCTATTCAACCTAGTGTTTTCATATCAAACTATTTAATAGAAAGAAATCGAATAAATATTGTTTTTCGAAAAGCATGCAATAGAATGTTGTCAAAATAGTCAAATAAAAATACTGTGCAATACAAATTTTTATTAAATAAGTGGTAGAAATCAAAAAATCAAAATTTATCTCATTGTCATATCAAATCTAATTCATTTATCTTTTACTAGTAGTGCTATAATGATGCTTATCGATCATGTTCATTTACAAACTTCAACTTTTCAGTCATTATATTTATCACCACAATTTTTCAAATGAGAACAACATACACTCTATTTAATAACTAGTAGAACTGTTCACAATTTATTTTCAATATTTACTGTCAAAAAATTGAATTGTAGTTTAAAAATAGATGAACTGGAAAAAAACCTTTGATGAAAAAAAAATCATTTTACTTGAAAAGTTATTTTTTTTCCTCTGGTCTATTTCAATTCGTTGCCAGTTTAATCATAGAAAAAAAAAGCAAAACTGTTCAAATTGTACTCCTCACCAGTTTCTGTAGTTATGTATCTTGATAAGTTTTGTTGTATTTTTAAAGCATAAAAACAAAACTATTTACGTATAGAGGATTATTTCAAATAGAATAAAAATTGCATCCCTCCCTCGATTTTGTGACTTGTTTTCTTAGTGAAGTGGCATACGAACAACAACAATATTTTATTGAGATTATAAAACTTTAGCATTATAAAATAAATATGCATTTATTTATATCCATTACTTTCAGCTGTTATGTTTGTAAGACACGAAAAATAGACTTTATTCAAATATTATTTGAATTTTGCGTTGTAGAGCTTCTCATTTTTGTAATAAAATGCTAATCAGTGAAATTTAAATCATTGTGAGCATAACAAAATACAACAAAAATGTCTACTTGTTTTTTTAACAATTTTTTGAATTTGTTTTGATATTTTCAAGAATCAATGTTTAAAAACATAACGCTACACATATATTTGTGTGTGCATACTTATATTTTTTACATTTTCAACAGCTATTAGTTACACTGGTGAACTGAAGTATGTATCTTATCTAGATAACTTTCTATTCATGCTAAAATCCTTGGAGAAGAATAAACACACTTTGTTCAAAGCCTAACGTGCAACAATAAAATATCATATGAAGTATAGCTTTTATGAGGTTTAAACAGTATAGAAATGACAGGTAAACAATGTTTACCTCCGTCAAATCGTTTCTGACTACTGATAATAAATGCATAAGCAGTAATATTAGGACTGACTCTAGGTTTACATTAAAATAAACAAAGTTGTAAAACTGATATCACTTTAGGTTTATTAATCACCCTTTGATGTAAGCTTTTTGAATAAATGTTATTTAACTCCATTTCTCGTGTAATGTATTATGGGCACTACTAATATTTTGAACAAACCGCCAGTTAGTTTCTGTTTAAATTATCTTCGTGGTTAAATTACTTTGTATGATAAGAATAAAATATCAGCTAAAACTTACTATATTTTCCATCTTATGATTAATATCTCATTCGAAATTTATCTACAAAAACTAAATTTTCATCTTCCAACTCTTATGTATTTCCTGTATATTGATGAAAAGAAAGTCATAGAACAGTTTAAAATTTAGATTAGTTTAGCAAAATAAATATATCAACAAGATATTAAGTTCGTATTAGAATAATAGGTTTTTATTATGCGCTTATTGAATGATTCATTGATGAATATGTTTATTTGGTTACTTTTAATGACATGATTGCAAAATCAGATAAAATTACTGTCAGAGTGTTTAGTTGTAAATTTTCGTAAAATTATTATTAACATTCAATGCATTTTGTAGGTAACTAATCATGGTGTTCTTAAACTAAATTCACTCACTAAATTACTTAATTCGTAACAAATTTAACTGAAAAATATGATTACACTAAAACAAATAAACAGTTCGAGAAATAAAACTTAAACAACAATTATTTTTGTTAACAAACCTACATCAAATACTTTGATTATATATTTGTATGTATGAGCTAACATACTCTTTCACGCTGCCATCCTTTTAATAAGCTTTATCTGTTACTCTTTGATAAATTCTTTTATAATAATAAAACTTTCCTGTTGATTTATAAATAAACACCAAAAATTATGATGTGAACAAAGTGAACGAATCAGTGTAAAATGGATTGAAAATATGAAAGTATATGGATTGTTTCCATTTTCTATTTACGATTTTTTCCATGCCTAGAATTTTAGTTGTTTTCCTAGGTGGCATAACTGAGATCAGTGTCAGAAAACACTTAATCAGTGACTGACAGTTTAAATGACGTTACAAATGGTGTCCAACAGAAGTCAGATCATAGTTTAGACAATGACATGTACATGATATTCAATGAAAACTGTACATTCAAAACTCAATCGAAACAAGGCAATGGAACAGAAGAATTCTATTCACTATGAAATCCCATATTTCATAATTTGATCCAATGTGGATTCGTGTGTATCAAATTCTGGAAGGTTCGAAACAAACAAATTGCCCTCACAAGGTGTTTAGCAGTTTTGTGAATGGCGTGGGGGTTTACAACGGAAAAATCTTACAAATTAAAAGAACATCCTGATGAACATTGCTAGATCTCCGATTTCACACTAATATTTTATTAATTCAAGTCATTCACAAGAAATTTCTGTCTGAATACAATTTTTATGAGTAAATAATCAAATTACAATAATATTGTACAGGTTTTACCTTTATACATGTAGTGAGCATGAGTTTCGGTAGCTGAACACAACTATTCAATTTGCAACTGTACAGTTAATTTCATCAAGTAATTTTTAAAAATTTAAAACTTTGCTGTATCCAGGACATTTACTAAACGTTCGTTGGATTGGAATATGCAAGAGTTATAATATCAACATTTTTAAGCCAGATAAATCAACTGGCAAATGCAACTTCCTGTTCTGGATACATCATACATAGTATTATTCTATTTTAGATACATTAATTTTTATTTTTTTCTGTTATTACTGTTTAGGTCATAGATTTTTATGCAGAATTGCAAAATTAGATCAAAATGTGATTTGTAGAAAAAAAAGAAACGTAAGAATATAATGAAATAAATTTTAAAAAATGAAAAGGAGTTTCATTTCATTTATGCCTTGTAATTCAATTAACGATTAACCTTTAATTGCCCACAAGACAACTTTAGTTGATTGGCCTATATGTACGCGCTCATGTGTTGTACTACGATACATGTATGTTATAGTCATAGATTTACATTTTAATATGCACTTGAATTGACATTTAGATTAACATACGTAAATACATGTACAAATGATAAATGAAATCAGACAATTCACATGCTGTTCAAATATGTGCATTCATCTCTTAAAATAGAATAGCTTCAAAAGTTAGAATTAAGTGAACAAATTGAGGAGTGAATGAAAATTTCATTTTTATCATCTAATTATATCAATGTATGATTGTAGGAAAATACAATCAAGTAGCTTAGGATAACAATTTAATATGTTTAAAATAAATACCTGTATGATTGAGCATCATTAATGAATTGTGTAGATGTCAGAACAATGAACAGACTGAGATTTTTACTATTACAATGTTGATAACAAATCACTAAATTGTCTAAAATAACTTCATAGGAAAAGTTCAAGCAGTCAAAGAAAAATAATATTAAACAAATAAATAGTCATATCTAAAAAAAACCGCATGTAAGTTAATTTACATCAAACTAAGCAATCTTTTTTTCTGCGAAATAAAATATCACTACATTCACAATAGGTAATTCCATATATTTGTATATAGTTCACATTGTAAACAACTTATTCTATAGTAAATTATTTGAAATAACGAAACTTTGTTTCAAACTGTCTAAAAATCCTGTGAAAATAGGATTTCTGTATTAGGTTTTCTCAGTAGTTAAACGAAATCTTAATAAAAATCGTACTATTAATCTACTGCTTTTATATTTCTCTGGTGATTAGTTAGAATAAAGCAATAGAAGACAGAGTTGATCTGAAAGATGTAGTGGGACACATGCCTAGATGGCTTTAAAATTAGTCAATTTCAGATGACCCGATAAGAGTGGGAAATAGAAAATTATGTTCATCCATTGCAAAAGACACAATTGTAACAGGACGTAGATTTGAAATAAATACAGCTATTAAAACGTTGTATAGAAATTGTCAATGACGAATTATTATTGCCCATTCGCGAATTCAAAACTCCCTTATGTGTACAAAAACAAAACAAATCGTAACCTTGAATTTATCCTGGAAATCTTTAATCCAATTTATGGCCTAGGGTAATTCTTTCCACACTATGTTAATTTCCTCTCTTCTTTATTTATAATTATAACTATACTTTTATTCAAACTTTAATTTAATTAATCTTAAGTAGTTTTTTATATAAAATTGCTTTCACAAGTATATGTGTGATCAGACTGTTCAAAGTGTCAAGCGCAAATGCATCACATTTTTGTGATCAACTGCATCTCCTCACTGTTCTGTCAAAATTTATAAAAGGGACTGAATGCTTTAAAATGATAGTTATTAGGAGACTGGATAACGTTTGTGATTTATTCATTGTTAGTCTTGTGACTAATAGCCAAATCATGTCTACAATTTTACAAATAATAATTCTGTTCAAGAGATAGAACAGCATATACACGTGATGTCATCATCATGGAATAGTTACCACTATTCAGTCGTACACATCCATTTATGGCTGAATTACTAAGTTTGTATCAAAATGACTGGGCTTGACTGAAAATTTTAACTGATGGCGCTTGTTTAAAGCTAGTAAACTGTAGCTTATAGACAAATACTTTTTTTGCAGATTGACGCTGAATGATATACAATAATACTTTTGTCACAGATATATTATTTTCAGTGGAAAAACAGTAGCTTTTTGCTTCTTGCTTTCAATATTTGGTACCCTGTAATTTATAGGGATGATACTTTGAAACAAGTGTTTTGGAAACATGAAAATTTATGGTTTGTATTCGTTTTCTTCTTTACCATTATATATATAATGAAAAATGTTGTCAAATAAAATGAGTCACTTGTCTAAATAAATTACATCACAAGATGCATAAGAAGCATTAGGAAGATTTATTTCAATTCATAAATCAAAATTAGGGTTCTACAACAACCGAACGAAAATTTAAATCTAGATCAAAATACACCATTATCAAAAAAGCATATCTTCCTATTGATAATAATTTATTATTATTCATTAAAACAGTGCACAGTTGTATTTCATTCTGTATCAGTTTATTTAGTGAAAGAATACGGTCCATAAGATGTGGACTTTTTCAGAACTCATGTGATAGCAACTGACGCATGAAGTTATTTTGAAACTTATCTCAACCAACGATTGATTTCAATTGCAGAGCAACGAATAGCCTAGTTTGAGAATTAAACTCGGGATATTAAATAAGTATTATGAGCATTATACCTGTAAACCATTGTTCCCATTCAATGGCACTTATTTGTTATTTTATTCAATGTACAGCTTAAAACGACTATCACCAAAAAGTTATTTCATTCCATTAAATGAAGAAAATCTGTTGTTTACATCAATCGCCCATTATTCAAAATATTGTGAAAAAAATCCCGTAGCTATACTCTTATTCATGGTTATCACGTATTACTCCACAAAAGTTGTTAAGCATTTTTACATCAATGAAAATCCTTGTTGTTCCGTTCAAAGAACAATAATATGAAGCGAAACAGTGTAGCAACGTATTATCACGTCAGCATTCGAATTTCACCCTGGACAAACTACATCAATAACCTCGTAAATATACAACCGTTTATACTAACTAAAAATACTAGTTAATTAATTCTGGTCAAAATTTAAATTACAGTTCACAATAAATTGTTAAGTCAGGAAAAAGGAGATATCTGATTAAAATAATTTCCTTTCCAATAATTAAAACATAAATATATATATAGGTGTTTTTCTACATATATATGAAAGAATGTTTTTTATTTATCGCATGAATAAATTTCAAACTAATAAACCGCCAAACAAAAATTAATTATATTTAAATTATCTAATTCTGATTAAACAAGATGTAAATGTATATAAGTCGGTGGTTTATTGTTAAATAGAGAACTATTAATATTCTGAAATAAAAAAAATAAAATACTCGTTTAATGAAGAAGGAGGAAGAAATAGAAAAATTGGAAAAACATTCAAAAAACAAATAAGATAAAATCGTCAATGATTCATGCTTCAATGCATCATTCACGTAGATGATTTCAAAACTTTTTAATTCCAAACAAAATTTTTCAGTAACAACTTCAGTTGTGCTAATAACACCAGGTTAATTTTCAAGTAGTGTCCAATAGGTTTTGTATTATAGTGAAAAAAACTTTTATTTAAATTCGTGTATACTATTAATAAATTAGATAAATAATTATGCAATTGACTCGTCAATATTTTGTTTGTTCTGCACAATAGGACTGCATTATGGAAGAAGTAGCAGGAAAAAACGTCACGAATCATTGACCACTAGGCAACCGAACGCCTCACATCTCAGCCAATAATTGTCATTTTTAACTGTTAAAGAACAGTTAGGTATACATATATATCATCAGATTTTTAAGTTTTACATAAAATTATTAGTAACCCACTACATTTAAAAAAATAGATAAACGCATAAGTGCTCAAGGTTCACTGATTAACTAACTGTATTTTTCTTAAAAAAAATGGAAATAAAAACTGATTTATAAACTAGTGAAATAAACTAGGAAATAAACTTCGAAATTTTAGCTTTAATCACTAGAGAAATCGATGAAAATGCAAAGAGAATCATGTATAAAATATCTACATATGACTTATTACCAACTCAGTTCCAGATGTGAATTCAGATGCAAGTCTCATTCTAACATAGTTTATGGATTTGTAGTCTTGAAAAGAAGATAAAAATTAGTATTCTGTTACATTATATTTCTTTGAAATTTCTTGTATATCATACCTTATAATAGTAAATATTTAATACAAGCACACTTTTGAATACTATTAGCTATATGAATTATCTTTCAAACACTATCAACACTTGGAAAGTGTATATATATATATATATATATATACACAAAGAGAAGATTGAATTTTTATAACGGACCAAAAAATGAATAATATTACCTACAGATAAAATAGGTCTGTTGATAAATTTGATTTTCATCTCAATAAACATTGAGATATAAATGTTAGATGAGAAATTATTTTATAAGCCTTATAAAACATTTTGAATTATTTAAGTGGATATTACAACATGAAGTAGATTGGAATATATATTAGGGAATATTGAATGGTGAAGACTACAGAAAACTATACCTTTGTTATGCTTGTAACCTGGAGGCGACATTAAGTCAATAAGCACCGAATGCATATACACCAAAGAGACTGATCGATTACCGTCGTAAACATCAGTGGGAAGATTTAAACAACTAGCTGAAATGAGTTATTCTTCACCCCATTTGACAAGCCAGTGGATCTCTAGACTCAATAGCTAAGTTGATGAAGCAGTGGTGTTTGAAACCAACGGTACTAGGTTCGAGTCTCCGAGTGAACTGCAGTCTTATCTAGGTGATGAGTCCTAAGTAAGGCGGAACATGCGTCTTGGATTCTACTGCGAACCATTATCCACGTCTGCTTACAATGCTTGTAGCCTAATGGATATATCGAGACAAGCGGTATAGGATGCCAATATATTGAAACAGAAAAATCGATTGCATTTCTCTCTATCACTGAGAAGATTCAATGTACCTATAAAAATGAACTTTCTTATATTTAAAAATCCTGTCACCTGGTAATAAAAAATAATGTATAAATCTAAAAATGATTACACACGGAATTATGATCACTCAATTATTTTAAGTTCCTACTTATTTGTTAAATTTTGACTTAATAAATTAATCTATGTTACATATAGATTATTGTTATAATTAATTAGTATAATGTATGAAACAGATAATTCACATGTTATGGATTACAGGATAATCTGATATTAATGCCTTGTTTGCACTTTAAGCACAGTTTGTTTGTTTCATATGTAACAAAGCCTATTTCAAATAAATTATTTTTACAGGATTTGTGTAAATCAAAAATACTCTATAAAGTATTCCCTTTTATAATTACTGGTACTGAGTTATAAAAAAGTCTAATGATTGCATGATCGTTTTTATATATGAAAATTATACGTTTGGTCTTCAATACGGTCATGAGCATACATTATTGATTACTTCTAGACTAGGATGTTGTATAAGTTTAGGTCATTCCCATTTTCATTATTTCTGGTGCTATTTTGCTCTCTGATTAACGTGGTGTAATCATAAAAATAATAACGAGATGAAAGTAAACAATAGCAAATTAAGATCAATACAAACCAGAAAATCTGAGCATATGTAAGTTCTCACTTCTACTTAGAGTTTGGGATTAGGAAAGCGCCTGAAAGAAAAACGAAGAAATTTCAGTTAAATCAATCAGTTACAAACTCTCGGAATCCAGAAGTTAACCGGTTGATGCATGAATGAAGTATGAGCCATCTTAATAATTTCACGTATTTCACGATAGTTTTATTGTGTAAGTTTATTATCTCAGACATACATACCTTTATCACTTGTTAAAAGCTACCCAGTTATATGTAGTGAAGTGGGTGATACGAGTTACTTACTTACTTATTTACGCCTGTTACCCTCAATGGAGCATAGGCCGCCCACCAGTTTTCTCCAACCAACTCTGTCCTGGGCTTCCCTCTCCAGTTCTGTCCAATGTTTGTTCATTCCTCTCATATCTTTCTCTATTTCTCAGCGTAATGTATTCCTTGGCCTTCCTCTTTTCCTTTTGCCTTGAGGGTTCCATGTGAGGGCTTGTTTCGTGACGCAGTTAGGTGCTTTTCGTAATGTGTGTCCTATCCACTTCCACCGCTTCTTCCTGATTTCCTCCTCCACTGGAATCTCGTTTGTTCTCTCCCACAGTTCGTTGTTGCTGACGGTGTCTGGCCAACGAATCCGAAGTATTTTGCGTAGACAACTGTTCATAAACACTTGTATCTTCTGGATGATGCCTTTCGTAGTTCGCCAAGTTTCCGCTCCATACAGTAGAACTGTCTTGACATTTGTATTGAAAATCCTGATTTTGGTTTTGTTTGAAAGTTGTTTGGAGTTCCAGATATTTTTCAACTGTAGAAATGCAGCCCTTGCTTTGCCAATCCGTGCCCTCACATCTGCATCCGATCCACCTTCATTGTCGATGATTCTGCCAAGATATGTGAAGGTGTTAACGTCCTCCAAGGCATCTCCATCAAGAGTGATTTGTTTGGTGCATGTTGTGTTGCATCGGAGAATTTTGCTTTTTCCTTTATGTATGTTGAGACCTACTGCTGCAGAGGCTGCTGCTACACTGATCGTCTTCTCTTGCATTTGTGTGCGATAGAAGAGCCAAGTCATCTGCGAAATCCAGATCGTCCAGCTGTGTCCTAACTGTCCAGTTGATACCGTGATTCGCTCCAGATGTTGACGTCTTCATAATCCAGTCGATGGATGACCAGGAGAAAGAGAAAGGGTGAGAGTAAGCAACGTTGCATGACACCGGTCTTCACCTCGAAAGAGTCTGTCAGCTGACCTCCGTGCACGATGTTGCAGTTGAATCCATCATAAGAATTCCGTATGATGTTAACTATTTTCTCAGGTACACCGTAGTGTCGAAGAAGCCTCCACAGTGTTTTCCTATCCACGCTTTCGAATGTCTTCTCGTAGTCGATGAAGTTGATGTAGAGTGGTGAGTTCCATTCAATTGATTGCTTCACAATCTTCCGTAATGTAGCAATTCAGTTAGTATACGATCGATCCTTCCGAAATCCGGCCTGTTGATCTCGAAGTTGGGCGTCTACGAAGTCCTTCATTCTGTTTAACAATACTCTGTTGAAGACTTTGCATGGTATTGAAAGAAGAGTGATGCCTCTGTAGTTCATGCAGTTGCTGAGATCTTTCTCTGATATCTTGATCGAGTTGTTCTATACAGTCTGTTGTTACTTGTTCTTTATCCCAAATCTTTCTGAACAGAGTGTGGGATATTTTTTAGCTGATACCATATCTCCCTTCAGTACCTCTGCAGGAATTTTGTCTGCTTCTGGTGCTTTGCCGCTCTTGATTTTTCTGATGGCCATGCTTATCTCTTCAATTGTTGACGGGCCAACGTCGATTGAATAGTAGTAGTAGTATAGTATTGATGCTTACTATTATAATCAAAGTGCCTGTTTCTCTCTTCTCGAAAAGCCTTTCACACTTTATGTTGATTCTGAAAACACATTAATTACAACTACATATTGTTGGTACAGTTACTACTAATCTAACTAAACAGTTTGAAAATGACATTTAAAATACTTGCTTTTCGATAGATCATAGTGAATAAATTTTTCCACGACGTCTATTATGTATATTAATTGTTCAGTCATTTAGTTACATTTTACATGAATTCTCCTGTGTAAATAAATCTATGCTATACAGATAATAACTATTTTTTATGTATGAGTGGTTTTTAATGGAACACCTAATTGGCATTATTCCAGTTTAACAAGTTAGAATCAGGTGACCTGCAAAATCAAATCATTGAATTAAACAAGTCATGAAATATTAGTTTATATCAGAGTAGTTTTTTTTTAATACACAACACAGTTAACTTTCAATGGTTTCTACTATTTTTAATCTATCAAAAATATAATATATCGCTGTAACTGATAACTGATAGCCTGATAAATGATAAATTACTACAAAATGGTTACATAAGTGATCGTTTCCGATTGATTGATTGATTAATTGATTTATAGTTTAAGTGTTATATATAAATATATATATAATATATTTTATTCTCTCATATTTTCATGTTTGACTAACTCTTCATGTTTCAGTTGATAAGTTCGTTGTTAAAGTAGTATATGGTATCATTTTGCATTGAAACTACTCATTATTTTAAAAAAATGTCATATAATAATAAATATTGACAAAATAATTAATAATCTAGACGATAATTGTTGTACATATAAAACTATGTACATCCTAATTTGAGTGCAGGAAGTGGTTGACTTTATAAAGACATACATTTTTATTCATTTCATTTTTTACTTTTAAGGGATATATATATAATACATTGGTTTATGTACCCAAGTAGATATGTTGTGTAAATTCCCATTTCTCGTCTCAAATTTCGTGTCAGTACTGTTTGCTCAAGTTTTTTCTAGTCCATTCTACAAAAACATGTCATATTTATTGGCTTTATAGTAAACATGCGCACAAAAATGTATAGGTCTTTGCCTGTATATGCTCTGCGTTATTAACAATAAATACCAGCTTTATACTTTCTCTACAATAATATACGTATATTAACTTACAGATTGAGATATAAGTATGAAGATGACTCAGTAGAATATTTATAATCATAAACAAATCCCAATCTTAAAGTAGATGGCATTTTAAACTTTCACTCAACATATATATATATATATATTAGAAAAATATAAAAATGCATATGAATAACTCTGTTTTATCAAGTACACAAAAATATGATTGATGAATACAGTGATATAGTTATGTGAAATGGGGAAAAATACTCCATACACAAGGAAAGTATAGAAGTTCACTGTTTAACAACTTCTGGCATTATTTCTTGTTATTTATTGAATGTATTAAAAGATCTTCTGACACGATTAAAACAACTTGGCTTGTCCGCTTGTAAACAACTCTTTATACATAAATATCTGTATGTGCATTTATAAGTCGGTGTGTGTACATGCACGACGGAATTAAGTTGGTGTACAATGACTGGAATCACATAAAAAGGCAACAACATAGTACAAAGTTCAGAAAATGATTATTTTTTATAACATGCATATTTTTGCATTCAGTTGGTACTCGTAACTTTGAATCAAACCTTTCACTGATAACTATAAATATACAACGTTTGAATCGAAGGAAAACTAGATTAAAATTTAAATTTATATCAAATTATTATTCCTTATTAGTGTTTCTTATGATTTGTTTGTAACTGAATGAATCCTACCAACTATAAATCCATTTAAGTTCAGTCTGGAGTTATGCAGATAGTTGAATTTCACTGAAATCGAGAGCCACTGAAAACCTGAAAGCACTTGTCAACTGTATCGTTCTAGTATGAAGGCTATCAGCAGTGCTCATCCATTACTCTACAAGCAAGAACCGAGTCGACGACCTTTGTCCCTGATTGAGAACACTTAACTTCTGGTTTGTTAACCTGGGATACAGTGGCATTCAAGTCTGACTTCAACTGATCCCCTATATTGCTTAACCATCTTATAATCTGTGAGTAATAGTCTCTCCATTGATCATATCTTCGCATTAGAACCCAAAAAAATTTCGTTTCGAGGTTAGTCACTAGTGAGTGTATGATGCGGACTTCTGGGAGGCCCTGTACCAAGTTGAAGCGATCATAAAAAGCATCAAAGTTTTCAATGGCTATCTAAATTAGATTGGGTCATGATTTCAATGAAAAAGGACCATTAAGTTTATAAATTTTTAATATATGATTTTATGGAAAAAATCTCACTGATTTGTTCCGTAAAAAAACTATCACTTCTTTCCTTATGGAAAAAGATGTATATTTACAATGATTTTCTCTTCTATGGCAATTATTTGTTTCCTTTTTGTTAGTAGGATTCCCAAAAGAAATGATTGTTTTTATTCCTAAATTGACACTTGGGATAGAACTAATGAATCACTACCGTCATTGTTTACTTGCCCCAATATGTTCTCGTTTATGTTTAATATTTCTTTTCTTTTTTATTTATTAGACTTGGCCAGAACTGATTTAATACATTCATTTTAGTTTAGTTGATTGAAACTTTCACTGACATACCTGAATAGTTTTGTCTATTTTGGATTTTTGTGATTTTCTTGACAGGTCACAGTTATTATTATTTTTTTTACAAAAGAAATGTATTCTTTAATACCAAAATATAAAAAATGAATTAATTTCCTGAATGTCAGAAAATATTAGGAATCAGGGACCACTTGACTATTATCTCGTGTCATTATTAAACTTCTCTTTATCAAACACTCAAAATCCTGTCGTCAGTCGAACCCAGGGCCTTCAGACAATGAAGTGAGTGAGCATTTTTCACCTCTCAAAGTTAAAATTCATTAGCCTTTGTTTTCAGATCATTTTGGGATCTTTAGTTAATGGCTTGAGATTATTAACGGTTTAGCTACACTCAACAAGTGTTCTGTGTAAGCACTCCAGTCTTCTGCGATATGATGACAGATGTTGGTCTGAAAGTATTTTTGTCCTGTTTTCATAAATCTTATGAATATACGCACTAGAATTTCATTGCTTGTAAATATCCGTTTTTATCATTGATATGGTTTGATTGTTGAACATATCCTAAATAAGTGTGGTAATTCATTTACATTATTTCTAACTACCTAGTTCAGTAACCAGAAAATATATCCATATTCTTCAGAATATGGAACTAAAGTGGCTTACTGACCTCGACTCTAGGAGGTGTTACACAATGAATCAATCTATGTTATAGTTTGACAACTAAAAACATTCTGCCTGTTGGACCTTCAAGTTTTAAATGCAATCTAAGCAACCACAGGCATAAATTAGTCGCAGTAAAAACACCAGTAAAATCAGAACAGAATTACTGAAAGGTTTAGCCCTTTTGTTCTGAAAAATTAAATAGTATGAACAATGAACTATATAGTTAAATAACAGTATTCATAATTCATTATTTGATCAATAAGTGGAAATCACTAATTCAGGGTACATAAAGATAATATCATGAAAACAAATGGTTTACATTAAAAACATAGTTCATCAGCAACGTGTTTAGTACTTTGTTGAAAAAACATTGGAAATATTTCATTCGGGTTCGATTAAAATATACTATTTCAGTATTCAGGCATTTTTCTCGACTTTTTAATGACAATATACTGAAGTTTTGTCATTTACTTGCTAATTATATGATAATAAAACAAAATAATTGTCAGATCTTAATGCCTGATGTTTAGGACATCAGTGTATATTACTACTTTAGAAAATAAATAAGTAATCGAAATAAATTAATTCAAGTTTAAATAACATGAAGTAAGTAAAAAGCAGATTATTTATTTCAATCAAGATAGGTTTGCACATGTCAGTATCATACCATTTCAGTCAAAATGATTGTGTATGAGACACAGTCGTGTACAAGTTAGTGAGTATGAAAAATGTGATGGATTTGGAGGAGTAGAATTGAACTTGTACTTGTGTTGATGGTGTGAGATACAAGTAGAATTAAACACGGCGGCTCGAACGGATGGTAAAGCCTTCTTTTTAACTGAAAACTGTGAGATTTAAGAATGTATTAAAACCTTATTTATTCACTTTAAAAACAGACTTGTTGAATGATTTTAACATTTTTATTACCAATCTCATGGTCATTAAAAACAGCATGTTCTGCTATTGCTGACTTATCTTGCACCATCACATGTTTTATAGGATTATTAGGATTTTTGTGTGGTTTAGATATTTTTTCTTTCAAACCAAGATTTCACGTGACTTTTCAACATTACAGGCTAAGCAGTAGACAAAAACTAATCTGTGGATGTAAATCTATCGTAACAAGAAGGGGGATATTAACCTTAATTTTTAATAGATAAAAGACTTTGAGGAATGTTAGGTGCTTTATGGAATGCTTTGATTCCATTTAGCTTCAGGATATGTTGCAGTTACTTTGGTGTACTATAGTAATAAGGTAAACTGCTGTACCAGTTCATGATATTTCGTTCGTATTGTTATTTAGCAACAGATTGTTTCGTTGTTTTTGTAATAATATTCTAACGAAAATTAATAGATCCAAAGATGTTTATTATATTCTTTTATTTCCTTTACTCATCTTCTTTCGAAGTAATGATCATGGAAAGTTTTCTGAATAGATTCATGGAGAGACAAATGTTTGTCACTGGAAAAGTCTGCAGTATTCAAGGCAATATATTGATTTGATTGTGTTTGGTCGTGATTGATGGTTAGGAGCAGTGATATTTCGAATTTCTTTCGAATAAATATCTAGAAATCATGGTTCAACGTGTTTATTTTTATTTTCGAAAGCGAACTTGATGTGAGATGAGAATCTTTTTATTAGTTTTAAAGATGTTCCTGGGAATGCCGTCCACATTTCTGAACCGATTCCATGGTTTGATGACACTACCAGAAACATATTACTCTATATGGGATCTAAATAAGTTAGCTACAATCAAGAACACAGCTGGCTTCGTTGTCATCCCATTTGCTTTCTCGATTAATGTCATTTGAAGGAAAATAGGGTTCATTTTAAGTGTACTTGTACAGATTCCATAATTAAACTGATGTTTAAACGATGTCTGTCAGATAGAATATGGTCCTTTTGTAAACTGTTGATGAAACCCAGGCTTCAATCAGTCGGAATGCTAATATAAAAAGATAAAATATCACAGAATTTCGTTGTTTCGTTTTCTTTGACTGTGAACTCAAATACCCTTAACTTAAAACCATAAAAGTTCCAAATAGTATTATCTAAGTTGTTTATTATCATCAGCAATCTTCATAAGACTCAATCTATTATAGATAATCAAGTCAAATTTAAGTAACAATACTTACTTGCTTATAATAGTTCGTTATTTGGTAAAATTATTTTTTCAATGCAAATCAGTATTGATAACTGTATTACTGTATAAAACTAATGGTTATTCATTAATATACATTAGAACAAGTAAGCTTCAATAGCTTAACAATAATCAGTGTCAATCATTATTCAGAAATAAAAATATAAAATCATTTATGATGGTTGGCTGCTGTACCTGCAGTTTCAAGAATTCAGGGAAATTATCAATAATATTTCTGTCTTTTTTTGTTGTCTTTCTTCACAACATTAACCGTTCAACTGTGTAAAGATAGGTTGTAAAATACAGGAAAAGAACAATAAACGTTGACGAAACTGTTAAAAATATCAATGGCAACTAGTCAATAGCAGCAAACATCGATGCATTCATTAAATAGAATGCTTGTCCATTATTAAGACATTAAGTGTACAACATGGAGATGACATGCTAGGATTTCATTCTGTAGACTAACTCTACAAATCAGTTTCAGCCTTGTTTGATAAGATAACTTGCACTTTGATTATTTTGAATAGGTTATCAGTTACTATTTTAAGCTAGTAGCTAGTAGTACAATTACCCTATTTACAGTGTTCAAACGGAAACTGAAACTCAATATTGATTGGTTTAAATGTCACTTCCTTCATAATCGTTTGTTCAACAGGTTTGATCCCAAAAACCTAATCATTTTCAACTTAAATATCACCAGCATGGAAAAATAAAAATTTCTAATAACTAAAGATCTAATAATCTTTTTAACTAGTTAGTTAACAATAACTGTCAGACGAATGTTTGGTGATAAGCAATACAAAATAAAGAAGAACAGTTTGAATAAGATAAATAAGCGTTGTCCATGAAATTTCAGATCAATTTACAATCATCAAACATAGTAGATATTAATCGAAGGGAAACTATTGGTTTATATGAAATACTATTTATGCAAATCTTCATTAGCACTGAGCTATATTAATTATATCATGCAAAAATATTTACATGATGTATCACAATGCTTCGAACAGAATGAATACAAGAGGAGGAGAAAACAGAACTTACTAATACTTCGCTTGTTTCATATTTAAACTCTCATTTTAGTTAGGCAAGGAATGTATGTAATTCCCAAATGACATTGACAATTTCTTCTCTTTCTCACTAAATTTAGCCACTTTCAACTTGTATGAGTTCCATTTATTGTATTCGCCTTTTTTTTCCTAACCAGTGTTTTCAGAAGTTTTCATTTGAAAAATTATGCTAATTTCTTCATGTGAAGAAAGAGTATGTCTGTTTGTGTGCATAATTGTCTGGTTCATTCACTCTTTTCTTTGTAAGATACGTTTGAAAAAGTGTTATTTTTGCTCAAATCACTGAATGTGTGTATTTATATGTTACTCTTTAGTAAATGAATAATAGAAGTCTCATGTACACCAACATAAAAATAAATCCATGCATTATTTTCCCATAATAATTCTTTTAATTTATTCTGTTTTTGTTTGTGTGCAAATTAAACGTAAACCTTCTCTTTAAAGAATAAGTCCAAAAGTTACACAGTTATATACAAATATATATAAATATCAGTGTTGAGATTATTAGAGAAATTCTTTTACCCAATGTGTAAATCATTTGATAGTAATTTGGTCAAATTAGTTTATTTATCAAATGTTTTATCAAGTTTCAACACTAACACCTTTTATTCACTGATAGTATTTAATGCCAGTTCACTAAATCCTGACATGAACACATCTACACATTTTCAATGATAGACGTGTGTTTTAATTGACTGATATTTTCACCAATAATCAAAATGAACAGTAACCGATATAATCAAGAAGCACTTATCTAATGAAAAATATAACTGACAGATAAATTACAGTCATGAATCACATTTTTTATCGATCATTATTCAGAATTATCAACCTACTCATCACAGTCATTTGGATAATAAGCCATATTCTTCCCTCAATTAAGCGTAACCAATTCAAATTACAATGTGGTTGACTAATATATATATAAACCAAATAGAAAAATTAAGACTAATTAAATAAACTTATAATTACATATGTTTTAAATTAGCTTCAATACTGTGTTTAGTATTGAATACTTTGCATAAACATATATCATTTCATAGGAACCAAAGTCTACTCTGTTGGTCATTTGTGCTATGCTTTAATATTCAATACATTCATGGCCTTTGTATTGAGGAATTCGATACTGAGAGATCACCGGGTATTAACCAAAGTGACGTTTGTCTAATATTTAACGTTGAATAAAATTTCATCAATCGAATTCTATTTTTGTGAATGGTCCATATCATATAAAAAAGTCAATAAATTTAATCTACATTAGTCAGTAGTAATTAATGAGTCATCAGGTATAACCGTTTATTAGAAATAATCACCAAAGATTCTATTCGAATTGACAGACAGATAATTTACGTAGGGTTTTACATTTTTCCGTAGTTGATAGGGAATGATCAGCATCTATTAACCATTTTTTGTGTGATTTGGAATCCGTAGCTCAGTGAAAAAGGCATTTGAATCGGAAACGAGAAGTCTTTACTTCAAGTGTTGATGTTAGCATCAACGCTCAGAAACAGATTCATTCAGCTAAGATGCCTAAATAGAACGCAAAGTTTAGGTTTATCAAATCGATTATTTACAATATTTAAATATGTTTATGTAATATGTAATATATGTAATATATGAAATATATGTTTATGTATATGTAATATTTAACATATTTTTTTAGTACTACTGGTTTTGTTTAGAGTAAAACTCTTCTTAGATTCCTTGTTGAAGGTTATTGATTAGGAAGCAAAGCATGATGATTACACGACAGAAGAACTTCACTGTTTATAGAAAACCATACAATGAAATAATATGAACTTCGTACATTTTGATATACTAGTTTAGATTGAAATTGTTAAAATTCACACATAGAAATATAACATTTGGTCATATGAGATATTTTCTTAAAATCTATCTGTCGAATGTTGAAACATTACATTCTATTTGTCTGTAAATATTAATACATAATATAAGAAAATGATGATAATATATAACACAGATATTTGGCTTAATTTAAAAACACCGACATCATAGTTTTGGGTGGTTGGAAGCAATTTACGGGAATCCATGAACATAGATTTCATGTTAACTGACATTTCTTGACATGAAAGTATTTGCACTTTTGTATTATATAGAAAATTTCAGTTTACCTAATTTCAAAACATTTAATATAAAAATAAATGTTCACAACTTAAAGATGAGTTATTAATTTGTTAGTTATTTTTAGAGCATTTAGGATTTGATCAATGTTACAAATGAATACGAACATCAAACGCCAATAAAAATTAATGATCTAATTCAAATAGGAATAACTTTACAAAATTTTGTAATCAGTAATTTATATCAACTGAAAGAAATACTAGTTTAGCCAGTTATCAGTCAAAATTCCTCAAAATAACTCACGTTTATTTTCAATTAGATCGTCTGTGAGAATTAGACATTTTTGGCACTCAATATTCATTCATGCATATATATCACAAAATTAAACTTTCAAAAACAATTATCAAGGAAAACATTAGATAATGATAGAAGGCTTAGAAAAGTACAACTAAACAACTTAATTCAATGCACTTAATAGCAGCTTATATACATTTAGATATGTCAACAAAATATTGAAATCATTGAAAAATAATATATAAAACAGACTGATTATCTTATTCAAATGAAAAGATCACTAAACCAATGAAAAGTGATACTCAATAATTCGATGAAATGAACACTAACTATGATGAGAGTAAAATATTCATATCAAATATAAGTAGTTTCAGTGTAGTCATTTTTTTTCAATTTAAAAAATAAAAAAAAATACTTATCCCTTGTTTTTTCCACAATTAATTCCAATTCACTAAATTTGGAATGAAATTTTCGATAGAAGGTTTTTTAATGTCATTTAGAAAGTGAAAAAAATAATTAGACATACTGACTGATCACTGAACAATAATTGATGTTCTGCTTGTCTGATCATTAGTAGTGATTGTTTATTCATAAACATGTTTCAACATTGTCCTTAGTTTAGATGACTGAATAATGCATGTTTTGTGTTTCGAAATCAGGTGGTTACATGCAAAGAAATCGAGTATGCCATGTTGAGTTACTGTTTATAGGACATGACTCAAATTAAGTGTCCTAGTCAGTCATCGTCCAAATAGTTCAGTAGTGATCTCTGAAACCATTTGATAGTGGTTTGCATCTTACAAAAAACAAAATTTCCTTTGTGATTGTGGACTTTTATGATGTTGATGTTAAATAACCAACCTCTCATAACATCAGAATAACAAATCTCAACTCTATTGCCTACTTACTTACATATTCCTGTCACTTCTAATGGAGCAGGAGGCTTGCGACTAGCATTCTCCAACCAAATCTGCCCTGGACCTTCGTTTCCAGTCTTACCCAATCACTGTTCACTCTTACCATATCTATCAACTATTCTCGGCCTAATGTGTTCCATGGTCCATCTCTTCTCCTTTCGCCTTCAAGGTATCATATCAGGGCTTGCCTCGTAAAGCAGTTGGGAGATTTGCGTCCTTTACACCTCAGCTGGTATCTGCTTTTTTCTCTCCCACAGTTATAACAAAAATTTATTATTATTAACTCGCAAATATTTATTGTTAACAGTATCTGGCCGACGGATCCACAGCATCTTGAGTAGACAACTATCAATAAAAAATTTGTCTTTTGGATGATGGCTCTGGTAGTTCTCCAAGTTCCCACCCAATACAGTAGAAATGTCTTGACATTTGTCTTAAAAAATTCTGACTTCCTTCGAGTTGAGACGTTGATGTTTTCTTGACCCAGTCGATCATCAGGAGAAAGAGAAAGGGTAAGAGTAGGCAACCTTGCCAGACACTGGTCTTTACTTGGAACGAGTCTATGAGCTGTCTTCCACGTACGATCTTTCAGTTTAATCCATCATAAGAATTCCTCATGATGTTGACTGTCTTTTCAGGCACTCCATAGTGTTGGAGAGGCCTCTGTAGTGTCATCCTGTCCATACTACTGAATGCTTTCTCATAGTCAATGAAGTTAGTGTATAGTAGTGATTCCCATTCAATTGATTTTCCCACGATGATCCGTAGGGTCAGTACACTGTCTTCACAAAACGATAGTGAGTAGTAGTGCAGTGAGTTTCTTAAACAGCATTTACAGATAAATGTAAAACTGCTTCATAATTGTTTATTCATGAACAACAAACATGATCATATCTGCCAGAATAACTTTTAATGGTGTATATTTGTAACTCAGCATAATATCTACGGTGAATGGAGTTTCACTAAATTTAAAATTGAATTATGATATAAACCACCAAAAATGCAAATCAGATTATTGGTAAAAACTTAACTCCAATTAGCAGAATCCCAAATTATTGAACGTTTGTTTGTCTGATTGGTAAAAGTTCACGTTAGATTGAGATGTACGATTTGGAAAGAATTTTCTGGTTGTTCTCTCTTAATAAGAACTTATAACCTTAGTAAACAAAACACAATTCTCAGTTTTTTCTGCCCTTTTCATGTCTAGTCACACCTGTCAAAAAATGCAAAACCCACATAAGTCAGTGTTATCAATCCGTTTTAGCATCAATCTGATAAATAAAATGTTATCAATGCATTGCTGATTGTACACAAACAATCTGTAAACTACTCAAACATAAAATTGTTTCATTTGAAATATATATATGTACGGTACGCTAGGTATAACCTGCGTATGTTTCCCTGTCTAGATCTGTAGGTTTCTCGTAGTCCATTCATAACCAGTAGATAACCACTAAAATGACTGAAACCAGAATAGTCACCCTTATACAGACTTGTCAACAATCTATCTATAGAATAATCAATACAAATCGTCTGACGACAATCAGGTCTCAAATTTAACATGATCTAACCGACTAGCTCAGTTGAAACCTTATGATTTAACCATGGAAAATTATCTATTTATAAAACAATCTTATCAATCACTTAAAGTATAATTAATCACTTCTGAAAGAAAGCATAGTAAACAATACAATACCTAGAATAAAAAGAAAACTACAATATAAAACGTATTTTCTGTGTTACATATATTTATATAAAAATCACCGAAAGTTGTACAGATTCAATATGGTCAATATTATTGAGCTTATTCATTGCTTTAACATTTTTATTCTATCGATGAAATTTCTCTATTCAGTTGATGTCGAAGTGTTTGTATATGTATGCACCTTTGGTGTGTTTGCATATATACAACTAGATACAGAAACGAACAATAAAAGGATAGTTTATAGGAGATAAAACAACAGTAGAACGAAAATGATGATAATGAATCAACTTAAGATTAGTTTAATGCTAGTTACATACAAACTCAAAACAACGAAATGAATCAAGACAGAAAGTATGATTTTCGTAAGAAATGGATTTAGTATCCTTTTATTTGCATATGAATGTATACATATATATGTAAATTATTGATTCGATTTTTTTTTATGCTACATAGCCTCTTTCATTTTGAAAAGTTCGATTATGGAAATCGTTGTGAACAAACCATTGATACTTTGAAGTTGGATAAATATGAATAGCACCGAATCAGAAGAGAAAAATTCGTAGATTTTAAAATCGGAAAAATTGAACTGCATGCAACTGTTATTAGTAGAGTTGGATATTGACTAGTAGTAGGATCCAGGAAGCGCGTTTCATCTTAGTTGAGACTCGTCAGCTAGATGTAATTGCATCTCAGAGTTGATATTCACTCCAAGACTCGAACCTAATGCCGTACACCTCCAACACCATTGCGTTATCTTCTCAAATACTGAGTCCAGATTAGACTGTGCAATAGGGTGAATTTTTATTTTGCATAAAGTGGGTATTTAGATGACAGTTAAAGCTGCAACTGACCAGCCATTTTTGGAAGACGTACATCCTGTGAGGAATGACTCAATTTACCCTTGATGCTGCATATAATGCTTGTGAAATAATGACATCATCGATGCAATCCGCACTGGATGTTCATAATGCCAAGAACGACTAATCAATTGAAGTCCTAAAAATATCAATGGGAATTTCCAAATAACCAATCTATCTAGGAGTTTTTGTTTATACTGATTCTGTTTACATATCATTATCTTTCTTTGTGTATGTATACTTTGAAAAAAAACTATAATGGCCTAGATTGGTGAATTAGGAAGTAATTTTAGTGAATGTACATTATTTAGCGAGCTAATCGCATCAGTCAGTTTAATAAGGCAAAAATACATAATAAATTTGACATAAGCGTATAATGATTCAAAAAAAACTATCCACCGATAAAAAGATTATAAATTTATTATTGTACAGATAATTGAACATGATGTTTCATGCATTAATATCGGTTTGTTCTCTTTTATTAAATTATGAAATGATGTGTTTTTTTTATTTCAAAGTTCATCTATTTGCTGTGGTTGTTATTATAAATACTGAAGTTTTACGTTCACTAACTTATGATTGTATATAAATTATTTGGTATGCAGTTGAATAAATAAACAAATCTTTATTTTTAATGTATGTCAGATAAAATTAATCATACAGCCGTTGTTATTGTAAGTATGTCAGATGAATTATTGAATAATCGATTTTTAAAGTTCTGATGAACTATGATCTCCCTTTACAGATTGACTGCAAAAATAAATAAAATCAAATAACCCGATACATCCATTGTTCTTCATTGCTAAATATATAGTTGATACAGCTCATAAGATTGATATAAACTGGTGTTGTGTATACAAAGAGTTCAGGGGCATATACTAAGGTTTATTGAAGCTTTGGCAATACGAAATTTTAAACCTCCTTTATGTGTTCTAAAACAGTTTTTTCTCACCCCAAAAACCACCTCAGCACTGTTGTTTTCGTTATCTAGCCCGGTGAATTTCACACTGTTTCTCACATTATTTTCTTGAATCCAAAGTAAGGCTAACCAATTTAGTGGCTCTTAATTTGACTCCAGTTTGAACGAATGATAGAGTATGGGATGAAATGAATCTTCCTTTCTATTTCCGTACATCATTCTTAGACCAAACCTCGTTTGTGCAACGGCGGATGAATTTATTTCATGCATTCATTTAAAAAGACAGACATCAACATGAAAAGCATACAAGCAAAGCGAAGCTAATTGAAGAAGGCAAGTGAACTAACTCCGTGCGATGAAACATATCTAGGTATTTATGGTCAGGCAATAATAAGATGATAAGCATACACACACACACACACACACGATCAAATATAAAATAGTCGATGCAGTTATCGAATGAATACAAATATATAATATAGTCGATACTATTATCTAATAATTTAAACGACTGATCATTAAAGCTAGGAGAATGAATAACTGGTCAGATGCTATAGTTTCTTCTTAAAATCCATCTGTCTAGTTGACCTCTTATTTTCATATATAAATGTTCTTAAGAGACTGAAATGTATTACGTGAATATATGACGCAGTTCTGATAATCTTCATCTTCACATTACATTATTCAAATCTGTAGATTGAATCAAACATAATATGATCAATGAAAATGGAATTTGAATAATTCACAAACTGATATAGGAGATTTCTAATCGAAGAATTAGAAAAATATAATAGTAGTATTAATATCTTATGCGAATGTATTATTAAATGATGACTTTTTTGTGAAAATTGTATTTGAAATAATCTTAGCGATTAAAATTTGTGATAATTCCAAAGTTTTGTCCCTCTACGTTGTCTGGGCTTGAAATGCAACTCTGACAAATATTATCTGCATTTTACTGGGTGCCCGATTGTTGTCAAACTATTCGTTTAAATATTGATATTTTCATAACCTTTAACTTTGTTTTGTACTATTTCACATGAAAGGTTAAACTATAATGTTCAAATATCATTTTTACACATACCCTGAATTTTCCTTTTAATCAATTAGTGATCAATGTTTAATATTTTAAAGAAAAGCGATAAATTTCACTATCACTGCTTTGAAGGATGATGTGTTATCCATTTTTAAAATTAACCTACCGTCAACTTGTAAATGTCGGGGATGTTAGATCACCAGAACTCGCTTGATAAATATCTTTATTTTGGATTTTATTCATGGGCTGATCAGTTGACCCTGAGATCACATTTCCCACCAGGAAAATCCCTGGTTGTGATTGGTTACTGTGACATTTTAGTGTGCTATTTTATGACTCTCCCAAGGACGTCTCTATGGAGTATAAATAAACGCGACTTTTGTGCTTGGATTCATTGTGTGCTGGTTAGGTGTTTGTAGAATACAATTTCTACGCTGTTTCAAGACTTCTTGCTGGTACAACTGGGACAATCGGATCACAGTAGCCTACCTGGACGCTGGTTCATCGTTTTGTTCTTGTTATTCGACTAAGGTTAACCTGTAATATTTTTAAGCATACCTAGATACAAGTATAACAGTAAATTATCAGTTTTACACTAAATGTTAAGCAGTCCAATATAAAGATACATATATCTTTGTAATTCTTTAACAGTATACATTTTTTTTACCGATAAAAAAGCATTAGCCATATGACATCAGAACTCCGAGAAGCGGATAACTGTATTATTAGACAATTTGTGATATCCGATAGGTCCCATTGGATTGCATGCAATATCATTTGATTGTCTTTCTTTTCCAAATATATTTTTTCTGTACTTAACTAAAGGGAGGAAAATCTTAGTAGTTATTATAAATCATAATCAGGAATAATATTACATATTTATGTCTTTTGCTATTTCTTTACTAAATTCTTAACACAATTATTTTATTTTATTTCATGGATATTCCAGTTTAGAATTATTTCAAAATTATAAATACATTAAGTTTACATTACGAACAATTAGTACATTTCACCGTGTTACGCAAGAAAATGCTAATTCATTAATTAAAAAACAAACATTTGAAATGTTTTTTATATCGAACTACAATAAAATATCTTAAACAGTAGGCAATACATCAAATATTTATATTAAATGCTTACATTCTATCGAATTATTGCTGAACATTTTAACGAATGTTCATTAAGATACGTGAAATACTTTTTGTTACATTTCTAGTTTAGTAAGATTAAACCTGAACAATGTCTACATAATAAACTAATAATAATATACAAATTTTTAGACCTCCCGAAAAAACAACATGATTAATGTGTGCATAGAAATAACTATTTGAATCAGTTAATATGAAAGTAATCTTCAGTGAATTTCCATTCTGGTTTATGAATAGAAAATAGTATAATTTAAAATCAGTTTCATGCATAATAGTTTCTTGTAATCTATTTGAGATTACTGTGATTCTTATTCTACAGTTTTGTGTTTTAGCCCACTAATAAACATTTTTCTCTCGAACTGCTACAGTCTACTTTCAGTAGTGACTTATAAAAGCGTGATTATTTTATCCCCTATGTAACTGCAGTACACAAATATCTGTCATTTAAAGGATAAAGTATCTAAATATTACTATTTATTCGTGAAATTTCAGTTCGATGTTAACTAATAAATATTATGTTTAATCATTATGCAAAATGAAAATAAATAGTCAGCTACTGTCATCTACTACACTATTTAGATTGACTGATTATATAATGAATGAAATCATAAGAGCTGTACAGTGTACAGTGTATTACATGTAAACAAACTGATAGTCAACATTCTTACTCCCACAATACGAGTTATAACTGTTAATCAGAGTTTGCGTTCAAGTATAACTCTACTTCAAGGCAAATTTGGCGAGGATACCTGCACCCATAAACTACGTATATCTAGTCCATAGTACTGTAGTGCATCGGGTCACTTAGACTAATGGTCAACAAACATTGGTCAGTACACAATGATAGATCGACATAACTATATCCTGAAAGAGACTTATCATTTTCAGAAAAGTTTGGTAACTTCCTTCTGGACTGGTAATGTGGATGTTAACGTTTTGAGTTCAACGGAGAGAATATCTTTCAACAGGACTGCTGATACATCTACTGCTGATTACCAACTAGCAGAAGATCTAGCTTGGTCTATGGTTTTATGTTGAAAACTTCCAAAAACTTAACCTTAGTGACATATAACTGTTTAATTTTTACTATCTACAAGCTCAAATTATTTAATGAGATACAAGGAAGTTAATTAGTTTGTTTTACGTCCGTTAGAAAGAATAAACGGATTATAGGATTATTGTCTGATCTTCTATCTGCGTTTATATCAGATGAAATATAGTAAAATAAATATGAAAACTTGGTTTTAAATAATTAACTATCAAGAGCGTTTTACTGTTTTCTAAGCAAATGACCAATTTTCCTAAGCAATAACTGATCCATTCATTATTTGAATAGAACTGTCTTATAATTTGCTAATGATAATTGGTTTGATATTCGTAATCTTCGAAAATGATCTTTCATTATCTATGACTGATTTTATTACACGCTAATGCTATCGAAGTAACGCCATTAAAGGAAATTTTCTTTAAAAGCTTCTAGAACTTTTCCATAATTAATTTTTCGGTAAACTAAGATCCTCATTGAACAAAATAACATAAGAAAAACTGTTTGATGAAAAATCTTGAAATTGAACATTTGTTAGTAAATCCTTTAGAGACTACATAATATCACCAGATAAATTTATATGAATAAAATTCAAACACAGAAAATAAGTTCATATTCAGTAAATTTTTGTAATTTGAAATAAAACTATATTACTGTAAACTAAATGAATTGTTTTAGAACGGCAGCATAGTTTGATTCTTTTAAAATGTAATGTCAATTTTCACTTATTGCATATGTAATCAGACTACATAATAGTTGGAAGTTTCTGAAGTATGAATTATTCAGCTGTTTATATTGTGGTTTACAGATTGATGTTCAGTCAAATCAATTTGATAATAAGCTCTTTCATGAAGTGAAGCAAGTTAAGAATCTTTCAAAAATCTAGGTGTGGCGGAGAGTTATTTTTTCCTGTTATGAAACTTTTCAGCAATATACTCCTGGAATTGACGATGTTCAAGTTTCACGGTGAACACTGCATCTCTGAAAAGTTGAGTTGACATCAACATTTTTTTAATCTGATGTATTCGGATCCCACTGTTAAAATATAGATTAATATGCCATAGAGTATCATATGACTTGACACTTCATATAGATAAAAACTGGAGCAATGATCTATCGTTCACTATTAATGCCGTTCACTCAAAAACTCTTATTTAATACGTTTCTTTCAGCTTGAATAAATTTTCATTTTGAATTATGCATGATATTTAATTTGATCTTACAATTTCATATCTTTTAAAAAGTATTATATTTTCTTGTATTAAATAAAATATTGTTTAGAAGTAAGAGATTAACCTACACCATTTTAGTTTTTTAAATGCGGTGTATAATGGAAAAATCAAAGTATAATAAAATAAAATTCATTATTTTTTGTTCATTCAAAATCTTTCATATAAATTTCATACGATACACAAAATAAACAATGTCTTGATAAAAAATAATCCCTAACATTATGATTAATTTGCAAAAAAAAGTCACTATTAGTTTTAACAAAATTCAATCGAAATCTAATGGTTTCAGTTTGAAAAAGACCATGCGTACGATCATAGCTTTATTGTTATTGCATAAAACCAACTGAAGTCAATTAAAACTTTTAGTCATCCGAAACAAAAATTATTCTCAAGTCTGTAATAATTTGCTAGAAGTATAGTTGATGAAATAAACTATGTTCTTGTTCAATTATATTACTTTTTAAATTACCTGACTGTTGTATCAACTACAGAATAATTCAATAAATTGAGCAAGTTAACAGTTTAAATTAAATAAAGTCGGTAGTGTAATAGAATGAAAGCTGGCTAATCTATGTTTGTACACACTAATATACAGCTTTCACTCTTGTTTTAAAATGACACACTGACTTTTTAAGGTGCACTCAGTTTTCCTTGAAATGTTCCCTTGTCTTATCTTTAAAGCTAAACAGGAAACAGACTGAAACTTTTATGTTCTTTACTGAAAAAGAAACATAAATTGGATATCAATTTAAATGTATAGCAGTTTATCAATGTAGGTAAGATGCTGAAAATCAGCCCAAATCATCGATCAATGTAGAATGTATGTTAATAATTATTCACAGTATAATATAACCTTAGTTATTTTATATCTTACCACATATATTTCTTATTAACTTAACTAAGGTTTTAAAAAATGCCTCCAGTATTAAATCGTGATGCCTGATAATAAAAAATACATTTAAATATTAATATTCAAACGATATTGATAATCATAATAAAATTATTATAATTATTAGTGTGTAAATGTGTATTTCTGATATGTACAATAAAATGCAAGCTATAATGCAAGAAATCAATCAGCATAAGTTTAAATGGTAAAAAGAAAGCAAAGCAGAATATTTTTGATACATTGAAAACCGTAATAGATGTGAATGTGTCAATTTCATGTGATTTTTCGGTCAAGCTGATTCTTTGTGACCTTAAAGTGACTATTTCTATCTCCGAAAAATTCCTATCATATATGAACGAAGAATATTCTTTTCAATAATTTCACTACAGGTTCTACGGTTATATATCCAATATAGTAATCCAAGAAGTAGACAGATTTCAGGCAAATTGCATCTTTTAAAATTACAGCAAGTTCATATAGGATTGTTTATTAGGATGACTGATATGAAGTGTCTACTTGATCAAGTTTATGCGTAAAATGGCATAGGATGAGAGATAATAATATAATCACAAATCAAGAATCGCGTCATATATGTTGCATAACATGAATGAGGTACGAATTAACGAATAAGGGTGGGTGGTGAGTAAATTTTTCAAGAAGTTATAAACGTTATAATAACAATAATATTTGTCAATAAGATTACTTAAAGCCATGTAAATGCAAAGAGGAAGGTTATGGGAACATTAATCAGATTAACGTCAAAAAAATGGTTGTAAACTAATTAGTCCAAAAGTTGGCTAAGGTAGAAGAAGTGGTTGAACGTATTTCTCCTGACCAAAATCGAGACTTTTTGTTCTTAAAGTGATGGATGTAGGCAGATTGCTTCTAAGATGATATATTAATGTAATTGATTGTTCTATATTGGCTTGCAATAAGTGAGCTACAATTGCGCTGCTGTTTGTACGTAGGATTGTGTAAATAATGTACTCAGTCAAATGTAGTTATTTGGATAAACAGTCCGGGTTGGTTCAACGGTCACTTCTTATTTCTGATTAAGATCGGAGTGTTTATGGTTTATATGAAATCCTTAGGCTACTCACCTCTCTTTCTAAAAACGTTCATTAGAATTGTCATTTATAGATAGATATTTATTTTATTATACTTTTCCTTTAGTCGGTCTTTTTCTAACGTAATGATTTAGGTACCTCTTCTTAAATAGATTCACAGCTGGGGAAAATTTTTGCACTTGCAGAGTTAAAATCGATATGCTGAGTTGAATAAGTTGGCTTTCCGTATTTGGTTAGATTTCGATGTCTACTAGAGTTCTTTCTGACAAAGGTGATTCACAAAGTTTATCTTCATTTTCAGAAGTGAATTTGACTTTTTCAGAGAACGTGTATATCAGCTTAGAGAAACTTCTAAGGAAAGTTTTTTTTAATAATGACAAATCTGTCATCTTCATATTCGAGAAAGATGACTGGTTTGATAGTACCGACAAAAGTCACAAATCAATAAGTCACAATAAAAAATTCTGGAAACTCCATGACCACTACACTCGTATGTTAATATAATATAGTTTGAGGGATTTTATGATCTAAGTAGGATCATCGGACACTGCTATTTAGAGCATTCTCATCCTTGACTAAATCATTATTAAATTTCAGACATCTAACAAATACTTGTTTTTAAAGATATAATATCATTGCTGATCATTGTTTCGTTCTCTCTAATGAAAGCTCCCGAGGTTTATAATCTGAATTCATATGAATCCTTTACAATATTAATAGGTTATGTCACAATATGCTACAATATACCGCTTAGATATTTAGATAAATCATATATGGGGGTGGCTGCTAAGTCTACTATGGGTCTCGAAGTTATGTCACATAAAGCTGTGCCAATGTTGTTGCTTTGATATAAGCTGAATAACAAGTAAACGGTAGTAAAATTTTCCAGTTCTTTTAGAAGTTCACTAATCTCTGACTTAATCTTCGCATCATTCTATCGTTTTGTACGAAGCATTCATTCTTCTTTGAACACATTAGGTGGAATATGTTTTTGTTTTTTAAAAATATACAGTGTTTTTTGATTTGATATATGTGACTGATTATCTATAAGTTCTTCGAGTATTGGTTCTGAAATTTTGGAAAATTCAAGAGTACTGGGAAACCTTTTACATGGATTAAAATTCAACCCTCTTTCTAGTAGAGCAATTTTATAAGTGTTGAAAGTTCTATTTAAAAGATTACGAACCATCTTCAGACCATTAGAAGCGGTTTTTGTTCATGATTATCGCTTTCCTTTTCTTCTAAATTTAATCTTTTCAAATTTCTTGATTCGTTTCGATTTTAATGAATTAAGATAATAAATCTCCCTTTTTTGAAAAGGTTGTATTTGTTTCGATGAGGATTAAAACTATGATTAGCTCATTTAAATTTGTGATGCATTCAGAATATTTCTCTCTGTTGTTAATTTATGCTCAATATAACTATCACAACAAATATATTGATCTGTCGTCCAACTAGAACAATCTGGTTAATGAGAATTTACCCTCCAAAGCTAAAATCTTTAAATTTTTAAATTTTTTAAATAGATTATAAACCAATCATTTAAAACTAACAAGAATTTTGGAGAAGGCTTCATCAATCTAGTTAATTGATTATTTATAGAGTGATATACATATCACCATTTTCAACAAACATTTACTTAATCAATCAGTTGGATCATTGCGTATTGCCTAAAATCCCAACCTGATCATTGTTTCTGAGTTTATTTTATCTTCATTCTTAGACTGGTAAAAAAATTATCAAGTTTATTTTTGTTTTAAGTAGACAAATGTTGAAGAAATACTATACAATCAGTGATTGTTTTTTATTCCTATGGTTGGCTGAGTACTTGAGGAAAAAAAACCCAAAATATAAGAGGATGAAGTTAAAACCTTCCAAAAATAATCATCATATTTAAGAGATGCATAATTCAACCATATGTTAATTGGTTTCGTTTTCTGGTTGATAAAACAATTGACTGTTTGACATGTTCAAGCTTTATCTTTTGTTTTTTTTTAAAATGTCCTAGTTGTATCAATGAAAAAATCATTTATGTCGTAAATCGTATAAAACAATTATTTTGGTATCGTCCTGCTGAATGTTGTAACTTGTTTCTATAAACTCAATATTCCTCTGTTAAAATGACTTAAATGTTATAACAACTGTTACCTTTTAATCAATTACTTTAAAAATTTACTGCAGATTATGTTTCACCAGATAAATAGTGATTTCACACTGAGTAATCCATATTGATCTCCTGCTAGATAGTCATTCATGTTTAAGAGTATGAATGAGTTTCTATAACTACAAGTCAAATCAACATTGTCTATTTATAAAAATATCATTTACTTCGAAACTAGCAAAGATTTTCCGCTAAATAAAGATAATGTAAGAAAGTACAAATAAACTAGAGCATGAAAAAAAAATGAGCATAGAATTAAATGCAATAACCTTTAGTTCAATGTTTACCAGTTAATAATATTTTTTATTTTTCGATGACAACCGACTTTCACAATGAAAGAATATTTCACTAATCATTCATGTTGCCGACTACTACTAAGTCAATTAATTATTGTTTTGTAAACCATACTAGGTTAGTGTATGCAACAGACTACATGAATTTAACTGGAGGTAGGTCTTTGTGACAACCACTAGAGTCATTAAATCATTGACACTAAATTCAAAAATGAACGGATACCAAGAGACTGACAAACTAGCTAAAAAAATGTTAGCTTATTATTGTAAAACAAGACGATATAAAATATATGTACAATTGTGCAATCATCATGTCAAAAATGAGTAAATTTTTAAGTGTGCACCATTGGACCAAAACCTAGAAATTCTAAACGTTTAAGTGATTGTTCCATGACCTGGGCATCTTGAGCTCAGGACGGGTGTGCACAACTGAAGCAGTTAATACTGAAACAGACTGCTCTCTGATTTTAAACGGTAACCTAAAGGAAATCGATAAATTACAAGACCGTTCATATAAATAATTTCTGCAAGAGGACTTTTGTGGGTTACTTAGTAGTCAATAAGTATAACACTTGAATAGTACAACTAGTCTCAGTGACCGTGACTGCTATAAGGCATAATAACTGATGATCTCAAAACCAATAATAGTTAACTATGATTTAATGAATGTAGCATGCTTCACTGCTAAAAATCTATTACCGTCGAAAAGTATTTAAATGAAATTATTGACTAATCTGACAAAACGTTTTAATCATTAATGTTTCAACTCTTTGAAATCAAATCTCATTAAAACTCGATTACATTTTATTACCAACCTAGATTAATTGAAATCATAATAATACTTGGTTTACTGTTTACAGAATACCTTCTCGAATAAATACAAAGTAATTTAATCATAAACAGGATCGACTAAGGTTATTCATAACATCTTCATGCTAGTTGAGTTTTCTGTACCTAACAATTTCAAGTATCTCGTTCCATCTGATTAATAGGTGATCCCTTCACTAAAGATTTATTTTTTTCTGTGTTCGTATTTGTGTCTAAAATAGACAGTTGCAAATTACACCATATAAGTAGTTAATATATATCGTATTAAATAATTTTCCAATAAAATTCTCTAGTCAAATTATACTTCTATTCTCATTGCTAGCATCCAGTAAGTAAAACTAAAAAATTATCATAACAATGAATTCATTCAAACGAACATTTGTTTTGTTATTCTGGATTTTTTTGCACAAACAATATATTTCATAAAATTAAAGTTTTTTTCTCAGTATTCATTCATTTGAAAAGTTTTGTTTAATTTTAGATTGTAAATTTTTATAGTTTTTAATATTTTGATGATGATGAGAATAATAAAAGTTATAGTCATTTTCGATCAAGACATAGTAGAAATGATTGTTGAGTTTTCCTTTTTAGTTTTATACTCTTTTTCATTTATTGAACACAACATTTGTCACGTAGTGAACAAGAAATGAAAAATAAAATCATCTAAGTAAAATTTATTGTTCCGATTAACATAGAGTTTTTCATGTGTGATGATTAAGTTTGGAATTTTTTTGTTTCATTTGGAAAAATCATGACTAAAACAAATTGTATTTCATTGAAATAGCTTTATACTACAAGGATAAATAGTGAACATATGAAATGTAGCCCCTTAAAAGAATAATGCCGATAATGAACAAATCTAAATGTTTCTGTAATGACCAATTAGTCCGGCTCACAGTTAGGTGTTTTTCTGACCTATTCAATTTGAACACATATGTTCATTCAAATCTTCCAACAAATACTGCTAACAACTGGAATAACAATGTGAAATCTTCTACAAGTCGGCAATCGATGGACGCAAACAAAACCATCATTATCATCTAATTTTTCAGTAAATCAAACTAATCATTTTATTTTGGTAATATTCTTGTCAGTACGGAAAATGATAAGAATAATATTTGATAACTTTTGAGTAAAATGTAAGTGGAAAATGTATAAAATGGCAAAAACAACAAGTTAAGCAAAAAATGTTGGGCAGTTCAGTGTAAAATTTAAGATTCGAAAAGGTACACTCACCAGTTACTTGATTTTCAACCACACTCTAATTACGAAAGTTAATAACAGGATCTGATTGGCTAATTCAAAGTAAGTAGAACTGAATCGGAGTCGAATTCAATCGCCTTTAGAACTAAGCCACCACTTTACCCTTCTAAACAGTTCATGAGTTTTAAGTCAATAAATACACTCTTCATATATCTGGACATACAGATCAAGGAAAAGAATGTGGAAAGTTGAAAAATAGCTTCACAGGTGAAGATAGACAATAAAAAAGGTTATATAATATCGATTTTACCGTTAATCAAGAAATGGTTGTAATTTACATGGCAGCAGCAATCTGGTTAAGTTATTACTAAATAAAAAATGAATCACTGAACCAAACTTAAAAATTACATAATATAATAGCTGTTCTTATCATTTAGTATACCGCTCCGACGAGTTATAAGCTAAGATCAAAGAGTGATTAATTAACTAAGATTAGCTTTCAACTTTTTCACCGTATATCATGCAAAATAGTTGTGATTTCATTTTCACTCAGTTGAACTAAATGAACTCTGAAATCTGACATAAAGAAACTAACCATAAATTGTAAAGTGAATCATATTCATGAACTGATTTTGTACTTTAAACGAGATAACAATGATTATGAGTAAAATTCGAAGCAGATGTTTTGTTCCCTGATTCAGTTACTGAATGATATAAAATTGAATTAGCATTTGAATATCATCATCAGCTATTGCATCAAATCTCTAGTTAATTGAAAGTGTGACTTTATTTTTTAAAACTAAATCATTGCATATACATTATATTTCTACCTTGAAGAGAGTAAAAAGAAAGATTGAAAGGTACAATTCCAGTATATAGAACTAGAAATCAACGATTTAACAAACTTTATTTGGTTGTATATTCAACTAACCGAGATCATATTATTGGTAATAAAGCATTATGAAATAAAATCATTCAATTAATATTAAAATTATGAGTGTAAGAAAAACGAAAATGATATAAGCAAATCATGGAAAAGAGTCTAAATAAAGGTTGATGTAAGAATGATATAATGTTACCATGGTAAAGAAAGATTCATTACTGCTTCTATTCAGATGTTTAGTGGCTATAATTCAGAAGATAGTAAATCGATTGTTTATTAATCAACCTGAAAGACTTGAATGTATCCAACTGATGCACTGTATCGAGCAAATGTCTCATGATTGAATTTCGGGTTGGATTAAACTCACTTAATCTTATAAGTTTTGAAATATTTTCTTTACATAACTGTTCATTAGGCGTACACATAGAAACATTAAGAAAATTAGGAAAATCAATACATTTGATGGAAACATTTCCAGTCAATATTTCCTTTCTATTAATTCGTAGTTCATAGATGAAGTTAACCAAGGCGATTTAGCCACTGAAATGAATCAACTTGGTTATGTGATTAGATTATTTAACAAAACAAATTACATGAAATTAATTGTTTTATTTTCTAAAACAAAAAATTAATTTTTATGTGTATTATACTATCCCAATTGATGGAATTTTAATTTAATTACTTGAGTTTAATTAGTACATTTAATTAAATTTGAGAAATTAAAAAAAAAGCAAATTGTAATTTAAACAACTGAAATTACATTAAAAAAGTAAATAAATATGCGAAAGTGCCTTTAAATATATACATGCCATATGTTCTTTGTCAGAGGTCGACATCACTAATAAATCAATATTTCTCTTTCAAAAAACTAAATATTTCAACTTACTATTTAGATATTATGTACTTCATTTATCAGCAGAAAAATGAGTTTCTTCCTTGCGAAAAATACTTAACACGATAAGTCACATTTTCATACTAACGCTTTTCTAGGCATACACACTTAAAATTAATAAACTTACTTACGCCTGTTACTCCCAATGGAGCATAGGCCGCCGACCAGTATTCTTCAAAATATTCTGTCCTGGACTGCCCTTTCCAGTTCTGTTCAATTTTCATTTCTTGGTGTAATGTATTCCTTGTCCTCCCTCTTTTCTTTTGACCTTGAGGGTTCCACATAGGGGCTTGTCTTGTTACGAAGATGCGTGATTTCAGCAGTGTGTGGCCCATCTACTTCCAGAGCTTCTTGCTGATATCCTCTTTAAATCTGGTTTGTCCTCTTCCACTATAAATTGTTGCTGATGGTGTCAGGCCAACGGATATTCAGTATTTTGCATGGACAACTGCTAATAAATACTTGTATCCTCAGGATGATGGCTTTTGTAGTTCTCCGAGTTTCCACCCCGTACAGTAGAACAGTCGTGACATTCGTGCCGAAAATTCTTACCTTGGTGTTTGATGATAGCTGTTCAGGTGTTGTTCAATCGTAGAAATGCAACCGTTGCTTTCTCAATCCGCGCCTTTACATCTGCATCAGATCCACTTTGCTCGTCAATAATGCTGCCAAAAATTAATAAAGTTTGCACCAAAATTATATCGTTTTATTCGCTTACTTGTTCTAAACTTTGATAAAAGTGACGCCATTTTGAAAGTATTGTCACAGTTATCGTCATTATTTCCAAATGACGTAAGCGCAAAAACAATATTAATTAGTGGTTCCGGATTTTTACCGTTGATCATAATATACAGTCGAATGGATTTCTGCCAGTAATACGGCTCAATCAATCAAAATCAGGGTTTTTTTTAAAGTGTTTGTACTTTTATTTGTAGCAATACAACTAATAATAAATGAGTACTGGGGGAAAATTAATTCGCAAAAGTATTATATTTTGAGCAAAATAATTAATATTATTATGAGATAAATAAAATATACACTTTAATTTAACAGCTTCATGAATTATTTAAGATTACCGCCAACTTATATGACTCAATATCCTTTTTGAAATGTGTTAATAATAAAGAATAGATTGAAAAAGATCCATTTAGTTGTTCAGTGATTCCCAGTACAGTTCAATCTAAACCCTTCGAAATAATAATAATAAATGAGAAAGTATTCACTTGACAAGTTCTGTTTGCATTTAATTCACTACTCTAAATCTTATAAAAGTATTCAAGATAGGCACATTTAAACAATATTAAAATGGAAATTATGCCACTGAATGATTCCAGTATATAACAAATTAAACAAATCTTCAAACACGTGACTTACTGATGTTGAGCTAGTCAAAATAATTCAAAATTATAAATTCCATATTTACGTTTAGTTGTCAAACACATTTTATTTCGTTGTGTTGGCTCAGTCAATGTTTATTCAACATGCCAAACAACCATAAATATTTCTTTTATAATGTTTTATTTATTTAAACATACATTAAGATTACACAGAGATTTAAATTACCAGAATTATGCTAAAAAAAAACAAATGTACTGTACAGAGTAATAGTATTAAGTTTGATAGATGCACTGGGAGTATCAGGAAAATAGTACGAATGGTAGTAATAGTAATTATTGATTTCATAGTGGTTGATTTTTTTTCAGTCACAGTGTATTACTTATTTTTATTAGTTCTCCGGTCTTAGTTCATTTTTTGTCTCTCCAAATAAAAATCAGTAATATGAATACTTGAAAAAAAAAAATGCAAAACTTGTATTTTTGTTTAAATAGCCAAATGATAAAAAAAGTTAATATCCGTTTAAATCTATGTTAAGAAAATTACTTTTCCAAATTTTCCCTGAATGGGCTTGCTGTTAACCAATAAATTTAGGATATTTTCATGGGAATATGTGAAGTAATATTACTTGAGAGAATTATTATCAGTAACAATTCTGTATCCGATTGATGTATAGAAAATTAAAAAAAACCTGTGTGATGACGCAGTATTGCATTCTTTTCATTGGTACCGTAAATTCACCTCAAGCCTTCATAACGGATAAGATCAGACAAACTGAAATAAGAATTACCAAAATCTAGCGATACAATGTTTATATTTATAAGATATTGAAGATTGAATGTGATCAACTAACTAAGAATGAATATTAGGCATGTTAACGAAATTATCTATTATATATATTCCAATGTATTTTCTAGCCTAATCTCGACAACTAATCTCCAGTTTTCAATCGCGTATAAACATTTTAACATCACACATAACCCGGTTTCTTTTACATGAGTTAAATGTATGAACTTTGCAATACCACTGTATTTCTGGATAATGCTGATTTACATTGAATATTGATTCAATCGAACTCAATACTTTTTTTCATTGTCAATCATGCTAAACTCTAATCAAACATGCTTATCATCCTAAGCATTAACTGTACAAATAACTATCACAAACTGATTCCCATTTTCTCAAGGAAACCAGAACTGAAACAGAAAACATTCTGACCTAACCCATCATCTAATTTTTATTACAATTCCTTTGCCATTTTTTTCATGCTTCACACTCTATTATCGATTCATGTTTAATAAAATATTTTATTTTGTAATTCGATATCATCACCATCAACAGTCCGACATGGTTGTACATAAGCAAAACAATAGAATACGTATGAAAAGAAAAGAAATATGCATTCATTCATTCATTCAGCAAGTCATAAAGTCAATCAAAAACAGGTTATACACACATGTATGTATGAATAAAAATACTTGATTATGGTAAGTACTTACACATTGGAACGAATTAAAGAATATAGAAGTAATATTACAGTATGAAATATCATATAATAGCGGCCTAGAATACACTTGTCCATAGTAGGCCAAATAGTAGAAAATACACACACATATATACATATGTATGCCGCATGAATGTATGCAAAACTATGCATAAAACTTAGACTATATTTGGTTTCATTCTTTCATTTTACAACTATAATTAATTTAATTTATTGTAATTCAAGTAGATGCATGTAGAAGATAGATAGTGCTTTATTCATAAACCATTGTAATAGTCATAATACCAACGGTATATATATATATATATGTATTCAAAGTAGAAAGGTTTCTTTTCATTTTACAAATTATAAACACACATATATACATGTAAATATATTTTAGAGGAGAAACGATTCATTAATAAATTTGAATAATTCATTTTATTAGTTTCCTATTCTAATCACTTTCACTTCTACTTTTTAGTAATTACAGTAGTATTGGAGTTAAAAGAATAATTTATGAAGATAATCATCAGTTCTCTATCTATACTAACCAATTATTTACGTTATAATTTTTTTCTAAAGTCTTAATAAATGTATTACTTAACATTTAGGTCAATTACTGATCAAATAAAAAAAGTGTACCATTCTTCTAAATAATCGTAATAAAGTTTTATTGAAATAATTAAGAAAAAAAACTCCATGTAAATGTTTCATGTACTTTACTACAAGTTTATTAACATAAATAAGCAAATAAAAAGCAGTGAAGAATTCTATGATGTTTAATAAACCGCCAGATTATTATTTCAGCATGTTTTATTAAATAAATACATAAAACAAGTAAAAATAGTGATAATAATAATAGTGCCGATTACTTCATGGTGATTTGTAGAGTAATTTACATCTTTGGTTGAAGATTTTAAGTGGTATACTTTTAATTTGTTTACAATAGCATGAATACATGTTTTATAACCTCCCTTCAAATTCACAGACACAACACCAATTAGTATCATATGTTCATCTGTTTCTGCCATATTTCAATAGAAAGTTATGGAGATTGTTTTCAATTACTGAAATCATGAATCACTCATTTTTAGACCACATTTAAAAACTCAGAAGCACTGGACAGCCGTTTCGTCCTGGTATGGGGCTAATTGGCAGTGCTCATCCACGACCCCTGCCACTCGCAGGATTTGGACCCGGAACCTTCGGTCTTGCACGCGAACACTTGACTTCTGGATCACTGGGCCAGCATTCTGTGGTGTTGATGTCTAAATCTGATCAATCTGAGGATCTTGGATGAGTGGCAGGAGTCGTGGATGAGCACTGCCGACTAGCCCCACATCAGGACGAAACGGCTGCTCAGTGCTTCCAGGTCTCCAATGGTGGTCTAACAAAGATGGATATATGATTTCTTCTATTGTATTTAATAATGTGCTCCATGATCACTTTCAGTTGTTTTGCTCATTATCTTGTGAAACTCTTATTCACCCTACGTTGTTAAGACTGATTTTAGTTAGATAAGCATTAAAAATCTAAGAAGTACTAGATAACTATTTAGTTTAAGTACATTGAAAAGACTTGTGTAAACTTGAACCAAGAGGCAATTTTGAAAATTCTCATCTTGTTTACAACAAGCTTATTGAATAATTTATTATCTGACTATAATTTCTAAATGTACACAGAAAACTTAAAATTATTCGAAAAAATTATATATCACAGGTTTCTGTAAAAGCTAAGCAGATATTGAAATTCTAGGATTAACGAGTAGATTGTTTTTTGCCTATCTTGAAAAGATATCATTGATGTATGCCATTTGCTTTCTATTAATACTCTTTTGACTGAGTCATTATTTGAAATTTTGTTTTTACCTTTGAGCAAACATATTACTGAATGATGGAACTGTCATTGGTTTATTACTTATACAAATTCCAATGATATTTTTATAAAAATTAACATAAAATTCACTACTGACATGATGTGTAAAGGATAAATGTTCATTCTTATGTCATTATATAAATAAGAATATAGTTAAGTATGTTGATTACATTTACAAAATAATAACAATAATGTTTATGTTCTAATTAAATGATGAGTGAATTTAATAGATAAGGACAGGATTATTAAGTAAATAAAAGCATTTTTTGGTTCTTCTATTTCACCACTATAGTTAACTTTATTGTAAACGTTCTATTACATAATTAACTAATACTTCTATACATAGATTTCAACCTATCTAATTATTCTAATCTACAGATTTTGCTAAGTTATTAGTGAATTATCATCAGCTATAAACTTACTGATGATGACAATAGTGAAAACCATATATTTCAACCTATCCCTCTAACATTTTTATACATATCTACGCATTTAAATCATGAACAAATCATGTTTAGACCACCGTTAGAGACCTGGAAGCACTGAATCGTCGTTTGATCCCGGTAGGCACTCGTTAGAAGTGCGCATCCGATTCTCCTGCTACCCGCTGGCTTAGAACCCAAGACCTTCCGTCCTGTGCGCGAACGTCTAACCTCTGGACTATGTCATGCGTAAATCACTGCTTGACCACCTTTAGACGTGACCAGTGGAGTTCATCCCTGTCGAGTGCTGGCTGTAACCACCAAAGACAATGGGTGAGGTTGCGCAAAATCCTTAGATTGATCAGAGTTAGACATTAAAATCGTTGAATGCTAGTCCAGTGGTCCAGAGGTTGGACGATGGCGCGCAAGGCCGAGAGTCTTGAGTTCGAATCATGTGAGTGGCAGGAGTCGTGGATCCACAGTGCTGATGAATCCCATACCAGGACGAAAGGGTCGTCCATTACTTCCCGGTTTCTAATGGTCGTACGATAATGATCTATTCATGATTTCACTGTGTAAAAGCAACGGTCTCCATTATACTATGGTGCAAGGTATATATATTTGTGACAGTGACCAGTTGGTTTAACTCTTCAATATCAAAAAAGTTCCCCTACTGATATGTTCATTATTTGTTTACTGATTATCGATTAGACATGTCAATTAATCTGTGTAAATTTAATAAATCACATCGTATTGTTACAATGTTCAACTGGATCAACTGACGATTAATCGTGAAAATTATGTTACATAAGTGAACTACATAAATCGAGATTCCGGTGATAGGATTTTTTAGAGATTATTAAATTCTCATAGTATTCATCACGGTTGATCCCATTTCAGACCACCGTTGAAAACAAGTAGACACTGGACAGCAGTAATATGGGACTTCTTGCTAGTAGGTATTTCTGTCTATGGTTGAGTCTTGGATGCCGACAAGTGAGAGGTCTTACACCAACAGCTGTTTAGTGCTTGTTGGTTTACGATAGTTTTCCAGCTGCAATCAGTTCATGATGCAAATTAGAAATTAAAAATATGCATTAGAATTTAATTAGGCTTAAAATAAGGCAACAAGAAAGCATACAACTGTACTTCTGATGAATAAAACTCTATAAATTTAAACCATACAACTTTCTGGATACTACGGAGCATTATTTTTTTAGATTTGATAAGTATATACAGTTATGTTTGTATTTTCTCAGCTACATAATTAGATCAATTATATCGAAAAATTAAACACACAAATAAAATTGATGTTTTATAATTAGTTGATAAAATTGAAGATTATTCAAACTTTTGTCAGTTTTATCAATTTTATTCAAGTATTGAAACGCTTCATTAATATCAACCGAATGAATTTTGAAGACCGTAAAACCAGTCTGAATAAGTCAGTAAATTTTATTTTGCTTCTATCAACTATTTTTCCTACAGCATCTATACAGCCCAAAATATATTCATTCATATTTTTGTGTACTCAGTGTAGACAAACATAATATTATCATATTTCATTTATTCTTTACAACAACTATCCACATAATTATGGATCAAGTTAGTGATCACATACTACTGATTAATTTTGTGGCAGACATTTACTTATGTCAAAAAAGAATTTTTGATATAAATGGCCAGCAAAATTAGCATATTACATCTTTAAAAAGTTGGAACGATAAATATAGGGCACAGGAAATAATCTAGGTTATAATCAGAGCATAGGTATTTTTGTTATTAATTTTACAGATAGAGTATTAATTAAAATGGAACAAGGCTGTGTTTGACTACGGTTACCAAAGAAATTCAGGATATATAATATTTTCTTTGTCGTACTTCGTTTTTTCAAGTCCAATTAATATATATATATATATATATATATATATATATATATATATATATATATATATATATATATATATATATATATATAATACCAGTCCTCCAGAACAATAAATACCTCAAGTCATAGGAGTAATTCTTACCTAAAGTGTATATATGATTTACTGAAATGTACAAATCGAAGAAATCTATCACCTCAAACTGCGAAGGACTATTAATCACTTCTGCTTTCTAACTTATGAATAATCATGTTCTCACTAATGAAGAACTTTTAGATGAATTTCTTGAAGGTAAAGAGTGGAAACAAAAGAATTCAAGGTCAGGAGAGAGTAACCAATAAAATCGTATTTTGATTCTCCAGTGTTTTAAAATGACCAAAGTTACAAATGTTGACTTTTGAATTACGATTCAGTAACTGAACAGTGTTTTATTTGACATGAAATCTAAAAGTTCTGAGTTCGATCTCTAATTCATTTACGTAATCCTATTGCTGATACGTCGAAAATTAAGATGCAACAAACCCTTGTTCTTACTAGTCTTCACTAGTTCTCTAACTGATTTCAGTTTATACTGGAATTTATTGTCAGGAAAATTTCTGTCTACCTAATCGAAGGATTTTATATAGCGAACCGAAGTAAATTTTATACTGCTAAGCTATGCTACGTTCAGACTATACCTTTCCTATTTGGGGTTTGGTAATTACATGGAGTTCTGTATCATAAAATAAGGGACATCAGACATTGTGTGACACATGAAAGTTCATCCTATCATTAACTAGTGTCTTCAAAGTGTGCTCTCTACATCAAATGGAACCGATATTCACAAACAATTTCATAGACAGTTTGAGATATAATAACAAAAATACTATGAATCTCTGTTTCAAAACATTTCAATAACCTATTGTTTCAAGAGACTTGAAAAACAGCAGCATAAATAATATAAGTTCAATATTTACCATCAATTATTCATTAATGTGTAAAGCATTAACAAAATCGTTTATTGAAACAAGATTCACTTTGTAGATTTTATTTTACCACAAATTTCAAATGGTTACTTACTATAATTAAATCGATGGCATTATGCATTAAAATTACAAGAACTATGTCGATTACAACTATTATATAGGCCAAAGTCAGAATATGAATAAAAATATTAGCTAATCTCAGTAGCACTAGCAATTATTATTATTATTATTATTAATATAGCTGCAAAATAATCATCGTGAATTCGATTCCAATAAAAATTTATGTTATGCTTTATCTAAATATTTTTTATTTGAGAAAATTCCCAGTATCTTTAGTTCTAGACAAAGAATAATTTCAAATGTCAGATTCACTTTTCCTACAAATGATAAAGTAAAGTGAATACATGTAGGCTCGAATTTCCTTGCTATTATTTCTAAACAAAAATGGCATTACAAAACATGTATATACATAAAAAGCGTTTTTAAAATGAAAATTTTATCCAATGAATAATGACTATGTAGGCCATGGATAAAAAGGAAAGATTTTATTAGAGTGTGAATTAATGTTTCTTTCATTGTTCTCTTCTGTTTGACCCTAATTTATTTTATGGCTTTTGCTAGTATGGTAAATTGAGTAGACAAGGTTTTTTTGAATAAGTTAGTTATACAAAAAAAATAGAAATCAGGTCAAACAGATATCTAAAAGCTACTTTCAATACTTTTTTGAAGTATTTTTATAAATATTTTAATCAACATAATTATAACTTAGTGAGACCAAGAACTGAACTTACTAAGGAAATCACAGAAAACATGGAGGTGCTGCATAGTTGTTTCTTGTTAGGCGTGTTCACTACTGATTAACACCAAGATAGAGTTTTTATAGGTTTACCGAGAAGCCTTGACAAGTGTATTTCAACCTTGTCTGGTGTGAGGATGTCGCTCACCGAATATAATAGAATACTGTCGCCTAGTATCTCCAACGCTTGCGCTAACCAAAATATGACTTGACATTGGCGAAGGGAACGTAAACCAGTGTCATATTAACAGGACAGCTAAACTAATCTCTAAGATCTAGCTAAGTTAACTAGAACAGAAAGATTGTATAATCCACAAACAGCGCATAATAAACGAATTAGCAAGCTTTCTATTCAAGCATGGTCTAGACAGTACAAAAAGCGTCCTTGGAAATGTTACAAAATCGCACACTAAAAGATAAATTTGGCCAGTGATGTTTAGGGTTCTTTCAAGTGAGAGACACAAATTGAAGATAATAAAGGGAATTTTTGGTACGAAAACAAGGAATTCAAATTTCCAAGAATAAGTCACAAAATTAAGAAGATCAACAAGCGATTTCCGGATATCTAGCATCTCCATCAATATCCTCAACTGATTAAAACTTAGATTCATGAGTCTAGAGTTTGAATGTCAGAGATCGAGACTAAAGGTGTCTGCTTTAGTCCCCAATGATGGTGTCATGACTGTGCACTACTGAAGGGTTCCATACTGTGGTAAAACAACGATCCAGTGCTTTCTGATCTTCCCAGGTTGTCTAACTTACATCGGTTAGTGATCTCGATAACATCCAACAATCTTTACAGGCCACATACTGATAGTTACAACTGCAAAACGTCTATTAATGATTGTCGGAATATTTTCGAAAGTGTCTTCCTTATGAATTTCAAATATATTTATTCTTCATAAATTCGATAATTGTAAGTTCTAGTGATGAACAATAGAGTGATGATGCGAGCTGTTTTCTAGTAAGATACATGGTACTGTATTGTGAGAGAATTAAACAGGTTCAAAAATCTAAGACTTTTAAGCGGAAGTTTCAGACATACTTTTGTGAGCTGGGAGCAAATGGAGAGTTGGAATCGACTTCAGGTTAGACGAAGTGATAAATCTAAGTATATTTACTGATGGTTGGTTGTTTGACTAAGAATAAATGACAGCTCCTAATATATTAATTAGGAGTTTCTAAACAGTGAATGTTGATCGTCAATGTTAGACAACTGAAGAAGTAACTAGAAAACAGTCGTTTGTTAAAACAAGTATTAACTACAATTATTCTTGAATAATAACTCTATAAGCTTGCTATATAATACACAGTATTTAATGGCTTTTTAATCGAAATTCTTTTTTTGTCTCATTGATTATTTCAGATTGTCAGCACACTATCCAGAGGATGTCCAACTCACGGTCCACACTTAATTTTACATCATGATGAACATAGTAACTTTTCGACACCGACAAGAATTTATGCAGTCAGTTCAGTATTAGAATCATTTGGAACTTTTACAACAACTATAACAACCTCAACTACTCCAACAACCACAAAAATACTAACTGATCAAACACAAACTACTTACGAATTAAGATTAGAACCAATATTATCCGATATTAAGTTAACACCAACAGCACTAACTGCAGATGATGGTGGTACTGGAATTGAAAATGACGACAATGAGCATCGAATAAATAACACAGAAACGATTTCATGGATTCCTGTTTCAATACTCACTGACAATGTTACCGCCCCTATACACAATTCCAATTTCTTTTGTAATGAAGATAACTGATCCAATGACAGTTACCCAATGTTAGATCAGTGCGGATGATCCTAGTACATATTGTTGCTAGTCTTAAACGATCTATTTTTGTAATTACTGTCAACTGTCAAGCAGTAATTACTCCTCAGTTTACAGAAGTAATAAGTTTCGAAATTATCCCTGCAGAAAATTACAGTGTGTGAAATGAAGCCAGCACTGATCGGGGACAAAAGCTTTAATATTAATTCCATTTTATATGGAGAATAGTCTCAGAAAAAACACTTTGAAAACTGCAGAAAGGAAATCACCTCTAGATTTATATAAATATATACATATATATATGGTAGCTCTTCATTCTTTTGGAATAATTTGTGTAAATTGTTATTATGAAAAAAATTACATTTCGAAACATACTACTATTGTTTTGATTTAAGTAGTAATAGAAATTAAGTGTAGAACAAAGTACTACTTACTTTAACGAAGAGACCCTTAAACACTCAAGCTCAATAGTCAACTGATTGTACCAACTAACAGTTATACAGTATCACTGATTACTTTATAAAAAAAACGTACCAATAAAATGAACAATCATTTGGTGAATTTAGTGAATACACTGCTACGGTTGTACATTTCTTTGGCTTTCCCAACTTAGTGATAACAGAATACAATGCTTGCAATGGAACACTAATGTCACATGCTATTAGTTTTAAAAGAAACAATGATGTAAAACGTCAGTACGATTGACGTACAAAAATCATTTATAAAATAAATTCTGAAATGTTTATTGTTCAATATATTTCATTCATACATATAGTTCCCTTTACCATCTTTAAAGAAGCAACAACAACAATAATTTAAGCAGAATAACTTAAATCCATGTTATTTCGGTTGGTTTTTGTAAGCTGCTTATTAACTTGTTATATTTAACAATCATCATTATATTAAAGAATTTAGTTGGAAGTTGCCATTATTACACAAGTGTGCATATGATTTTAAGACTGAATAAAATACTGTAAGTAAACACCTTATGCAGAAGGACATTATACAACATTATTATGAATTTTAAATACTACAAGTTTGAAGCAGCCAATGAGAACTAGAAGAAATAATACGAATTCATGTTATTGTATTCAGTTAGATAAAATATCACAATTTACAGTTTTCCATATAATAAATATAGCCTAATAGATTTATTTGAGCTATATATTGATATAACCATTATCGCCTTTATTCATCATGCTGAATGACAAATATGTATATTATTGTAGTGTGATATACACATAAGAAGTTCAAATAAATAATAAGAAATTACTAGATCACTGTTAGGAGGAAAAGAGTAATCCTAGCAATGAAGATTTTGAAGTATTTAGATCAATCTTACCCCTCGAAAATATTTTATTTCAAAAATCTTTTGAGTGCAATAAAAATGAAGATTTTGAAACAGTAAGATTAATTTTTGATAAATGAACTCGCAAATTCTTCAAGTTATAATTTGGACATCCAACAAATCTATAAATATTCTCGTATACTAAAGTAAAGCCTGATGATAATCTAATTAGAAACTATATTGTTCTCCTATGTCGTGATAGAATTTGACAAGAGAGATTTCAGTTTATGGTAAGAATAATTGGAATTTAAGATTTGCTTAAAAACATGAAAGCTATTTGTTATATTCGAATTATTTTAGTACTATACTTAAAGGATCTCATGTGCATAAAGAGCACTTATTTTTCAAACCACCTGTACACTAAATCGTCAATATGAACATCGTGATTATAAGCACATTTTAGAAGGTACCCACTGTAGTTAGACTGTAGGATCATCACTATGGTGCACTCTATTCGATATTAGGTGCATAGAGTATTTTAGAAGGAAGTTCTAAACTTATCCAGTGTTAAACGCCACTTATCAACAAAGTATGTAAGCATATATGCATAAACTAACAGAGTTCAAAATTACCCTACTCACTATTATTGTCAGAAGACCTACTGCAGAGATTTCTAGACTGGGAATGACCTTTAAAACTGAGATATTGTCTATAATTAAAAATAGCATTATTTATTAATGTTGTGGCTCTTTCAACAAGTTTTCTCTCCAACCATGAAATTAAAAATTTTCGATCTATTACTATTTATTTACAACTCTTCATTGGGAATTCGTTGATTACAATATGGTACATGAAACTTTTTTTCCAATATTTATTTACAACGAATAAAAATCGATTTATAATTGCATTGTAAATTCTCATGATAAAAATAAAACTTTCAGTATAAGACACTAAGCAAATTTTGTTGTCGTTATGTCAATTAGATGGCTTAATTGGGTAGTTTTCATTGTTATTCCATATAACATCAAAAGAACTTACTTCTTAGTTGTTACATGAATCTTAAATCGGTTTTACCGGCTGACCCTTGGTGTTAAAAGTTTTCTTCTCAGGTTTCCTTCTTTTCAATTGTGCTTGTATTTCGTTCGATTAACCTTAGGCCAAGTTTTTACTTTACCCACTCTCGCACACAGTAAGTGCTGTATGATGACGTTATCCAGAACTAGAATGAAAGCTTAGCAATTGAATTACCTAGCTCAGATAATGCAATATCATCAAAATCATCCACCTATGCTGCAAATCTTCATCATTTCAATGATAAATAGTCTGTATTCCGTAAAATTTTATTTTTCAAGAAGCAATGTTTTAATATGATGGGAATTTTTCAGAGATGAAGCTATACATTTGTTGAATAAAGCAAAATTCTAATAAAAACTTAATTACCTTAATAGTTTTTTTTCTGTTTTTTATGCTTGAAATAAATATATTTTCTTCTTGATAAAAATATTTATTGAGATATATAAATAAGCCAATGATGTCTGTGGTGAAAATTTCCTTATAAACACTTTCAGTTTACTACATGATCTTCAATATATTATGGGATGAATTCATTTGGTAGAATGTATCGATTATAATATTTTAGTTATCAATAAATATAAAAAATATTCTACAGTTAATCTAAAATACAACTTCAGACTTGATAAGATTATAAGTCTAATAAAGAAAAATAAATATTCAACATCTATATACGAATATCCTAATACTAGTCATTTGTTCAGATTACTTAGTAAACTGGAGCACACTGAAGTGATGTATTTGCATTTAGGAATTTAAGGCAATACAGCTTGCAAAAGTTCATTAGGATGATAAAAGAAAGGTATCAATTTACCGATGCTATGGTGGAATGTTTCGACAGCATCCCTTTCATGCAATAATATTTTTCACGCTACTGCTACATACTTGATTGTTATTCTATCATCTTCTTCCAAATAGATCTTTTAATTTATTGTTTGATTTATATTCACTAAATTCTTAAAACTTAAAATATATCACTTCAAAGTTTCCTTGTCTATTAGTCAATTAATTAAATTATCAGCTTCAAATAATCCTAGTTGTTATGTTCATCATTAGGTACAAATGAAACTATTACGGGTCCGTTTTAGTCGATAAGCGCGAACGAGACAATGAACCGGTGTCCAGGTATGCTACCTTGATTTAAAACGGCTAAAGAGAAGTCTTGATAAGCGTAGAAAGTATATTCTACAGACACCCAGCAAGCACAATGCATTCAAGCACACCAATCTCGTTTATTTATACATCATAGAAACGTCCTTGGGAGAGTCAAAAAAATAGCACACCAAAATACACAGTAGCCAATCACAGCCATGGATTTTCCTGGTGGGGAATTAAACCTCAAGATCAACTGATCAGCCCATGCTCGCAAACGTAAAATCCAAAATAAGACATTTATCAAGCGAGTTCTGGGGATCTAACATCCCCAACACTAGTCTCATCCTATAGGAAGTTCAGGTAAATGAATTAGACGTCCTGAATTCTAATATAAACTGGTTGCTAGGCTATGAACAGAATCCTATATTAGAAAACTTATTAATAATTTCACCATCAGTGGAAGAGTTTAAATTTACTTTCAAATAACAGCTACAAGAATTTCTAGCGATGTAGTTGAAAGTAATTAAGACCATGATAATAAAACTTTCAGTTTATTCCAATTCAGCACAGTTGTTGAGATTTTGTATTTATTACTCTTGGTTTAACTTCAGTTGTAATTGTTCTATTTATATATCTTAGTTCATCAACAGTAAGAGAATTTTAATTTGCGTTCACTTACGGATGAGTAAGTTAAGTGTCTTCGCTGATCATTTAACGCGTGTATTCTTACATGAACTCTAAGTTTTGTAGGTTAAGATTCATGAATAACACTTTAAGAGGTTATAAGTGAATTTCAAAGCACCATTAACCTTAAACATGATACTAAGACCATTAACTTTTTAAATCACTCATCTAATGTTCAAAATCCTGTTCCGTCTGTAGCATGGATCAATTTCCCGTCGTCTCTCAAAGCCTTCCGGGAGCTACTGCAACTTTAGCATGTCGTGTTTTTTTGTTTATGTTTATTTAACAACAACAAACGTACAAGCGGTGTTTAAATTAGTTATAAAGTGGATTTTGATGACGTCTCATGACAGCATCACATGGTCATTTGCGTAGTCCTAATCGTCAAGTATCCAAATATATGAGTTTTATGCTACGCCTAGCACTAATATTAGATCCAGAAATAAGTTTGCATCTATTAATGTAAATGGCAGTATTATCACTTCGCAGTTGGGAAGTGAGTTTAGTGTTAATTTGATTCTTCGTGACCCTTAAAATGAACTTGATGGTCCAAGTATCTTTTTAGGGACAGATTATGAGAAAAATACTTCTGGTTGACTATTGGATGAATCCAATGGGTTATTCGATCTAAAATGATCAAGTTAGCAAATCCAAATGTTATTATACAAATGAGTCACTCAATTTACAGGGTCTTAACTAGATGATAGAGTTAAAAATGTTTGAGCAACCGTCTAATTTTATTAGTGATCAAGTTCAGCCTTCTCCTAGCTTTATTATTGCTACATGATTGATAAGACTGAGAGAAGTTATCTATCTATCATTGACTATGCATCAGTCATTTGACCATTTCTTATGAACAGCAATTATCGTCATTGTAGGAAAATCGAATAACTCGATTTGACTAAGTGCCGTCTACCGATTGAACTGAACGATTCTCTAGAAACACACCAGTAGTAACTGCTGAATCCACATGTTGTTTTGAGAGAACTAAATGGAGGCAACTTCTTTGTATGAATAGACCTAAATGATAAATATCTAGATGCAGAAGAAACAAAGCGTGTTGAGAAAGGGTAACAAGTAATTAGCATTGAGATCTCTATTACTGTACGCTTCTTCCGTTTTGTATCATGAGCTCACGCTTTATTCCCACAAATTATGTGGAAAGTGAGTGAGGTGCTTTGAATTACGAGAATCACATCACTGTTTTAACTGTAACCTGAAAACATTCAGCGTACTTTCTCATATCTTAATGTAGATTATCCTCCCTTTGTAGGTAGCTCATATTGTGCAACAAATTCTCAGCGAAAATCCTGCATCTCAATTTATAGATTATAATCACCAATTAATCCAAAAGTACAAGACAGTTTACAATCCAATATATAGTACAGGAGTTCATCCGTGGCTGCGAATTCAAACTTTGAAGTAATGGAGAAGATCGATAAGATTAAAATTCAATTATGAACATAAATTTTAAAAAATTTCACAACAAAAGAAACTAGTGAATGAAAAGATTTTGACAACTCACCTTATATTTAACAAATAAAAAGTTAAATGAACTTTTTTTTCAATTCAGTCAAAATAACAAAACACAAATTTTATGTTGGATTTTCATTAATTTATTTGAATCGACTGATCATTACAATTAAAAAAACAATTTATTGTACAACATACTATTTAGAAAAGAAGATCATCTCATCTTTTCTCTAAATGGAAATGAAACAAAGTTTTGTAACTGATAACTTTTGTCTTAATAAAAGAGTAAAAAACAACGAAAACCCACTAGACAGGACATCGGGGATGTTAGATCTCCAGAACTCGCTTGATATATGCCTCATTTTGGATTTCACGTTTGCGAGCATAGGTTGATCAGTTGACCTAGAGATTCCATTTCCCACCAGGAAAATCCATGGCTGTGATTGACTGCTGTGTATTTTAGTGTGCTATTTTCGTAACGTTTCTATGATGTATAAATAAACGAGAGTTGTGTGCTTGATTGTATTGTGATTGCTGGGTGTTGTAGAATATACTTTCTACACTTACCAAGACTTCTGTTTTACAGTTTGGGATTCAACGTAGACTACCTGGACGCTGGTCATTGTCTCGTTCGCGCTTATCGACTAAGGTGAACTCGTAATAGCTTCAAGCGTACCTAGTGACGAGCGTAACACAGGAGTTGAATCGTAAGACAATATTTAAAGAAATTTTACACAACTCTACTCATCTGTCTTTCATTATTATTATTATTATTATTTTGTCTATTATTTTTCATAGGTAAGATAAGAAGATAATTGATTCAACAATTGAAAATTTAAAATGTTTACAATTATTATTATCATTATTATTATTTCGAGTATCTTTTACTTTTTATTGCTTTTTAGTAGAACTTACAACCTTAGAATTCGCGCCAAAAAGATTTATTGTGCATAGTAAATGAATGAAATTCACCCATAAGAAAAGTGATTTTATTTATAAAGAAATAATTAAAATCATCTTAATAAAGTTAAACAAAATGTGTGTTAAAAAGGAATCCAGTAAAAAAAAAGAGTAAATTATGCATGTTTAAGAATGTACAATTAAAAATAATGAAATAAAATTAAATCTCATTAAAACTGAATCATAGGAAAAAAGTTTTCGAATGTATTATGAGTTGAGATTGTGGTGGTGTTTCGTGAAAAACACTACATAGGGCAAAGTGGACGACCACTTCAGCATCGTTTACGTGAACATCACTTAGCAGTTAAACGCCATGATAATTCTTCGCTTATATCAATACATACAGACAATTGTGGACATACATTCGATTGGAACAATGTTGAAATACTGGATAGAGGGAGCACAAGGAACACTAAAGAATTTTTAGAAGCTTGGCACTCAGGTCAATTAGCAATCAACAAACACACCGACATTGACCCAATTTATCAATGAATCAGGAAAATCATAGGCGACATGGGATCAAGAAACAGGTCAAAAGAGAGATACAATCAAAACAATGGTACAAACAACAGCAACCAATCAAGACCGAGGTTAATAGAATAAGCTACGGGTCAAACGTGCAGAAATTCGAATACTTCACTTCTATTTGATGTTTGTACTGATGATGTTGTTTAGAAGAACAATGAAAGCTTCACAACCAAAACATCCAGCTCAGAGAACGAAACACCACAACAATCAACCACCTGAACTACAAATTTTCTCCACCATCATATGAGTTGAAATATTTGAAACGGTAAAAAGGAATTAATAGATCATGAGAAAAAAATTTTATTTTCAAAAAAATCAAACTACTATAATTTACACAAAATCAGTAAATATACACTTATCAATGTCCGCATTATTTCATATCAAATCTGACTGATTCAATCATTTTCAACAAGGAAAGTTGGTTGACTTGTTACACCTGTTTTCTACTTATTATAATAAACATCACTGTTATGAATATCATCTTTATTTCATGGAAACCTTGGAATCCTGATAACTTGAGTTATCCACATCTTGGCATCAATTAAAATGATTCATATTTTCATTATCAATATTATCATCATTATGAATTTACTATTAATTGTTGGTAACTATTAGTGAACTGTTGGAATGTATGTTATGCGGTGGATTATGTTTTAAATTCTTCCCAATATGAGTTTAGGCTTGTCTCGTTATAATAAACAACATCCTGTCCACAGAAGAACATTCATAAAATAATTTATGGAAATGATTAAAGATAAATTTGATTACTTCAGAAAAAAAGCTACCGTAAAACGCCTATCCAAAATGCTTTTCATGTTAGAATATTAAAGCCCGTACGAGAATTCTATCTCGGATGGATTGAATAGACTGAAAGAAATTCTGGAAGCTATTAAACTCACTGAATTTTTTTTAAGGTCCTGTGGTGAACTCATAATTAGTCTTCAGTGTAACTCTGCTTGATATACTCTTGCAATAAAAATTTTAATTAATTTCTCAGTCTCAGTTGGTTGATGCAAAAAAAAAGTGTTGAACTATAAAACCTACAATGTTAATGTATGTCAAACGATGCTAACATTCCGATAGATACGCCAAACGACTTTCCTCTACAGTTAGGTATCACTCAACTATTGCTACAATATTAATTAGATATATACCGTCTCATACATGCAACATAATACAAACTTAAACTATTTATAGTAAGGACTATTAAAAAAGATTATCTTCACTTTGGGACTCAAAATGTTTGAGAAATCGCATTTCACAGAATCATATAAGGATATGATGTAAATTTTCTGTATTGAATCTTGGTTACTTGTAAGTAGCTTAAGGTAAATCACCAAAGAATTGGAAGTGTTCTGCTGATGCCAGTTACTGAATACTTTTCCTTCAACATCAATTCTTAGCATGTAATTAATTGCGAAAATTGTTCAAACTGCATAAACTTCAGATATTTTAAATGTGAAACATTCCCATATCATATACATGGATGGAAAATAATTTGTTTAAATTGTGAATAACATGTCTCCTAGATTTATCAACTGTGAAGACCAAAACACAACACATTCATGTTTCGGCACTTTTTCAGATATTTGAAACTTATAGAGATCTGTGAATTGCTGTAGTGTTCGAGAAGTAACGAATTAATTTTCCCAAGCGACCATTGTTAAGTTAACAAACGACCCTTAAGAGTCTATCAACCTAGTCTAAAATGAACGAACCGATGCTATGGAAATCTAGTCAAACTGTAACAATCATTTCATTAGTATTATTATTACCGTTTACTTATTTTAAAGTTTAAAAGATACTAATTACGTGACAGTGTACATAAACGTTCATTAAGACCATATTATTTTATATGATAATTTTGAACCATACTTTTGATCTGAAAAGGTAATTTACAAATTCAAGTTCTTATTAGCAGTTTGTCGAAATTCTCAACCGTATGTATAATAAGCTTTAAATTTGATCATTTTAACTTTGTGAAACACGTCTACAACATGATCATATACTGAATATATACAATGAACTTGAACTGCTTCAATTTATACATATAGATTTCTCTTTTGATTTTTATGAGGTTAAAAGTGTACATTTAAGGAATTTCCCAACGACTAGTTCGTTTCTACAGACATGAATATACTTGATTCCTTAGTTAATCACGTTAAAAAAATACCGTTTTGCGCAAGTCAGCTACGAAGCAGAACTTCGTACTTACATACATCACTTCAAGCTGTCATACTACATAAGCATAGAAAGATGGAATCGTCAAATCAAACACCAGAGTTGTAGGAGTATTAGTACTATTAGTAGTATAGGGAAAGATTAGGGTTCGAAGATCAGATTCAAGTATAATCTAGCGAAATAAATTTTAAAAAAAGGGTAAGGTGATGAAGAATCCAGAGGATTAAGATTTGACAGAACACAAAGAATGAAAGCACCTGCACCATTGCAAACGGTTCGGAGCCATGTCATCGGAAGTCTCTAACCATCGATTACTATCATCTCGCGGACCACAACCCGGTAGTTGACACCTACCGACATGACTCAGTCCACTTGACAGTGACTTCATGGATTTGTGCCATGTTTCGGTCTGGCCGCCCCTAGCTTTCTTCCAAACTGTTCCCACATCGCAAAGCATCGCTCGACGAGGCAGTCGGTGGTTAGGCACACGCAGCACATGTCCCAAACACCCCAACTGAAGAAGTTTCACTACTTTGATCTGCTATCCTTACATAGTACTCGTTTTCTAACAACAGCATTGCTTACTCGGTTGTCCCACAATACACGAGCAACGCTTCGGAGACACCTACGAATGTCTTCTACTCTCACCGGCCATCTCTCGCATCCGTATAGTAGGACGGAGCAAACTGTTGTGCAGTACATTCGTCCTTTGGTTAGCAAACGGATATCTCTCCTACGCCATAAGTCATACAGGTTGGCGAAAGCCAATCGAGCTTTCTGTATCCACGCTGAGATTTCGTCAGCCACCAGACCATTAGCACAGATGAGATTCTCGAGTTGAGTGAAGCGATCGACGCGCTCAACTGCTTCACTTCCTATCACTAGTTCAGGTGCTGACGCAAGCCAATCCTGAAGCAACGTTTTGCATTTCGAGGTGGAAAACAGCATCCCGAACATGCTTGAATTGTTGCTTTGGGTGATCAGAACTATGTCATCAGCATACTCTAAGTCAGCAAGCGAGTCTCCTGGTAAAAAGTCTACTCCTGTGAAGTCAGACGAAGATAAAGTTATATTTAGAAGCAAGTCTATGACGAAATTAAACGAGAACGGGGAACGTGGACATCCCTGATGGACACCACTTGAAGTAACCCATTTCGATGATAGTTCTCCATAAGCTCTAACTCGGTCAGTCGTGTTTGAGTAGAGCCTGTATATAAGGTTAATGCACTTTTTTGGTACTGTAGTGAAGGAGAACACAGGTGACGGCAACCGAATTGTATTTATCTCAAATCACAGAGTTAATTGGTAAAATAGGAAAACCATATCGTAAATCGTTAATTTACAAAATATCAATTTATCATATCGAACTGGACCGTTCCTGTTGCAAAACATCAATCCACTGTCTGACATTTCACTGTTCATGCGTTTCATACAAATCCCATTGTGTCCCCGCTCGTCCTTTCTTGATCTTCCCCCATCTTCTGCTGCCAGACATTACGTTTTTACTCGCGTCATATACTACTTATAAGTAGCGCGCACCACAGTACATCTTTTAATGACAGATATCGCCACAAAACCTCACGATCAAAAGAGTCGAACACAGCCTTAAGTTCAACGAACCCAACTATTATGGGACGTTTCATGTGATTCTCATGCATCAGTATACTGTACATTAAAACACATATAAGAACTTTTCATCTACAGAACGATTTTCAATTCACTTATATAATAATGGATGGTCAAGGTTTTTGTCACTAACTTTATCATATTTAGAAAAATTATGTTTCCGAAATAGTTTTCAGTGAAGTATGTCTAAGTTATCGCTCGGCATTAAGTAAACCTGTCATATTTTTTACACCTACAAAATCCAAAGCTAATTCCAGATACTAGTGAACACTACAACAAGTTTTTATTTTCGTATATCAATATACACTATGTATTGAGTATTGTGGTATACAACAATTTCTAAGTAAAGATCAATCTGTTGTAATTTATAACACAAAACAAGATAACACTGATAGAAATGTACATCACACAACTATAATTAACACTTAATCAGAATACTTTTTTGGATTTGAGAATGTTTTTTTAAGAAAATAAAATATTTATATTTATACACACTGAATAATAAGTCTTTATCAAATACGGTAGAATTTACATGAACTTCATGAACAAAAAAGGGATTATACAGGTATCATTAAACTATTTATGCACTATTTAATAGTAGCCTCTGGTATAAACAATAACAGTGAACACATAAATACTGATTATTTACAAATTTAGGTAAACGAATTTAATGGAACATATTTGGATTAATCTTTCACAAAGTCACAAAACTGAAAACCATACCGTTTTTTTATATGCATACAATAATATGGTATGTATGGAAAGAAATGCAGAATGAAGAAAATAAGTGAATTATATTCTTTGAGTTTAAAATGAATGCTTCTAATAGGAATGTGCCGGGGGGGAGGTGAATACGATCTTTTTTACATAAATTCATCCGTATTGATAACATTATATACTTCTGTTACAAACATTGAAGCATTAATTTTAATTGTTGTCCAATAAACGACTAGTTGCGGGTCGAACTAAAAATTAGGAAAATTCACATACAAAAATGAGTATACAGTTTAAATAATAAACTGGATTGAAAACAAAATTGAGTTCGTCAAACATTTATTCATTTTTTTAAGTACAAACTATTAATACAAATGATCTATACATCATTTACTGATGTAGGCTAAACGTGTGAATCCGATTCCACTTACTTTATCTTGAACAATAGGACAGAATCACTAACCCTCATAGTCAGTCACTCATAATCACCGTAGAACCTGGCAAACATATGCATTGATCCGAGTCGCCATGCCAGGCTATCACAACGAGATTAGATTAACAAGAAAAATTGTGAATCTCTAAATGGTGTAGCAGCGATGACAGAAAGGAAGAATAACCTTCAAGTAGGAATACCCGAACTCAAAATCTAGAGATAAACAATCAGTGAATTAATGCATCAGTATAATCGAGACATGTCACACAACGTCTCGAGCCATTAATCCAGGCTATAATTTTCATCTACTAACATGACTCGCACCAACAGCTAATAATTTTATGAACTGGTGCTATGTGATTTATTTTATTCTTCCATTTCTACTAGCATTTATTCAACACCTTCCTTACTTATCTTAGACACATTTCTTTCTGGAATTTTATCACCACTTATTTGTTAAGATTTGAAAAATAGTAACCTATTTTTTTCACGCCAATCGTTAATGCATATTCTCGTTTGGAAAAATCGTAAGTTATTTTCTCATAGACAGGACAATAATTTGACTCTTACTTGATTCCAGAACAGGAATTTCTTTGATTTGCACTACTGACGAAGCATATGAACACTCAGACACCCGTTGTTTGGATGTTTATGAGTTTTCTATCGTTATTTTATTTTGCTTAATAGTCTCATACTTGATTTGTAGTGTGTGTGTACAAATGTGTGGAGCCCACAGAGCTTGTCCCAGCCTTCGCACAAATTAACTAATTCATTTTATCCAAGTCATTATCCACACGTTTTTTGATCTTGTCAGTCATTCAGTCATAAACTTGGTTGTTTCTACTCACGTGCGTATGTGCATACTTACTCCACTTATCACATGTTTAGCTTATTTTTTTCTGACTATAAGTACTAAATCATGCCTCGTCTCAATGGGTCGGCTCACTCGCCATCTCCACCTCGCTTCATTCTGCATTTACGCTTCGCATTCTCATTTCTGTCTGTGTGAATGATTGCTAAAAATAAATTCTTTCGTTTCTTATTACCGCCGTCGCACAAACAGGGTTTGCTTAAGTACGATATACGGAAATTGAAGGGAAGATCTATTACGTAGCGTATCCAATCATTCGTACAAATTGGAGTCAGATCGCGGGACACTAAAGCGATGAGCCCTACTTCGAATAAGAAGCAGCCACTAAATACTTAAAGCTCTTTATGAATAATTCCATGGTTCAGTTATCACCAATAATTGTGAACCCTTTATAAAGGTTATAAGTTTTACAATAAATTTGAATAGGACATCGTTTATTCGAACACAAGTTTGACACAATTTGTTTTAAAATTGTCTATAATGACAAATTAAAGATAATTAAGTAGAGTGAATTATTTAACACAATAATACTACAGCTTATAAGGAGTTAATATACACAAATGGGTTTTTTACCATTATTTATAGATATTCTCATATATATATATATATATATATATATATACATATATATATATATATATATAACTAGATTCAAATCAGGAATAAGCTTCAGTCAGTCAGTTAGAACACATAACTTCGTACGCAAGTACATCAATTCAAGTCACCATACCATACTAGCACAGAGACACAATTGTCAATTCAGATCCCATAGTAGTAGAAATAGTAGAAGTATTAGCAGTAATGGAGATTAGTGATCGAATATATTATTTGAGATGTATACCCCAAAGGAATCAATTAAATAGAGAAAAAACTGTCAAGGGGAATTCAGAAGATTAGGATTTGAGAGAACACAACGAATGGATGCACCTGCACCACTGCAGGTACACAAAGCCGATTATATAAATATAAAGAGATCACTATAGTTGATCGTTGATAATATATCACCCTTGTCGACCTAAGTAATGTTTAATCAATCTCTGATGTATACTGTCGAAGAAATTTCAAAACGGGTATTATTCATATGTAAGGGTTTGAGTCTCAAGGTTGTTAGTATCAGGCACAGCAACTGGTCGATCTTTATAATTATAAGTGCATCCTGAACGAATCCCCTCAATACTGGTCTTTGATTAAAAGTAAACTTGGACATAGTTTCAATGATTTAAAATAAGAAATCCCTCATACAGTACCACAGATTTAAATTAATTATTCAACGTTTCAATCAACATTATCATATCACTAATAATTATTCAAACAACATCTGACTGAAAGGATAAAATAATGTTACCGATAATAATAAATGTCAAATGAAAACCAAAGTAATGATAGTTGTAAGCAAGAATTTCTAATATGATTTCAATTTTTTTTTGATTACTCACCAGATATCACTGCTTCGCTTAATTGGCGTTTTATCGTTATACCCGTTTTCGTAGCTGAAATATTAGTGATGCTATTATTACTATTAGAAGTAGTAGTAGTAGCAGTCGTGGTAGTAGTACTAGCAGCAGAAGAAGAAGAAATAAAGGAAGACGATGGAGCCGATATATGGCGTTTACGATCATTCAATGATGATTGAGAAATAAATGCAGATAAACTAGATGTATTGATAGAAGTTTTAGCTGAATTATTGTTGTTAGTAGAGTTACTTTTAAACGATTCTATTTTTTGTGCGGATGATTCAATAATCACTCTAGGTGTATGTATAAGTTGAATATTTCTAAGAGGAGTAACTTCTACATTCGAAACGGTTGGACTCTTAACTTCATTAATTATCACAGGTTTATTAACAACTGTTCGGATGGTTGGTCTAGTTCCAATTAGTGGAGTTTGACGCAATTGCTACATTGAATTGTATTTAAAAAAAAAAGTAATGCACACATAAATAAAATAGGATCAGTTTAAAATAGGCAGAACATCTAAGTTACAGTTATTTATTGGTTATTTTCATACTTAAAACAATTGTTACAAATGAATTATGTGAATAACAAGTATTTAAAATAAAATAGTATTTTACAGAAACCGATTTATCCCAATCAACCAAATAATTGGAATTTACTGTCATCATATTATGCAAATACGAAACACATATTGTGATATTCTTACCCATGGATTAAATCTTATGCGATATTCATATGATCTATGCAACAAATTGATAAGAAGCAGCTTAAATAGGAGATAATATTCCAGATGATGTGGAAAATACTCCTCTATTTCAGATTCTGATTTATGTTAGCAATATGATTTGGATAAGTTTTTTGGATAGTTTATTCCACGGTGTATACCATTTAACCTCATCTTTCAGTTGTAATTTTTGGTTGGTTAAAAATCTTTACAAATGTTTATGGTGAGGTGTTCTGGTCATAGTGTTACGCAAGCGCGTCAACATGTCAATTTGGTAAGCCTGAACTATTACGAGTTTACCTTAGTCAGTAAACGAGAGCGAGGATCGATGATCCGGCGACACGACATGCTACCCCTTCCATTCAGTAAAAGAAGACTTGATATGAAGTAGAACAAGTATTCTACAAGTATCCAGAAAGTACGAGGTCCAAGTCCAGAAGAGGCTACGGATGCCGGACTTGGGATCCGGGTCATAAGACGTTACATATAGTTCATATTCATTCAGTTAGGTCGAATAGGAAACAACATTGAAGTATGTGACAATGACAGTTGGGACGGCCAATAGGAATCAACCAATAGAATTAAACTTACAAACAATTCTCTTAGGATATTGAATGAATATCCTAACACATACAGGTTGGTGAAGCCTCGTCCGGAATGCCAGGTCGTGCTTCTGGAAAAAAGTATGTTTTCAGAGTTACACAGGCTCGCAGAGTGAACTTGCTTCTTGGGGAACCGCTACCCCGAGGATCTTGGCACGCAGGTGTCGTACCGAGATCAAGTATATGCTACATGCATATCAGAAACGTATGAGTTTTTACCTAATATACATCATGACATACACATAGGCATAATTATTCCACAAATCAGTTATACGTTACGTGCACACTGCGAACACACAAGTTCTCAGCTATGCATCCCTTGGTAAACACGTTCATACATATTAAGTGGTCTTTTCAACTTTCGCTTGTGAGCCTCGAGGACTCTGTTAATCAGTTACGACTTTGGAGAAGGGTGATTAGTCTGACCTCCGCCGAAGTTAGTTAACAGGGTTTCCCCATTATCCAGCTGCGCCACAAAACCTTAGATTGGATTTCGCACTTTTAATAAATAATAATAACGTCTTCTGATATTAATGTGGCATCAGATAGTGAAAGCAATCATATTTGCTGTCTATTGATGTTATTTGATGCGATCTTTTAACATCATATCATTCCACTCGGTTGCAAGACGGTGATTATAATCAGATCACACTGATCGACGCTGCATTGTGTAAGTTTGATGCTCCAAATTGCAATAGGAAAGATAATCATCTAGGTTATGTATGACTTTTGATTTGATAACAAATTAATAAATATAGTTATCTCTTTATAAATATGACTGTTATGATGAGCGATGTCAAAAATCTGAGCGTATAGACGCGCTAATTCCCACCCGGCCCTCCTTTAAAAAACTGGCTACTTGAGCAAGAAGGCAACAGAGGAAGCAAAAGTCTCTTCGGTTACCGAATCATGTACATAAATACTCAATTATATACATACATTTCTCCCATTTAGAAAATGAATCCATTTCTTGGTCATTGATATGAATTTGTCTTTTAGGACATTTCTAATCGTCAACCAGTGACCTCATCTGACCACTCCTGGTTGGCTCACTACATCAATAGCCTTCATTTATAAAATACTAATAGAAATATACATGTGTATATATGAACGACAGCTTACTTTAATACGCTTACTGACACTTTCTCCATCGCTCGATACAGATACAACAGGATTTGTTTTATCAGCAACAGTAGCCGCCGCTAATGCCATTACTTCATGCCGAGAAAGCATAATGACAGGCCTTTGTGTTCCAGGTTCAGAAGACTTAATTAATTAAACAGGAAATAATGAAATACTTCACACTGAATGTTAAAAAGCACAAGGTTAGTTATGTAATATTCCAATTAAGTCACAAGGTTGAAGAACAAATATCTTATTATACACTGCTATAAAACAGCCGTCATTATATATGATATTCGTTTTATAAGTCAAATCTAATTGCCAGAAAATATTAGATATAATGTAACACGGTAATCAGTTTGATTATTTAAACTTACATTAATTAATTTAATTTACTCCTCAAACGATTATAGCTCCCATATAAATACACTATGAGGCCTTTGTCAATATCACAAGCTGAAGCATAGATTATGAGCTCGAAGATTATTGTTCTGATGTACGGTGTCCAGGTTTGATATCTTCTCGTAAACGACCCCAACACGGCTCAAAATCGTCTGCAGTGGCACAGGTGCATTCATTCTTTCTGTTTTCTCAAATTCTAACCTTCTGAATTCCTCATCACCTCTATCTCTTTTTAAACTTATCTCACTGGCCTAGGCTTCTCGAATAATATTTTCAAACCCTAATCTTCTGAATAACTGCTAATACTTATACTATTTCTACTACTATGGGATTTGAATTGACAATTATGTCTCCGTGCTAATGTGGTGTAGCAACTTAAACTGGTGTACGTAAGTACGAAATTCTACGCTAGAACTGACTGACTGAAACGAGCCCAACTGACCAGTCAAATAAGATCAGAAGTGAAGACGAGGTTTATTGACCATACAGAATCGGTTGGTATGTAATGATTACACTAGTACTAGTACCCCAGAAAATCAAGCCATTAATCGTATCTCACTCCTTAGAATATCAAGCTGTTTCGGCTAATCACGTGCATGCATCGGCTGGCCGATTTCTGATTGGGTTATTTTAAAAATCAAACCTGTTACGAACAGGCTGATACACCTTTTGCGAAACCGCTAATTGTTTGTGATAGAGGAATAAAGTACCAGAGACTTTAATTTATTTAATGAGTTAACGTTTAGGGAATTACCCCCAAATATACTGAATCCTAAATTCATTAATTTCTAAGCGTAAAACTTTGCTAACCTACACATCTTTTAACACATTCCTGATTTACAGGAATTTTCAATTTTTTAAACCTATCTTACTCCTACGATTAGGCATACTTAAGAAAGGGAAAAAACGAAGTCAATGTATAAATAAAATGAAGATGTAGTTTATTATTACCACTCAAAGTGGAGTCAAAACTAAGAGGTTTATTCAATGAACTAAAAATTGGATCTAAATTCCGTAAATGTTTTGGCTTTATCGGGGAATTCGGAAAGCCTTAATAACTTTAAAATAACAGAGGTTAGGCGTTCGCGTGCAAGACTGAAGGTCTCTATAACTTTAATTGAAAAAAGAAGCACCATAATAAAGGACGCGAACTTGTAAGCAGTTATCTAACAAAATATGTAGCGAATCACTGTATTATATGCGTTATAACATATAATTTAAAATTTAAACCACAACTTCTTTACTAAAACAGCAGCATCCTGATTTGAAGCTAAATATCTATAAATATAACTCTAGAACTATTATGTGTTCGAGATAATTATGAGTGGTGAATGAGTATGGACTATCGAAATGAATGAACAGAATATTTATGGATAAATGAACTCAATGGTACAATGTGATCGGATGATATTTGCTCACAACACTAGATCATAGACTCAAGTACCTGAATAAACTAGTATCAATGAAAGGTCATTAACCCGGAAAACCTCAACTGTAGCTGCTACATTGACGTGATAGTTGGACTTGCCTATCGTGATGATCCAACCGAGCTATATTGGCTGGAACATATATTCCTGCAGGTCCTACCACGTTAAACAGATCAATTAGAGAATGTCAGGAATAAAAGTGGCAACTCAAGGTCCGAGGGTGAAGTTGTACTGCTGACTGTAGAGAGGTGTGAGAGCAGTAAGGTGTTTCCTTAGGACAACCAGCATCTACAGCAATGCTGCCTTCTCAAAACGGAATAAAACGGGTTAGAAAAGGTCGATCTCTAAATTGTCATGCCTCAACTTACCCCACGGATTTCCGTCTTTAGCGGTAAGGCCTTTTGAAGAGAGGAGCGAACACTCAAAAGACTACCCATAAAAAGGTGGTGCGTGACCGGCCTGAAGCAGTTGTCCGTTGGGCTCTGCGGTCACGCTCCCAAGCAGTTAAGACCAACGCTAACGCAACTCCCTTTTCCTCAAAAAACACCCTTCCACGGTGTGGGCAGCCGGGAAGCAACATACGTCGTCAAATACCTAACGGCACACGAGATCAAATGAGCCCGAAGGATAGATATTTTATCGTAAAAAATGAAGGTCTATGTATCAACAAACTACTTATTGCATAAACAAACATTTTTATCACCAACAAAAACAGCCTTCATCAAACTTTATTAGAGAGGACTTGAGCACCATTATCTAACAAATTGAAAAAACAACCGAATTTTTACAGGAATATTAAGTTTATCATTTATCTGAGTCTTAGGCTTGATCAATAATCACAAATTAACTTACAGCATTTTTAACTGGTAAGCAATGATTTTGAACATGGGTATCCACACCATTTGTTACGACTCCCTGAGTTTTAGACAAAATAAGTAAAATTATTTTACCTCATCATTCATCAAATTAAACAAGAAAGAGCACACAAAACTTTTAAGCTTTGAATAGGATTTTTCACTGAGTTCAATATTCATTTCCTGAACAAACACAGACGTCAGTTCATTTAGCGTGCATAAACTACAGATGAAGTTCGTAATTATCAAGAAATTGTACTTACGACAATAATCGGGGATCTTCATTGAGTACAGTTAGCAAGAATAATCTCATATGATCACGAATACGTGAGCCCATATTTTGAAAACTACCACAAATTCGATGGATTTAGGTCGATCAGCAGCTCTTAGTAATTTAAGCAGCTTTCTACGACGTATCTAAAACAAAAGAATAGTTTGATCAAAATTAAATAACATGATTCGGTCGATTTCGATTTAAAAATGAGCTGGTGTTATATTTGCTTATCCTGGAGCACCTGTTTATATTCAGATCATGCTCTAGTGCGAGAGCGTATTTGTTTGCGATTTACTGGACGTCGGAAAGACTCTTAGGGTTCTACGTAATGATAACAAAGCTAAGAATATATTTCAGGAACAATTAAGAAAACAGTTAGGCAGCCATATAGTAAGTGAAGCCTACTCTGAGGCAGCCTGGAACGATATCCAAAAAGCTGTGGAAAAAGCAGTGATATCTACTGGCAAGGTAAACCATAAGGTTAAGGAGAAGTGGTGGATTTCATTAGCATCTACGGAACTGATTGATGCTCAAAAACTCATTTCGTCTGGCCATGAGTACGATGAGGAGCGGAGTCGGCTTAGGCTCAGGCTGATAAAAAGCCTATGCAACAACCGTGAACAGTGGTGGGTGGAGAAAGCAACAGAGATGGAAAAGGTAGCAGCGATAGGCAACAGTAGACAACTGTTCAGACTTATCAAGGAAACCGGTATTAGGAATCCGAATGTGAGACTATCTCAGAAAAGGATCGGCTTATTATTCATTCTCAATCGAGGAGATTGGATCGAAAGGCAGAGCACTTTAGGGATCAGTTCAACTGGCCTCGAGCCACACTTCAGTTACACACGATCTCCAGTCAACCTGAATTGCAAGTCCTCCGACTCTTCATAAAGTTGAGAAATACGTAGGAAACCTGAAGAGAGGGAGAGCAGCAGGATCTGATAGATTGACCCCTGAGATTTTTAAATATGATGGTCCAGTTTTAGCAGTTACATTGACTGAGATAATATGTAGAATTCAGGAACTGGGTGTAACTTCAATCTGACTGGTCTCAATCGCTGATTGTCCCATTTTATAAGAAAGGACAAAAGTCCTCCTGTGACAATCACAGGGAAATAAGTCTAACTAATATAGTTTCTACATTGTTAGCCTCAGTTATCCTTAGACGCTAAACTAGAGCTCGTGAAGAGCAGACTAGAGAAAACCTGGCTGGTTTCTGACCTGGACGTGGCTGTAGAGACCTTTTACCTGGTGGCTCGCTTATTGACTTAGAATATGCCGATGACATAGTCCTACTTGGTGAAGACGCTGACAAAATGCAGAGTCTTCTGACTACCATAAGCAACAATGCGAGCATGTTCGGGATGCGGTTTTCCCCCTCGAAATGCAAAATGTTGTTTCAAGACTGGGTTGCATCGGCACCTGAACTAGTGATAAGGAGTGAAGTAGTCGAACGTGTAGACCGCTTCACTTATCTTGGGAGTCTCATCAGTGCCGATGGCCTGGTGACTGACGAAATCTCAGCTCGGATACAGAAGGCTCGATTGGCTTTTGCCAACCTGCGTCACTTATGGCGTAGGCGAGATATCCGTTTGCTGACTAAAGGACGAGTGTACTGCGCAGTAGTTCGCTCCGTCTTACTTTACGGCTGTGAAACATGGCCAGTGAGAGTAGAAGATATTCGTAGGTTACTAGTTTTCGATCATAGGTGTCTTCGAAGCATTGCTCGTATATCGTGGGACAACCGAGTGAGCAACGTTGTTATCAGGAAACGGGTGCTAGGTAAGAATGGCAGATCAATCGATGAAGTATTGAAACTTCACCAGTTGAGGTGGTTGGGACATGTGCTGCGCATGCCTAACCACCGACTGCCTGTTCGAGCTTTGTTTTGTAGTGTAGAAGTAGGTTGGAAGAAAGTTAGGGGCGGCCAAACCAAAACATGGCACAAATCCATGAAATCATTGACGAGTGGACTGAGCCATGTCGGTAATTGTCGACTACCTGGTTGGGGTCCGCGAGATGATAGTAATCGATGGCTAGAGACCTTGAATGACATGGCTCAAAATCGTTCGCAATGGCGCCGGTGCATTTATTCTCTGTGTTCTCTCAAATCCTAATCTTCTGGATTCTTCAACAACTCTAGTTTTGTCTTTCTAAACTTATCTCAATGAATCATACTTCTTGAATAATATCTAATCCTAACCTCTCCGATTACTTCTAATACCCTTACTACCTCTTCTACTATTGGACTTGAATTGACAATTACATCTCTGTGCTGATGTGGTATGGCGACATGAACTGACGCACTTACGCACGAAGTTCTACGTTGCATCTGACTGACTGACTGACTGATTGTATAGACCAGACATTCACATTGCGACTGATCCTGGAACACAAACATTTAGGAGTCAGACAATAATTGTCTTCCTGGAGCTTAAAGCGGCATTTGACTCTGAGGATCGCGAGGTTCTATGGTGATGTCTGTCATTAAAAGGTGAACCAAAGAAGTGCACTAACCTTATATACAGGCTCTCTACTAGAACACGACTGATCGAGTTAGAGCGTATGGAGAACTGTCATCGGAATTCTCTACTTCAAGTGGTGTCCATCAGGGATGTCCACTTTCCCCGTTCTCGTCTAATTTTGTCATAGACTTGCTTCTAGACATAACATTATTTTCGTGTGAACCTTCAGGAGTAGACCTTCTACCAGGAGGATCGCTTACTGACCTAGAATATGCTGATGACACAGTTCTACTTGGTGAAGACGCTGACGAGATCCAGTCTTCTGATCACCCTAAATAACAATCCAAGCATATTCGGGATGCTGTTTTCCACCTCGAAATGCAAAACGTTGCTTCAGGATTGGCTTGCGTCAGCACCTGAACTAGTGATAGGAAGTGAAGCAGTTGAGCGCGTCGATCGCTTCACTCAACTCGAGAATCTCATCTGTGCTAATGGTCTGGTGACTGACGAAATCTCAGCGTGGATACAGAAAGCTCGATTGGCTTTCGCCAACCTGTATGACTTATGGCGTAGGAGAGATATCCGTTTGCTAACCAAAGGACGAATGTACTGCACAGCCGTTTGCTCCGTCCTACTATACAGATGCGAGACATGGCCGGTGAGAGTAGAAGACATTCGTAGGTTACTAGTATTCGATCATAGGTGTCTCCGAAGCGTTGCTCGTGTATTGTGGGACAACCGAGTAAGCAATGCTGATGTTAGAAAACGAGTACTATGTAAGGATAGCAGATCAAAGTAGTGAAACTTCTTCAGTTGGGGTGGTTGGGACATGTGCTGCGTGTGCCTAACCACCGACTGCCTCGTCGAGCAATGCTTTGCGATGTGGGAACAGGTTGGAAGAAAGCTAGGGGCGGCCAGACCAAAACATGGCACAAATCCATGAAGTCACTGACAACAGGATTGAGTCATGTCGGTAAGTGACTGACTGACAGGTGTTATATTTGACGCTAACTGAATCATACGTAGTTCACTTCTTAATTGGATGCTTCAAGTACAGAACAGAAAAATATATCGATTTCTATTTTCCGAATTGCTTAATGTTTAAACATGCTTCAATTGAAAAAATCCGTAGTCAGTATCATAGGTCCATTAACATAAATGATAGAATCAATTCTTAAACTTTACTTTGATGATTGGATTGAAAACATAGCAAAATAATGAAACCTGTGAAGACATATAAACATTATCACCGTGATAGCAGAAAAATTATCCTGTAGAAACAAAATCTCTTTAATATTGTGTGATCACCATACCTAGACTCTTCTGAAGTCAATTATTTTTTCTATTTTACTACACAGTTTAAATTCTCAGAAAAAATAACTATTTTCTGATAAGAGCACAACTATACGTTTCGTATTAACATTGATAATCTTGAGGACAAAAATAAAATTTCATCATTTTAATAGCTAATATCTGAGTAACAGCTAGCGACTTGAAACCCAAGTTAGAATAGAAGAATCTAAAACAGAGAATTATTGTTACGGATGAATCGAATGTTTTCCTAAGGAATGGAGAAAATAAGTCGCATCCTACACAAACCATCCATGCAAAAGCAAACGTGATCAGTATAATGTTAACCAAACTTGCCAGGAATAATGTACGTTCAATGGAAACATCCTACGGTGACTATTAGCCGATTTCACAAACAGTAAGCAATTACCCATAGTGCAATTAATTGTAACACAGAAATGTTAACTCCATCAGTAGCACACAGATTTTTCCCACTATATGATTACATTTGTCTGAAACATTACAACCTAATTGAATCACGACAATAAACAAATGAAGGTACTACATTCAGACGGCAGCTATCAGTGTCAACAGAGTGATAAAATTCTCTGTCTCATATAAACCATACGATTATAGGTGTCAATCTCACCCTATTACCATACGCCTTGAGCTGGTCACTCTGATATATAATAAGATCTATTACCAGTACCTCATTAATATCCTCGGTTTTCGCTTTCAACTAGTTTCAGTGAACTTGGGAATTGAACTGTTAAACAGAATATTGGAAACACCTAGAACTCTTACCTGAGGAAAGAACGAGATGCATCGCAGTTATTTACTTCTATATCAATCCGGAAGACACCATAGTCGCTCTAACGAATGTGTCTATAAATAAAGTATAAAGAATTTTGTTAAAGACATAGATATCCAATCCTAATAGGGGGGTCTGATGAGTAACTCATTTACTTTTATGATAGTAAAACTAGAATACTTTTAAGCCACAAATTTCAGCCAAAATAGTTTTAACTTGCAAGAAAATGTTTGAAAAAAGGACAGAAAATTAACCGTTTCGGAAAAATGATTTACTGGTAGTTCTTGCAGTTCCATTAAGGTTACTTTTGATAATGAACTGTTTTAGTTCCTCCAGATTTATGAAATAAATTATCAAACCAGGTGAATAGCATCCAAACGGTTTTCCAGAGGTTGGTGTTTTACCTAAGCTTCAACAACTGTACGAGTGCTACTGTGTGTTCCTTATAAACTTTGAACTTCAATCTATTGGTATACATTCTCATTTATCGTCAATGCATTGTCAGATAATTTAACATTCAAGGATTGAACGGGAAAATCTGTTTTCATGCTTTAAATGAGATGATGCGAAGCTTTGGAAAGTGACAAAAGCTCCAGCTATGAAACTGATTGAAAATACTCTCAGAACAGCTAGCTCCACATTGGTTTAGTTCAGGCTTTTTCTATAAGGTTTAAGATAATGAGAAACTAGGGGATTGGAACCTATTCCTGTTTGTGATACAAGCACTCCCGGGTTGCTCAAACTGCACTTATCTGAAAAACCACTAATAGTTTTAATAATTGGCTTACTTGGGCTTGACCATAGAGTTGTGGGCGAGTAAAATATGCTGTGGTCATATACGTCTTAATACGGAGGAACCAATAAACTACTCGATAAACTTTCTATTATGAATAAGCAGTGTAGGAAGGACCCTGACAATTGTTTTTGATCTGCGTCTGATAGTGAGACCTGACGGTTTTGTGAGGTTTACAGGTATTCTAGTCAGTCACAAGACGTCACCTGAATAAAATATATCTAAATGTGCTTGAGTAATATTATTTCAAAAATACGTTTGAAACAACTGTATAGGACTGGCTAGTCTTCCTTTATCTAGACAAGCCCAAACCATAACTTTGAGTTATTTTGGGCATCTACATGGATGTCAGGTTTGTGTTAAAGGGATTTTTAGTGTTCCTTCACATACCTTAGTTTACCCAGAATCAAGACAGAGCCAGCGGTTTCACAGACTGGTTACAGTGTTAAAGTGTGTCTCTGAAGTTCGTCGTCAGTAATCATCAAAATTACACAGTGTATGGGCTTGACTTTTGCAAATGATAAAGGTGGACGCTTAATAAATCTCTTAGTGGTTATTGAAATGTTTTTAAATATATGCAGAAGCTACAGTTGACATGAAGTGCTACTAAACCAAATTATTAAACCTATATAGTTAACTTCATCAAAAACTATAAAGAAAACCCAAGTGATAACAAACCACTTTATGATCTAACACTCACTCTAAGATCAAAGCTTGACAGTTGGTCTATTTCGTTATTAACTCCACATATTCAAGCAGTCTGAATTAGTTCAAAAGTTTCATTTAAGTTGTTTTTTCTGTTAGTACATTTAACTAAAGCAACTATCGTAAAATTTTACTACGAGATTGCGATATGAGATAATCAAGCTCTTGAAAGTAAACTTGATGGGTCCCAAGTAAAGATATTTTGTACGAAACAGTGGTTGGAAGAAAGTTAGGGGCGGCCAGACTAAAACATGGCAGAAATCCATAAAGTCACTGACAAGTGGACTGAGTCATGTTTGTAGATGTAGGCTACCTGGTTGGGGTCCGCGAAACGATAGTAACCGATGGTTGGAGACCTTGAATGATATGGCTCAAAACCGTTTGCAATAACGCAGGTGCATTCACTCATTGTGTTCTATCGAATCCTAATCTTCTGGATTCGTCAACATCTCTACTTTTGTCTTTCTAAACTTATCTCGCTGAATCATACTTCTTGAATAATATTTAGGAACCCTAATCCTCCCTATTACTAGTAGTACTCCTACTATCTCTACCACTGTGGGGTTTGTATTGACAGTTGCGTCTCCATGCTAATGTGGTATGGCAACATGAACTGATGTGCTTGTGTACCAAGTCCTACGTTGCATCTAACTGACAAAACAGTGGTGTAGTAGGATCAAAATATATAATACTGAGTGTTCAGTAACGCTCGAAATATTCTCAGTACTTAAGATAGATCACCAAACACTGAGAACCTAATTTCATCGCCTTACGCTTTAAGGTGATCAACGCGGATAATGTGTGAATTAAGTTTGGGTAGAGTGAGTGTGGTAGTTTGTGCTCTCTGTAATTCTTTCCAATGCCAGACTAAATCCAGATTTGATGGGAGTCTTTTAAATATTTAATTTTATTGAGTCGCGGCTTGGTAAGACAGGCTACGGGATTCTGGAACTGTAAGGTTTCCGCTAAGTGAAGAATCTACTTAGCTCCATGCAACCTTGGTTAGTCATGGTTAGATAACGAGTGGTAACTATCTAGTAACTACACGGCTCATAAACCTACAGCGACATACTTCTGAACATCTGCAATAATTAAAAATTTATTTTGTTCTTCATTTCGAGGAGCTTGACATTCTGAATAATTTTTGGTTAATCACAGAAAATGTGAGGGAATTTAGACTATTAATAATAATTTACACTTTCTCCTTACAATACCTATCATAAGAGCCTATTTTAATGCTTGATTTCTTAAGAGTGTAAGCACTTAATGTAGGCGAGTGTCACACAGCACGTGCAATCACCATATTAATAATTGCGTCCAAACTAAGTGAATCTCATATAGACATATCATGACAACTATATGCTATCTTCATAAAATAAATCAAGTTCAAGTACAAAATAATGTCTTCCCATATCTAGGTAGTCATTACATATGTTAGCTTACAAAAAACCATGAAATCAAATGACCTTGACCTACAATGCAAATTTTCCGCGACTGTGTGAGTCAAACGTTATCGTTTCTTGGGCAGTAATATCATACAGTAACTTCTTCATAGGGTATGAGTTTTTGGTTTTAAAGAGACATATTTTTCACTGGGTACTCCAATCAAATATTTTGGCCAAATGGTTCCAGGTGTGAATGGGTTGGAGAGTTCGCTAACAAAATTGCTTGTTAGCAACGATGTTTCACTGACGTTTTTTAGTAGGAAAGCATGAAAGGAGTAAAAATGCCAGAAGTTTCATTAAACTAGTGTTAAATACTAGTTTTTGTCCTCTTCAAGGACTTCAGACTAGTATGTTGACCGACTTCAGGCTATTAGAAATTTCATGGCATAGCATCTCTTCAGGACTGGGGCCGTATAGTTAAGAGGAGATGCCACCACATTACTTTCCCAATAGAATCAATGAGATTTTCATTCGATTCCGAAACAAGTGGAGTTGCTAGGAGTCCTTAGTGCAGTGGCTAACTGAAAGTGAAATCAAAAAGATGCTGGCAGAAAGTATTTAGGAAACACATGAAGTAACTACAATATGTTTAATTCATTCTAAACAAAAGCAAAGGGGAAGTATACCAACAGACCACCAAATGGTTGTAAGATTTGAAATAAGAATAATTTACTTTGATTTTGTATGATGTTTTTTTGAAAATCACATCAGAATACGTAAGGTCAGTAATTCCTTGTGCTGGAATACTTTCCATGTGTTGATTTCCAATGGTATCTGTAACAGTAGTCTAACAAACGAATGGAATCAATTTTCTGAAGTTCAGTTCAGTTCAATACAGACTGCATGTGTTTCTGAAGCTTCTTAATGACGCCTACATGTTCAGAGTATTACGCAAACCCAATGCCAGCTGAAGGCTTAGGGAACATCCGTATCACTCCTGACCTAGTATTAAGGAAACTAAAATCCTTAAGCCCAGGTAAGTCACCAGGTTGTAACAAAATCCGCCCTATAGTCTTGCAACATTGTGCTGAAGTCCTCTGTTCACCGTTATGCAACCTGTTCAGGCATTCACTGGAGTCACACCAATTCCCAGCGGAATGGAAACAAGCTACTCTCTCTCCAATATTCAAAGGAGGAGATAGAAAGGACCCAGCCTGTTACAGACCAGTCACACTACTACCAATATTATCAAAGGTTATGGAAGGACTAGTGGACGAACAAATGAGGGAGTACATGGATAAGAATAAAATACTCCATGAAGCTCAACACGGGTTTCAGAAAGCAGGTAGTGTGCATCTAATCTACTCATCACATGGGACAGTTGGACATCCTGCTTGGACCGTAAAATACCGGTGCACGTCGTATTTCTCGACTTAGCAAAAGCCTTTGACACAGTGCCCCATGCACGCCTAATCGAAAAGGTTGTGGAAATGGGCTTTACTGACCCACTTCTATCTTGGCTCAGAAATTACCTTGAGAATAGAAAGTTTCGCACCAAGGTAAACAGAGTGCACGCGAGTTGGCGAGTATCCACATCGGGAGTTTCACAGGGGACCATCCTAAGCCTACTTCTCTTCCCGATATTTATTAACGACCTGTTAGGCTCAGTTAGCTCACCGGCATTGATCTACGCAGACGATGCGAAGATCTGGAGGTCCATTAGAAGCGAAGAGGATTCGACTGAGATTCAAAAGGACCTTACATCTATTGAGAAACGGGCAGTGAAAACTGGTTAAAACTCAACCAACCAAAGTGCCACGTCATGCATTTCCTGCCTCATATGACGCAAACCACCTACTTTCTCAATGGAAGTCCGCTCCCTAATGTCTCCTCAGAGCGCGATCTTGGTTTGATATCCACAGAAAGCCTCCATACCAGTCCAAACTATGTAGGGGATGCAGTCAAGGCAAATGCGACTCTTCACTTTATGCGAAGCCAGCTTGGTGCTATAACCCCGAAATTATTTTTAACCCTGTTTAAGACGTACGCGCGCCCACACTTGGAGGTTCACAACGTCATTGCACTCCCTCTGCTTAAAAGAGACATAAATCTCTCGGATCGAGTGCAGAGATGAGCAACCAAATGGGTGATAGGGTTGAAAAATAAACCCTACGACGATAGACTCCAGCTCTTGGGATTATTTCCACTGAGCTACAGGAGAATCAGAGGTGATCTGATTATGGCGTACACCATATTAAACACGCCAAACCATCCCAATGTGAGCATCTTACCAATGCATCACCACCACTCCCCTCGAGGCAATCCTCGAAAGATTGCACACCAAAGAGCAAATACTCAGATTCGTGCACAATTTTTCTCATTGCAAGTCGTCGCAACTTGGAATGCTCTCCCAGCCGAGGTAGTTACAGCCCCCTCAGTGGACTGCTTTAAGAAGAGACTTGATAATCACGTACTCACATACGGACTGTCATCGCCCTCTTGGAAAAGCTGTGCCTGATGCATGTCTTGAGACCTGCTAGTTCTTACCATCGCCATCTCCTCAGGTCACTCAATTAATCTATCTCGCCTATTATCTCTGTTTCCTCTCCCTTGCTTACACTTCGGTCCTCTCTCACAATCCTCACTACCAATTACCAAACTAAATTCATCTATATATTTCTCAGTTCTGAAATCTTATTCATATTATCATTTTAATTTTATCCTTATTACCTTTATTACTCTCCACACTGCAACTTACCATCGATTCCATCCATTCATCCACTACCCAATGAATGACCAAAATATTCTAACACTTTTCCTTTTACTTTGATAAACAACCTTTTGCTGCTACATCATAAATGCACATCGTTTGTCTGAAAACCCAGACTTTTCATCATAACAATTTACATGATTGCTTGATGCCGAAGCCTGAAAAGCTTGTAAAATGGAATTTGCAGAAATGATGTTCCTCAATAGGTTGCGACATATGGAACTTCAAATGGAGCACATCTGTTATCGTATAATCACTGTAACAGGGCGTAACATTACAAAGGAAGACAGAGTGGAGTTGCTGATCAGCAAACATCGACGGTGATGTGCTTGCAGCTTTAATTTGTACATCCAACTGCATAATCGGATTTTTAAGATGTTCTTTATTGCACTCTCCAGTACACTCATTAACTGATGTACATCGACTATTTCAGATTTAATATTCAACTGCATATTAGTGATACGGTTGAAACTACTACTAGTACACCTTACTCGATAAACGGAACGAAGATCGATGATTCAGCAACACGTTAAGATACTCCTGTCCGATTGTCCCAGACCCAACTACCTAGAGGAAGGAGTCTTAATAGGAAGTAGTTTAATGTATTCTACAGGCACCCAGAAAAGTACGGGGTCGACAAGCACAGATCTGAAGGTTATTTATCCAATGATAAAACGCCCTTGGGAGAACCACAAAATAGCGTGCTAAAATAATCCATCAGTCAGTGACAGTAAAGGATTTTTCGGGTAGGAAATGCAAGCTGAAGGTCAAAATAAGCGTCTTTGGAGAGAAAACATAAAACTCGATGTTGCAGGATAAATATAATTAAGACCTTTTCCAACTGAGTTATAGGGATCTAACGCCCATAACAGACGGTGAGGCCGATTACCACAATGTACTGATATCTGTGCCCAGAATATTAGTTTCTGTCTATCTGTTTTTTATTAGTCAGTTGACCAGTCAGTGATATTGGAATTGTTCTCATACGCTTGCTACTCCTGAGAATCACGTTCCGATAATCTGCTGAGTTCCCTACTTTACTATGACAACATGCAACCTGCTTGCCCAGGTGCTTGCAGTATAATCTATAGGTCGGTATTCGACGAAAGATGGTAGATGATAAACGCTATGTTTATCACTGTTTCTTACAAACTTCACTTTTCCTTCTGAAACTTTAAAATGTGGTGAACTGACTCCTAGCTTCTTACTTCAAACTTCTCTACACAATTCAAACTCTGTACACCTTGATACGCATCACAACTGGTTCTTTGTTGTTGTAATCCATTGTTTGAAGACTAGCTCACCAAAATTAACTTTCAGTTCAGTGGTCAGTAAATGTTTTATCTGCTGACTTATCATCACCTTGTCCGCTTTATCATGAACTGTTAAACAATGCTCTGGTCATATATCCAACTGCTTTGCTGCTCTTCCGTTCATTTTCAGAACCTTATCTGCAGTGAACAACCATTAAGACGCTTCCAATACGTAAAATACACCTTACGCGCTCATCAAAGTCGTATCTCGTATCAGGCACCTACCAGTTGACAATTTCTAAAAAATATGTATTTAATAACCTGTTGCATAATGTAAATACTTTGGAAGCAAATTTCTCTGAATAGTGTCTCGTGCATTACTCCTGAATTATACATACCACCCAAGAACTCTGCTGGGTAACTTTGCTATCTGCAGTCGTTGGAAATTTTATTGTATCATAGTAAAGATGCCTGTAAAATGGCGTGTAGCTGCTATTTTAGAAAACTAAAACTTCCCAACCTGACTGAACTACCTATTTCAGTGGATAAGGTATCATATGTAACAGTTGGTCCTTGCCTTTAAACTGGCATACCTGATGGAACACGCCGTTATTTAAGAAAGTTAAAAATTAATAACTGTTTTTATAACTTTCAAACGAACATATTTTTTTGATTGCTTGTACTTTTCGGGTAAGCGCTGGTACAACTAATGGAACTTCAGTTTACTGTTATTTCTGTCAGAATCTGAGGATCTGTTAGTCGACCGTAACTCCTAAACAAACCGTAAAAGAATTCTTAATAATAAATCCTGCAATCATGATTTTGAAGACAGGTAGCTGAACACAATTTTTTTCCCTCAGAAACTAAATGTATCTGAATAAGCGAAAAGCTCAAATACCCTGGTTTACTTTAGTGCATAGAAGCTGAATAAACGAGTTTAAGTGGTTGATTTTCCTGTATTACAAACAAAGACATGAAGTAAAGAAGTAACTATTAAAAATATAGATAAACCAGTAGAAATATATTCAGTCAAAATCACGGACTTGCGCTGTACATTTGTATTTACAGATGTTCGATAAATCTGTAATTCTATAGACAGATAGGAAAATTTGTCTAATAAACTTATCAAAGGTTTCAAAACAAAAAATGAAGTCACCTTATAATACAGGTATTTGAACTGCTCGAATACTATTTATGATCTCATATGATAAACGTGACTCTAAGATGTAAATGATTACTGTATAATATCAGTGTAAAATATCTAACTGAGGGACTTTCAACGGTAAATAGGAAAATTACCTTTCCGATATATCAGGTACACGCCATTTTACTGACAAGATTAAAATGATACATAGAAAAGTCTTAGATACTGTACTTGACTAAATATTCCCATATTCTATCACATCCCCTTCCGAGATGTTTAAATGAAACAAACGGGAACATGGACATAATACTGGGTGTTTGCCAGTATGTAAATGAGTTGTCGCTGCTGTGATACCACAATATTATTTCCATGTTTCTCGAAATCCAGGGAAAATAACTAAATTTTGGGACCTTGATTTTTGTTGAACTGCTAAAAAATGTTTATTTTTAACGCAATTGATTTTAGTTTAACGTTTTAGTCTGTACTGTTGCAGAAATAAATAAGTATACCAAGACATAGCGTTTTTTTTCTGAAATATCTCATATCAACAAGTTATTCATTTGTATGTGAAGGCAAGATTTCTCGATCGGATGAAAACATAATGAGCTTAACAGCATTCTATATAACCGAAAACACTCAGCATCGTAATCGAGTTTCTGTTCTTCTGAACGTTATATAATAATATTTCAAATACAGAGAAAAGTAGTTGAATTGCTGGAGCCGCTATATACTAGTCTTTAACCATATTTATAATCAGTAGGTTGGTGTAATAATAATTGTACTTGATTCTTTCAGTTTGGGATAAGTGGATCATTTTCTTCTTTGTTTCGAAAATGTTGGACTTGTTCTCCAACTACTGAAATATAAAGGACTGAATCAGGACTTTTACCAAAATGAAACTACCTTATTTTGAAAACAAATGTGTAAATATAGTAACTCACCACTACATGAAAAAAACCTGCACTGTGAGTTTTGTACTACATCTTTGCTTGGGTTTTCAATTGATGTTTACATTCAACTTTTCCACCTTTAAATGGTATTGATAAGAGACATGGAAAGATAGGCATTCTGGTAGACGTAGTACTTTCATACATTTTAGTTTAAGAAAAAAATTTCTGATTCATTTGTGTTTGTTCTCCACCCACTGTTGTGTTATGGTTTTATTTCAATCCTCCTGTTATTTTGATCAGTAAATAACTCACTTATGCAGTCTGGATACTAGCATCTATGAAAAAGTACTCACAAATATTTATCAAAGACCTGAAAAGAAGGCGGTAGAACACTACTTTGACCTATATGAATTGAACACTGTAATTTTCTAAATAAAAGCAGTGAAACCAATTAGAATAATTTCAGTTTTCAGTTTTCCACCCATATAATTTCAATTTAAATGCTATAAACAGTGAAACCTTAGGACCGAGATGAAGATCCATTTACGTGGGGTTGGATAACTGATGGTGCGTGAATTACACTTTTAGTTGCCTAAAGTCATTTCCATTGACGGACAGTCAGATAGTTTGCGATCTAGATAAAGTGATTTTAACCTGTCAGTATCAAATGATCAGTCTTCCGGATTTTTGAGTAGCAAAATACTTAGATTTTTGTACTATCACCTTGAATAATTAATTAAGTGTAGGAACAATAAAATTCTTTCACTTTATCTTGCTTTGCCCAACCGTACTGACAGTTACGTGAAATTTTATGTATACATGCATCTAATACTGTTTGCGGATCTGACTCATTTTGCACCTAGATGTTTCACCCTGATTTTGATCAACGTAAATTACTGGGTCAAACTTTCCACCGGTGCAAGAAATAATAGTTTCCCGTAAATCTTAATGCAGTACTCCAAACTATTTAAGCTGCCAACCACAGCGAGCCAGTTCAAATTAACAACTCACCTGATTTAAGGGATCCTCTCTGCTGATTGAGGTCCAAGTACTATAAGAAGGTAGCTTTTGAATGATAATAATTTTTTTAGCCCGATCATGATGCGCCATTTGACTGCCCCTATTATATCTAATAAAAATTTCCATCACTTAGTGGATGGCTCAAATTGAGTATGTGCTCATCTAACAGTCATTATAGTATCGAGTGTATCCGAAATGACTGTGTTCTGAGTGAGAGCTTTTACTGTTACACTGGCTGTGACAGCAATTATTATTTTGACTGCAGGATGTTTCGTGAATCTATACAAGTAGACAGATAACAAAATATATTCGGACGAGGTAAAGGATCTACACTAGATATACAATAGTGTGAGTGAAATGAGTATCTGTTTCTAAGTAAACTCGGATGTCTAAATACGTGTTGCGGGTAACCATTGATTGTTGAAAAGCTTGAAACTACTTTAGCAACTTGTGTACAGTCTACCTTATTTTTGGCCACTTATTTCTCATACTTCTCGGATTTACGGCAGATTTTTCCTCACGACGAGACAAAAAACGACTGTGAGTCGAATTTCTTAATCTTTTACGTGACGGAAGAACAACCTGTTAGTTGTGTCACATTAGGCCAAACTATCACCAATAAATGACATAAGCTGTTTCAGTTTTGGTTAAGGAATTGTGAACAGTGAAAATAAGTATGTCCTCATGTTATAAGGCAATAATTACGTCCCTGGCAACAATGAAAGTGGTAGGTATAAATAAAATACTGGCAAACAACATAGGTGCTCACCCACTCGATCTTCCAAAAGTGAGTTGACGTATGGTAACGCGATTTAGTATTTCCAAATGCAGTGAGATTACATGAACAAAATGCTAGCTAGTCAGATAAGTAAATATAATCTGCAGTTACTAATATATAAACCCTAGTTATAAAGACGCAACAAAGTTACGAGGATTGCCTATATTTGAATTTTTTGTTGAAACCAGGAGGTAATATTCTACAGTGCTCGATGCTTTGTGGTGTTTTGTGTTCGCGTGCTCCTAAGTTTGAGATTATTAAGACAGCAACAATTGTTTTAGCAAAAGCGGAGGTGTTAGTGGGACGTAAATTGGATTGAAGCACGATTGCGTCGATGCAAGCTGATTGGCTCTTTCGTATCAAATCAGCGCTAGCCAATACTGAAGGAACATTCTAGAATATTATCATGCAAGAAAACCGTAAATATACTAACGTCTTTTTCCTTTGGATCTTCTGTCTTCCTTCCAACTTGTTCTTGGAATATAATCTATTTCCTGTTCAAACATGTTCTGATTTGAGAGAACGTCTCGAGTGAATTGGTGACCAAAATTGCTAAGCGTTAGGAATAGCTGGGTTGTGATAGTGAATTATGATAGCCGCGACAGGCAAAAAGGGGAAAAATCAGGATGCTCATATCAGATGACAAGCTCAACCGAATACTACGATAAAAGCAAGCACATTTAGATGCACAAATGCGGTAGTTACAGACTGTGGCTCAACATCCGCTGCTCAAGTCCATAGGTTATTTCAAGTACGTCTTGTGATTCAGTTGTTAGCAGCATCCCAATATTCATCTATGATCCCAAAAGTAGAAATACTTTTCTCACGTGGTTCAAACGTTGGGAAGATACATTTAGAACAGAATTCGGTAAACAGGACGGGGCGTGAAAGATGTGATTGCTAGTATGTAAGTTGGGAAGCAACGAACATGCACGTTATTCTGACCGTACATAACCGAAGTTACGTCAAGAACTCAGTTTCGAAGAGACGGTAATTCAATTGTCAGAGATATTCGGTGAACCATCCTCATTGATAGTATTCGATATCAGTGAATAAATCTGGTGAAATGCGAAGCCTATGAATATGCGGTCCTAGAAGACATTATCGACAGAGAATGTGAACGGTTCAAGTCACGCTCGTTGACAGAAGACCAATTTAAATACTTAATATTCATAAGAGCTCTTCAGTCACCACAAAACGCTGAGATCAGGACTAGACATTTGAATCGACTGAATCAAGACCCGAAAGCCACACTCAGAACATTGACCGATGAATGTAAGCAGCTACAAAGCATCAGACACGACAACAAGTTGACTGATCAGGGAAATCCTAATTTAACGGGCGATGGTGTCGATGCTAGTAATAGGTTAAAAGTTCAGGCGCCGAAACAAGCTAGAAACAAACCGACGACTACATGCTGGATATGTGGCGATTGGCATTCTGTACGATTCTGTCCATTTAAGAAGCAATAATATCAGATGTACAACAAAGGTGGACATAAAGAAGGTCATTGTCCACCAAATCGTGCGTCTCAGCACTAGAGGAAGCATAAACGTACTCCACATGTGGTGAAATTTACCGAGTGTAAATCTCTTTCTCTGATAGTTGCCTTTCAAACAGACTATGACATTCAGAGAAAGTATTTTACCATCCAGATAAACGGCATATCATCTCGTCTTCAAATTGACACAGCATTAGATATCAGCATGGTGTCCAGAGAAACGTATAACTTTCTGAGCAAACCGCCAATGAAACCATCTAAGAAAAAGGCTAAAAACGCATCAGGTGGTATGTTAAAAATGGTTGGTGAATTACAGTGTGCATTTTCCTTCAACTGAACTAACTGTACTGGAATATTTTATCTAACAGAACGGCCAAACCTTGATCTTCTTGGTTTAGATATGATTGAAATACTTGGAATAATGGATGTATCCATCAACAGTGTCTGCAACGTGTTCATCATATCGGATTGTATCATGTTCATCACCGGACACCCCAGTAATTACTAAGAAGTCAGGTGAAAGGTTACAAGAAAAACTGAAGAGAAAGTTTGCCTCTGTTTTTCAGAATAGCTTTGGCCACTGTGCCAAGATGAAAGTTCACTTACCAGTGAAATCTGATGCCAAACCTATTTTTCTATGGAGCCGTCCTGTAACATGTGCTGCTCTTGAGCTAGTCGATCAGGAACTTAGTCGCTTGTAATAGGCTGGGGTAATTCAACCAGTCAACCAATCTGCATGGACCGCACCTATCATAGTGATTAAGAAGGCCCATGGAACTACACACATATGAGCCGATTCCTCAACCGGTTTAAATGCTGCCATGGATGCGTATCAGTATCCGTTACCAGTTCCGGAAGACCTGCTTGCCAACCTTAATGGTGCGACATGTTTCGCGAAAATGGACTTCTCCGGTGCCTACCTGCAAGTGGATGTAGATGAAGATAGTAGAGAGCTTCTGACTGTTAACACTCATCGAGGGCTGTTTCAATACATCCATCTACCATTTGGCATGAAGACCGCACCTGCCATCGTTCAGCAAATAATGGGTGCGATGCCAACAGGTATACCTGGCACGACAGCTTATCTAGATGAGATCATAGTTACGGGTTCAACTGGCAGTGAACTTTCTGATAGATTACATCAAGTCCTTAGCCGAGTGTTGGAGTATGGTTTACAACTACATGGAGAAAAGCGTATCTTCTTCATGTATTGGATCAAATATCTTGGTTTTATATTGGATAAGAACGGTCTCCGAACTGACCCGACCAATATCAAAGCCATTGAGAAAATGCCTACATCAACTGACATCGCTTCATTAAGACCCTTCTTGGGGTTAATCAGTCATTACAGCTCACTCCTGCCTGAAATGCATCGAGTTAGAGGTCCCCTGGATGAATTACTATTAAGAGATAAATCCTATCAGTGGTCAGCAGAATGACAAGAGTCTTTCGATAAAGTCAAATCAATGCTCATCTAAAAGCTTCTTTTGGCACACTTCGATTCCAGCTTGGGAATTGTTGTCGCATCTGATACTTCTCGTCATGGAGTTGGAGAAGTGATATCTCATGTGTTTCCGGACAAATAAGAAAAGACAACCGCACATGCTGATGGATTACTCACCCCAGCCAGGCATAACTGAAGTCAAACCGAAAAAGAAGCTCTTGCGATCATTTTCGTGGTCAAAAGTTTTCATAAAATGGTCTATAGTAGTACGTTTACGTTACTGACAGATCACAAACCTTTGATTGAAATCTCCGGTTCAAAGAAAGGAATCCCTGTCTATACGGCTAATAGATTACATTACTGGGCAACCATGCTCCAGAGTTATGTTTTCAGTATCAGTTATTAGTCGACAAATACTATCGGTCAAGCGGACGCTCTCTCTCTCGATTAGTTGGAGTTCAGCATCCTGAACCACAAGACATAATCATTGCCTCCACAGCAGTAGACCAAGAAATACGGAGTATAGTAGCAGATGCCACTGTCGTTAGATAAATTCAGAGAAGAAACTCTTCGAGGCCCAAACCTACAAGGGTGACTCCTCGAAGCTCACTTCCACAGAGCTTCAACAGCGTAAGCTCTCTCTTTCAATCATCGATGACTGTCTGCTATTTACCGAACTGGTCATTATCCCAGAGAACCTACGACCAGCAGTACTTGAACAGTTGCACTCGGGACTTCCTGCAGTCAATCGCATGAAAGCATCAGACTTCATGTGTTGAAATTAGATGTAAAACGACTTCATAAAAAGAAATATTCACAAACTTCATTCGTGAATCTTCATAAGATGTGAATCTATATTCCAAAGAATATTCTGAAGGGGGAAAGGATTAGTTTAGTTCCATGACGAGGATTACTAGATTCAAAATATATCAAGGTCCTCCAGGCTTGGACTTGGTAACTAAGTGTGAGACGGGACGCCAAATCGAAAATCACTTTTATTCTTCTTTCATTTAAGCATAGTCTAACTTATATCGGTAGATTGTAGACTTTGGTTGAATATCAACAAATTAGCCTTTGTGTGCTTGACAAGCACTAACGCCAAATATTCATAATTATCTGAGACATCGCCATGTCATTTTGAAGACTACACCGCAGGATCATCCTTGTGTTGAAAAGTTCATTGTCACGTATATGCGAAAAGCATCAGTTAAAAAAATGAATATTATTTTTTCTTAATAAAGCAGTAATTATCAACTCCTTGAGCATCACCTGATACATAATATCTGGTTGATTGTTTAAATCGGTTCTTTATGGCTGCTTCTGGCTCTCAGTTTCAAAATGTCGAGAGTGTACGTCGGTCGCATACCCCCACGTTGTACGGAAAGAGATATTGAGAGGTTTTTCAAAGGTTATGGACGATTAAGAGACATTGTTCTAAAGAATGGATATGGCTTTGTTGAGTTCGATAACGAAAAGGATGCAGATGACGCCGTCTATGATCTTCATGGAAGAGATCTACGCGGTGAACGCTTGATTGTTGAGCATGCTCGCCTTCCTCCAGGCACTCGAGGCGGCAGCAGAAGGGCAGGTGGTGGTGGTGGCGGAGGAGGTGGCGGCAGTGGTCGTGATCGGTAAGCTTCTTCCCTTACTCTGTCATTCTTCACAGTAGGTACGGTCCACCAACGAGAACAGAGTATCGTGTTATTGTTGAAAATCTCTCGTCGCGTGTTAGCTGGCAGGTAAGGAGTTGACGTTTGATTGTTTGTAAGAACTGAAAGAAGTAACTAATTGCCTGTTATCTCGAATTCAGTTACCGCTCGTTGACGTTCGGTCGTTTCGGGTGGCGTAGGACGCGTAGGATTGGTCGTTTTCCATGCCATGGTCAGTCGCCCAGGGTTGATTCTGGTCGCGCCGTTCAACGGTCGTCCGGCCGAGCATGTGGTAACGTGGTTTCGTACTGTGGTCAGATCAAAAACGCGAGGTAAATTACTCGCGCGTTTTCTTAAGTACTAGGCTAGCTTAACCCATAATAGTTCTATGAATTTGTTGATTATCTAGTGCAAGGATTTTTAGTCATTCATTCTTTTGTACAGGATCTCAAGGATCTAATGCGTAAGGCTGGGGAGGTTACTTATGCGGATGCACATAAGTCAGCTAAAAACGATGGGTAAGTTGTGCAATTTTATCATAACTTCGATTATAGCATTGTCGAATTTGCTGCCTATGCTGATATGAAAGAAGCAATCGAAAAATTCGATGGGTACGAACTCTATGGACGTCGGCTACGTGTTTACGAAGATCGACCTGGCCAGCGGTCCAGATCTGGGTCTTACAGATCGCGATCTGATAGTCGCCGGTCACGAAGTCGGGACTCTCGGAGGCAGAAGTCGCGAAGTCCTCGACACCGACATGATAGGTCACTTTCCAGTGATAGACAAAGGTCAGAGTCCGGTGAAGACTCGCGCAGACGTTCCAGAGAAAACTCGAATGATTTACGGTCAAGGAGTCCCTCACGCCGTTCCGGAACTAACCGTTCAAACGCAAGATCCATATCTCATCACAGTAATAAGCGCTCACTGGTAAGTGCGACTCATATTTGACTTTCACTTTTAAGGATGCTGGTTCCCGTTCCCCAAGCTGCAATGGAAGAGAGAATAGCGTCAAAAATGACATAGATCGCCGTTCAAGATCACGATCAATTTCGCACTCACAATCTAGAAGCAGGTCACGTTCGGCGGATTCAAGGTCTCCTGGTCGTTCACACACACGCTCGCGCTCTGCATCACGATCACGTTCAATGTCACACCGAAGTGAATCAGGAACACCAAGACGATCGGATGAAGAAATGGATGGGAGGAGCAACGGCTGTCACGAGATTCGAGAAGGGGATTATGATGAATGATCGCATTTAATGTAGACTTTGAGTCACTGTTATCTTACATGCATACTAAATATTCTGCATAATGCAGCTTTTTCATACTCTAATTTAGTACTTTAAACTTAAATTCGGGGGTTAACAATCGTCCGTAACGAGAATTCTCTAAGTCTCAGTTCGCGCTCCACTGTCCATTTGAAGAACAGTTGGGCATGTTTCTACACCCGACGGGGCCGTCAACTGGGCTGTAACTGGCACTGATATGCACAAGGTTGGTGTCGACACGCAGTATGTCATTGGTTGATGTTGCTAATCGGCATAAACAAGCTGTCACTAATGCACTGAACTCCTTTGGCTTGCGTTGTATATCTCGTTTATCGACCGACTACCATGGACAGCTAGTCAGTGATTTTCAGACCACGCTGTTATATACTTTGCACGTACATGGCTGTGCTATGGGACGTACTCAGTTTAGTGTGGTATGTTAGGTATAGGCTGCATCGTTCAACCTACTGCATTTGTGTCATTAAGTCTGTTGATCATTGGTAAGTACCGACTAATTATTTTCACCTTATAAACCGAATGGCGACAAAGCTCAGGGCTGGTAGTTTCTCGCAGTAAATAACTAACAAATGAGAAGTTTGAAGTAGGTATTTGGCTCGGCTTGTAGCCATGTATGTTCACTTCCCCTAACAAGGCGTGATTCCGTCGCCTGTTCGTTATACAGTTCAGATTACCTAATAAGCTCGTTAGGTGAGTTTGGTTTTTGAGACCGCGAATGCCGTGATCATGAGTACTGTATTCACTTTGCAATGAGGTTAGTGCCCCATAAAATCGCAGACCCAGGCCGCTTCATTTGGATGTCCAGGATCATTTTTCCCGGTATATCATAAAAAGATTTCTGAAGGTGCATACCGCAGCGGGTAATTGTTAACACCGGGTAACAGCATTTAAGCCTTGTCACCGTCCTTGGTTTGAGTCTCCATGTGGGTGGGTATACTAGAATGCGGGCGTTGTTATCGATGAGTAATAAAACTCGAAGAAAGTCTTTACTTAGAATCAAGACCATCTGTTGAAGTTATAGTTTACTAGTCAGACATCTTTAAGTCGCAAAGTACATATAATTTTGCAGATGCACGATTTGATTCAATGAATTGAAGGCTGAGGAACATTCAGTTTACATATAGTAAATGCCCGTAGAATTTCACGATAAGCATGATAGGCTCCATCGCAATCTTACCACATCTCAAATTAAGTATATTGGTCTAATTTGGACCCAGTTAGGCAGCTGCATATAAACGGGATTCAAACTACCGCTATGAGTCTCGGGCAACAGTGACGGTTATCTGATCTTTAAGTGCAAACATGACACAATGTAAACAATAATTTGAGCCCTCAAGACTATCTCTACACTAGTCTAAGTGGTCAGTTAGGATATACTTATCAGGCTAGTGGCCAACCGAATCTTATTTATCAATTGAAGTTCAATCGACGGTTGTACTTGCCAGTTTCAGTTTGTCGTTGTCGTAATCAGCAGTCTAAGGCCCTGCATAACTAACAGAATTCGGTTGCGGTGACATAGGTGCACGTTCATTTGTGATAATATTCCACATTTTCTCATTCTTTTATTGAGCTATACCTCTGTTTGTGCTTTTAAAATAATGCTCGTTAGACAGTTTGCTGATGTCATGGGATACTTCGAGATGTATGAATGAACATTTCTTCACAATCGTAATTTACTGCTAGGCTAATGTTCACTCAAACGGTTCATTGTGAGTGCATCTATATTTTATTGATCCCCACCTATCTTAATTTAGAGACCTAAATTGGATAGACATTAATCAAAAAAGACGTTTAAATATGTGAAAACAAATAAGAAATTTAAGATCAATATAGAATATTCATTCCTTTCAACATTATCATGTATTAGAATGACTATATAATAATTCGTAAAGTGCTCTGTTTGCAAAGAAAGGTTATAATAACTACAAAAAGCTAAGAAATTTTGAAGTTAGACAAATTTCGCTGGCTTGTATGGCATCATGAACCAATCTGATCATGTTCGGTTTCTCTTCGCTTCCGCTTGTCTAAAAATGAAAATATATGAAGAGAATAGTAGCGGTAATATCTTGGTAAGACAAACAATATAAATGCCGACAGTTCAGTTAGCATATGTCATGTATCACTCGATCAAATTTTATTAATAATTTAATTTTTTATGTTTATGTGAGATAATAATAAGACTAATGAGTAAAATGTTGTTATCTTTTCACAATTAAACTATTTTCACTAAGCACTAGGATAAACATGATACATTATATCTTGACAGGAATTAACTAAATTAGCTTTAATGTCAGCGTGATAATAAAACAAATAAATAAACTTACTAGATTAAACCATGTATTCAACTCCTTTGTCATATGCTTATTTGAACTGCCCAATGCAAGTAAACGTTGAAAGACATCAATAATAATTGGTATTCGTTGAAGTGAGTTATCGTATCCAACTGTTTGCTTTGAAAACATAGGACTTACTAATTTACTGAGCTCAGAGAAAATAGCCTCAATCTCTGTGTCTGGGAATGGCCATGAAATAAGGATACAAACTAATTTGCTAAGAAAGTTTCCCACCTTCCTTGGAATAGGTTGTTCATGACTTAATAATTTCAATAACATTCGCTTAGCAAGAGAAGAAAGAAGATAATGGAGCATACAGCCTTGTTTGACAGGATTCGAAAAAAACCATTTCATACTTTCGTTCACATTACCAGATGATTGTAGGAAGATGAGCAAAAATAAAGTATAATCAAGGGACTCATTTTCACTATGACTGTTAATAAATTCAAACAGTTGTGTAATAATAGGAGGAGATAAAAGTTCATAATCAAGAACCAAACCAGAAGCGAGGCGGATTGTCTGTAAGGAGTTTGAAGAAACCATGAGTTGCTTAATACTGTTTATAAGACGCGTACAACAAAGTAAGTTATATGTGTCACCACGTGAAGAAGTACATGAAAAAGATGCGTCAAATAATAACTGCTGAGATGCAGCATTTGGACAAGAAGCCAACGTGGACAAGCGTAATAAAGTACAGCGCAGTTCACTAAGTGACAGTTTCGGTCGTAGTATGAGACCACTTTGACAACGTAAAATACAACGAGCTGCACGCCATCTTGCAGAAACAAACTGGTCTGGATTGCCACTGAAAACGAAAAATTCGAGAACTGGGAGCAATTCTTGTTTTAATTCCGTTTGCTGAAGAAGAAGCTCTGCTAACATGAAATCTTCCTGTTTAGGTTCTAATTGTTCGGATCCCTGGTTTTCGAGTGATGTGAGACTGTTGAATTGTGGTTGATGCATGGTTGCATTAAAGCTAATATCGTTTGGAGAAAATTCACCACACTCGGTAGTCATATCTAATAATAAGCTACGGTTTGTGATAGAACTTTCATTTAGATCCCCATTATTCATAAATACACATCGGGGAAGTTTTAATCGACTGATCATTACATGCTTAGCGATATCCAAAAGGTCAATATGAGCTAATTCTGCAATACGAGGCAAAGCTTTTATTACTCGTCGTCTTAGAAATAATTCAGATATGGGAAGTCCTGATCTACAGTTCCAATTCACTGATGATTGCAGTTCAGAAGCTGCTTTGTGTAGTAAATTTAATATCAATTCAAATGGACTGAAAAAAAATTTCAAGCTTGTATTAAGTAAAACAGCTTCAAAATAAAGTAACTTTATTATTAATAAAATAGATAAAAAGTTAAAATAAGTGCCAAAGACGAGTGTACTGCGCAACAGTTCGCTCCATTCTACTTTATAAATGCGAAACATGGCCAGTACGAGTAAAAGATATTCATAGGCTACTGGTTTTCAACCATAGGTGTCTCCGAAGCATAGCTCGTTTATCTTGGGACAACCAAGTAAGCAATGCTATAGTTAGGAAACTAGGTAAGGATGGCATATCGATTGATGAAGTACTGAATATTCATCAGTTGAAGTGGTTGGGACATGTGTTACGAATGCTTAACCACCGACTGCCTCGTCGAGCTGTTTTTTGGTGTGGGAGCAAGTTGGAAAAAAGCTAGGGGCGGCCAAACCAAAACATGGCACAAATCCATCAAGTCACTGAAAACTGGATTGAGTCATGTTGGTAAGTGTAGACTACCTGGTTGGGGCCCGCGAGATGATAGTAATCGATGGTTAGAGACCTTGAATTACATGACTCAAAATCGCTTGCAATGGCGCAGGTGCATCCATTCTTTGGTTTTTCTCAAATCCTAATCTTCTAAATTAAACGCCACCTTTATCTTTCTCTTTTTAAGTTTATGTCACTAGAGTATACTTGAATACTACCCTCGAACTGTAATCTCTCCGATTAGTGCTAATACCTCTACTACTATGGGATTTGAATTGAAAATTGTATCTCTGTGCTAATGTCGTATGGCAACTTGAACTGATGTACGTACGAAGTTTCACGTTGTAACTGACTGACTGAGAATGAATGCCGGTGAATTATTTGTTAGAACGAGCAGAAAAAGAATTTGAATCACAAAATGTTTAATAAAAAGAAGAGCTAGTTTTTCGAATACCGTCTGCTTCAAAGTTGTTTAGTTTTTCACGTCATATAAAAAGCTGATACTTAAAATCTTAAAAATAGCCGTTCATTTTCTTACTGGATTAATAAGTCTAATATAATAATAATAATAATACTCTACGTGAATTGTAGCTGACAAAGGCATATTTTTAATATTTTAGTAAGATTAAGTTCATTAAATGTCTAAATGAATAATTTATACAGCAGGTACTGATTTAAGTCATGATCTGTAACCGAACAGACACTTCATCATTCAGTAATAGAGGGTTCAACAATTTTTGATAATAATATATTTAATAACTTATTATTCAATTAATTTGGTAATCTTCATAGATTTTTGAAATTCAGTATCACATAAATTAGACATTCTAAGGAAAAATAATGAAAATAGTAGCAAAGTGCTTAATGATTTTCTCAGATGGAAAAAAAATTCAACTGACATGTTCATTGTTGCAGTTTACATACAGCGCCTAAAATAACCTAACTAGATAAATATTTAATAGAAGAAGGTCAACCCAAAGTATTTAAAGAACTTCATTTACAAACAGGTCAGTTACCTATTAAAATGCTTGTTTACTTCCTCCCAATCAGCTAAATGGTGCTCATAAAGACAACCTTCAATTGCGAATTGTTTATGACTTGTCTCAGCTTTTTCCAAAGCAATTCGAGCCAATCGAATATTTTCTTGCGCTTCCTTTGGACCTTCGTCTGTATCAGAGTCTGATGACTCATTGTTAGGGTTTGAACAGGATAATTTATTTCGAGCGTATAAAAGACGTGCTTCATTGTCAGCTCTAAGCAGATAACTTTTGGCTAGATCTCGAGCTAATCTTAATATTAATAATCGATGTGGGCCATAAATAACTCGACGTGCAAGACCTAAAATGAAAACATAGTTTATAAATGATACAAACACGTAAAATAAATGGAGTACAAGCTTCACATTATTTTCTTTATCAGGTCATTTCTAGAATTAAAAAATATCACATATTTGACACTACTAGCATAGCAAAGAATATGATATAACATTAAAGCTGAATAATAATCATAATAATGGTAACATACCAGCTAATAATGAGTACACATTAAGTGTTGATTTCACAGACCCTAAAAGATGATTAAGTTGACTAAAAAGAGGTTCAATGAGAATTTGACAAGGTAATGCTCTGTCCCAACCAACCGATCGAGGAACTGTCAAGTCTTCAGTTGCATAATTTGAATTAGCTATAGGCAAAAGTCCAATAGTAGTATAATGAGTAGCTAAATTTTGTGCAGCAGTAATTTTGATCAAGTCTGATGAATTCCACTGAATAAACATTTGAAAAAAAAAGAATTGAAACAGTCAATTATTCAATCAAATATTATATAACAATGAATGAATATCAGATAATGGCTCAAAATAACATAATCCGTACAATAATTCAATTGGACAAATCACTAATAAATTGATATAATGGAATAAGACAATATTTTAGGGTCACCACTTTGTTCAGTGTGACAATTATATTCCCTGTATCAATTCAGATGAACTATATGCAATGTGTTTGTTTTTACAGTAACCTTGTATTTCCCCATATATGTATCTTTATTAAATGCATGAATTCGTGTGTACTTTGGTCTAAGGATGATGTGATTTTCCAACTTGCTTTGTTCTCAATAAATCTTTCCTTGTACAAGCTTCTCGAGTCGTAGGAATTAAAGTGCTTCCTTGCTTTCAAGTACAAGTATTAGTGCGACGCCAATGAAATATAAAAACGGTGGAAATTAATGATTGTCAAAGACTGTTCTTTCAAAATACCCACAATAAGATGTTTTCAGAATGACAATCAAAATTAATAACTACTATCTCAAGATAAGGAATTCAGACAATTATTATCAGTTGAATAATAAGTTTAAATAATCCAGCACCTAACTATCTATTAAACAAGGGAGAACTAGTTAACCATTGGAAAAACTTAAAACGAAAATAATATGCAGTACTTCATTTTATTGTGAGCACGAATATCAAAAAACAAACAGAAAAGTGTGGGAGGGAAATAAAATTACTTAGTACTAATAATAAAATTATTATTATTATCAATATTTACGAAATCAAGACATAGTACACTATATTAATCGTGAAAAAATTTAAAATTGAACAGCACAACGGCATTCATGTGCAACTCTCTTGATATATAACGTTTACTACTCAAAAATGTTGACAATTTGACGCTGTCATACAATAATAAATCAAACAAAAAAAAAATTATATTAAAAGATTTAATTAATAGAGCATATGATTAATGATGAATAGTTAAGAAAAGACCATACACATACCTCCATACTCTGATTCACACGAAGCCAAAAGTTTACATTGGATACAGTAATCTCTGGTCCTAATAATAAACAATAGTAAAAGGAATAAGCAAAAATTATGTAAGTAGAAAAGTATTCACCACTTGAATGTGAATGTTGCTAAGACAATCTTATTTACAATGATTGTTTGCTTTCCTAGGTTTAGTTTTATTAACATAAAAAAATATTATTGTATGAAACAGTATTATTCTCTGATCGAGTTCAGAAGATAGACAACACAAAAAAAGCATTTCATAACTTAAATATTTACGATATAAATGATATATAACGTTAAAAATGTTTACAATTATTTCCAAGAATAAGTATGTTAATTTTGTAAATACCATAAGATGATGAAGTAACAATCAGTCACTTAAATATTCATGCGAATATATACAATTTATCTAGTTATAATGTTGTAAAAATAATCTCATTGAGTGATGCTACAAATTTTATAGATCTTGAGAATACTTCATCAAAGAAAGAGAAAGACTAAGATAAGTTAAAAATGAAACGAAAAATTTTACAATGAGCTTAACAAAAGTACAGATCTTATGAAGTACTACTGAGTTCAGGTTAACTAAGTAGTAACATGTATTAATTAGTAATCAAACCTTAGGGAAAAGTTAGCGCAAACTAATCCTTAACACACTTTTAGCTGTATCTTCACATTCTCCATGCTGAGTTTCCGAAACGCGCATACAGGATCCGAGTACAGTGATTCACTCGATCTCACATGGCTAGCACAAAGAACCGTAGTGATTTACTCTTCGTATACCTGGAAACCCCACTTCTACTACACGTGGCCTCGCTCGTGTTAGTATACCATTGTGTTATAACTAGCACTCCTCGGTTGGATTCTTCTAGACAGGAGAGTTAGAACTCGGAAAGATAGGGACACTTCTCACTGCCGCTTCGCTGTCTCCGCCTACGCTGCTACTGACTGCAGGTCAGATGAGGTAAAAGATGAATTTTACGGAAAGCTTTCCAACCTTCAAAAAGCTAAGCGCTTTGATGTAGCAATCGTGGCTAATGATTTTAATGCTCAAGTAGATAGGTTAGGAAAAACTAAAAGACAGCTGGGAGGATCTTAATGTGTCGCGGCTCATCGAATCGACAATGGAGACCGTCTGCTGCAGTTATGCTGAGATGATCGTCTACTTCTGACAAACGCCAACTCTGGGAAGTAGGCAAGAAATGTTTTGACGTGGCGACTACATAACTCCACTCAATACTAGACTCATCTAGTCCACATTGCTATTAGCCACTCATTCTGGAGCATATGTTTAGACTCAGATCATGCTCTAGAACAAACACGTATTCGTCCCCGGATCACTTGACGCAAAAAGAAAAACAAGGAAACCTGAGTGATGAAATGGCCATTTCGAAAGAAACTGGAAAAACAATTAGTGAACCGTGTAAATGATGATATACTTCTGACTGGTGAAGACGCTGGTGAGCTTCAGGGTTTTTTGATGACTTTAAGAAACAATGAAAGCACGTTCAGAATGCGATTTTCTCGCTCCAATGCAAATTGTTGCTTCAGGATTGGCTTGTGTCAACAACTGAACTAGTGATAAGGAGTTGTTATGTTTTGACCGCCTCACTTATAATCCGAGTCTAATTAGTGCTGATGGCCTGGAGTTTGATCAAATCTCGGCACTGATACAGAGGGCTCGATTGGCTTTTGCCAACTTACGTCTGCTAACCAAAGGACAAGTTTGCTGCACTGAAGTTAGCTCCGTCTTACTATACAGGTTTGGAATATGACTACGAAGAACATAGGATATTCATAGGTTACTAGCATTCGATCACAGGTATTTTCAAAGCACTGCTCCCGGGACCACCGAGTAAGCAGTGTTGGGGCTAAGAAAAGGATACTAGGTAAGGATAGCAAATCAATTGATGAAGTGGTGAATCTTCATCAGCTGAGGTGGTTGGGACATATGTTTGATATATCACCCAACTACCGACTGCCTCGACGAGCGATGTTTCCTGATGTAGGGGTAAGCTGGAAAAAAGCCAGGTTCAACCAGACCAAAACATGTCACCAGTCAATGAAGTAATTGAAAATTGGAATGAGCTGTGTTAGTAGGTGAAGACTATCTGGTTAGGACTGCGAGACAATCGTAACCGCTACTTAGAGACTTTGAATGACATGGCTCAAAGTCGTTTGCAATAGTGCAGATGCATCCATTATTTGTCTTCTCTCAAATTCTAGTCTTCTGAATTGCTCATGAATCTTTTTTGTCTTTTTAAATTTATTTCACTGGATTATACTTTCCCAATCATATCTTCGGTCGCTAATTTCTTGCGCTGCCAATAATAGTGCTACAACCTCTACTGCTATGGGATTTGAACTGACAAACTCATCTCTGTGTTAATGTGTCATGGCAACTTGAACTGATGTATGTATGTATGTACGGAGTTCTATGTAGCAAATGACTGACTGACTGAATATAACGTTTCATTAAACAAAATCATTTATATATGCTTAGTTCTCGAGTAAACCAAGAAAACCAGGTATTATTTTCAAACAAGAGATTATGGAGTGTTTTTTATACACTAGATTTCGGGCAAATGCCGATTGTAGTTTTTCAGCCAGTTGCAGTTTGAAAAAACAATACAGCACATATTCGCAACAATGATTTATAAGGATGAGGAGAAACTGAAGAAAATTAGTAAGGTGATAAGTAGTAGCATGGAGCAGAACATAAGTATAAATGAGCACAAGTTCTTACATGACATTGGCACAGTCAGATGAATATCCTAGCAATAGTTGAATTCGTCATATAAAAAAAGACGAGGCAAAAAGAATATAATTCCAGAAGAAATAATTGATTTGTAAAATTAAAAGTATAAAACGATTTCAGAAGTCTGGATTTAGGATAGATAAGTATAGTATGCATATGCGCTACTGCGGCCGATTTCAGGTCATGGCAACTATAATCTCTAACCCCTGGTCACGATTATCGAGTGATCCTCAGCCTGATAGTGTGTACTTATCAATATGGCGCAATGCGACGGTCAATGGTTTCATGGACTGCTCCTACGACTTGGTTTGGAGAAAATTAAATAATCTTTGTGCTTTGCAAAATAGGACTGTAGTAAAATATTCATACAAGAGTAGTAATATTTTACAAGCTAATTTTTAGTACCTCACATACCAGGAGAGTTCTTCACCTCAGGTAAAGGTGATTCAGATGATAAAGCTATGTACAATGTTGAAACCAGCATATGAGGGATTTACGAATAGCGCTTGCGAGGGAACATCAACACTGGTTGTACATAGTAAAACAGCTGAGCGATAGTACCCATTTGTCTATTAGAAGGGATAATTAGTATATTCCAATTTTAAAGTGTATAAACTTCTAAAAGCATTACTACTCTTTCGATCTTCCATTATTATCTTATTTGGCCTCACGGACGTATAGCTTACACATAGTTGTAATAAATTAAACGATAGATCTCTCTTGCATCCCAATTTCGATATTTTCCGTTCTGTTGATTTCAATATTTTTTTCGCAAACACAGACACTTTGCATCTTTGTTTGCTGGGGCGAGCTATTGTAGTACCTCCACATACATTTGAGTTTGTTCGTATTTAATTTAGTCAAGACTTTTGATTACCTTATTTAACTGAGTCGTTCGTATTGCAATAAATTAACTGTACCATTGTGCTCTTATTATTGTCGCGCTTGTATGAATAGGCGTAATTGAACATTACTTACCGCCTACATGCATATTCATTCTATTCGGTTTAATAATTAGCTTCTTAAATAATTCGAAGACTCATTCATTTTCCTTAGTATATGTATGTACATTTTAATCCCATTCATTCAATCATTCGCTAACTAGCTTGCTATTCGGCACTCGCATATCATTTTGCCTTGTGTGCATGTGGTTATGGTAATCTGTGTATGGTGCCGTAATAAATTTAATCAACTCGTCGTATTTGTCTTCTGATTTATACACCGTTGAGAGTTATCTAGTAACGGGTATTAACTTGAGCAGTGTACGAAGTCTAAGAATGTATTGAATATTAACCGCTATAGAACTGGTGTGCACATATTTACCACACATTTACTGTCGAGCAAGTTGACAAGTTTATGATGGAAAAATCATATTTAGGAAGGTGTACGCTTACCTACAATTTTAATTGGTAACGAATCATTCAACAGTAGATGATACGGCATTCTTATATTACTTAAGTAATGATGCCCTTCACTTTTAGAAAAGATTATCGTCTGAAGGTAGCAACAAAAAAAACAACAATAGAAAAATTAGCAAACGGTTCATACTTATAGATATATATTATTATTAAATTGATAATCATCTGCGTACGAGCATTTTAAGATAGTAATAAATTCATATTAAAATGTTGGACTGTTTTTAATAATAATTGAAGGCTATGGAGATTTTTTGATCTGAAAATAGTTGCTATCTAAAAAATGATGATAACCGGAGATTAGTTAAAATAAACTAATGATGTCGATTCGAATTCAAATATTTACTATCAAAACAACAATTCCATGTTCATTAATGAACAGCTTCAAGACATATTCTTGAAGTTCTGCAGCAAAACCAACTCTGCCTGGAGCGCCCTCCAGGGCTACTGCCGGTCCCAAACCCAGACTCTGGAATCTCGTACCATCGACGTGTTGCGTCGCCAAAACGCGCAGACAAGATCCGAGTAAAATCAACAATTTGATTTCATCTTGTGCTGATAGAGAATCAACTCGGTTTAGGCTTCGTGTATCTGGAAGGCGTGCTGCGGCTTCCCGGAGCCTCGCTGGTGTAGGTATAGTATTAAGTCATAGGGAAGAACTAGCTCTCCTAGAATGGATCCCAGTAGACAGTCGCTTGTGCGCTGTCCGACTAAACGGGACAGTAAGGACTCTGAAAGATAGGGACACTCGTCGTTGCCTCTTCTTCGTATCTGCCTATGCCCCCACTGACTGTAGTTCAGATGAGATAAAAGATCAGTTTTACAGAAACCTTCGGACCCCCTCCAAAAGGTTAGGCGCTCTAATATAGTAATAACGGCTGGTTACTTTAATGCTCAAGTAGGTAGACCAAGTGTAAGGGAAAGACACCTGGGTGGATCTTATGGTGTCGCGGTTGATCGCAACCGTCTGCTGCAACTGTGCTTAGATAACCACCTATTTCTAGCAAACACTAACTTTAAGCATGAGGAATAACACCTTTTGAACTGGTGACCCTCGAAGCCGACCCAAATATCAGCCATCCGTGTAGAGGCTCTATTGAAGACTGCCGCTCATTCTGGTGCACAAGTTTAGATTCAGATCATGCTCTAGTGCGAGCGCGTATTTGTTTGAGGCTTACTGGACGTAGGAAAGGCACCGCCAGAAAACCTCTTGGGTTCTACGTAATGATAACAAAGCCAAGAATATATTTCAGGAACAATTAGAAAAACAGTTAGGCAACGATGTAAGTGATTCCCATTCTATGGCAGCTTGGAGTGATATCTTAATCACTAATTATCCCAAATTATAAGAAACAAAAGTTTTCTTGTCACAATCACAGGGGAATCAGTGTAACTAAGATAGTTTCTAAATTATTAGCCTCAATAATACTTAGAAACCTAACTAGAGCTCGTGAAGAGCAGATTCGAGAAAATCAAGCTGGTTTCAGATCTGGACGTGAATGTATACACCAAATATTCACACTACGTCAGAACATAGAACACGGACGTCTCACAATAGTTGTCTTCCTGGACCATAAAGCGTCATTCAACTCTGTTGGTCGTGAGGTTCTGTGGTAGTGTCTGTCATTAAACGCTGTACCAGAGAAGACAAAGCTCATAGGAATTCATTACTACAAGTGGTATCAGTTCTTGTTTCATTTTGTCACAGACATGCTGCTAGATATAACTTTACAGGAGTGGACCTTCTACCAGGAGACTCACTTATTGACTTAGACTATGCATATGACACGTAATCCTATTCGCTGAAGACGCTGACAAAATGCAGTCTACTGATCACCAAAAGCAAAAATGCAAGCATGTTCGGGATGCGGTTTTCGCTCTCAAAATGCAGAATGTTGCTTTAGGATTGGCTTGCGACTTCACAGGAACTAGTGACAGGGAGTGAAGTAGTCGAACATGTAGACCGCTTTACGTATCTGGGGAGTCTCATCAGTGCTGATATCCATGTATGTGACGAAATCTCAGCACGGATACAGAAGGCTCGATTGGCTTTTGCCAACCTGCGACACCTATGGCGCAGGCGAGATATCCGCTTGCTAACTAAAGGACGAGTGTACTGTTCAGCAGTTCGCTCCGTCCTACTATACGGATGCGAAACAAGGCCGTTAAGAGTAGAGGACTTCCGTAGGTTACTAGTATTCGATCATCGGTGTCTCCGAAGCATTGCTCGTGTATCCTGGGACAACCGTATAAGCAATGCTGTAGTTAGGAAACGAGTTCTAGGTAGGGATGGCAAATCAATAGATGAAGTAGTGAAACTTCATCAGTTGAAGTGGCTGGGACATGTGTTACGAATTCCTAACCACCGACTGCCTCGTCGAGCTATATTTTGTGGTGTAGGAGCAGATTGGAAGAAAGCTAGGGGCGACCAGACCAAAACATGGCAGAAATCCATGAAGTCACTGACAACTGGACTGAGCCATGTTGGTACGTGTAGACTATCTGATTGGAGTCCGCGAAATGATAGTAATCGATGGTTAGAGACCTTTAGTGACGTGGCTCAAAACTGCTTGCTTATCTTAGATCCTAGTCCTCAGAATTTCTCATGACCGCTTTTTCTCATTTATAATCGATTCCTCTGAGGTATACATGTCAAATGATATATTCGATCATTAATCTTTTTGATTATTGCTAATACTTCTACTAATACGGAATATGAATTAACAGTTAAGTCTCTGTTCTAATGTGGTCTGACAACTTGAACTGATGTACGCACGTACGAAGTTCTACGTTGTAACTGACTGACTGACAGTGAAACGGTCATCGATGTTGACTTTCAAACAAATATCACTGAAAGCAATGGATAACAGTCACTGTGAGATCTATCATGCCACCGGTACATCTCAATACAACCTTCTGTTTGCTTTATACCATCCAATCAACCTAATTGTCACACAGTAGCTTTAAAGAATAAATGATGCTTCTAAAATCGCTCACAGTAGGATCTAACCATCTAACGCAAACGATGCGTTGAAGTCGGCTAAAAAAACTTACACAGGTGATGAAAAAATTCTCATTAACTAAATTCAAAGTTAAATACTACGGAATACAAAAACTCAATCAGAACTTACTTCATTTTCAGCAGTAGCAGAAACACACTCTAATTCAAAATCTCTAGGAGGATGGGATCGTTTGTAAGTACGTAGAAAATTGAGTAGTTGAAGTTGCTTTAAAGAGTAAAAGAAGATTTAGATAATTAGAACAGTTTAATGAATACTTGCAATTTTATAATGTAGAAAGTAGAGTGTCAATTACTTCATCAATTGATGCTGTATCAACCTTATGTGACTGTTAACCAGTGAGATTTCTGTTGGCAGTTGTCTATTATTAACATTTGTATTCGATCATTAAAAATCTAATACGTACTGTAAAAGTTTGCACTATTCTACATTAAGGCTGCAAGACATGGTTACTAAAAATGGAGATGATGAGAACATTGGAGCTTTGCGACGAGCATTCACTTCCTACGTAATACAAAGTTAGAAGTTAAGCAAATAGTTTGATGCAGAGATGAACAATGATCAATTTATCTTTCGTAATGAAGACGTGTATGACAATTGAAAATCAATGTTATTGACAACTTTTAATTTTTCGTAAATAAATACCAAAAGAAAATAAGTCATATAAACTAACTTTATTTGTGATTGTCTTTGAGCAACAAGTACGAATCCATGAGAACAAAAAGCTTAAACGTTCATAATCATAAGGTGATGTACTGGCATAAAATGATTGAAGTAAATTAATCAATTCACTTAATGCATGCTGTGGATTATCAGACTGTTTACCCAATCTGAATAGTAATCTAAGTATTGTATGGGCACGAGATAAACAGATTTTCTGATAACGTCTTTTAAAAAGAGAGAAGAAATAAACAATCGTCATAAGTTGGGTGTAGACAAAAAGGTTCAGGATGTACCATTAAAAAATAAAGTAATAATGATTGGTAGGATTAAAAAGTGAAATTGTATTGACTTTGAACTGCTTCGAAATGTACAAAATACCATATATGACATAGATTCGGTCTATCTATAACACTGTATATTACCATTTTTTTTATCGTGGTTTGGGGATATAACCATTTGATTAAAATAAAACGAGTGATATTTCTTAATTTTAGTTATATCATTTTCAGAAATCTGACCTTATTTTTGTGGAGTTTCTTTCTCTGATCTGCATATCGTCTGCACTATCTCAAATTGACCTTTGATAAGTACACAAACTATGTGTATATCTTGTTAAATGAATGTCCATTAGTAGCATGTTTTGATGAATACAGTTTGATATGAAGGGGTGAGATTTTTTTTCAAACGTTCTATCTCGTAATTTCATATGCATATTTTGCTTTGTCTTTGTTCAAACCAGTCTAGAGTTAAGTAAGTGTAAACTCTCTTATGTTCCAAGTGGATAATATGAAACGGTTACAAGTTGATCATACACTTACAGATAGAAAAAATGTTTATAAATAATTTATATAACCTCTATTTAAGTATGTATGTTAAACTACTGATCCAGTCTAATCATCCTCGTACATTATTCTAACCAAAATTGAATTCGTTTACTTATTATCTTCTAATCTGTCTACAATACTAACCAATGGTGATACAAACTTAGGAAATTCAAATCTTGGAGTGAGCATTTGAAGGTAATGTGTAAGTAACATTCAGAAAATGCAAATGAAATAAGTTTAGAATTAGTAAAATAAATGAAAAAAACATACATGAAACAATTCACTTCAGAACCATTGATTACATTCGGAGATGTCGATAAAAACATATTATCATTATTATTAAGTCCTGTGAATAAGAAATCCCCATCTGCATCGACAGTAGAGCTTGAACTATTGCTACATGGTTTAAATAAACAATTTAAATGCTTGATTAGATAGGGTTTCAATGGTATATTGAAATCATTGGAAAATCTAGCAATCAATCTAACTGACGGTAAAGATCGTCCAGTTGTGGTGTCGAATCTTCTGGACATTGATTCATTACTTTGTAGATCACTAGGTACAAGGGAAACATTTTGTTCATTGAGTGATGGGACCATACGGCATAACTTGTCAAGTATATGTTGTAAGGATGAATGATCCATTCCATTTGTAATTATACGACTAAAGTTTAACTTGGTTTAAAATGAAAGAAAAAGAATTAGATAATGATTTTGAAATTATAATGTAAAAAAAATGTCAGTTATGTACAAAGTAAAACAGCACAACATAAGTACCGTTATCTACTACATTGCTGACTCACAATAGACTTATGTATAAAAATGAATATAACAAACCACACAGTTACCGGAAAAAACGTATATCCTCCCGATCGACTGTAAACAATATGAAATAGACATTTCATACATTGCAAGATATCGCACAAAATTAATCATCAACGAATTTAGTTACAGTCTGTGCAGATATAAGGAGTTAACTGTACATCTGACATTGTTTAAAAGTATATTAAATATACACTGTCGTAACAAACTAATGAACATAATTTATCAATAAATATTGGCTAATATCAGAGTTATAAGTAGAAATGAACAGTGATTAGCAGTGAATCAATTGCAGTCCTATATATCAATGGAAAGATTCAAACTATCAATATATATGTATCAAATGCCAAAGTTGTTTTCGTTTTTTGAGATCACCAAGAAAAGAGAACAATTAAAGTTTGTAAAATGATTTGATTTAAATGCAACAACGATAATATTTAAGATAATACTTGCCTAAAGAAATAAAAAACAATATAACATGTGAGAAAGCTTAAAAGTCTCACGAAAAAATGATAGCTACAACAAGATTCAAACAATGAACGTAAATAAGTTTTCAAGATAATTACATGTTACTGTTATTAAGCAAGCATTTATCAATTATTATGAATACAAACTAATGCAAGTACGAACAAGTTCCATAAGAATTATGAATGATAATTAAATAACATTCATACAACTGAAAATAATGCTAAATCATAAAAACATAGCTACACATAAAATTATAGATAAACAGTTAAACAGAATCTATGCACACACTTTATATGGTTTCAGAACAATATGCCAACTCCACATTTTACCCATTGTTTGACTCAATTCCAATAGGCTTAAATCACGCTTACATGTGATTTGGGAGAACATAAAGATAATATTTGCTACAGCCTAATGATAGAATAAAAAAAATAAAAGAGAGTACAATTATTGAACACAATATTTAACAAGCTACTCTTTCATGAAATCAACAAGGGTATCAGTTACGTTAAAATAATAAAAATAATTGACAGATGAAGGTACTACAGAATATCCGAGTGGTATAAGATGAGAGTGATAATCACAACGGTTATACAAAGAGATCTGGTATTAGAAATCACTCTGTCAGCGAGACTATCTCGATAAAAGGCGACACTATTAGTCACTCTCAATCCCGTAGATTGTACCGATGGGCGGGACATTTTAGAGAACAGTTCAACTATCCTTCAACAACATCTCAACTACCCACCATGCACAAAAAATCTCAATGGCATATGAATGTAAGTACTCAGACTCTTAATGGGGTTGAAAACACTATAGACAACACAAAGTGAAGGAGGACAGAAGGTCCTATCAGATTTTCACGGATCATGGCCCAGTTTTAGCAGTTACACTGGCTGAGATATTAGCTGCAATCTCAGAACTACACGGAGAACTACCCGTCTCACTGGTCTCAATCAGAACAAGAGTCTTCTTGTCACAAAACACAGCAATCAGTCTAACTAATATAATATCTAAAATTTTAGTTTCAATAATAGTAAATATTGGTTGTAAAGCTTTGTATTTTTTTTGTTTATTAATGTTAACGGCCGCAACTGATCAGTATTTGTCGACAAACGTGTATCCCCAGTGAAACTGTTAACGATTGACAAACTGAAACAGTTTAGTTTGATTATTGAGAATTAAAACAATTTTAAATATTACGGTTTGATTGACTTCTTAGAATAAGAAAGCAATATTTTACCGTACGAAATCACTGTGGACATTAAACAAAGTGATTAAAATGTATGTAAAACGTATTTCGATGGAAAAAACAAACGAAATTAAACTGAAAAATTCTTGCCATAATCTTTTTCGGTGCATGTTTGTTTTGTGCCACAAAATTACGAACCACACTTGTAGCTTCATCAATAGGTAGAGCAAGAGCTAATGATAAGGCTAAAGGTTGATCCAAATACTTCCCATCTGATGGATTTAGTATTGAACTCAAACTGGAAGATAAACACTTGTTACATAGATTGAAACAGTTGTTAATTGTATCATTATTGAGTTCTTGTAGTCCCAAGTCCTGTGAGAGATACAACAAATAATAATTTATAACTAATGAATGGTAGAAAGAAACAAGTGGATTAAAAATGGAATCAGCACCTCAAATTAACAAACTAAAATAAATGTTTCACATACCTGAGATCCTGTTTTCTCTATCTGTAGATATATAGCAATCAATCTCATAATTTAAGTACTCTGATTCGATTGACACCAAAGTTATCATAAAAACAATCGTTTCTTATTTACATTCTTAAAAAATACTTTTAACATGAAACACTGTTTTTAAACTATCAAAAGTCACATATATGTGATACACAAAAGATAAGTTACTATTGATTTTTGAATGACACGTGAAATGAATCCTATTTTCTTACCAACATAACATGATACTAGAATGGATTCAGGTCGGAAAAATTGCATATCTGAATAAATAGAAAATCTAATCCAAAAACAAATAGTCACTTGGTTTTTAAAAAGAAATTTTGTTGAGAGTTGTTTACTTGTCTACTAACACTAGAAAACTACATTATTTTACATCTGTTTTTTCATTTTTGAACTATTATCCTGGTAGAAACATATAATCGTGTCACTTTAAATAATTATTGTAAACCAACTTTTCTACCTAATTCTGAACATGAATTATTGAAGTAAGTTATAGTAAAGATAACCCTAAGACAGATTCGATACATTGGCTTATTAGACAAATTAAACAAGACAGTTTAGTCACAATCCCAATCTCCTTTGATCATTGATCATTTTCGATCCACAGTTTGAGGACAAGATAACAGCTGACTTACAAATATACATTACCACTAATGATAAAATTATTGTAATTATATAAGTTGGAAGTCCGTTGATAATTTCAATTTAATCTCGTGAAACTAAAGCAAAACATAATTGACCTAAAAAAATATGGGTGAACTTAAACATTATTGAAAATAAATATATTTTTTTTTGATAAGTTCATATAATAGTTTCTTAGAAGTCATGTGACATATGGAATTACTGATTGTTAGTTCGTATTTTGTAAAACATGAAATTAAGTGAGGGAATCTCTTTCCAACAAGTTTTTCATCAAGTTGTAAAATTATAGACATAGACGATTTTGGGAGGAGATATGAATAAATCAGACGATACAGTATAAATAATGCTTAACGTTTCGTATACGTAGGACTCTACAATTTTGATAAATTTGTAGCAGTGGATAAAATTCCTACACTTCGTATACTGAACGTTTTGATAACCGCTACGAGATAACGTTCAATAGTGCATACAATTCAGAAGACGAATACAAAGCGTTGATGACGTTTATTATAGTATCATACCGATCACAAAACTACAGGCATACGAAGTGACAAAGAAATGATATGTGAGATGCTATAAATTTGTTGAAAAGAGATTATCTCGATGAATTTCACATTTTTAATATAAAACCAATATATATCTATATATAAAATTATACTAATAGAATAATAAAATTGCAAGCATCAACACATACGAAAATAAATGAATCGGACCAAATGCTTCGAGTTATACATGATCTAATTAAATTTACGATACCGATTAGAAGAGTATGTGATCCAGTTAAGTGTAAACCAAATTCTGAAGACCAAGTTGAAGCAAGTTTCATACCTTCTTCTAAAATCTGATGAAGAATATCCGAGTAATTAGTCTTTGCAATCTTTTCTTCGTTCCTCGTATTATCATCTAAAAAGTGAGAAGAGAAATTCTGATTACCTGATTACCATTTCACGAAAAGGATTAGCTCTACATAAAAAGTGACTGCAAGTTAATTCACGAGATATCACTACATATTTTTTAAACATGGCAGAATTCTCATGGTACAAAGACTGTTACTGATTGCCGTACATAAATTAATCCTAATGTTGTCAAGATGATAAATAGTTAGCTTTCCTATTTTTTACTTAGCTTCGAGTGAAAAATGAAAATTTCCAGAAAGTAAAAATAACAATCAGAATGACATACTTATTCACTCAGATCTAAATAATAAAACCGGACTTACAATGCACGATGGTTTGGCACGACCCTTAATAGTCGTATAGCAGATCATGTACGAGAAGATAAAATATAGAAACTCTTACGAAAGAATTCCGTTCAAGTATAAACAGGTGAGATAGGAAATACTTTGACCAACTTTTTACTCGTTCACAATAAGTTTGAATATTTAGCAGATGGTTACTTAATTGCAATATGTTTTGGCTTAAATACAAACACTATCATCCTACTACTTTTGATTACCCATATTATTTATAATATTTATAAGTTATTCAAAGTAAATTATGATGAATTCGAATTTTTTTTATACAATACAACAGTAAATACTATATTCATTTAAATAGAAAAATTGCCGGTTAAGAAATAAATTCTCCTGCACAAATTCCGTTCAGAATCAGTCTAAATAAATAGGTTACAGTATTGGAATTTTTAAACCATGCACGAAAACTCAGATTCGGGTTCACAAAATCGGATTTTCATTGTAGGGCTGTGGATATTGTTGACTTTTATTGAAATCAATCAACGTAAACTGCATGCACTAAACGGCCAGTCAGTGCTAGTATGGAACTCATGCACGATTCACGCGCGCGGGAATTGACCTCAGGACCGCTGTTCTCGCAAAAGGATGCTTAACCTCTAGATCACTGAGCGAACATCCGGTGGTACTAATGTCTAACTTCAATCAATCAAAAGTACAGCGCGACCTCAAACAATGTCTCGGGTGGGTAACTGCTTTACACCTGGAACGGTTGACCTCCACTAGTCACGACGCTAGGCCACGAGGCTAGTCAGCGCAGTGAGCACGTGTCAATTTTCATTTTCGGGTTGTGGAGATTGTCCTGAGTTCGATTCCCGCATGCGGGATGAGTAGTAATGATGGGTGCAAAACTAGGAAGAAACGCGGTTCAGTTCACACAAGTTTCTAATGCTGGTTTAACATTGATTGACTCATGATTTTAATAACTACCGGTTGTTGGTAGGTAAAGCCAATACAAATAGTTTCATAAATACCTATAAAACTTCTGGTTGTTCTCATCATCAATGCAGTAGTTACCAAATACATTTACTAACTGCTTATACATTTACTTAGTGATGGTAGTAATAGAATCGAGATAAACTAAATTTGAATGAAAAGTTACTCTATCTATTGTGTTGTCCATTTGAGTATGCTGCAGCTTTTTTAACAAGAAACAATTCCCATTCGACACTTTTTACCATGAGTCATTCAAAATAGAAAGTTTATTAAAATTCCTGTTCTATATATGTGTCGTTTTATTTCTAAACATATTCCTCTAAGTGACCTGAGTATCACATAAAATGAGATCATGTTGACGTCGGAAAGAATGCTGTTATATACAGTATCCTATAATTTACAACACAATATAAGGATACCAATTTGATTCAAGTAAGATTCATTTTACTTTCGAAGTTAAAAATATATTCACAAGAATTTCATTGTCTGATTATTGATATTCGATCCAACTAGATCACATTGCCATCAGCCACCGATGGAGAGGTTCGATAGAGGACTGTCGCTCGTTGTGGGGCACATGATTAGATTCAGATCATGCCCTAGTGCGAGCGCCTATTTGTTTGAGGCTTACTGGGCGTAAGCAAGACAACGTAAGAAAGCCTCTAAGGATTTTACTTAATGATAATAAGGCGAAAAATATATTTCAGGAACAACTAGAGAGACAGTTAGGCGACCATTTAAGTGATTCACATCCGGAGGCAGGTTGGAATGATATCAAGAAGGCTGTGGAAACAGCAGTGATATCTGCTAGTAAGGTTAACCATAAGGCTAGAATGAAGCCATGGATCTCTGTAGCATCCACCGAACTGATGGATGCTCGAAAACTCATCCCACTTGGCTCTGAACATGATGAAGAACGAAGTCAGCTTAAGCGCAGGCTGATAAAAAGCCTGCGCAACGACCGTGAACAGTGGTGGGTGGCGAAAGCAAAAGCGATGGAAAAGGAAGCGGCGATCGGCAACAGTATATATATATATATATATATATATATATATATATATATATATATACATTCATACATTGAGAAATATTGAGCTTACCAACTTTGTTATTGTCATCATATGAATAATGACATGTAAACCATTTCAATAAGTTTGTAAGGTATTGCAAAGAATCAGTAAAATGATTTGACTGCAATTTCAAATGAACGATATCAGTGGTAGTTTGTTCATGATACAAAGAAGTATAAAATACACATTCCAAAAGATCTTTATCGCACGATTTCGATTGCTATTTATTCATTTTTTTTAAAGAAAACAACAATGAAACAATTATAGTTTTTAGAACAAAAATGTAAAAATAATCGAAAAGTGAAAAACATTAGCAAATGTTTGTATAGATAAATATAATTGGTTTGTTTAAGCTACGTAGTTTACATTGTTACTTGGACAAAGTCTAACGGCATGACATTAGGATCAATTGTAAATTAACAAGCACAAAGACATGAATCCAGCCTATGAACCTATATTAAAGTGGTAAATCATTCACAAGGTCAAAGGTTAATCGATAAAGGCAGTGAACGTGAATACAAAGAAAAGTGAGGACAATAAAATGTAAGGAGACAGCCAATTACAAATAAGCTCATTGGAACGAACTGGTCTAACACTTTTAAAGTCCAATTCTACATGAACTAGCAGCTGATGTTATTTAAAAGACAGAGAAGCTCTATAATTTATCTATCTAGCTTAAAGAAGAGCACATTCTGTCTCTTCAAATCATTTTATATGAAAGAGACCTTATTCTAAAATAATATTAGTGCTATAAATATTACTTCGAATAATATACACAATTTACACCGCAAAAGTCAAGTAATACTGACTAGTCATAAAAATTAACATACATGCTACAAAAGACGTCCAAGTTACTCTTTCTAAAAGACGGGATACGCTCTGTTGAATAGAATTTACAATTTTATATCAGTTAAAATGTTGCAACTTTATAAATGCAACATCAAAAGATACCAGCTCAGGGGGCCAGAGGTTAGGCGTTTACGTGCAAGACCGAGGGTCCTGGGTTCGAATCCTACGAGGCGCAGGAGTCGTGGATGCGAACTGCCGATGAGTACCACACGAGGACAAAACAACCGTCCAGTGCTTCCAGGTTACTAATGATGGTCTAACATTGATCGAATCATAATTTCAGTAAGTAACTCAACAATCTCCACAACCATATAATGCAAAAAGTAATACATTGTTTTGTTTAACAATAAACTTGAACACATGAGAAGATATTCAAAACAATTTTTTATTTTAAACGAAGAAACAGAATAGTTTTATGTAAAAGTAAGCGTAACGAGAAAAGGAATGTTATTGCCTACGGTTTCATTAAAAATAAAGAATAAATAACTACATAGTGTTGAAATAATTTTATGAAAACAGCTTATTAGTAGAAAAAAATGGATCTTTTAAAATATTATCTATTATTCATAAATAAATAAAAAAGTAACACATCACCTTTACGGCCGAAATTCATAGAATAATATAATGCATCAGTGAACTTTTTTAGCAACCTTTTATTAACTATAATACTTAGGTGTGGCAGCTTGAATCGATGACGAATATGTATATTTCAGGTTCTATGCTGCCTAGAAATTAATTGCATTTTAAGTCGTCATTAGTTACTCTATAAGAAACTTAATTTAATCCGCTTAGTAAAACTTTGAACAGAATGATTTCATTAATTATGAATAATGGACTGCATATACGATTAATGAATGTTATTCTAAATCTAATTTGCATAAATAACCATAACTGACAACTCAGATCGAACAATTAAGTAGCGAAATACATAGAAAAAATAATAAAAGCTGAACTTTTGTGTGCAATGAACTCAAGGGTTAAACCAATCAGTACAAACGATAGGTTTAGAAAAGATCGAAAAGGTATCTTAGACAAAATTAGTTAACTTTTTAGTAGTATCACTCTGACAGTCGCAATATTAAACTGCGTATGTACGTATATCAGTTCTCGCTGCCTTACTACATCAACACAGATACACGGAACAGTCAGTTAGAATCCCATAGAAGTTAAGGGTGCAGCAGAATTATTGAAAATGCGATCGAAGATATGATTCGAGAAATATAATCTAGTGAAATAAATTCAAAGGAGAAAGATAAAGGTGACGACTTATTTAAAAGATTAGGATTTGAGAGAACACAAAGAATGGATGCACCTGTGCCATTGTAAACGATTTTTAGCCATGTCGTTCAATGTCTCTAACCATTGGTGACTTTCGTCTCGCGGACCCCAACCAGGTAGTCTACACTTACCAACATGACTCAGTACACTTGTTAGTGACTTCATGGATTTGCGCCATGTTTTGGTCTGGCCATCCCTAGCTTTCTTCCAAACTATTCCTACATCTCAAAGCATAGCTCAACGAGGCAGTCGGTGGTTGGGCATTCGTCACACATGTCCCAACCAATTTAACTGATGAAGTTTCACTATTTTATCAATTGATCTGCTATCCGTACATGATACCCGTTTCCCAACTATAGCATTGTTTACTTGGTTGTCTCAAGATATATGATCAATACTTCGGAGACACCAATGATCGAAAACCAATAACCTACGAATATCTTCTACTCTGACTGGCTATGGTTCGCAACCAAAGTAGGACGGAGAGAACTGCTATGCAGTACATTCGTCCTTTGCTTAGCCAGCAGATATCTCGTCTACGCCACAAATGACAGAAGTTTGAAAAGGCCAGTCAAGCATTGTGTATCCTTGACAAGATTTTGTTAGATACTAGCCCATCTGCACATACGATCGGGTTTTCATGAACCTAAAAGTGTACATTAAAACAAACTGGAGAACATAAAAACTGATACTTTATATCATTCTGCTGAAAATTTCATGACTAATGGTGTTAAGATCGATGAAATTAGATGGTAGACTGGTAAGTCGATCAATAGACTGAATTAGAATGTAGATGATCGAATAACAGTCGTTTGAAAGTATTGTACTTCTCAACAAATCTGAAGGTGATCCTAAATTCAATCCTAAATCAGGGTAGTTGAATGAATATACACTTCTGAATAATCCGAAGCTAGGATTAGACAGATGTACAGTGATGCCTTATTTTCACTATGAAAGCTATATATTCACATTGAAATTAACATCACAAACTATACAAATATATATACACATTATCAATCATAGAGATGTCAGTAAAAAGAACTTAATCTTTTCTGAAAAATACATTGTTTGAAATGAAAACGATCAGTTGTCGCCGTACTACAAATTATCAATTAATTAATTTGTTATTACACAAAGAAATCATGTACAGAGGGTACACATATATCTTACTTGATATGCGCAATCTATTTGGTTGAAAACATTAGTAAATGCTTGAACAACTAGCCGAAGAGCTTGAAATTCATTTGCTAAAGCTAATATAACAAAAAAATTTTCATGAATGAAAAATAATTCACAGAATCATTTTTTGCATAGAAAATGAAAAAAATATCAGGATTTATATATAACCTGTTAATGCAGGGAAGTTAGTTCACTTAGAAAAGGGTTTGAAACATACTTTTCGGATGAGGACTAGAAATCCATGGAATGTAGCGAAGGTGATACATGTTAATGCTTCAAATGTAGAGCATTTTGAATATTAGACTACTTACCCCGAAACATTTACTATTCTCGAGAAAGTTGTTTATTTTTTATTATTCATAGTTATTGTTAGAGTATATTTAAGTACTTATGTGATAGAATGAGACTAATAAGATAAATTTGCTCGAAAACCTAAAGAAGCCAATAACGAATAAACCACTGTTATGAATTAATTAGTTTTTATACACTATTGATAAGCAACAACTTTTCATTACAATAAGAATGAAGGAAGTGTATAGCATACACTGTTTACCGATGAGTTTATATAAAGGTCAATACTTAACACACTATATAAAAACCATTTGTTGAATAGTTCGAAGCAATGGATACGAAGTTTCTGTCTTGAAGCACTTACTGACGGAAATATTCGAAACCTTGAGGTATTTGCCAACGTTTCTAAATAAAACAGAGAACGATCCCCGTTTTAATTTTCGAATATGGAGTTGAACCTTTGTATAGTCGTCACATTTTGATAAAGTATGAGACATACAAAGGTTTTCGTAGGGACTTTTGCTTATAATCATTTACAATGCAAAAAATATCATGATATCAACTCACTAAGTTTAATGACAAAACTGAATACGTGATGCAAAGAACGAAATCATCATCAGGGATGAATAGAACATAACAGCGATTACGCCACGTAATCAAAATCGATTTAACTGACCTTATTTCATTTTAAGATTATAAAAAAAAAGCTTAGCAAGTTTCAAACGTATAGCGTAAAAACCAATATTACTATGCCGTCAAAATTTAGTAGAGAATAAACTTTTACAATGATAGATTAATGTCAAACAAAGAGATTTTATTCGATAACAGAAAATGATGTAGTAACACTATATTAATAATATATATTAACTCAACAATTACGACAAATTCACCACTGATAGTCATCATAATTTACCAATGAATATAAACAAACTAAATAAGTGAATATTATCTTAACTAAAGCAATCAAATCTTATATGTTTACAGTCATTATTTATAAATGATTTGTTTGGGTTCCCTGAAAAGTACATTTCATTTGACATTAAAGTGTTAATTAACTAAACACCTCTATGCCTAATTTGTTTTCTATGAAAAGATTAATTTTTTATTCAAAAGTTCTTAATGTACTTAACTGATGAGTAAACAGATCAATAAATTTAAAAAGGCCAATCATATGATTAGAAATAAGGGAAATAATCAATGAAGGTATAACATTCTATAGAACAACAACAACAACACACATTCAATAAATAACAAAATAAATTCATAATCATCTATGAAGACGACATACCAAACATACGACAAATACACTTTTGTTCAATAACCGGATTTAAATGATCTTGTCCACTAGACCATAATAATAACGATGAAAAAGTAGATAAAATTATTGAAATGATGTTAACAATTGATTTATTATATGCGCTTGTTTCATCAAGAAGTTGCATTGATTTCACAATTTTCAACAGAAATGGAAATACATGTAATATAAAGAGTTCAATGATACAACCTAAACGTGCAAGTGGTCGATTCCAAATACAAGAACAATAACAGCAAGTTGGAACTAAATAACTGTAAATTGAAGGGTTTTCGATTACTTCACTTTTAATTTTGCCCAGAGAACTATGTAAACGAGTTTGGTGAACTGAAAAAAATAAGAAAAAATAATATAAAACAAATGTAGTATATTACAGTTTTTATAATAATTATCCGCAGATAAGTAGGAAATAAACTTGTTCAAATAATACGAACTTAACTGCGTCTGTAGACACTTCGAGGCTACTGCCGGTCCCAAGCCCGAATAAAGGGGGAGGGTTGGACATGGGGTTGGCGACTCCATCCCACCAAAAAATTAACTTGCCGAAAAGCGCTAGCCATAAAAAATAAATCAATCCATTTTAACTCTGCCCTGGGAGTTGGAAGAACAATTATGACGTCTCATGATTAAAGCCGAGTTCCCTCGGACGTCACGAGGCCCATGTCTCTTCTCACAACCAGAGCAACCATTCTTTTAGGTAAATGGAACGTTCGTACATTGTGGGAGACTGGAAGACTAATTCAAGTTGCGGCAGAAATGAAATGATACAACCTCGAGGTGCTCGGCATCAGTGAAGCACATTAAACACAGGTAGGACAACTGAGACTAGCTTCAGGGGAACTGCTGTTGTACACTGGTCATGAAGAGGGAAATGCTTCACATTCACAAGAAGTTGCACTGATTCTGTCCAAACAATCACAAAAGGCACTGATAGGATGGGAATCTTATTGACCCAGGATCATTAAAGCATCCTTCAAAACAAGGAAAGAGGACATTACAATGAACGTCATCCAATGCTATGCACCTACCAACGACTACAATGACGACGTTAAAGATCTATTCTACGAAAGGCTGCAGTCAATCGTCGACAGATGCTCACCAAAAGATTTGATGATTCTTATGGGAGACCTAAATGCCAAGGTTGGCATGCACAACACTGGATATCAAGACATCATGGGACGACATGGACTGGGAGAAAGGAACGAAAACGGTGAGAGATTTGCAAACCTATGTGCCTTCAACAAACTGGTCATTGGTGGCACAATATTCCCGCACAAGCGCATGCACAGAACCACATGGATTTCACCGGATCACACTACTCAGAACCAAGTCGACCATATCTGTATCAATAAAAGGTTCAGAAGGATCATGGGCACGCCTTGGAGGACGTTAACACCTTCACATATCTAGACAGCATCATCGACAACCAAGGTCGATCCGAAGCAGATGTGAGGGCGCTGATCGGCAAAGCATTTCTACAATTGAAAAATATCTGGAACTCCAAACAAAAACCAATCAACAGGAAAATCAGGATTTTCAATACAAATGCCAACACAGTTCTACTGTATGGAGCGGAAACTTGGAAAACTATCAAAGCCATCATTCAGAAGATACAAGCATTCATTAACAGGTGTTTACACAAAATACTTCGGCCAGACACGATCAGCAACAACCTGTGGGTGAAAAAAAGCAGATTCCAGTGGAGGAAATCAGGAAGAAGCGGTGGAAGTAGATAGGACACACATTGCGAAAAGCACCCAACTGCATCACAAGACAAGTCCTCAATTGGGACCCTCAGGGTAACAGGAGAAGAGGAAGGCCAAGGAACACATTACGCCGAGAAACAGAGAAAGACATGAGAAGAATAAACAAAAATTGGACAGAACTGGAAAGGGAAGCCCAGGACAGAGTAGGTTGGAGAATACTGGTTGGCGACCTGTGCTCCATTGGTGGGTAACAGGCGTAAGTAAATAAGTAAATAAAACAAACTTACTACTAATCAATACTTCTGACATTTTAACTAACAATAACTGAATTTGCATTGCTTTTGAAAGAAATAAACTATGATTATTTGTTAAATTTGATTCTGAACATGATTCAGTTGTTTCTATTGATGAAGAACAAATAGTAGAACATAATGATGAAAACCATTGCCAAGTTATAAGTTCTTCACGTATTCCATAAGGAAGATCTGGTAATAAAAAATGATAACTAGAACGTAATTTTACAGGAACATTAAATAATTTATCGACTTCCACTGATTCATTAGAAGAATAAATCTGTTCGATATAGAATTTTGTTAGACGCCTTATTATATATAACCGATCAGTTAATAAACCAAATACGCATTTATTATTAGAAAAAAGTTCTGAAAAAATCGATATTTCTGGCTGATTCAAATTATTTCCATTTGAAAATGGAGTAATGTATAATTTGGTAAACTGCATTAGATGACGCCAACTCATTTGTGAACAATTCTTTACATTTTCAATAGAGTTGAAAGTAATTTTCATGCTAGCCAACGACAATCCCAAATCAACAATCAAGGAGTGCTACAATAGACATAAAGAAACAATTGTTAAGAAATAATATTGAATATGCTCATGGATGTTAGAAGATTTGAAATGTAACGAAAGTCTGTACTTTTACGTATTAGCAGTTGATATTGTTGAATCATGTTCTGAACAGTCAGTCAGTCAAATGTAACACAAAACCTGACATATGTATCGATTCTATTTGTACAACAAGTTAAAATCATTTCAAGACAAGTAATGTTAGTAGCAACAGTACTAAGAGTAGTAGAAAATATGAGATATACAAGAAGAAAATGAAAGGTATGAGGAAATTTCGGGACTGGAGTTTTATAGAAGGATAAGGAATGAATGCACTTGGACCATTTCAGATAATTTAGAGCTATGTCACCCGGAGTTTCTAACTATTGATTACGGCAACCATGCGAACTTAAGGCTGACGTTACAGGGGCGCAAAGAGAAAATCACAAAAACCAGTACAAGTTATTGATACTAACTGATTTCGTTTGTTCCGTTATTTTAGGCATTCAAGAGTTTCTCCATAAAAAATATTTTAGCATTATTAATCAAAGTTTTTAAAATAATTTTGGTACTTGTTTGCTTAAAGTAATTCTCTTTCAGAAAAGTTTATATTGTCATAGCAAATATCAATTTATAATGTGGGTTTTAAGCATTTACTTTGTCAAGAAATAGTTTTGATGCTAAGAAGACGCAAAAAGCCAGATTATCATTAACCTAGCTCCATATTCAGAGATTAAAGAAACTTTTTCTCATTCAGATATCTTGTTAAGAAATCAAACATCATGCAAGTTATTAAATTACCTGGAATGGAAGTAGAACATCTCCATGTTTTAATAGTTGTTTCATTGAACGAAACGCTAAACGAATTAACCAATTTTTGATAAAAATAAACTGTGACGTGTATTTTTTTTCGAGTTCACCAGATCCACTGAAAAATTCATTTAATGCTTCATTTGTAGCAAAATTCAAATGAATAATAAAAAACGAAATACGATTTTCATAATCATCTGGATAATTAGTAGTTTCTAATTCTTTGAATTGAATAACTTTGAAAAGTGCTAATTCCATATATAACTGTGCAAATAACAAAGGCCATTGAGATTGATCAAGTAATTTTTGAGCTACAATTGTAGCATCATGATACACAGGATCACTTCGAGTTAGCTGTGGTGTAGCAAATGGTGTATTTGTCCCAAAAGGACCTTCGCTTGATCGTAAAATACGAGAAATGACTTGATCAGCTAGCCATAAAGAATTGGCGTAACCAACATCACTTAGACTAAACTCTTTTAGTTCATACCTGAGAAAAAAACATGGATGGAAGTAAAAGGAAAGTAATTTTGTTGTGACTAGTTATTTTTACAAAAAACCACCAAAATATGATATTCAGCATATATGACTAGTAAATTGCATATAAAATATTTCGAACATAAACAATTACCTAGTAAATATTTCATGAAGACGGGCAATGTTGCAAAGACGCTCTAACTTGTTCATTTTATGAGTTAATCCATCAACATACTGTGAACAGGAACCTGGAATGCGGGCCTGCTTAAGAATACTCTCGGCCAGTGTAATTAAATCACCAGACCATGGTAGGGGCGCAACTGAAGCCAAATCGAATACAACTTTCATTCTACATGAAGGTACTGTTATCCAACTAGCGACCAGACAAGCTTGCTGAGCAAGAACATGGGGATCTTGGTTTTTGCGGGATTGTTTACATTTAGGAGATCCAAGCTGATCTGCAGGACAATTATCATCTATAATAGATGAATGAATAACCGTCTGAATTCGATTGATTAAATCACTTGAGTAACCTTGAAAGAATGTTTCGTAATCGATGTTACGATCCTGAAATGCATTAAATAAAATGTTTTTACAAGACAAGACTATTATTATTATCATTATCATTATTGTAGTTCACATTTATAATCAGAAATGATTAATCTGTAATGATGGAACTTATGAAAATATTTAATAAATACAACTAGGATGTGTTCTATAGTAGCGCTCCTAAAACACTTGTAATATATTTATGTTCTATTCACGCTACCGGTTGTTTCAATTATTAATCAAGTAAATTTTGTGCTCAGCCAGAGGTTGGTTCAGTTAAGAGAATGTACTTTTTACAGTTACATCTATATGTTAACTTAATCAACCAACATTATAAACTTAGATATAGTCTGATAAAAAATAAGTGTACATACAGTTGGGAAGTAAATGTAACAATGAATGTAAATTAAAATAGTTCATTGTTGATCTAGTAAAACAACACATTCGAAATCAGCTACAGAGAAAGAGCAATCTGAAATTTATAACGCAGTCGTTCAGGATGTAACAGTTTAAAATGATAGATATAGATGATTAGCAACGGAGAAAAAAATGTCCAGTGAATCAAGACGTTCATAGTATGATTTTTACAATTGTATGATCACCTGTATTTCGTTATGACTAACCCATGGCTATAACAAAATGAGCACGCTCTGAATCGATAGGATTTCAAATGTGCCTGACAATTCCCAAAGACATAGAAGTTAGGGTAGTTTGAAATTAGCAGATACATTGATATAAAGCAGACTTATCAGCCTATAGGGAAAAGGTTAATCAATCACAAAATAGAGTAAAGTACTTGTTTGCGAATATTTAAATATTCACCCATTTGAAAGAGTAAGTTAGGTATATCAAAATTATCAACAACTTTTATCACTTTAACTTGTGATTTACCTTTAAATATCGTGCTGTTAGTTTATCTACACCATTTTCAAAACGTGTACCGAGATTAAATGCAACATCAAGGATACGATAAGCAATAGACAATTCTGTTTCCCCTTCACAACAATCAATCGATAGTTGACAATTATAACTTGAAAATAGAGGAAGAAAGAAACTACAGTCATAGAAAGTTTTAAAAAGTTTTTCAAAATAAAATTAAGTTTTTACTTTAAAACTTGGCGATAATTCAGTGGGAATATCAGAACAATTAAAATCTGAAGTCAAATGCATATAGTCCACCCAATAATCAAATAAATCTATGAACAGCAGTATCAATTTATTGATCGAAACCCTGGAAAAGTGAGGTTTCATTACCCTTTCGATAATTTTCAGGGATGAAAACAAAGATGGAGTAAGTTCACTATCATAGACAGGAAACATATTGAAAAGATATAAAATTGATCTAACCCAAATCTTATAAAACAAAGCTTTATAAACCCAGTTGACGTATTTAATAGTAAGCTTACATGTGTATTAAATTGTGCAGGTGAAGCACTATAATTTAAAATAGTTAGTAAACAAGATACATAACATGAATAGCAAATAATGACGAAAGGAATGAGGCAAATTATGTCAATATTTTCGAGAGAAAAATCGGTACTTTTCATTTATAATTACTTATTTTTTTATAGACAATAATATTGGAATAGAGAATAAAGGATTTATAAATTTGTACATTATAGTGAAACAACTGATAATAAGTTTTTATCTAGAATATATATATGTATATATATATATATATATATATATATGCGCATGTCAATCAGCTACAACGTAGAACTACGAACGTACAAACATCAGTCCAAGTAGCCATACCACATTGACACAGAGGGATTGCACTGTCAATTCGAATTCCATAGAAGTTAAGGTTGTAGCAGTATTATCGGTAATGCAAAAGATTAGGGATCGAAAATGTGATTCGAGAAATTTTATTCAGTGAAATAAACTTGAAAAGATAAAGGTGATGATTAATTCAGAAGATTACAAATTGAGAGAACACAAAGAATGGATTAACTTGCGCCATTGCAAACGATTTTGAGCAATGTCATTCAAAGTCTCTAGCCATTGGTTACCGTTGTCTCATGGACCCCAACTGAGTATGACTTATGAACATATTTATTTAGCCTTCAGAGCCAAGTTTTCTATTTATTCCTAATCTTCACAATTTACTGTTTCAGTCAACAGTTATGAAGCATATATACTATGATTAAATCAGACTAAGAAAACACAGCACATGCCTTGCTTTTGATATCTCTAGCTTTCTTTCAATGAACGCCTACGATCACCAACGTAGAACGTTCGGTAGGTAGTGGTATTTGTAAAACATATATTATTAGGGATCATGGTTCTAATTGGAAGATGGATACTTTGTGTATGCCGCAAGTGGCACAAGGAAGATTACTTTACGGGGATCGAAAATATGTTCACCATTCATTGACGAGGATTGATCAACTTGTTGGATAAGTAAATTGGTCTTTAACAGACGCACTACTAAATGAATAGGCAAACAGAACATTAAATGCTAAAAAAGTGGAATAAAATATTCACATTTCCAGTTAGAGCATTGTAAAACCTCAATATCCAAGACTGATTAGTCAATTGAAGTTATTCAATAAACACCCAAACAAATTTGATCTCAGGTAATTAGTAAACGCAAAACAAAACAAAAAAGAAATCTTAGAAAAGCACTTACACATCTCGTAAAAGTTTAATAGTATCCAATTGTTTTGATAATTTTCTCAATTCATAAAATGGATCAACATCAGGATTACGACTAGCTAGACCAGATAGATATAAATCAGCTATACTACCAATATTAAGATAACATTCTGCACTGTTTAATTCTGAGATATTTACAGTATCTAAAAATTTATTAATCCATGATATTGCTGTGGAAGGCCATGAAAATGGACATTTAATTTTGCTTTCTTGTACATGACTATTAGAATTTGAAGTGAAAGAACAAGCTTCTAGTTCTTTAACACGTTGAGTTAAATATTTAGCAAACATGGGCTAATTGAAAATATAAAAGAGGCAAATATATTAGGGTAGAAATTATACACATGGTAATCATAAAATGTTTCGAATTTAACAATAAACAGAATAAATACTATGCATCCGAAATCCAAGTATATGATAAAATACAGGTAGATAAATTCACAGAACAGTAAACTTTTTGTTATTAATAAAGAATTCTACATGTATAGCAAAGAGAAACATAATGCAATAACATGAAATATTTTTTTGAATATATCTTTTCCATCAACCAGACAGAATATACAATATTTTATTTAAAATTAAAATGGCAATATTAATAACACAATGTTTTTGATGAAAAAAATAACAACTCATCATTGTAAATGAATAATATTAGAATTTTTGAATATCATAAAAGTTAAAAGCAGAATAAAAATTAAATCATAACAAATTGTGAATATATATATATGCGTGAATATCTTTTTTTACTTCAAACGATAAATTATTTAGACTATCTACTGGATACAAAAAAAACGACATAACACGTGAGTATGTATAGTTAATTTTTAAATAAACAGATTATTCAAATGAACATAGTTATTTGTTATAAAAGTAAACATACTAAAGCTTCTGGTAATCGTCTGATTACAACAGGAAGTAATTCATTACGTATCCATTTCTGAATAGCCTCTTCAGACTCTAAAAGTTCTAGTTCATTTGATTGATACGGTAAACCTGCGTTACCATCATCATCATCATCATCATTATTATTACATGAATATTCAGATGCAATACAAGTTAAAGGTCGTTTGGACAACAAATCAAACAAAAGCTCTAGGGTATCCCATGTTAAATACTCTGATAATTCGCCCTATAAAAAGAATAAAAGAAATTGTACGGTTAATGAAGAAATGTCGAATACTGCTCAATTTATTTACAAGTTTAACGACTTTTATTGCATGATAATTAATAATAAAGTTCTATATATTTCATTTCATCTTTAAATGTCAATCGTTTCAAACCGATTAACATTGTGTGTGCAGAACTTGGAGATTTTTTTACTTACACAGAGCTTATCTATCTCTGAAATAATAGTTGAACGGAACAAAACGAAGCCAAAGCCATTACTAACAAGAGCCTTTAAATTTATCTATGTATTCTAAAAGATACTGGTATAATTGTTGCTTTGTCCTGATGACCTCAATTTCCGACATGTAATTATGTAACATTTTGTGCATAAAATGATGTATACATATCCTTCATTCTCTTCTTGTTTTTATCCGATTCATACTTATTTCATTCCTGCAATCAATCAATCACCCAGTCATCAGGATGTAACGCTAAATATCATTTTTTTCATCAACCTGTCTCCATGCACTTTTAAAATTTCCTCTCATACAGATTTTATTTTATTTAACATCATTTCTCATAATCTTGCCATATTTATTGTTAGTTTATTTATCTTTACCGATTAGAACATTTCTAATATTATGGTATAAAATGTGCACATGATTTTATTTTAAGAATTACCAATAATTTTAGTATGTAAGCAGTTGAAGAGAAATTCGTGTACTTTCATTAAGTATTTTTATTTTGTTTATAGCACAACTCAACTTAATGTTGATCCTCGAACGCCAGTTGTCTTTAATGTCTAGGGTTTATATACTACGAGAGTATAGCTCTGTGATTTAGGCTCCGGAACTAAATAATGATTTCCGTATTCACACACGTCGGACCAGGATGCAACTATCACTCGCAACAGGTTTAATGAAAAGTGGCATAGTATAGTGAACAAAAACCATACACCATAAGTAAAGAAGACTTGTGGAGATTGTTGAATATTATAGCTCACACCATGGACTGACATTAGCTAGAAAACTATTAAAAGCCAGGAAGTACTGGGCAGCTATTTCATTCGAGCATAGTAATAATATCGCAATCCAATTTCAGAGGAATGTATCTAAAAAAGCCTTTGGTAAAAAATCAAGCAGATGATTTATGAGGAAGATTGCTGTAAAATTTGAAAATGAAAATTTGTAATGAAACAAAAAAGACTGTTACTTGGCTTCCTTCTAAACTCTGGCAATTTCGATTATCTAACTTAACAAGTCACAACACTTTAATTATGTTGTGAAATTATTTATATTGTAGTTATAAATACTTTTGTTGTCTATAGTAAAATTGTCTCTTAAAATATCTGAAATTGAAATGTAAGTATTTCTTGAATTTCGCTCTTATTTACTAATAAGTCTTTACGGCTTATTATTCTTGAGGACTTCACTACACTCGACTGATTAAAAAATTGAAACAAAACTTGGAAAGAAACGTAAATATATTTCAAAGCCACAAACAAAATAAATTGGTTATATATGGATTAAAACAATTGTATTCTATTAATGGAGTATACATGACCGAATACAATTTTCACTGTATTAATTAATGTAATGAAGATACATTGAATACGAAATAATAAATTTCATAATGAATAGATGATAATCGCGTGCGAGAATACAGTATAAGTTAGTAAACAATGTTTACTTTAAATCAATCTTTGAATTGTGGAATTGATTTATCCATGAATATAGCATTTAAGGATCCTTAATCCCTAACATTTAACAGTAAATGATTGAATCAACTAGCTCAACATAATTTAGATATAAAGGTGAATATTGAGAAAAGATTTCATTTTTTGTTTATTACATAATCAGTGAAACTACTTTTCGGTAATCTTTAGACTTATATGCAAATTATTGACGCCAAAACAATCTAATAACATGAATGTAATTCATAAGCAACGTAGGAGCTGCTAAATATGTACGTTGGTTCCAGTTGTCACAGTATATCAGCAAAGCGATAATCGAGAGTATTATACATAGTAATAGTCCCAGTGGTTTTAGAAAAGATTAGGTATAGAAGATATGATGAGTTAACTGGCTAAAGTGTTCACGTGGCCATTGAAAGAGACAAATATCTTCGGTAGAAATTTGGGAGCACGAACGAATGACGGCACTTAGAGAATGAGTTGTTTTCACTCTACTCCAGCTGAACGCGATTTATGGTTTTATTCACGTTGTACTACTAAATAGTAATAAGTAACTCAAATTATGTTACGACATTTTAATATCAGGGATGATTTCATTCGATCATACTTTTTTCATAAGTACCACATAAATACACCATATGTTGCAGATAAACTGGTGTAGCGGACCAATTAGAAATCCTCCAGATGATAAGTGCATGTGATTTACTAAGAAATGGAGCTCAGGGTTTTAGGGATTTTCTCTTAAACTGATATGTGAATGTATATAAATGTATGGTATATACACTGTTCACTAAGTAAGGCCGGAAGTAACCTAATACATTCTAGCTTACATCGGTCACTAACCAATTCTGAACATAATACAGATAAAGTAGCAGAATAAAGCAACTGACCTTATACAGAATCCAAAATAAAAATGCTTGGCTTGGATCAGATGTTCTATCTTCAGCAGATGGTGATTTAGAAAGAAAGAGACGAGCAAATATAGCATAAACATTTGCATCGCGAAATTCAATCCAAGTTTCTGGACTGAAAAAAGAGGAAGAGATTTGTGCAGCAGGTAAGTCAAGAAAATCAAGTGAGTATAATATGTCTGAATACATCAACTTTTAGCTGTCATTTTAACGGTCCAATTGTTTATCAGTGTGCTACTGTATGAGAAGTCTAATCTACTGCCCTCTTATTTTCTCTTCTGAAGACACTGCAAATGAGAGGGGCCTACACCAATAAACATATATTCAAATAAATGGAAAACATTGAACGAGAACAAGTACATATAAACTTTGAAATTCGTTAAACAATGATCTTAATAGTTAACATCATATTAGCCTGCCTCATCTAATAACTACATTAGTTATGTAAATGATCAAGTTAATCATGAGCACTTTCTTAAAAACTGGAAATAATATTAAATGTTCGAAATCAGCGATTCGTTTTAAAAGTAAATAGCTTAGGCTTGTTTGATAAATATTTTCAAAAACTTACGTATAACTATCAGACCCATAAATCATTAAAAATGCCTTGAAACGTTTCAGTAAAATGAGTACCTAGAAAAAACATAATCAAATAGATATAGATAGTATACTATGGTCCAATAATACAAAACGTAACATGGAATTTGAGTCAAATAAAATCTTAGATTGAAAACCAGTATACATAACAGTTAGTAAATCAATCATGAAGACATATAATCAAATTCCCACTACACTTGGTTCTGTATGGCTGATAGTTAAAAACAACATCGGATGTAGTATATTATTCAGTGATGAAGAAACCAGTATTTGATCACTCAGTGTGAAATTAAATTGCCTTATAGTTTAACCACAGGTATTGAAACAGTAAAATAAATGTGTTATATTTTTGTCTGAACATTAAGACATCATCAGAAAGATAGCCTGATGGAATTATGAAACACAGAAATTTATGGTACAGACAATCAATAACTAAAGACAATTATTTACCAGCAAAGTTTAATTGGATTCTTTGTGTAAATTGTTTATATAAAAAGGGAGATATAGAGTTTTTACAAAAATTCACATGTAGTTTTATGTTACCGATAAAGGAAAACGATTCAAGGAATTTCAAGCATAAGATCAACAACAAGCACGGAATTACTAAATTCAAAGAATCTATGACATTTTATTGACAACTTCATTTCAAAATTTTGTTGAAAATGTAATTTATTCCTCAGGTGTTCAACACTAAATAATTTGCTGAATGTATAAATACTGCAAATCATGATTAACCAGGTCATTTAGTGCAACTACTGAAAAATGACGTTAACCTCTTATTAACATTATCTAAATGATATGCCCAAGACATAAATCATCATCATCAACAGCAACATAGAACTTTGCACTTAAGTACAGCAGTTTAAGTTGCCATTCCACATTAGCACAGAAATATAATTTTCAATTCAAATCCCATAGTAGTTGAGGTAGTAAAAGTATTAGAAGTAATCGGAGAGATTAGGGTTAGAAGATGTTATTCAACAGGTGTAATTCAGTGAGGTAAATTTAGAAAGAGAAAGATAGAGGTGATGAGGAATTCAGAAGATTAGGATATGATAGAACACAAAGAATAAATCTACCTGCGCCATTGCAAACGGTTTTTGAGCCATGTCACTCAGGTTCTCTAACCGTCAATTATTATCATCTCACTGACACCAACCAGGTAGTCGACACCTACCGACATGATTCAGTTTACTTGTCAGTGACTTCATGGATTTGTGCCATGTTTTGGTCCGGCCGCCCCTAGCTTTCGTCCAAGCTATTCCTATATCGCAAAACATAGCTTGACTAGGCCGTCGGTAGACATAAAACAACAAGATATATGAAATAAGAGATCACAATGATGATAATTATTGATGTCTGGCCAGGAATTCTTAAAACAGAGCACGCCTGTTTACAGTGTGCTCTAATGATTGTATTATCAGCTCAACATAAAGTGGATTAAATGATTATTTTTATACATTTAACTATTTTTATAAATTGAATACAATACATAGATATTCCAGAAAGGGAAAAAAAACCAAAGACAAGCTAACGTTCTAAGCAGAGACAAGCGAGATATCAAATAATACCAAAAATCCTAGTCAAAACATACTTTTATTCCGATATCTTCATGAGCAGTAGACATGTCTTCAGGATTATCCATAGTCAACTGACAAAATCAAATGAAAGCGAAAACATTAAGTAGTTGCCAGGACTTACACTGATTAAAATGTTTCTGAAATGATATTTCTACTTCTACTAATGGGAAGTAGAATAATATTCTTTTTTTAATCACTTAAACATTGAGATTAGTCGGGTTCTCTTTTTAACGAAAATACAAATTCATGAACAAAAACCATTATCGTTATGTTGACAAAGCTCTAAGCTAAATAAAAAAAACGGACTTAATTTAGGAAAAATTAGTTGAAAAACATGCGGTCTGTCTGATTGAAACAGTGCCACAGAGGTAACACTAATATGTCATACTAAGAAACTAACAATATAGTTCATTTGCAGTACCATATCGAGTTTCGAATAAATATGAAACTTCCAGAAATCTAGTTATTAATTGATTAGGACTATGTTAAGAGTGCTGATTTATATATGACGTGTTGGGCGAAATCGGGTTAAGACTAATTACTGAATGAGCAAGAACACAACAATTTTGTAGGGACTATGGAATGGATAATTTTACAGAAATTTAGAATAAATAATTGAATAATATGCACCAATATGATACAATGTTTGACCAAAATGAACATGTAGAAAATACAACTAAACTGACCTTTTCCTTGACAATTAGAAGTAATTTTAACTGGTCATCTGATTTTGGCATAGTGATTTTCAAAACCGATGCAACAATCTCTAAATTTTTCCATAACTCCTAATCAGAAAGTAAATATAAAAATCATTGCATGTAAAAAAACCTGAGCCATGATACTGAAAGTTAGAACTCAGATATATTAGCTTTCTTTGAAACATGTCCTTTGGTTTGCATCTGTTTGTAATAGATGTCATATATTTCGCAATAATATTTGAAAACTAAATTTCTTCTGTTAAAGTTTTTATTGGTTGGAGTTCTTAGTTAATTATTAATGTTTACCGGTAATAGAAGTAAATTATAACTATTACGAAGACCAAATTAATATAACAGAAAATCATACAACCTTTTCTTTATTATGGATGACTGAGAGAGCTATGATAACAACGATGAACTTGTAACAGTTAACAACCATAAAGAGTAGGATGAGCATAACTATTAAATGTTCAACAAGCATATTTCAAGAAAAATCGGTGTAAGCAAAAATTGAGTATCGTAAAACAAACATCAATACAAATACAGGTCATAATTAGTAAGAAAGTCAGATAGAATTTGTGCACACAAACAGAATCAATCAGGTCAAAATGTCATAAACCCGACATTTGCAGTAACCGTGACCTGATAAAGGGCTTGCCGATTGTGGTGATCCAACCGAGCTATGTTGGCTGGAACAGATGACAAACAGGTCAATTGTAGAAAGGCAAATTTAAAAAAACAGCAGTAATTCAAGGTCTGAGGGCGAAGTTGTACTGCTGACTGTCAAAAAGTGTGACAGCAGTGTGTTTCCCTCAGACAACCAGCATCTGCAGCGATGCTGCCTTCTCACAAGAAAGGAAGGGGTTACAAAAAGGTCGACCATAAAAATACCACACCTCATATTACCTCATGGATTTCTGTCTTCGAAGGTAAGGCTATTTGAAGAGAGGAGATAACACGTTAACATCTCAACCTGCCTCAAGCAGTTGCCCTTCAGCTCTACGGCCACACTTCAAAGGCACTAAGACCAACTCTAACCCAGATTTCCTTTAAGATATCTCAGTAATACCCTTCTACAGTGTAAGTAATTGGAAAGTGACATCCAACCTCATACCTCTAGCTGCACACGATATCAACTTGGTAACCAACATATTCTTCCACACCTCTTAATACATCTCTTATCTTGGAGATTGAACCGATGAGTAGGACATTTTAGAGAACAGTTCAACTATCCTTCAACAACATCTCAACCCAAAACAGGACATAGGGTAAAACACTATAGACAACAAGAAATTATTCCTACAACTGAGATATTAGCTGCAATCTCAGAACTACACGGAGAACTACCCGTCTCACTGGTCTCAATCAGAGCAAACGTCTTCTTGTCACATGATTAAATTAAATTAATACAACAAGAACGAGGTAATCACTAACACTAAAAGGCTGTTGCCATAGAGTAGGGATGGCGTTGTAAATATAATAAGATGCATCCATTATTTGTCTTCTCTTAAATTCTAGTCATCTGAATTTATCAGAATTTCTCTTTTCTTCCTAGTTTCACTGGATTATACTTCTCGAATAATATTTTATATACATAATATTTTGCAATACCAGTAATACTGCTACAACCGTCTACATATGTTAATGTGGTAAGGCAACCTGAACGGATGCATGTGCGCACTTACGAAGTTCTACGTTGAAGTTGGCTGACTGTAAATATCATAAATTATGATCAATCATTGTTCGAAAATGGGATTATTCTTTACCATTAAAAGAAATGAATGTGAAAATGCAGTGGTTTTAATAACACCCACGTAACTAATACCAAACCGGAAGAAATCGGGATAAAAAAAGAAAACTGCGCATTGTTTTTGACTGACCCTTTGTAAACCATGCTGGGAGATGTTCACTCATTCGTTGTGTAAGTTGCCTGGAAGTACGCCCGATATAGCTATCTCCACAGGAGCAGCTGAATTTGTAAATGCACATAGAGGAGGCCAACTCAGGTAACTTATCCTTCGTTTGGGTAGACATCGCTGGTCGACTGGAGAAAGTCAATGCAAGTTTGGCAGCGTTGAATGTTCTACTAATTACTCTTACTAATCTGTCCTGCAGAGTATCGCAGGCCACATCCCCGTTGAATTGTAACTTTATAAATAAAGGTTTCTTTTGGGCGGTCGAAACCACCGACTTCTTTTTTACGGCAGACATATACTTCTTTATGAATGCGCTGGGATAACCAATCTCGGTTAGTGAGTCGTTGATGAATTCCAGCTCCTGACTTAAGGTATCCACTGAACAAATCATATTTGCTCTGTTAGTGAGGCATCTAACCAAATTTCTTTTGTAGCGGATAGGTGTAAAACTACAAAAGTGGGTGTATTGGCAAGCACTGGGATTTTTTCTATATACGCTTCTACTTAGTGAACCATCATTACGTCTACTTAGTGTGATGTCAAGGAAACTCAGTTTCTTATCGTATTCTTCTTCACCAGTGAACGTGATTGACGGATGTACACTGTTGAATTCGTCTAAGAGTTTTTCTATTCTGATGTCCTGATCTTCAATGATGAATATGTCATCGACGTAACGGCAATATAGATCAAGTTTCTGAATAGTTTCATTTAGTGGTCCATTTTCTAGCTTTGCTAGAAAGAGATCAGCTAGAATTGGGCCAAGAGGTGAACCCATGGCTATACCGTCTATTTGTCTGTAATAATTGTTGTTGAATACGAAATGGACGTTCATCGTACATCTTAGGAGTAATTCTTTAAGGCAATCTTCGGGCAAGCCAATATTGATTTGTTTCTCCTTAATTTGTTCGCATATGAATTCAATGGTCTCAAGGAGTGGTACGTTGGTAAACAAAGAAACTACATCCAGTGAGATCATATTTTTCCTGCTAACATTCATATTTTCTATCTTGGAAGTGAACTCAAAAACGTCTTTTACACTCCTACGTACGACTGATTTATGCAATGGCTCTAAAATTCGAACTAGCCACTTCGCAATTTTATGGTACGGGGAATTAAACATATCAAGAACCGGGCGTAGAGGAAGACCCGATTTATGAACTTTTGGTAAACCATATAGTCGTGGTGTGTAGGATCCAGTAGGCTTAATTAAGTCGTGGATTTGAGGCGTAATAATACCTTTTTTCTTTAATTCCTTGATAGAGTTTGTCAATTGTTTTTCTACATTTTTATTGATATCATTATTGCAGGTGACTTTTTGGAACTTGCTAGGATCATCGAGCATTCCTTCCATTTTATTTATGTAATCAGTTTTATTCATAAGAACGATACCTCCCCCTTGTCTGGTTTGCTTATGATCAAGGTCTCATCTTTCTTCAGTTTTGTTAAAGCCTCACGATGCAGTTTTGTGAAAAGGCGATTCGTAGGACACTTACTATTCTTATACTGTAGGCAGCTATCGACCAACGTTGTCTTAAATCTAGCTACATCTTCCACTGAGGTAGGGACAAGGTCAGTTGTTTGCGAAAATAAATTCTCAAACTGCACATCAGTATCTAGTTGATTGGGCTTCTGCCCATTATCGCAGAATTTAGGCCCGAGGGACAAAGCTTCTAACTGTATATCATCAAGTACAATATTTGAAAAATTATGTACATACCGAGTCGGATCAAGAGGAAATTCATTCTCAGGTTTTTGATTTTCCAGAGTTTTGACTAGTTTTCTCATAGTCTTCTCAGATCTATTCTTAGATACTTTTTCGACATAGTTCATAAATTCTGAATGAATCTCAGATGGCAGGCTGTGTACGGAATGTTGTCTGAGGAGAAGATTCCTTTCCAAGTCTCGGATATTCATTTTTAGGGTATCGATTTCATTGGATGCATGTCTTTCAAGAGTTTTTGCATTAGGATATATTCTGTTCCGGCGCAATGACTTCCAATATACTTTAGGATTTATGTTAGACTGAATACATTTGATAGTAAATCCTAAGCTTGTTTTCGCTCCCGTGAGACGCGCACTAAACTTCAGGAACTCATTGAGTGCCTTAAATGCAGCAGGATCCCCACATGTTGTTCTAACTTTCACAATGGGAATCTTTAATACACTAATGCAAAAACTCTTGAAAGACATGCATCCAATGAAATCGATACCCTAAAAATGAATATCCGAGACTTGGAAAGGAATCTTCTCCTCAGACAACATTCCGTACACAGCCTGCCATCTGAGATTCATTCAGAATTTATGAACTATGTCGAAAAAGTATCTAAGAATAGATCTGAGAAGACTATGAGAAAACTAGTCAAAACTCTGGAAAATCAAAAACCTGAGAATGAATTTCCTCTTGATCCGACTCGGTATGTACATAATTTTTCAAATATTGTACTTGATGATATACAGTTAGAAGCTTTGTCCCTCGGGCCTAAATTCTGCGATAATGGGCAGAAGCCCAATCAATTAGATACTGATGTGCAGTTTGAGAATTTATTTTCGCAAACAACTGACCTTGTCCCTACCTCAGTGGAAGATGTAGCTAGATTTAAGACAACGTTGGTCGATAGCTGCCTACAGTATAAGAATAGTAAGTGTCCTACGAATCGCCTTTTCACGAAACTGCATCGTGAGGCTTTAACAAAACTGAAGAAAGATGAGACCTTGATCATAAGCGAACCAGACAAGGGGGAGGTATCGTTCTTATGAATAAAACTGATTACATAACTAAAATGGAAGGAATGCTCGATGATCCTAGCAAGTTCCAAAAAGTCACCTGTAATAATGATATCAATAAAAAAGTAGAAAATCAATTGACAAACTCTATCAAGGAATTAAAGAAAAAAGGCATTATTACGCCTCAAATCCACGACTTAATTAAGCCTACTGGATCCTACACACCACGACTATATGGTTTACCAAAAGTTCATAAATCGGGTCTTCCTCTACGCCCGGTTCTTGATATGTTTAATTCCCCGTACCATAAAATTGCGAAGTGGCTAGTTCGAATTTTAGAGCCATTGCATAAATCAGTCGTACGTAGGAGTGTAAAAGACGTTTTTGAGTTCACTTCCAAGATAGAAAATATGAATGTTAGCAGGAAAAATATGATCTCACTGGATGTAGTTTCTTTGTTTACCAACGTACCACTCCTTGAGACCATTGAATTCATATGCGAACAAATTAAGTAGAAACAAATAAAAATTTGCTTGCTCGAAGATTGCCTGAAAGAACTATTCCTAAGATGTACGATGAATGTCCATTTCGTATTCAACAACAATTATTACAGACAAATAGACGGTATAGCCATGGGTTCACCTCTTGGCCCAATTCTAGCTGATCTCTTTCTAGCAAAGCTAGAAAATGGACCACTAAATGAAACTATTCAGAAACTTGATCTATATTGCCGTTACGTCGATGACACATTCATCATTGTAGATCAGGACATCAGAATAGAAAAACTCTTAGACGAATTCAACAGTGTACACCCGGCAATCACGTTCACTGGTGAAGAAGAATACGATAAGAAACTGAGTTTCCTTGACATCACACTAAGTAGACGTAATGATGGTTCACTAAGTAGAAGCGTATATAGAAAAAATCCCAGTGCTTGCCAATACACCCACTTTTGTAGTTTTACACCTATCCGCTACAAAAGAAATTTGGTTAGATGCCTCACTAACAGAGCAAATATGATATGTTCAGTGGATACGTTAAGTCAGGAGCTGGAATTTATCAACGACTCACTAACCGAGATTGGTTATCCCAGCGCATTCATAAAGAAGTATATGTCTGCCGTAAAAAAGAAGTCGGTGGTTTCGACCGCCCAAAAGAAACCTTTATTTATAAAGTTACAATTCAACGGGGATGTGGCCTGCGATACTCTGCAGGACAGATTAGTAAGAGTAATTAGTAGAACATTCAACGCTGCCAAACTTGCATTGACTTTCTCCAGTCGACCAGCGATGTCTACCCAAACGAAGGATAAGTTGCCTGAGTTGGCCTCCTCTATGTGCATTTACAAATTCAGCTGCTCCTGTGGAGATAGCTATATCGGGCGTACTTCCAGGCAACTTACACAACGAATGAGTGAACATCTCCCAGCATGGTTTACAAAGGGTCAGTCAAAAGCAATACGCAGTTCTATCTTAGCACACCTGGTAGATAGTGGCCACATTGTAGATAAATCTAAATCAAGAAAGTTAAAAAAAATTATATGATGGAAATCTATCGAAATATCTTCACTATTTAAAAATACTTCAACTTCATATAGACAAACGGAAATCTGCTAACTGTAAGTTACGGAAATGAATCAATATGTCTGATTAGTTTATTATTGAAATTAATTAATTTCTATTTAGAAGGCTTGAAACCTTTGACGCATTACACTGAATGATCATTTAAAGTTACATTTCGGATAAACTACTCCACGATTAGTAAAATTAAAAAATTCTGAATTTGTTTTGATTATAGATCTTTTAATAAGAAAATAGTGAACGAAAATTATATTTGATAATAAACAAACTTCAGAGTAAATATCAGATGATTAATCACTTACCTCAGTTTGTTGTAAACATATAATTAGTCTTTGATAAAAGAGATCGTTATTTTGGTCATCCTTATAAATTGTATTCACTAGAAATTCTAATTCGGTTAATAATACCAACTGAAAATCCTTTATAAAACAAAACAGAAGATTAATGATAAATAATTTGTTTGAAATTGTACTACAGATAAGTAATAGGCTGAAGTCGAAAACTGTAATTATGGGAAATTGTTTAAGTATAATGAAACTGTGATAACATCCATAACTTGAGTTGTAAATGTTTAGTGTCACATTATAAACGAGTATTAAGTAATATTCGGACGCTACATAATAAACAACATTTTACTAAGAGAATCAATATTTGAATGGTCAACAGAGATCAGAAACACTACTAAACAACTATTTAAAACTACGATTAAGGAGTTTAAAATGTGTCATTTTATTATCATGAACCTCCATACAATAGGACGCACAAAAGTGAGTAAATTGTACTCTAAATGAATACTGACTTCTATATACTTAACATGGTATTTTTAATGAACTTTTTCAATCAGAAATTCCATTATTTATGATAATGAAGCAAATTACTGGGATACACAAGTTTGAATTAAATAATTGAATTTTCAAAAATCGCTAAACAAGCAACTCATCATATATTTATGGTTTTATATATTTACTTATTATTGTATAAGTTATCATTTTTAAACAATGAAATGAAGCTGATGAGTAACAATATATGATTTTTGACCAACTGAATAACTAGGTAAAGCTATCCATGTATCATTCTATTCGAGTACATATGAACAATTTTATGCCCAATTGCAATGAATAACTAAGTGGCCCAGTGGTGCTCAAGATGTAAGTTGGAGCTTGACACTACCAAATGTGGATGGATCGACTTTGGTAATTTTTTACCCAACCTAGACCTAACCATAAATGGTAAGGTGCTATCGAAATTTCATACAATAAAGGACTTAGGACTCAAGTACTTTCCTAATTTTTCTTTTTCAAAACAGTTATCTAGACAGACCACCAAGTCTCGACACCTTCTAGGTTGCATAATTCGTAATCTTTACAACAGTGAATCATGTATTTCAATACACAAATTGTGTTCTGCCACTTTTAGAATTCTTAACGTATATATATATATATATATATATATATATATATATATATATATATATATATATATATGGGATTATTACTCCGTAAAGAAAGGAACTTCAAATGATATAAGTATGATCAAATTCGAAGAGAAATAACTAGAAGTTTACTTAACGCTTCGTGGTTATCAAATATTTTAGTATGATAGGTGTCGTATGTAACACATATTTCAATTTTCACACGGAACTGTATCCAGTTGTGTCACTCAATATACGCTGAAGTACACGACACAGGTACTTTAATTGAATTGGGTTGTAAGACTGAAGAAATGAATGAAACATGATGTGTATTGTTGTTTTTCGGTTATAATAATAAAACTCTTGATTGTTTAATTGTTTTGCATATGGATCTGTAGTAACAACAATAACCAAAAAGGAGCTACAGCATAAGATCTTGTTGAAACACGGTTGCTGACGTGAAACACAGTAAGCAAGCAGCATTTAGTAGACCCTCTTGGTTTATGCCATAAAAATGTTGTATACTCTTCAATATGTGCTAGGCACTAATATATATTTGAAAAACAAACATTATTAGTTCCAGTAATCTAATTAATACTTAATGCTGAATGAAAGTTTAGTATAAAATAACCGGACTACGTTTTCATGATGACTGCTCAGAATTTCTTTTATTAACAACAGAACATTATGATTGGTTATAAAAGTGCAGGAAATAATCAGAAACCTTGTCTTGAAACTTACTTGAGAGTCAAGATTAAACGTTTTAACGAGTAACCGAGCTTCTTCAAACTTTTCAGATTTTAGAAGATGCAATAACCTTTAAGAGAGTGGGAAACGAGGTAAGCATTTATGCATTAGTAAAACTAAGAACTAAAACATTGGTACTTATCATACATAACTCAGCATTTCTAAATAGTATTTGAATCAGCAAAAAATTTACTATGGTGATCGCACACATCAGCAAAACGATTAACTGGAGATTTGATAATTAATTCTACACGGTAGTATTACCCAGCGTAAACATTTAGACGTTCATATTACCACAATAACCACTTTTGAATAGGGATCATCAGATATAACGAAAAATGAAACCAAATAAATAAATAAACTTTGGAAAATGTGTGTTTAGGATAAAAAGCTTGTTAAATGGGACGAAACACACTGTATACATACACACCAAGAACAGTGGAAATACGATGAAGTCATTTTATAACCAGTAGGTTATTCTCTTTTTGTTCATACCATTACATACGATGAAACTTCCAACGTTAACTTGGCATAAGTTTCCATTTTTCAGACGTAATTGAAAAGTCCGATGAGATTACCAATCTCAATTCCAACAAAATGGTATTGATTACTATTTTGTAGACGCTTAAACTTAAAGAGTTACAAGGTATATCATACTTAACATATCATCCATTAACTCAACTTGTAGCAGCCTTAGATGAAATATGCATGCAGATAATTTTCGAATTTATCTATATTCCACCAAACTACCTGAAAGTGATGGAAATACTGGAACAAGTCTATACTAACAATTTACATTATAAAACCTACCTATAATATGATTTCGACGGGAGCATCGAGGCAATATTACTAGTGGCAATCCAACCAATATTAGAATCAAGTCAATAGCAAAGTGCTTACCTCTCTTTCGGATCAGTTGCTTTCAGTCCTTTTATAGACAAAAGAAAGTCTTCTGTTGCCTCACTGGGACTTTTAGACAGCAACTCTGCATACAGTATTGGAGCATCAGAAGAAATAATTTTATAGCTGCCTACATCATAATCAGAAAGTAGCCATGAATCATCGCTGATATGAATTTGGTATATAACTTGGTAGCTATAATATGATAAACAAAAAGTATTTGGTGAAAAATAATTTCCATTCATGTGGACGGGTAATCAATTCGTTGTTCCGTCACACGCCTAACTTCACGATTTACGAATGTAATTTTCAAAGAATAAAATAAATAAACCACATAAAAATTTGGAGGTTCTCAAAGTAGCTTCTTACAATATCTACATGAAATACACTTATTTTTAGTCCATCCCAACTTAAGGACGTATCACAAATAGAATGAAAGCTATTAGGTGAATGAGAACTGGTTATTTTTTTAAAATCCTTGGTAAAGAACCTTTTCAATGAAGATGATAGAACGGGAACGAAGAACACAGTGGGGGGGGGCGACAAATGGTTTAGTTGCGTTTCAATTCTCTATAGCTTTAAGTATCTGCAAGGTGCTTTGCATCCAAAAATCATCTGATGATTGTCAAGAGTGTATCACTTTTAATACTCATGTTTACTAGGGAAGACAACCAACTTCTGTCTTTTAGCATCAAACACCCCAATACATTTATTAGGTACTTAATGAATGCAGCTAAGTACGTGTACAGAATTCTAGTGATTTGACTGTCAAAATTAGTTCACATTATTTAATCAATTAAGGAGTACAACAAAATAATTCAAGAAATAAATAATCGAATAAAGTAGCAGTATAACACACAAGATAAATATTCACTAATAGTAACACGTTTCTCGACTACATATTCCAGTAAAAATAGAAAAGAACGAATAAGAAGAGATGAACAGGATGATTCCTATATTTGGAAAAAATCACCAGCTCAATTTAGTTGCAGTTATATAACTGAAGACTATTAATCAGCTACATTTACTCCACTTTTCACTATAAATTTTTACTATAAGAGAATTTACCGAAGATAAGTCTGACCAAACACAGTTTGTCAGAATTAGATTTAAAAGACAATGGATAGTTCATATATTCTTTTATTTTAGAAGTTACTTTTATATCCATATCTCCGTAAAAACGACTTTATATAACTACCTATCACCAGAATAAGTTATATTTTCCACCCAGGTTTAGATCATTTTAATGTAAATAGATTAACTTATCATGGAAAAATGAGATACCATCATGATAAACAAAAAAATATCGTCATAGTATATTTGGTTCCCTACAGTAACATAATCAAAGTAATTGTATTTGAAGAAAGTGATTCAGACTGTAGAACTCTAACTTCCTTATAATTTGAAATAATGCAAGAACAATATTTGGAGAATAAAATAAATTTATTATATTTCGGAGTTTCACATCAGCTAGACACGGTTTTTCGTAGAATTTGGAAGGCCGTTTGCAGCTGACGAGAAACCCTGAAATACAATAAGTTCATTTTATTCTCAAAATATTGTTCTCGTTTTATTCAAATTTATCAAGAGATCAAGTTGTATGAACAACCATAACTGTCATCTTCCTGATTGCAAGAAGTATGAAAGTACAGGTAAATTATGCTTCCTACTACTCTTTAGTTAACTGGACGTCAATATTGTTTAATAATAACAAACAAAGAGTGGTGGTTTAGTGATAAAAGCGTATGACTTGAAACGACTAAACCAGATGTTTAATCCTTCTCACCTAAATTGGTCTGGGCAATTGAACAGTAAAATCAACTCTTACATAAACTGTGGCTAAAGCCGGGTACATGAAAAGGAAATCGGTAAATGAGATACTATGAGCAAAAATATGTTGCTAATTTTCTTAATTCAACTTTTCATGAAACTGATGTATGTACGTACGAAGTTCTGCGTTGTGTCTGTCTGTCTTATGAAACTCCATTTTCAGTTATCGTAAAAAGATGTAAAATCAAATACTGCTTATAAAAGTCAACAAGTCATCATATTATTCACTATATGTCACACTAACTTACCATCCTTTTCAATTCTATACCGAAGAAGATTGGTATTGAAATGCGATTTACTAACACATATCAGTCAAATGTTTACAATTGGACTGCTCTGTAAACCGATATGATGCGTTATTATTTTTAATATTTCACGAGTAACATATAGTAGCCATGCTTTAGAGGTTGTTCTAAACTTATTAGTAAATTGGAAATAGTCACACTGGATTGAATATAATATACCATGATCAAATCCAAGAGGTCGACGGTTTAGCTGATTTCATTTCTGTTTTTGATATTTTACCTTTACAACAAACCCAGATTTGATGGTTAGACTTATTTGCCAGACAGACCAACTTATTTGTGTGAACGTCATAGACACAAATGCTTATTAACACTGGAAAACGCGAGAACCTACTAACCTGGGGAACAAGACAAGTTCAAGAAGTTTGGTAGGACCAGAAGGTGGGGGCTGATCATTTTCCTCTAGGTCTCTTAAAATAACAATCGTGATTTCATGAAAGCCTGGACATTCATCATTCGCAACGAGTGTACTTTGATTGGATTTGGGACAAATATAAAAGTCGTGGACTCTGGGGAACTGATTGAGACAACCCAAGCATACGCTTGCAAACATATTAAATAGGAATAATTGACCCTGTGAAATGAAAAATGTTTTACTATAAATTAGGAAATCATCTTGAGGAATAAGTACATGCGAATAAATTTATCAATAATATACTCCTGATCAGCGACCTCTTTTTAAACACGAATATACAACCCATTAAAGAAAATAAGCTGATGAACACTGGATCTATGCATGGGTTTCAAATAAACACCAATGATTCTGATAATAACTATTCCTTGAAGGTGATGTTATGATTTACTTTTGGATCTAGTCCAATCATAGATGTCATCAAATAATTTATTCAAGACGAGAACACAACTTTCAATTTTTAACACCCGGTATACAACCACGGTAACTATTTCTGTTAGGTAATGAAATATCAAGATTATTATTACTACCTAACCTAGTGACTAGCAAACCAAGAAACAGAAAGAACTGCAAATGCTTTTACTTTCAGATGGCAGATGTGAAGTATGACATTATGTGTACTAGAAATTTCGAAGAAATATAACTGGTTTACTACTATATAGAGCTACTGTATTCACTGAAATCATTCAGACTAGTGTGCTAGTTTAACAAGCGGGACTAAAACATTCCTTGATGCATACAAAAATACAACATACATGACAACGTGGTATACCAAATATCTTGTAATAACACATTTTCTCGAAAAAGTTGTGTTCTGGTTTCGATCGCAAGGGTATGTAAAACTTATCTAACGCGAACAAGTTAATAGCAAATACTCTAAGCTACCCAGTTTAGACGTCACCAGCAAAGAAATCAGCTACACAAGCACAGATGTGCACTACATCAAAACTTAGGAATTAATGAGGTACTAAACAAAATCGCTTCCAATTAATTAGATATAATGTATATACTTGGACTGACTTTAATATCAAAAAAGACATACCGAGTAGGAAAGTGCCAAACAATATACCGTGTCACAAATTAATGAAACTTTTCGAAAAGATATGCCTTCTTCAAAGACTAAGAATGGATCGAAGAGGCTTTGAACGATGAACTGACCAGAATTCTTTATGCATGTTGTAACAAAGCCCGGAGCGCTCTTAAAGTAGGAAGAGATGAGAAAAACCTACCAGTTGAAGATTCCAAACCACTGCAGGATTTAGATGGCAACAAAAGAACATTTTTCCTGTTACAACCACACTTTCAGTGCTTTTGAAACGAGCCTTGAGTTCTTCAAAGTTTCGCTCAACAAGTTCTGAAGAGAAGAGAAGGAAAGTTAGCATATAAGTTACTTTTGTGAGTGCATTTTACCTGAATGCAGATGCAAAGAGTCTATATCTCTCCATAACAATAGCGAATTCTCGATCCTGAGAAAAAGATCAAAACTAACTGGAAAACGTCAATATTAGTCAATCACTACCTGCTCCTGTTGTCACCAGTTGTAAGTCACAAATATTTCCCAAATGAGCCTAAAATTAAACATCCTTTTTTCGAAATTTACCAAAGAGAATGCCAATTCATGTCTTTCAGGAAGATATATGTTTAATATTCCTTTCACATCAATAAATAAAAGGAACAAAGCACTGGCCGGTAAACAGACCTTTACAATATTACAATCTAAAGGGTAATCTATGGTAATTCTTTGGTACCATGTTCGTAAGAGTCAGTCACTTTGAAATCACAGTCAAAAATGAAGAACGTTTTGCCTATGACCACAACTTTCTTGTCATTTCGCTCAATAAACCCAACATTGCAGGACGCTAACTGTAAATATGTCATAATAAGATAAATGAGAAAACAATACGTCTTTGTGCACAGCGAGTTCCACCAAACCAGTTACATCAAAGGTATCACACATTTCAACAAGTTTAAAAAGTCAACGCAAGCTAACTTAAACTGTATTTAATGTGATAAAAGCGCTCCAAACTTTGATGAGAAGAAACCCAGAATCGTCCATTTTTCGGGGATTGAATCTTAGAATGTCAGAAGAGACTGCTTAATTTAGTCCTTCAAAATCTGATGAACAAAAATAACACTCAATAATGGCTGTAATGTTAGAGGGGGTAATCTGCCTCGACTGTCTAATTCTAGTCAGTTGGCAATGGTTTGTTAGTTTGTATGTCCCGTTATTTGAATGAATACATTTGTTCCAGAGAGTAGGATTTCTGGATACCAGCAACTATCATGTCATCAGGCTGGTGATCAGATAGTTGCATTGTGGAGAATAATAAGGAGAAAATTATGATGCCAATAAGGTTTCAGAACTAAGAAAATAAATGGATAATTTATTTTGTTAATTTGCAGTTAAGATTGTGAGCGAGAACTGTAGTGTAAGCAAGGGAGAAGAAACAGAGATATTAAGGAACATCGATTAAGTTAGTGATCTGAGGAGATGGCAATAATAACAACTAGCAGTTCTCAAGAAGTGCATCAGGCACAGCTCATCCACGAGGGAGATGATAATCCTTATGTGGGTATGTAATTATCAAATCTCTTCTTAAAGCCATCGACTGAGGGGTCTGTGGTCACATCGGCTGGGAAAGCATTCCAAGGTGCAACAACTGGTCATGAGAAAGTGGGTTTGTTCTTTGATGCACAATTTTTCGAGGATTACCTCGATAGGCTAGATGGTGATGCATTTCCCAGATGTTCACGTTGGGACGATTGGGCTTGCTTAACATTCGACAGAGTGGACGGAACAACATTATGGAGACTCCTTTGACACTGCAGCGTACCGCAGAATATAGTCACGATCATATGGAATTCTTACAATAGATTAAACTGCATTATTGTGCATGGAGGACAGGTTACATTCACACCAACAAATGCTGAAGAAAATTTCCAGTGTATCAGCAGCTTTTACCGCAGCAGGTCTCAACATATACAAAGGAAAATCCTCTGACTCAACGCAACATGCGCCAACAAAATCACTCTTGACATAAATGCTCAGGAAGACTTGGGAACCTTTACATATCTGGCCAGCATAATAATGACCACGGTGGATCCAGTGCAGATGTGTAGTTGCAGACTGACAAAGTGAGTGCAACATTTCTAAAATTGAAGAATATCTGGAACTATAAATACCTGTCAGCTAACACCAGTGTCACAATTTTTGATACAAATGTCAAGACAGTTTCACCATACGAGGCGAAAACTTGCAGAACCTCGAAAGCCACCATTCAAAAGGTGCGATCGTTTAGTGGCAGTTTGCTACTCAAGATACCCCACATACGTCGGCCCCAAACTATTAGTAACAGTCTATTACGGGAGAGAACTAATTACATTCCAGCTGAGGATGAAATTAGGCGAGAGCACTGCAGGTGGATTGGACATGCATTTCGAAAAGCAGCCAAATGAATCATATGGCAAGCCGTAACTTGGGATCCTGAATTCCAAAAGAAGAAGGGAAAACCAGAGAAAACATTGCGCCGAGAACTGAAGTCAGCTGGAGAAAAGAATGAATAGCGATCGGGTACAACTCTAAAGATAGGCCGAGGGCTGGGTAGCCAGGAGAATGCCTATCGGAGGCTTGTGCACCCTCAGCGGTAACAGGAGAAAGTTAGTACGAACGTTTTGCTTCTCATTAAAGAACATGGCCCATTTAATATGCAACTGCTTCTATCACTTATGTTTTGCACTTACTTCTGTTGAGAGCATGTTTCCAGCGCCATCATAAAAAGATTTTGGATAGAAGTTGCACCAAAATATGAGGAGTGGCCCCTTGTGCAAACTCGGTTGAGTAACTCAGTGGCTCTAAAGACGCTAACGGATTAATTGATTTGTATAATTTATGATGATATAAAATTACGCTGTGCTTCAATCATCAGTTGTCCTGAATTCTCTTGTGATGGTTAGCGATTGCTCACTCACACCGAATTATAAAGAAATTCAAGATACGGCAGCTTGGATACTACAAATTGTCAAATAACATACCAAGGAATCTGCCAAAGAACAGTGATGCGTTTTTAAGAAGTAATCGAACTACCGTTACTACTCTGGAGGTTTTTCACTTCGTCGTTAAGTGGAAGTGAATCCTGAATCAGTGAGATTTGCATTTTTATTCATGAAATTGCACAAAAGTGTACGGTCACTTTCTATGGGTTTTGTCGAAAGAGCTTGATAATCACTAATTTTCCGCGAGATTTCCAAAGAACAGTCGCTTCCAAGTCCTATTTTCTGGATTTGCTCAGCAGCACTATAGATTAGTATTCTTATCTCAGTTATCAGCGTAGGATTCAACAAGACCATCCGACATAGGATTATGTATTTGTTATTGTGGATCAGCTGAAAATCATTCAGTCTGGTTACGTGGTTGATGGAATACTTAATGCAAATAACCATTGAGTTAGGACGTTTCTCATAGGATCATCCTCTAAAACCGAGGACTTCATACGTAACCCTCCTACTTCGCAAAGACAGAATATGGGAGATTGGTCACTATGGTCTGCTCTGAGCTCTGAATGAGTCATTTTGAGGATGTAAAACTTAGTAACAGATCATTTTTAAAAGGCTTGTCTCTGTGATATTTTGAAGTATTTGGGTCCGATTTCATTGCAGGACCGTTATCTAGTTAGTCGTAAGAAATTTTGGCTAGAAGCTAACCATCGAACCCCACCTGCTGTTACTGTGTTCCTGGTATGCTAGTCAACTGAAATGCTTGGAACTGTTGCGAGTTCACCTTACACGGTAAATGGGAGCGAAGGGAAATGATGTAGTGACACGAAAGGCTATTCTAAACCGTTTTCCTCGGCCTGGCTAACTATGTCAAGAAGACTAGATAAGGCATAGAAAGTGTATTCTACAAGCACCCAGAAATTCGAGGTCAACAAGCACACAAATGTAGTTTATTTACACAGGATAGAAACGTCCTTGGGTGAGCCGCAAAAATAGCAGGCTAAAATAACATATCTATCAATGACAGTCAAGGATTTTTCGAGTGGGAAATTTAGTCTGAAGTTCAACTGAGCAGCCCGTGCGCGAAAACGAAAAAATCCAAAATTAGGACCTTTTTCAAGTGAGTTCTGAGGATCTAATGTCCCCAACAGTTCCAACCCGTCTCTGTCAGATTCGAGGACTTTCGACATATATTGTACCAGTACTTATGTAAAACCATTCTTATATTTGGAGGGTCCAGTGTTTTCTGGAGAGGATAAGGTAAGATGTGTTAATATGTGGAGTCATTTGGCAGGGTTTAGGCATACATTGGTCAGGTTGAGACCCTCTGAGATGTATTCTTACCACCTGCCATTATAGTCTTGGCTGGATGTCTTTTCTGTTCCGTGTTTGTGACACCATCAAGCAGTATGAACCTTCACATTCAGACTGCAACCATGAATAATTTGTCGAAATAAGTAATTCTGTATGAGTTCGGTCTCCCTAATTTGCGACTCCTGGTTTGAATAGGTTTTGGAATTCTCGCTTAGATAGATGTTACGTCCAAAAGCGTTGTCGTTCTCTGAGTATGCATGAATTCCTCATCCACCTTAAAGACTTTAAGGTTATGGTCTGATGAGCATAACCTGTCTGTACTATTTAGTTAATAGTGACAGACACTCCTAATCGATACTGACATTTATCCATCACTGCAGATCTAAAAAAGGTTCTATGTGGTTCTACTTATGGTTCATGTTACTTACCAATTAGATTTGAGTGTAGTGGTTAGAACGGGACATTTTTAGGTACTGTCGAGAACAGTCGAGCAATGTTCCAGCTATTTATATCTGACGGCGTCGTTGCTCTTTTTTCTCAGAACTCTACCAGCATTGAAACAGCCATGGTGCTACTAAGCAAAATGTGCCTTATGTATGTGCTCGTTAAGGTTTCAGCTTATACCGAGCGCCTTCTAGTTGATAATTTCAAACCACTTCACTACTGAATTATGTAAACCACCCCCAATAACTATGTAGTGTACTTACCCTATTTGTGATCACTTGTTGAAAAATTAGCTGCAACAAACTGTTGCTGCTGGTGACACGGTGTAAATTTGCTGTCAGGAACAGACTCTCATTATTATTCTAACAGTGAAACCTTTCACAGTAAGTGTGGAAGCATTTGTAAAAGTTTGATTTAAACCAAAACTGTCTTACTTCATGTAACACATTGTTTTTTGAGAATAAATATTATTATTATCAATGAGATCCGCTGTAAAAAAGATAATTCACTTGGTAAGTCAACTACGCTGTATTTACTAAGGCATGCATTGTGTATTTCAATAAAATTTATTGTCGGGATACATTGTGACTATCGGGTCATTGATAACTAAGACTTGAAAACCACCGCACTCTTACACGTGATTGCTGCCAAATATCTTAGATTTTTCTGGTTAATGCCTAATATAGCAGCTAATCATGTTGAAATACAAAGGCGTCGAAAAGACATAAGGCTATGATTTTCCTACGAACTGAAATCATTTCAACGTTTCGAATTTACCCCTAATTATGAGCCGCCTAATGAGCACGAAATGCCATAAAGCATCAGGTAGGACAACCAGTGTATTCCTCGAATAAGAAGCTTCATAAATGGTACTAGGTTAGTACAAAACATACCAAAATGTCAACAGCTAAGAAACAACTTCAGTAACTCAGGTTCAAAACGCTGTGATTGTCAGAGATTTCTCCTATAACCTCGAACAGAACGGTGAGTTATATAGATTATCAATATCTAAAATGGTATGGTTGTTTTAATTGATATCGCTTTCCTTTCCGTCAATAATATACTCTTCAAGAGAACTAGAGGACGATTTTTTTCAAGAAGTGTCACACAGCATCAGCGAAGCTGAGATTTACACTGAAACAGACAGAGAAAACATAGTTTATGATATTAACATTAACTTTGATGGTTTTCAGATACAAAATTAGGGCAAATATCCTGACATCTGAAAACAATCCTAGCCTACATGCATGCAACCAAAATCAAGCACTTCGGATACAAAACGTTGGGCGGTAACCAAGCCCTCCAAGGCCTTAAAAATGGGAGTGAGATGGAGGGCAACAGTGGTTTACTTTTCAATTAGAGCAGATGACCAGCCGTGCACGGGGTCTTCATGCCAACGTTTTCAAAGCCTTATATGGCCATGTGGAGCTAATCCGATGGTTTGTCGTAATGTCACACCCGTTTTATGTTAGAGATTCACATTTCTATTTATATGATTTTGATATTCAGTGGTTTCTTTCACTAATCCACCGATGCCTTGAAAGCTGTCTTTGTTGCGTTTTTCAGGTTCACGAAACATCGGGGCAGTAAGAAGACACTGTTTACCAAGCCCAATCGAGAGTATTGTTTGACTCGGGGCTAGGTAATTAAGCCTGGAAATTAAATAATAACTAAATATTAGTAGTCCTAGGAATGAATACCCACGCGTAGTGGTTGTCTATTTAGCGCCAAATAACATATCTTTCAGATAAAATATTGTCGTACACTATTTTATTTCGTTCTGATTGCCTTTTAGGATAGCTACTCAAGAATGTTACCCACATATGTTTCCTGTAATCATAAGTTTTGTTTAATGTTGACAATATCAGTATATAGAAGACGATAAGAAATAGGGTGATAGTTTTGTTCTGCAAAATGATTTGCAGAAATTATCCGGATGGTCTGGAATCCGGCAGATGCCGGTGGGTATCTCCAAGTGCATCGCAGTGCATTTTGGTCGCCAAGGTACCAAAGTTACCTTACGTTATATTTTAAAACATTCTAACGCCACGTCAATCAAAACCCTACATCACCGTAATAATTGGCTACTAGTCGAGTAATTATTTGTCTTCAAGGCTTGATCGTCCTGATCCAACCGGTGGATTTCCCGCAAGAGCGCGTACTGTACTATAACGCCGCGATGAGTTGTTGCTATAAAAAATGCTCTGTGAGGATATCAAAGAGCTGGGTACTTTTGTCCGTATCGGATTGAAGATATCCGAAGCCACAAGGTATATTTGAATGATGGTTGGAGCGTGGAGGAGTGGGTAAACTAAGCTCGCTAGCTGATACAAGGAGATGCTTTGCACGGTTTACTTCACGGTAATTTAGTGAGGATATGTGACAAGGCACCTTCAGCTAGGACGTGTCCAGTAAAACTAATGAAGTCAGCATCGACAATGAAGAACTATTTATTTAGGGGATGCATTTATCGCTATATTTTTCCATAAGACAGTAAAATAGCTGAAGATTTGCAAACTGCACTGATTGAAGTACTTGGTTGCAACACCATCTATATGGATCTAAATGACATATTGTCATGCCGTCCCAACTATCAACTTTCTGAGTGAATCTGCATGGCGGATCTCCACATGTGAAGTAGCGTTCGAGCTGTTGATTTAGGGGTTTGACTCCATTATTGTTGCCCAGCGTGAGCAGTGGTCCATACTGTCTTTGTAGAAAGCCGATAACTACGAAGGTGTTGGCTAACACATTTGTCTGACGTGTTTATGACCCTTCAGTTTGTTCAGATCTACGAAAGAGGAGCATTATAATTACAAATTCCAAATTGTTCCGGCCTTAACATTCCGGGAAACATTTGAATTCAAAATACGATCTTCAGACTTACATGACTCCAACAGCACATAAGGAAAGTCCCTTGGAATAGATGTAAATCTCTTTGTCAATATTATGTTATTTCGTAAAATATAATACGACTTTTTATGAAGCAAGTATAGTGGTAGCTTCCCAATGTACAGACTCAACACTAAAAAAGAAAGAAAATATGCTTCAAATGATTTTAATAGACTTTTAAAATTTTCAGAGGTCAACTGTCTACAGTGACATGCAAAAAATACAAATTGAAGCAAGGTAACACACGACCAACATATTTAGAGCATTCTAAATACGATATGCTCCTGTTAATATAGTCCATCAAGGTCATGTCTGATTTGAACTGAACTTATGTATTGCAAACAAAACTCTACAAACTTCTGTTTTTGATTACCAGTTTATCTTTGTTTCATGCTTGTGTTGTTTCTGATCGTTAACGATTGGTTCATCTGTTAAATGTAAATGCATTCTATGTGCCTACCGAACTGTCTGCTCACCTTGCGTGTTCTTTTCTCTTCCAGATAGTCGCACACTTTACTCCTCACACTCCCTCAGTACGCAAGTTACCTTCTGGCTAAACGCAAACTAACCAAAAGTTGAAGCTAAACCTGACTTTTCACACACCACCTTTCTCTGTGTCAACGTGCAGATCTGTCGAAAGAGGCCTTGTGCAGATTTTATGGGGGGTTGAGAGAATTTGCAACTCAATCATTTTCTGGATTCCTTTGGATGTCAAAAAGATTGGTCCTCATTTTAATCTATTTCGACGTTAAGAATTCAGGAAGATTTGATGCTTGATGTCTTCCATCAACAGAAGCAGTTCTATTCCTATATACAATGACCGGTTACAAGAGAGCTAAACTCAGTCAGTTAAATAGGTTAGTTACTTTGAAAAACAAAAATTCGGCACAGAAACACCATGCTTCCAATGTGACATCCAAATCTATCAGTGATTTAAATTTAGCGAAGAAGCTGGAAAGTTTGTTAGGACAAGCAACGTGTACTTCATATCCAGATCACAAGATACAATCAATTCTTTGTTCTGTTGATAAAATCAAGAACAGTTACTTGCGCAGTGAACGTCCTCCACAAGGAGCATGTGAAATGCCAGATATCGGAATTCATCCGTATGTACCGAAAGGTCAACAGTCATTCTTCGATCTGCCTGGCCTTTTAGAACATCCGAATATCTCTGTACACTTACCCTTACTAGAGAAAAAAGATAATTCTTCCAGTTCCATTAAAAACAATGAAAATTATTGCAGTCTTGTTGAATATGATCTTTCAGATGATGACTCTTAAAGTTCTACTGTTTAAAACTCAGAAAACTGGTTTATTCAAATATAAAGTATTTCCTAATTCTGACTTGTTGAACTCTTGTTGAATATATCTGACTTTGAATCTCCTCCTGTAGGTTCTTATCATATCTGTTGCAGTCTGTTTATTTGCTGTTTGCCTATTATTTTATTGGCGAACCAATAATTCTGGTATTAGAAAATCTTTCCGCGGCTTCAATGTCCTGATCACTGGTGGCTCAAGCGGGATCGGTTTATCTCTAGCTAAGCTGTTTTACGGAGCTGGCGCAAATGTAACTATCCTTGCTCGAGACCTGAAAAAACTGCAGTCTGCACGGGAAATCATAAAATGTGGGAAAGATAGGAATAATGATGTATTCATTCTGTCTGTTGATCTGACTTCAAAGTATGGTGTTTTGGATGAAATCCTGAGTAATCACGTCGCTGTTCTTGGTAAGATATTGCAATGCTTATTTTGGAACTGGCACTTCTGCCTAGCGAAATTCTAGTGTTAATTTCTGTAACTTGTACAATTACGAATTCCCTAGCTTTTTATCCTATAATATAACTCCTAATGTTTTGTGCCGTTTCTGTACACCGCTCGGGGTTTTACTGCCAACTGCTATCGAGAGACATCTATATTTAAATGTAACCGAACAGCAATGTCTTCGTCCAGGTAACCCTCACACTAGCATCAAGTTCAGTAAGTGAGCATCGTGTCAAATAATGAGCAGGAAAGCTACGTTTTGTTGAGCTGTATTTACTTATACCATTGACAACTTAATACTCCTAGTTAGACGTTATTTATTAACTTTTTTATTGTAGTTAAAAAAGTTCCTTTTAAAACTAACTTATTATTCAGCTCTTTTCCTAAAACTGATTATAGGGATTAAGCTTGTTATACACGTTTAGGGTTGGGAGATATGTTCAAATCACTTTTTCTTCTAGGTAATTATTTACAAAAACATTTCTAAAACCAGTCAGTCAGCTAATACGTAGAATCTCGTGCACAAGTACGTCCACTGGTTTATATTGCCATGCTTATTTTGCACAGATGAATTTTTCAGTTTAAATGTCATAATATTAGAGGTTGTAGCAGTATTACTGGTCATGCGAAAGATTGGGGATGAAAGATATGATTCGAAAAGTATAATCCAGTGAAACTAGGAAGCAACGAGAAATTATGATAAATTCAGAAGACTAGCATTTGAAAGAAGACTAATAATGGATGCATGTGCGCTCTTACGAATGATTTCTATCTGTTATTCAAAGTCTGTAACCACCAGTTACGACAGTCTCGCGGACCCCAACCAGATAGTCCACATCTGGTAACACGGCTCAGTCCAGTTTTCACTGACTTCATTGACTAGTGCCGTATTTTGGTTTGGTCGCCCTTAGTTTCTCCCAAAAGACTGCATTTTGACATCTTCACCGAAACGGAACTATATCATGTGCGTATTCAGTGTCAACAAGTGAGTTTCCTGGTAGAAGGCCGACTCATGAGAAGTCAGACGATGAAAGTATCGTCTCTAGAAGCATGTTGATGACAAAGTTGAATAAGACCAAAAAGTGAACAGCCCTAAGAAACACTACAGAAGTAGTCAATCCCGAAGCCATTTCGCCATAAGCCCTGACTCGACCAGTAATGTTCGAATAGAGAGCCTGTACAAGGTTAATTGTTTTTGTTTGGTACACCTTTGCATAACCGAGACTGGCGCAGGACGTCACTATCAACAGAGTCGGACGCCACTTTAAGGTCTAGGAATGGAACTATTGTCGGACTTTGGAAAGTGTGCTGATGTTGTAGAACCTGACGAAGTGTGAATATTTGGTCCATACGGCCACCTTCATGTCTGAGAGCAGCCTGGTTTCCTCGATTTGACTGTTGACGAGCTCTAATTAGGTGTTGAAGTATTATTGAATCTAAGATTTTAGATATTATATTAGTTAAACTGATTCCTGTGTAATTGTGACAAGAAGACGTTTGCTCTGATTGAGACCAGTGAGACGGGTAGTTCTCCGTGTAGTTCTGAGATTGCAGCTAATATCTCAGTTAGTGTAACTGCTGAAACTGGGCCACGATCCTTGAAAATCTGATAAGACCTTCTGTCTTCCTTCACTTTGTGTTGTCTATAGTGTTTTCAACCCCATTAAGAGTTGGAGTACTTACATCCATATGCCATTGAGGTTTTTCGTGCATAGTGGGTAGTTGAGATGTTGTTGAAGGATAGTTGAACTGTTCTCTAAAATGTCCTACTCATCGGTTCAATCTCCAAGATAAGAGATGTATTAAGAGGTGTGGAAGGATATGTTGGTTACCAAGTTGATATCGTGTGCAGCTAGAGGTATGAGGGTGGATGTCGCTTCCCAGTTGCTTGCACCGTGAAAGGGTATTACTTAGGAAATAATAAAGGAAATCTGGGTTAGTGTTGGTGATAGTGCTTTTGAAGTGTGGCCGTAGAGCTTAAGGGCAACTGCTTGAGGCAGGTTGGGATATTAACGTGTTAGCTGCGCTCTTCAAATAGCCTTACCTTGGAAGACGGAAATCCATGAGGTAATATGGGGTGTGGTATTTTTATGGTCGACCTTTTCGTAACCCCTTTCTTCCTTGTGAGGTAACACTGCTGCAGATGCTGGTTGTCTGAGGGAAACACCTTACTGCGGCCACACCTCTTTACCGTCTGTCTTTCGACTTAAGTTGCTGCTTTTACTCCTTGGTCAGCAGCTATGGTCAGTTGCATTTTACGTCTCACTTGAGTACAGTAATTGACTGCCTGGTAATATTTTATTTGCTTCGCCTCATGTTTCATTTAGAACTAATCTTACGTAGGTTGATCCCTGTTTATTTAGGGTTATTTATGTAGATTTGTTTAATATGATTGCCATCCTCTCCAATTATAACCTGAATTCCTCATCATCTCTATTTTTCTCTTTGTAACTTTATCTCACTGAATTATACCTTTCGAATCATATCTTCGAACCCTAATCTTCTCCATTACTACTAATGCTTCTACTATCGCTACCACTATGTGGTTTGAAGTGACAGTTGTGTATCTGTGCTAATGTGGTATGGCAACCTGAACTGATGTATGTACGTATGAAGTTCTGTGTTTTATCTGTCTCTCCGTCTTCTGTATATGTTACCTAAGGTTCCAAGCATAGCTGTCTAACAGCATAGTTGCAGAATAAGATTATGGCGATTATTAGTAAAATTAGCATGATTTTACTTAGTTTCTCATCACCACCTGTATGAAATTGTTTCAGCTCATATGCTTTCCAATTATTAGCTTAGCGTTTGATTGTGTTCCTATTTCTGTCAGTTAAATCTTTTTGTTCATGGGCTAATACTTTCGTAAATATTCAGTTGCAACCTCAAGCTATGAGGACTTTTTCTGAGTAACCGTTAGCATTCCAGTCATAATTTTAGATGTTATGTTTTCAATGCTAGACAACTGATGTCATTAGTATTAGTTAATAATTTTCTAATAATAATGCTAATCTCATCAGGAGTAATTTCGTCTTTCTACATATTGCAGGATCTGTCGATATTTTAGTAAATTGTGCAGGCTACGCTGTTGCGCGCAAGTTCTTGGATACTCCTACTGATGATATTGAGGGAATGCTGCATCTCAATTACTTATCTGCTGTTCATGTAACAAGAATTTTATTACCTTACATGTTAGACCAGAAAGTTCACCAAACTTACGAGCGACGCATAGCCTTTGTTTGTAGTCTTGCTAGTCAAGTTGGTGTTTATGGTTATGCAGCGTACACAGGAAGTAAATATGCTTTACGTGGTTTCGCAGAGACTTTGGAAACTGAATTAGGAAATAAAGGCCCGTTCATAACAATTGCTTTTCCACCAGATACAGACACTCCAGGATACCTTGTAAGTTTAACATTCATCTTCATGTAAATGTGTGTTATGACACTCAATCATCAAGAAACTATTACACTGAATGTAATTAATATTCTACTGTCAATGTCAGGACAACCTTCAACAGCAATACTAAGATATAGTGGACATAATGTTGACAGTCACTTTAGACTAGTTGCTTTGTTGATTACTGATGGTTTGAATTCGATCAACACTAAGAACTGGACAAATATGACATTGGATACTTCCCATTCATCAATCAATGTACTGAGGTTTTGTTACTCACCAAGCTTATCAGGGATCGTTAGACCTTTAATGAGAATAAAGTGAGCAACGCGCTTAACTGCTTCAAATGGTATTTTTCAAGTGTTCTTCGATGTTGACTGATTCCCGAGTGGGCGGTTACGTTGTGGGTTGGTATAGAATAAATCTGAGCATTATTTCGCTGTAAGTCGAGATATCCAGGGGGTTTTATTTTTTTCGTGATCTTAAGTGAATAGTGCCTTTTCGTGTCTGTGAGTAAATTTTCGGACAAAAGATCAACGTTTTTAAAATTTTGTTATGCTATTACTTATGTCTGCAATTTATTGGTTTCAAAACATAATAATTTTTAATTAATTCATTGTCTCGGCGCAAGCATTATTTTAATCTTACCCATAGTTTAATAAATCCGAGATTAAGTTGTATAAGACTGTTAGATAAAGACAGTTACCATATTTTTCAGAATTCCAAACTGCCATCTGTGATTTCGAAGTATCATCATATGACTGTTCATTAAAAATGCAAGTTAAAATGGATTTTACCCTATCCCACTCCTGTTTCTTCAGAGTTGGTTATGTAGAAAATACGAGCATATACCCACTGTGGCACTTTGCAGTGGAAAATACTGACTCATCCTTAGTATGCATTTCTCATATCCTTAGACGAGCGAGTATCATAACTGGCTGATTTCCAGTTACCATTCAACACGATTTACACGTAAGATCGGGGTTCTTCATCGAGTGAGATGGTTGTATTACATTTACACAACCACTATTTACCCTTGATGCGCTATGTTAGCTGACTTAAAAATAGGTTAAAACAATCTAGGAGCAGCCAAACCAAGACGTTGCATCCATGAAGTCATGTTCTATTTATTACCACCAACACTTCCAACCTTACTACTTTAGCCTTAATTTTGCTAATCTCTCTCTATATTGATGTGGTATATCAATTTGAGCCAACAAAAATATGTGCCAGGTTATACGTTGCTGTTAAGGGACTGAAATAAACGTTAAAAATACAAAGTGACTCATCCGTATAGTGATTTCAGATAATGTTCCATTTTTTTATTATTAGCTAAGTGTAAAGCTAATAAGTTTAAACTATATGTAAAGTTTTCTCACTTGTATGGGTCAGATAGATTGTGTGTACTCCGTACTGCATTTTGTACATGTTCAATATTTATACAATAACTTCGAAAATATGACCAACCATACTAGTTGGAGTTAAGTTGATTGGAACGTAGTTTAGCGAAACCAAGCATAAATCGCATAATTTTATTGTCTATTTGAACACAAGATATATTTGGAAAGTTACACAAGTATAATGAAATTCGTGCAGAAAGAATCAGTAATCACATAATGTCTTGAATAACTGCGAAAAATCAACCGCGTGTTATTTTGACTGTACTCATCCTTCATAATTACTGTTTGGAAATTTAGGTAGGTCATTAAATTTCTATGCTGTTGTCTATTCATGTTCTTGTCACAATTATAATCTAACTATTACAATGATACTTGTAAGATGTAAGTTTACATGATTCTTATTCGTAAAATCAATATTATTTTCTTGAGATAAAATGATGAAGTTTTACAAGGTAATCAAATAATCAGGTAAAAATAACAAGAATTCATGAGCTGGCTTCCTTTTCATTGTTTTTTATTTGAAATTCAAATGTTCACGGTGTTCATTTTGCCGTGTAGAATTTATTTTTTTTAAACGAAATCCTTCATTTTTTTTAGCGTGAAAATGTTGGTAAACCAGTTGCAACTAAAGCTATTTCGTCTACTGCTGGTTTAGCATCACCGGATGATGTAGCCAAGTCTGTTTATCTGGATATAATAAATGGAAAATTGATTAGTACATATGGACTAGAGGGAGCATTTCTTTCTTGGATATCTGCTGGTATATTTCCTCCTGTAAGTGTACGATGTCGTTATCTTACTGATTTTCTTCCGGGTATTATTGGTGCTTGTTTGGAGATTTTAGCTGCAACACCACTTCGTGCTATTGGAATTGTATATGCTTTCTGGATGCGATATATTTCATTTAAATATAGTGAATAACACTTATTAAGCTTTTTATATTAGCAAACATTCTGTGATCACATGATGTTATTGTACCAGTTTCATTCACCATCTCGAATTCAATATGAATCGTTTATTCAGGTAGTCTAACTCAGGTCCTCTTTGTGATAACTGTTCGTAGTATTGTTATGCATAGTTTGTACTTACAGTTGCAGTTATCAATTGAACAAAATTCCATCATTTTATGAAAAAAAACTTATTACATTGCAACTGAATTATTGTGAAGTTTAATCATTGATGTATTTGATATTTTATTTTATAATAAATATGATATTACTGTCTTGTTTATAACAAAAACATTCGAACTCTCTTGTCGTTTGTTTTAAATGTTTATTTTATTTCTTGTCTGACAGGTTGCCGAATATTGTTTTTACTATTTTTCGCTTATCACTTAAACTTATTTTGCTAAGTGACGACTGATATTTTTTATTTTATTTATCGAGATCAATAAATAGTTTGTGAGAGTGTTTGCTGTCCTTTTAAATGTAATTATTCACTCTATAAGTAGTTTTCAATAAATATATTTCAAGTATGCATTTGTGTCATAATAAATTGAAATTTTCTATAAGTTCCTGATAATTCCTTTTTACATTGTAGCCAATTTTAGAGAATAAAATAATCGTAGACTATAAATGGAATCGAGAGATTGGTTTTTCATTCTTTTGTAGTCGGTTTATTTTAAAATGAGTGAACCTATTAAGCTAAAACAGCTTGTTGATATACATAAGTAATCTCGTGATAACATTGAGAAACATAAATGCGAAGACAGCCTAGTCGTATTTCATAGTTACCAAGTTCTCGCTTACCTTGAATTGGGGTGGTGAGTAAGATAGAATTAATTTAAAAAAAGTTTATACATCAAAACATAATACCAGTCCCTGAATTTACTGACCAGTTTTAAGTCACATAAATGTCGATTTCTCACATGAGATACTTTAAGTGATAGAAATTGTTGATGACATATTTTCGAATGTGTTGCAATGATGTAAACTCATGCATTGTTATCCTCGAGATTTTGAACTTCCACTCTTCAATTGTTTTCTCTTGTCAACATGTGTCATTTCTGTTCACTTTAATATCTTTCCAATTTGTTATGAAATATAACAAATTTTATGCGAGATCATACTCTAATATGTCTGCAAGAGAGAAATGAATGAATCCGTAGATCCTTTTTAATATCAATGAAAAAACTGCCAATCTATTATCTTTTAATCGATGATAGTGTTAAAATACATTCAAATATCACAGGTACTTGTTGTCATTCTAGTATTTCCTACAAATAATGATATCTCAGGAAATAAAAACAATTTACAATTGATTTATTTTTTAAATAACATTTTTACATGTATTCATCAAGTATTATCTTTTTTGTCAATGAATTCAATACATGCTCTGAACGGTTAAAAAATCCATTTCACTTGCATTTGGCATAATTTCTAAGGAAAATACTTTTATTCTACTGTAAGGATTACATTTAAATGATCTCATTTAGAATGAAAATATTAGTCAGTAAAAGTAGACAATCCTTTCTTTTATCTGCTAATGTCTTCATAGCTGTGGAGATGTACATATCGATTAAGTAACCTTTTAGTAATAGAATGAAAAGTCTGCGAGTTTCCCTAATTCCAAGGTAGTTTACTTCAGTAAACGATTTTAGCTTGATGACAACCGGAAACTAAGAGCTCCTGATAGTTGTTTCACCTTTATATGGTATTCCTCCTCAGCCATGCACACATTATTTCTATTGCTCTCATCAACTAAATTCCATTTTAACTATTGAGTTGACACTCAACAGTTCACACTTTCAACTTTTGTAATTAATACTGTTTTTAAGAAGAATATTTTTGACAAAATGGTGACCTTACTTTAAATGAAAGGTTAATTATTTTATAATAAATCCATTAAGTTTATTTACAATATCCTCAAGCTATTTCTCGACCTATTTGTATAGCATCTTGAGTTAATTTATTGAAGCTTAAATCACATTTAATCACACTAAGTGAATACATCACATTTCTCAGATCAACTCCATCTTATTGTTCTATCAAAATTTATAAAATGAACTGATGGCTTTAAGTGAACTTACTTGAAGTTGACTGATTCGGAAAAGTAATGTAGTTTAATATTCGATAACAAATGAATTATGTGTAGCACACTTCACAGTGTAGCATATTTATTTATGAAAGGTAAAATTTCTTTTCCACCATCTTTTACCTTGCATATTGTATCGTCCAAATCTGCATCAGACTGAAGTTTTATTGGCAAATGGTTATTTTCTTGTTACTTAAAGCTCTCTAGTACATATATACTTATATATCAAGTTGACAATGCTCAGGTCACTCAGTGATCTAACCGTTAAGCAGTTGTTAGTAAACTTGAAAGTCCTGCGTTCAAACCCTATGCAACTGTGAGCATACTAGGACCATGCACTTTTCTAGTTCTTCCTGGTTTCCACTGGTTAACTACAGTCATTTCCTAATATAAAATGATAAATTTCACTACTTCCCCGAAATCGACAGGCGTATTTTATATTATCATAACTAAGCTGATCGTTGACATTTCATCGCTTGTAAATTATTTATCTTCTTTCTTGTTTAGATAGCTATATATTCAGGTATTGGAAGTGACTCATCAGAGTTTAATTAACTCTCCGGTATTATTCATAGTACTTCATCCAATCAAATAAAAAAATAGTCGTGTTCTTTTATTTTGATTTTTATACGCATTATCTTGTAAACTACAACATTTTCAATCATCTTCGTCCTAAACATTCGTGATTGTTTAGTTTTGTTTTTCAATTCACATCAAAGTGCGTTTTATATTTAATTAAAACAAGTATAAAATTTCATGAAATAACTGTGGAATTTATATTTTTCCTCTAACAGTATTTGAAGAAGAAAACGATAAAATATCCGAAAAAAAACTAATAAAAACTTCAATTGTGTTGTACTAAAAGAAATTCATTTGTTCACATATTTTCAATTTTTTAATTCACTGTATGCCTTTTTTAGGAAAAAAAAGTGCAATTCATGATATATAAGACTTGATAATTTTTTTTTCGTTATCTTTAGTGAAATTCATTTTCTTTTTAGTGTTAAACATTTATGCATTAGATGAATTCTGAAATTTCAGGTTATTGTACTTGGCATTTTCTGAATTATGAGTTAATTTAGTAAATCATTCGAATACAAGTTTCTATATTTCTACTAGTGAAGGAGTTTTGAAGAAATTTTTAAATTTTCGAATTCATTCAAGTGAAATTCTCTATTATTATCTTATTAAAAAGTTGCAGGTCAGAATTGTATAATTTGTTTACTCACTTTAAATACTTGAAGTAGTACTCATACTTAATTCATTCTACTTTAAGGGTGTGAAACATGACCGCTAAGAGTAGAGGATATTCGTGTTTTACTAGTATTCGATCACAGGTATCTTCAAAACATTGCTCTCGTATTCTGGGATGACCGAATCAACATTGCTGGGATTAGAAAAATGGTACTAGGTGAAGACTGCAAATCGACGGGTTATACTATTTGGTGTAGGAATAGGCTGAAAGATAGCTAGGTGCGGCTAAACTAAAACATAGTATCAGTCCATCAAGTTATTGACAGTTGGACTGAGCCAAGTTAGTATGTATAGACTACCCTGATTGGGCCGGCGCGACAATCGTAACCGGCTGTTAGACTTTGAATGACATACCTCAAAATCGTTTGCGATGGCGCAGATGTATCCATTCTTTGTACTTCCTTGAATTCTAAGTATCTGAATTCATGGTTTTTTTTTCTTTAGTTTCACTCTATTATACTTCTCGAATAATATTTTCGAATCCCAATCATGACCATTTCCGCTAATACTACTATAGCCTCTAATACTATGAGATTTGAACTGAGAAATTTATTTCTGTGCTAATGTAGTATGGCATTTCGAACTAGTGTACATACGTACGCACGAAAGTCTACATTGTGGTTGACTGACCATGATATGCTTGAAACTATTACCAGTTCACCTTACTCGATTAATGTGAGCGAAGGGAAATGATGTAGTGACACGATAGGCTATTCTAAACCGTTTTCCCCGGCCTGGCTAACTATGTCACGAAGACTAGATAAGGCGTAAAACGTGCATTCTACAAGCACCCAGAAATTCGAGGTCAACAAGCACACAAATGTAGTTTATTTTTACAGGATAGAAACGTCCTTGGGAGAGCCGCAAAAATAGCGTACCAAAATAATACATCAACCAATAACAGTCAAGGATTTTCCGAGTGGGAAATACAATCTCAAGGTCGACTAAGCAACTTATGCACGAAAGCATGAAAAATCCAAAATTAGGATCTTTTCCAAGTGAGTTCTAGCCCCCAACAGACTAACTGCTTAAACAGTTGAGGGTTTCAAATTGAAAACTTTAAACTTGTCAGAAGCAACAAGTGAACTCACCCACTAATGTTAAGACCGAAATTTTACAAATAGATTTTTTTAACAGTAGGAAGTTAATTATTGATCGCTCTTCTAATCTATCAGTGATATTAGTAAAAATCAGTGTTATTGATATCTGGATATCTCAAACTTCATGGGGGGGGGAGTTGCGTTTGAGTAAATCACAAGTGCGCTATTGGTTGCCAAAATGTTCATCTTTATGATGTCTATGACACTAGAAAAGGTTAACTTTTATATTTTAACTAAATGAGTAATCAAGTAGCAAATCCTTTTTATTCATTCCTCCTACAGAATTACTTGTTCTTGATTTCATATTCAGACATAGAGAACATTTAGTATTATTCTTATGTCAGTATACAAGTAGTATGGCACAGCTAAGTATCATAATTTCAGGGGTATAAAATATATGCACAAAATATTAAATAATTGTTATCGTGTCTCGGAGTTATTTTTTTGAATAATTGCCTTTGACTATCACTCTCTGTATATTGTTAATTTAGATATGGAAATATTGTTATCCAAATGGATGATATGTATATAAACCGTAATTTATTGGGTGGACTCGTCATATAAAGTTCGCTTTTCGTTTCATTTATGCGTTGCATATTCCAAACTGAATCATAAATATATATATATGCAAGTTTCATAAATGAATATTCATAGATTCATATTTATTATAATGATGCAAGTAATAAATTATGGATAGGAAAGAGAATAGAAGGTTTCATAAGCAAAATTGGTTTAGATATATATTGCATATGTTGAGAGTTTATATTTGATTATACTTGTTGATTCCTTCATTATTTAATGAGATCATTGAAACCAACTTCCCATGGGAATATGTTTATCATCAATCTAGGCAAATTATTCGCATAAATATTAGTTGATCATAAGTTAACGGTTCATTGCGTGCTAAACAGTAGCATAATTTTATATTGCGATGACCAGGTGATAAACTTGTGGCAAGTGGAACAAAAATTAGAAAATATATTTACATCTCAACAAAGCTAATTAGTGAAGTATCCTGGTTCTTATCCCGATATATATATATATATATATATATATATATATGAAAAATCGTTTTCGGAATCATGTCTCTAGGGAAATGCTACTAGCCTTGAGGTTATATAAGTTCCAGTTAAATTATATATATATATATATATATATATATATATATATATATATATATATATATATTTGAGATAATCGAAATTTAAGGGACGCTGAAGATCTGTTTTGCTCTTTTTTCAGATTTCTTGATGCTTACGCAAAGTATAAATCAGAACCGTCAAGTCTTACTCTAAATTTATTAACTCTTGACTGCTCTGTGTGTTTTGGTTAATTTGACTATTTTATTCTTCTATCAAACATTTTGATTTCTTTTGGATGTAATGTGATTTGAGATGGCTAACTAGGAATGTTTGTCTGTAATAGATCTATTAAATAAATATTATCACTGATTCATTCAACTTATCCATATCAACATTTATCTAGTATTTATCTAGTATTGTTAAATTATTTAGGTCAATGATCACGTTTTATAGAGTACAGTAGAAATATATTAGTTCATATCCAGATCAATAATCTATGATTAGAAATGCATCTATTCATGATTAATAGACTAATTACAACAACTTGAAGAGAAATGATGCAGTTCAATTATCTACTTTTTGGTAAATGCTTGTTAACTAGTAGTTGAACCTTATCTCTGCCCACCTTACTTATACACATATATAACTTTCTTCCGTTAGAAACTAATTTGTATGTTTCAATATCACAATTATGTATTGAATGATTTGTATCTTCCATAACATGTTGAATCACTTTTCAATTTGTACTTTTATTTTTATTACTTATATACACCAAAATGATGAACATATTTTTGGTAGTTGACAGAGTCTTCACTTATTCACCAAACATTAACATAAAGCACTGGACGGCCGTTTCGTCCTGGTATGGGACTCATCAGCAGTGCGCATCCACGACTCCTGAACCTCGCAGGATTCGAACCCGGGACCTTCGGTCCTAGGCGCGAATGCCTAACCTCTGGGCCACTGGGTAAAAACCAACGATTAAAAACACTCATCTTCATAACTCTAACTGAAAAGTAACATATAGATATAGATATATAGGCACATTCTTTTTTTCACACTGTGAACTTTTCACATAATTTACATCTTGATGATTTATATTCTTTTCATTTACTAAAGTCAATATCTGAATATGACTGGATAAGCTTTTAGTGTAGATTTGATTGCTAATTGTTATATATTCTTAGATTATTTTAATTGTTACCTTGAAGTTCAGATATGATTGATTGCTAGACGAAATGTTGAAATTATGGAAATTCCAATTGCCGAAGTTATTTCAAGCGTAATTTTTACAAATATTATTTTTATCATGGTTATACAATACCTTTGATACAAGTGATTTTGAAAATTAATATTATTCTGATTACTAATTTTCAGGTGACTGTTCATTTATACCTCATATGTTTAGTAATATATTTCATTAAAGTTAACTTACTTGCTATTGAAATCTATACTAGCTCTACTATTGTATCCTAGTTTTAATAACTGCAGTTCATGAAACGGTTACATCAAGTGTTTTTTTCATAAGCTAGTATATATTACTGAGGAATGTCACTATGTTAACCAATAACATCATACTACTGACTACACTGTACAACTCTCAGTCAGATGATTTGTTCTATAACTGTAGGTGACTATCATCATTTTCCTATCAGTTTTGAAGAATGTGATCAATATTTAATTCCATGCTAGACCGCTGAATTTCTTAAGCCACCACCCCCCTCCAAAAACAAATCTCACTAGTCGTAAGGATTACAAATAAAAAGTATTGTCAATAATAATTTTATTATCATCAATGATTTTCTCCAAGTTAACAATAACATCTTTAGATAGGTAAGTAAATTTAATACTCTACTTGTTTGAACCCTCTATTTAGGGATAACAATTCTCTAGAGATGTGACATCATTGAAAGTGTTTTTTTTCGACTTTATCTAATCTATCTTGTTTCGTTATGCTTTCGTTTGTGTCTCTATTCCTTACTGTGTAGATAAATTTTTCATTAAAATCTGTGTACAGTGTTACTTCTGGAATTTCTTTTATATTATTATTGCCAAAATAGATTTCCACCTTTTGCTCTTTTCAAAAAAATAATTTTGTTAAGTGAGCAGCAGATAGAAATAGTTATTCAGTCAGTTTTAGTCTTGAATTTTTTTTATCTCATGTGAATACTTTAAAATCAATGATTCAAAAGAGAAAAAAAATAGTCGACTAATTTCTGAACAAAAATCATCAGAAATAAAGTTGAATGTACTGCCAACAAAACAAACTGAACATTACTGAAGTTATGTGTTAATGTCAAATTGATTTTTATAAATAAATTGTTTTAGGTCAAGTAGTCGAAATTCAAATTAACCTTATGACCTATGATTAGTTAATTAATGTATTGATTGAATATAAAAGTTAACTTATTTGGCTCAAATAAAATATTTAACCTTTAGTAATAGAATCACTGTATAAAATTTTTAAAAAATATTCTATTAACTATTATATTTGTGTTAATTGCTTTAACTTACTATTCAATGTATTATTATCAATTGTCTTGGTTTTAATCGGTTACAAATCTTTTTCATATTTAAGAATATTGAAGATTCCCATTGTGAAAATTAGAACAACACATATAAACGAACAATATTGTTTTTGATTAGATCGTCATCAGGCTTTACTCTCTAATATACCTAAATGTTCATATGAAAATGTTAAACCAATCAAAGCAATTGGAGTCGATAATCACAATGAAACGAAATAGATTACGTCACTACACATAATAGGCAAAATTACAAGTTGTGTAATGAATATTCATGTATAATAGCGTAAAGTCTGATGACAATCTAATCAAAAACAATATTGTTCGCTTTTATGTGTTGTTCTAATTTTTCATATTTATAAAATTATTAAAATAAATGATTAAGGTATAATTTTTACTTCATCAGTCATCCTGTTACTGATAGATATGATGCTTTCGGTTTCAACATTATCAACTATTAATGATTTTAACTTTCTAAAAAATTTGGAATCAGATAGATGTTCATTACTTTTTAACATTTCATGATTCTTCATTTGTGACGGGAATGGTTTTCAAATAAAAATATGAAGAGAGCTATGCATAAATATGACTTTACATTAATGAATAGGAGATCTGAGTATGAATATGTATCGTATTGTAAAATAAACGGTAGTAAGATTTTTCCATATTTATTAGAACCTATGCGATCTGATTTATTTTAATCCATTTATCAAGTGTTTATTCGGTTTTGATGCACACTGGTATACGTGTGCTGATGACGCTATCCAACTTCTTAAACTAAAGTAAATCGGATGGGATTCAAACCCACTATTCGCTAATTGAAAAGTGAACAGTTTGATCACTAAACCATCGGTTTCATCTCTTAATAATCTTGTTAAAGTGTCAACACAATTTTTGTGATTGTACATTTTTTAGAATTGTTCACCCTTTAGTAATTTGAATTGCTTTGAATCTTGTCTTTTTCAAGAGTTCGCTCTACAAGATGATAAAGTTGTAACGACTTAGCTTGAGAAGCTTTTAGATACTTGACTTTATTCATACCAGTGGTAATTTCTGAAAAAAATGTAGAAAACTACATAAAATTATAGTTTGCATTAACTGATTTCTGATGTTTTGTGCTTAAGTTAGAAACTATGGATTACACGAATTCCAGTTCATTCAAAAACGTAATACTTGGTGCTTAAAAAAAATTTCTTATATTTCATTATAAATTGAGTTTGATATAATGAAAGCTTGATATGTTATTTACTCACTACGCCTGTCACCCCCAATGGGGCATAGGGCATCGATCAGCATTCTTTAACCTATGAATGAAACACTGAAAAGTAGTGAGCGTTGGCAGTTATGAACTTCTCCGTTCTTCACTATGACCGATGTCCAGTCTCAAATTTTTTTTGATTAATCAGCATGCGGTTAAAAATAGCAATGTAGATCTTTTTGTGATGTCTTCTTTTAATGTCTGCTGATGAACCACAATAATTCTTCACACTAAAAATCTCTCGAAACCTGCTGGTCTTTTTTTCTAATTAAAATATTATGACTAAACCCTTAAGTCGAAAATGTGTTCTTAATCCTGATATTTTATAAAATCTTCACTATGGAAAGGTTTTCCATACAGACATCTTAATAAATATCCTATCTGTAAGGTAAGGAATTAATCATCTCGCAGCTATGCTATGTGGTAAAATTATTTTTACGCCTTTACGGAAAAAAGTAATAGAATTTAGTAATCTTGCAATTTACATTGATCGCAGTTAAAATGTACAAGACAAACTGTAACTCACCGACGGGTCTATCAGAAACCCTAAATTGCAATTACTTACTATCTGATTATTTGGTAATACATATCAATATTTATTCTCTCAATAAGTAATTTTCAGAATATTGCAAACCGCTTTCTAATTCTAAACAATTTTATAATTATAAATATATGTGTATATACAGTTTCTCACAAACACTACTTATTTGTTCACGTTTGCTTAAAATCATGAAATTAGATTGACATACTTATCGATTAGAGGTATTTGTTCACAAAAGTTCCTTACAATAGTTTATCGCTCATAATTATTCTTTCGACTTATAGCATGATTTATAAAACCTATGAATAAACTATTATAATAACAAATGAGTGATGTTTGATTGTCAACCAACGTTTTCTTTTGCTAGTGAATGAATATGAAAATGTGAATAATATAAGTTTTTGAATTCAGTTATATAGTTTAATTGTTTATTCACTAAAGTCTAATTGATCCGACTTGTTTAATCAACATAAACTATTCTATCGATGTATATTTTTTCATATTTTGATTTAAAAGATACGTTTGATGATCACTTTTCATTTCGATCAAGGGGTATGGCTTTGTCATGAAAAAGAAAAAACTGTTATTGATTATTTAGTTTGATAATATTCATAATGAGATCATGTAAGCAGTGAAGTGTGAATATACACTGGCACATACATACTGATTTTCATGGTCCTTTGTTGATATTTCAAGGGTTTCTGCAAAAAATAAATCCGCTATCCAATGTATACAGTAGGCTATAATAATTGACAAAGAGACTGATACAATGTGTTGTATGTATATATGTATATTTATATATGTAGTCATTATTAGCATTTAAAATAAGCTTTAATAAACATGTATGAATAGAGAACAAAAAAATACAACTACATATTAATTATAATGAGTTTGGAAATTAGATTGGTTTTATCTGATTTTATCTTTTGTTTTTCATCATTTCATGCGTATCAGTTATAATTGTGTAATGATAAAGTATCACGGATAGAGTGTTTTTTAAACTAAGTGAATAGCAATAATGTACTGTTTTCATTACATATGTAACAATTAGCAAACACAAAATGAAAACATTTCACAAATAATTTAAATACGTTAAACGGTAAAATAATGTTAATTAGTATTTATTGTATTACTGGTATGATTTTCATGTATTAATTAAATAATTGACAAAGTTGCTCAATGTCAGTTTCCAATCGTTTCACTGTTCTTTTTTTTGATTGGATAAGAATTTTTAAAAACTAAGGTTTAATTCAAAAAATCAATACGGTAAATATTACCATCCAGAAATGATATTGAAACACTTAAACGAATAAAAACAAAAGAAGATAATGACGTACATCAGGTAGATTGTAAAATAAATGAAAACTTCATGAAATCAACTACTGTACATTCATATATATATATATATATATATATATATATATATATATATATATATATATAGTTGTATATGAAATAAATTATTTAAACAAAACTGGAATTATGATTATCTCGAGCAGGTTTTTGTTCTGTTATATCTGCGGAATGCTGATTATATTTTAATGGTGTATAGATTTGATTAATTGAATTATTGACCTGCTGTTCATTACCAGTTAAACAAATAGATTTTGTTTGATCATTTAAATTGTTCTTCATTTTATTATTAGCATTAACATGACTATCATCATTATCTACGTTAGTTTCATCAAGTGAACACACAGTGATTTGTGGTGTACTACGTAAAGTAAAATTATTCGGTGAAATCACATTATTGTCAACATTGCTAGCTGTATTATTGTTGTTATTATTATTGTCTAAATAAACAGGTTGTCTAGTTGATAATAAAGTACAAGTAGGATTAGGTCGAAGCCAATTTTCATTGTCATTTCCTCCGTAAATTTGTTTGAATGATTGAACATTGTTTAAATAACGGTGAGTACATTGTGGTTGAGCTAAAATTGCCAAAAAATGCATTCACATTTCAATTGAATACAACGCAATTAGATAATAATGCATAAAATAGATAATAATAGCTTCATTTTAGTGTAGAATTTGTCACACTTGGTAGTTCGCAGCATATATTGTGCATTATTGCAATATATTCACATACAACATGAATTTAGATTATGATTATTGAATAATACATTCAGTAATTATTACAAACAATAAATATCTACCATCTCTCTTCAAATCGATTTTTTTACTCGAAACTAGCTGAGCTCATTATCTTCTACTCAAACTCTGAATATTTCACTCGCTGATAAAACAGTACTATCTTCTGTTTTTTGAATATACAACAGAAATAATATTAAAGACCATAATTAGAATAAAAACTTCTATAAACTAAGTTTATTTTTCTCTCATTGCTTAAATTCCATTAGTAAGTGTTATATTGATTTGATATAAAGATAACTGATTGCGCTATCTAATTATCGTTATATTTTGTTTGAATTAGCGGTAGTGAAATGTGAATGATGAAAATTAAAAATTAAAGCAGAATGGTAATAATAATAAAATTGTTGATTACATCTACTGTGTAAACGTAACAACAATATGTAGTTACAAGAATCGTTAGCTTAAATGGATTTAAGCAGATGTCGTTAAAAATGTGTATTTTATTTCTAAAATGCGTTAGATTTTTGTCCTAGTTTTTTTTTCTGTTAGTCAGATTTTTAAAATAAACGATTCAATGGGATTAAAACAAAATTCCGTATTGTGGATTTTATTACTAATGTTAGTAGTAGTAGACAAATCAATGTTGACCAAAAAAGAAATAAAGGTGTGTAATTTTCAGCTGATCACATTGATGATAATGTCGATAGAATCAAGTTACTTGAATTGATTGAAACCTTAATGTTATTACTTTTACGACTAAGTAATTTAAATAGGAAATACCTACTTAAATATAATTTACAAGGATTTTACAACAGATAAGTGGCAATGTATTTCAATGTTATTTTGTCAAGTTTGTTGAGTCTCATTTGAAGTTTGCCGAAGTACTTTTGTTTTAAACCCTTTCATAGACATTGACAAGCTCATCTATTTTTATTGCAGTTTCTTTTTACGTCACTAAGTGGTTAGTAGTTTCTTACTAATATTTTCAGAAAACAGTTGATAGTATTTTACTTCATCGGTTGTGTAAGTTTTTAGTTATTTTTCCTAGTTTACTTATACTGATTCCACTTAAGTATTACCATTCTTGTTTTCTGGTTAAATCATAAGTTCACTTCAATAATGTTCAATAAATTAATCCGAATATATGAACACTACATGAATAGTAATATCATTTGTCTGCGAAATAAGTTATGAGTTTCCTCGTTCAAAAACACATTTCTAATGACTTCATAAGTATTTTCACAAATTTGCAAAAACAGTCGATGTTGTCTAGTTTCATTTATTTATATGATCCTAGTAAACCTAGGTATAACGGCAGTTAGACGTATTAGCGACTAAATGGATGAATTTTGTTAAATTTTACACGGTTCGAAACCATACACTACTTTCTACTAAATAAGAATCCAACCTATGTATCACTAGAAAAATAGTGACTGGAAATTCAAATAATTTGAATTATTTTGATGCTTTCTGACGTTAGTTTTATTTTGGGAAAATAAACTGCTGAAAGGTTTTCATGATTATTTGGGTTGTGAAAGATCCTTTACCTGGCTTGACTGTAAATGGAAAGTTCATAAATAAACGTTAGACACATATATGGAAGAAAATGCTAAATTTTGAAGTTGTTATAAAGTATTCCGCTCACTAAACTAGAATTTCATGAACGTCATTCGGTTTAAGTCGTTAGTTAATCTGAGAAAACTTTTTGTATGCACTAGAAATTTCTATTATTTTTCCAAATCTTTCGGCTAAAACAGTTTTATTGAATAAAGTATTAAAAAGCTAACCGAAGTAACAAATGCGAATTCGAACGAATTATTTATATGGTGAAATAAGACCACCAGAACATATTGATTTTTATGCATCTGAGTTCACTGCTAATTTAAACTTACGTTCCATAAAATGTCCAGTATGTAGTAAGATACTGTAATCATTGGACTTGTAGTTTTCGTCCAAACTGTTTGGTCTAGAAGAAACAAGTGAAAGAGATACTGGAATGCGCGTTGAGTAGACTGTTACATCATCCGACTGATGATCTGATTTCATTGAAGTGCCAGTAAATAGCAATGGAGTTAATCTGCAGTCGTCATCTGTGTTTGAGAATATGAGTAAAAAACAATCGGAATAAAGCTATAGATAATTCTTTTATATGAACAAACACTGAACGTTCATCAGTAAACATTTAGCCATAGAAAAGTTAATACGTGTAATTTGTAGAGCCGTTCAACATCTTATTGATTTTTCAATTACTAGCCAATTGCGAATGTTAGATAGCTTTGATTTGTTGTTTTATGAGGTACTACAGAGTCAAGTTCGTTCGGTACAGATTTAGTAATGAATCATTCGAGTCCGATTATTTAAGTACTGATATTTTTGTAGTTTGTCAGAAAATGCGATGTAGCGGATTGGTAGACTTTAGTAGATCGTTGAGAATTTACGCTCACCGATGAAGCTAATCTATCGGTTGTGTTATTTATTGAACCAAAGAGTCAACAATCTCATAAACTACAGTCTAATTTAAGTCATCGAGTAACAATAAAAGATGAAACTTTGGAAGTAAACTGAAAAAGTATTGACTGTCATCATACTACCTAACTGAAATGACTCAGTAAGTATTATTATATTCAGTATTAAAAGTAAAACATTTTTAAATTGACACTTATCTATATACGGCTTGAGTATGAGGGCAACAGCCAGTTAACTGGACAATAAAAAGTATTCTTGATTTTGTATGTTATACTCATTCACAAACTAGGAATCTTTAAATTAGTGATTTTATGGTGACTATTGTCAATGCTTATTTACTAATGTATTATACTGAATCATCGTGGCAAGTTAAAATATTATGAGATTTGTTGAATTTAAAAGCGATAAACTAATATAGATTTTGTAAGCTTGTTAACTCTTCACAATAAGGTTTCCATGTTCTTTTTAATTTTATAAGTTTGATAATGTTATTTAATATAATAATAAGAACTACTATAAGGAATATTTTTCTGAAGACTGTATTTCAAATCTTTTTGTAACATAGAGCATTCTTCGAAATTATTCTGTATTCAAAGTCAAGTAAGGTTATAATATTGAATGATTTTTTCCAACTTCATTCGTGATTTGTTGAATGGAATTGTCTAAGAATTAATTTTCTCATTAAAACAAATATACTTTCTAAATTTTATACCTTTCGATAAATTATCAATCAAAGCAAACAGTGAAAAACAATGTTGAGTGACAAGAATGTGATAAGATGATAGATTGCCGTTATCATCCCATTGTGTTCTTATAAAACGTTTTAGAAGAATTCGATAAGAAACAATGATTCAAACCGTAGATGAAAATGTGCATTAGGCTCAAATTCTAATTTTCTCGATGAATGTCAAAAAGCATACAATAGAACGTTATCGCTTTTTCCCTATTTAACGCATGATTTGTGAAACAATTATGTGATTGTACGAATAGAAATTTTTGCCTAATATGCTACTTAATTCAACGATAAGGCTAACAATGTCTTTCATACTGTTAAATTGCTAACTACTAGGAATCTTTGGATAAAACTCAGGTTACAGAGAAATTTGTTCTTAACACGACAGCATGTTTATTTACAGATAAATGGTGATTTCATGATAATTCTTTTTATAAAAACTTTAAGAGCAATAATGCGCAGTATATTTAATGTGACTTTAACGACGCAATATTTACAAATACTTCAATACAAAAGAAAATGAAAGTGATAGATAGAATAGAATTATGTACCAGGGGATGACAATATGAGCACATTGCTACCCATGAATCGTTTTTAAATAACTGATTGAAATAACATAGAAGTTTAACAACAGGAAACATATCCACATTTTATAGTTAACTTAACGGACTGATCTTACTCGATCGATAGAAACTGTGACCAATGAAGTCTGTTTCTAACGAGTATGAGGTAGTTATCCATCAAGTATATTAAAATGTGATGTTCGCAATATTACGAACTGACTAAAGCTGAACATTAAAGCCACTAGATACCAGCTTACTGATCAAGTGGTTGGTTAATGCTAGCATTAATCGTTGAGGGGAAAAGTTGATAGTACAAGCTATCAGTTATATGTACAGGAATTCGAACACTTCACCTCTATTTGTGCTAGTGTTATTCAGAATAACAATCGAAAGCTTTATGACTGAACCATGAAACTTAGAGAACCAAACTGAATGATGATCGTCCACCTGAGCTAGAAATCTACAGCATCTCGTAGTTAATGAATATTGGTCCATTTTTATTCACACTACTGTATTTTAATGATCATTTAAGATAACAGTATCCTAGTATGAATACAGTTATTATGTATTTCCCATTTATTGATTGGCCATGCTTATGTCCATATTGTACTTGTTCAGGAGAAATGTTTTTATTTATTACTTTTAGAACAATCTCGTATCACGATAACTGTGTTATCTATTATTGATTCATGAAAAAACTATGCTCTTTGATAATCGTAAAACTAAAAAATGTTACATTCTATTTGTATTTGCCAAAGTGTTACAGTTCAAATGGACACTTTAATTTAGTTGGTCAACCGTTAAATTATCCTCAATTTAGTATGTGTGGAAAAAAATAACCTGAAATTTACAATGTAATATACTCTTTCTCTTCTCATTTCTTTCTCTCTGTATATCTGTCTGTCGTCGTCTCACTTATTCATTCACTCACTTATCCACTTACATGCAAACTATCCTTATCTCTCTGTCTTTACTGAATGAAAGTTATAATATTGTTATTGAGCCTACTAATATCAATACTACATTCAACTACCGTGACCAAAGTAATAAATGAATCAACAAGGAACTACATCTCTAAAGTTATTTATTTTTCGTAAAATAATAACACTTTATTATTTGAATAAGTTATCATGAGTTATTCATTGAATGTGACTGGGTGTAGTTTTAACTAATCTTTGAAAAATATTTTAATAAAATATAGTATTTAGTGTTAGGTTTCATTTATAATTGATAGCTATAGATTTAAATGGATTTGGTTTGTCGAAAAAATGCTTCCAACTTTTCAAACATAAATTGTAATCAATTGATGATTGTCTCTGATATTTGTTGTTTCAAATTATACAGTCTAAGTCAAATTTTAGAGCGATTATGTTGATGATAAGAATGATGTTTATTGGAGATAATAATTTTGGTTATTGATGTTAACAAGTGGTAAGCGTAGATATAATCCATTTATGGTTCAGTATATTGTTCATTTGTTTGAGTCAATCAATCTTAACAATGTTTAAAACTGCAAGATTAGTTTTTTACATTTTAAAAATAAAATGAATGATGCATAAATTGAAATATTTATTTAAAGATAATTCAAATCCTTTTGTTTTGTATAAATAAGTTATTGGTAATTTCTGCGTTAATATGTTGAAAGCTTTAATAATTTTTTACTCATTTAACTGGATTGGATGAGATATGAAGGCATAGGTCGGAAAATCAAGGACAGCATTTCTACAACTGAGCAACATCTGGAACTCCAAACAATTTCAACAAACACCAAAATCAGAATTTTCAATACAAATGGCAAGACAGTTCTACTGTTTGAGGCGAAAGCCATCATCCAAAAGATACAAGTACTAATTAACAATTTTCTACGCAAAATACTTCGAATGCGCTGACCAGATACAATCAGCAACAACCTACTGTGGGAGAGAACAAACCAGATTCCAGCGTGGAAGTGGAAGGATACACATTGTGAAAAGTACCCAACTGCCCTAACTTGGAATCATCAAGGTCAGAGGAAAAGAGGAAAACCGAAAGAAACAATACGTCGAGCAATGGAAACAGACGTGAGAAGAATGAACTAGAAAAGAAGTCCCAGGACAGATTAGGTTGCTGAATGCTGACTGGCGGCCTATGCTCCATTGAGAGTAACAGGCGAAAGTAAGTAAGTAACTTATCTGACAAATGGTGAGTTTCATCAAAGTAAAATACATGAATATTTGTAGAAATTTAGTTTTGTTTTTTGCAAACCAGTTCATAGTGTCATTAAAACAAAGTGAAGATCTGATCAATCTGTAGAAAAGTTTCGTGATAAACTAGTATGCAATAAGAAACTAAGATGCACTAGATGTAAATTTCAACTTTGTGTGTTGCAACTTAGCGGTGTACACTCCTGAAGACATATTTAACTAGATAAAAGCGTCTACCGATTATGTATGTTTTGCAAACGAAGTTCAGTTTATCATAAACATGATTTTTAAATCGGGATTCCGCTTGATAACACAAACTCTTTGAAACCTATCATTTTATTTTATTTTTAACGATTAATTCAATTCATCAGTAGTTTAAAATAAAAACATCATTCTCACAGATTCCTTACACAGAAGGCGAAAATTCTAATTAACAAGCTCGGAAGTTAGAGTGGATTTAACAGGAAAGTAGTTTTATACTATAGTGACCCTACTATATATTGAGTATCTCTACCAAAGAGATGAAAAAAGTCAAACTCAAGAAGATAGCTCCAGTCATAACAAGATGATTAAAAAAGTTAGTCATCGAAATATTTTGTAAGACTTAACTAACTCTGGGGTTAAAAATACATTGATTTACCAAAAAAACTTTGTTATTGATCACAAAATTTTTATTGATTTCCATGAAGAAAAATATCTGAGCAGTAACTAGTGTCCACCTTGTAAAAATTATCAAGATACATTTTCCTATGTGCTTGTCTATACGCCGATCAGTTTTTGATAAATATAAGAAAGCGTCAATGTTTTGAGTAAATTGTAATTCTGAGCCTATTTCATACTAGTCAGATGATTGTTTGTATTTGATAACTTATCGTTTCTTCTGTCTGGATTAATATTATTTACATTATCCGTGATTTATTTAAACGCTAAATGTAAGATTTCAGAGTTACAGAATGGAATTTTGAATAACAAATTCAAAATAACCGAGATGATTTTCCCAAGATTTCGATGGTTTTACTATTTATGAATATTTTGTTTCTCTAGCATCTTTGCAGTTGATTTTAAATTTGAATGAGATAAGTGTATGATGCATGCTTGTATAAATAATCGGTAACCAACTCTAATCAAATTTAAAAAAAATAAAAACCCATAACATTTTACTCATTGACCATCAGGTCAAATCAGCAGATCAAAATAATCTAAAAAGGGTCACGTTTAGTTTTAGCCCATAACTAAGACAAGTGTAGTAAACTCGACCAAATAAGTAATCAATGAAAATTCGGGTGTTTCCAACAAATGCAGTGATAGTTTATCAGCCAAAGAAATGTTGAATAAAATAACAGCTTCAATAGCAGCTATATAAAAATGCTAAAGAAAATCAATTTCTGAGTCTTAGTTCTATGAAACAACACCCTACATGGCTAAAAATTAGTAGTAATTACCTCGCTGGTAAATGCTTGTCAAAAGTAAAATTAAATTAGGCACATACATAATAAGAATTAGTCCGGACAGTGTAGAAGTGAAACACCGGATCAATTTTAAATTAGGAATTGTCTATGTCAATAATACTGAATAATGAAGAAAGGAAATATTTCTAATATTTGAATACATCAAGTGATTTCAGTGTTATATTTACAAATCGTAAATTGTAAAACAATCAATAAAATATGGTTAAAATATAGCTAAACAAATACAAAGACATGATAGATACATTTCAAAACAGAAATGAAAAGCCATCTGCTCATCGCATTTTGATCTGTTGAATAATTTGTTGAGCAACTATTTGAATTATAATGATATGAAAAGATCCGTGTTTATCGATTCCGAACAAAATTAGTTCAGTTCACAAAATGAACACCGTCGATTTAATTGCATATAGTAAAGTTATACAAATTATTGAAAATGACACTGTTGCGTAAGGAAGATATGAATAAATGAACTCTTGGCTGTTATAAAATCTATTGTCACGTATATGACTATCAGGTTAAAAATTTTAGCGTGTGTGGAATCAATATTTTCACTTTAATTTTATTGGAAATAAAGATGAAAATTTACAATAATCATCAATCATTATTACTGTGTAATTTTAGTCCTATTCGATGACAAGCTATATTTTAGCTTAGTAAAGCGTGAATTCATCTTAATAGAAAAACCACAAAGCTATAAACACATGCCCTCACTTTGTATCGTAAGTATGAACACGAATACTTCATTCAATACAGCATTGTGTAGGTATTGAAGTAGTTATTTTACAGCTAGAAACTTATTATTAGACTGATAGTTGCTGTAACGCAAATTTAAACTACTTATATAGTGTTAGACAATTTTAAATGAATCACCCCGTTACAGTGTTCCTGTACTTTTCATGAATAATAAATGATTAATTTGAGAAAAAATATTCTTCTAGATTTATTGCTTCGATAAAGCACACTGCATTTTTATTGAATCATAGAGAACTGATGTTTAAAATATATTTTTTTTTATTGCCAACGAAATACAAATTAATAATGTTAACTGATGAAGTCTTCGTCTGTACTTAATGCCCTTCCGAATGCAAACAGAACTTAAGTATTTGACGATAACACAACTTAAGTTGTATCAAAACGCTTTTAACATGCAATCAGAAATCAGCTGTACTTATTATTTTAGTTTAACAATCACTTTTGGAAAAAAAAATAATTTACATTTAAATAAGAAAAAAAAACTGTTTACCTTGATTCACTTGTTCTGAAGTATACCTTGTTCCATTGAGACAACTTGATCTTAATGTCTGACTTTTATGACAAGGCAATGTACAATCATGTTGAGGTGAACGTATACATTGAGTTAAACTGAAATTCGATTCAGGAAGCACTTTTTTAAATTTATTTCTTTTAAAATCATTTGACGATGTACCAAAATTAATATGCCATTTTTTATTACGTTGTGTAGAACTAGTCGACTGAGATTGTTGACTATGCATTCGATTATGTTGAGAATCATTGAAAGAATATGGTGATTCTGTTGTTCGTATTGTTTGTTGAGCTTTTACACTACGACATCGAACGATTACGAATAGAATGAAAATTAAAACAAGTGCAGCTAGTGTAGCTATGACCATAGCAATTAATATTAATAAATCGGAAGAAAGTAATAGACCTCTATGAGATTGATGCAACTGAGAACTCCATAAATTGGATGCATCATTATTTATAGAATGTGTTGATAATTTCACTGATTCTTCTGTTTCATAATCGTTCATTCCATTATTTTTATTATTATTATCATTGTTATTATTATTACTATAAACTGTATGGCTTTTTTGATCGTAAATTTTTAATCGAGATTTTTGTGGTCCATTTACCAGTAGTGATGAAGAAATAAATGGTTTTTGAATAAAAATATCCAGAACAGATGATGACGTTTTTGGCGGAACACCATGATCAGTTGCTTGTAAATATAAACGAAACATTGAAGTTGTAATGGAGTGCCATCTTTTAGGATTAGTATGTTGACCGTTACTATTACTATTATGTGTAGTATCATCATTAGATTCAACTGTTGAAGAATAAGTTGTTATTGGTTGAGCTAAATACAACCATCCACTCTCTGAATCCAATTCAAATTGTCCACCTTCATTACCACTGAGTAAATTGTATGTTACCTTTCCTCGTAGACCTTCGTCTGGATCAGTAGCAATTAACTAAAAGTTAAAATAATTTCAAATTATTGCATGAACTCATAATCGATAAATATAATGATAACTAGCATTGAAGTTTGTTATCATCCATTTAGTAAACCTATGATGAAAGGAATTTAAATGTTACTGGAACTGCTCGTCGTGACAAACACACTGAAATGTGAAATGGTGACCTAATGCTTAGAGCACTTTACTTGTTCTTCAGTATCTAGAGCAGAATAATAATATCAATAGCCATCCAGGAAAAACGAAGTTTGTCTGTAAATGTGCCTTCAAGTACTTTTTAAAAGAATTGCACAATTAAGCTATTTAAGTCACCCATAAGTTAGAAAATTTCAAATCTATGGGATGAAAGTTTATTCTTACAAAAGGTTATGAGACATGTACCAACCATTGGGCAGTCGCTGCTATAGTTCACCTCTTGGATCGAAAGTATGGATCACTGAATCTCTAACCGTTACGAAATCTTAAGATCATGGGTTCAGTTGATGATAGGGTTCAAAATGTGTACTATTTACAGGTCTTAAAAACTAAAACCAGCTTTATTTCGCTTCTCAGTTTTTCGGTTCTCCGAATGAAGGACGGTTCACGTCAAAAGCGATCACAAAATATCACATATTGCATATTTGGTTTAAGTACAGCTGACGTACATTTTGTTACATCCCAAATTATAACAAGTTAGTGTTTATAGATAAATTTGGCAGAATAATATTTTTATCAATTTGCTGCCTTTCTAGTTATTTCGCGTGTTCAACATTACAAGAGGTGCTAAGGGGACGAAAATGGCGACTCCTTAAGTTATTCATCTACCGAATAAGCGCAACCAATTTCATTACTTTTAATACTAGTCATCATTAACGTCTACTCGTATAATTTAATGCAAAATTCTGTATTTCTACCACTATTGTGTTATTTGTTTATCAAGCTACAGTATTTTTCACATTTTCCTCTGGTAAATGACAACGACTTGCAAAATACTATTCAGTTTCCCTAAATTTACACTGTTTAGTGTTTATATCACCTTCGAATTAGTTTGCTTTACAAAATAGTATTTAAATGCATAAGCATGTTACAAGTAGTCAATAAACAACCCACAAATTTTGAATAAAGCTATACTCATTCTAGTAAACTTATTAATTTTTCGAGTAAATTTTCACTGTAAATTGCCAACTTTTTATTACACTACAGTGAAATAAATATAACACATAGAAGTATGATAGTTTTTTTACTGTTTATACACAGAAAAGATTTTGAAATGTTTCTAAATAGAATGCTATCAAAAATGTTACATTCCATTTTTGTATAAATTAGTTATTATTCATGAATGGTTGCAATAATTTCTATTTTTCTATTGTTAAATGTCATACACTTAAGTTGATTAATCTTTGATGGAATGTTAAATTCTTGAGCAGATATTATGAAATTATTTGGAGTTAAAAGATTGGATTTTTTTTACTACAGGTATGTTAATCTATTTAGTCTTAGATGGGATAAAGAGCATATTGTAGAATTTAATATTAATTATCAAGCAGATATGTGATGAAACAGGTCCACACCTTACGCAGTATATATATCTATCATCACGTGACTACATGGGTTTATATATAATAGCCTACCAATCTTAAATTAGAATGCACCAAATTAATTAATCATTTTAAATTCCATGTCAACTTCATTGTATTAACTTTACTTATTTCTACCAATTTAGATTAATCATTCACAACACAATATTGACGTGATTATTTCAACATGCTAATAATAATGATAATGATAATAATAATAATAAAAATGATTAAAATTAGTTATTTAGCAGTCAACCGAGAAAACTATCAGATATTTTTTTTTCTTCCGGTTCATTGAGTATGTAAACTTGTGCTGAAAATGAAATCTCATTTATTTCCCAAACTGTTTCTCTTTTTTTCAAAAAAAAATCTTAATATTTCAAATAAATCATGACAATAAATTTATTTTCATGTTTGTACTGGCTTGAACATTTTATTGTTATTTCTGTAATGATCTTTTTTTTCTATAATTTTTAAACTGATTTATTTACCTCCCTAAAAGCGTAATCAATTTTCTCCTAATCTCTCAGGTTTCTTCTAATTTAATAATAATAGTTGTAATAATAGTAATACTAATTATTATTATTATTATTATTATTATTATTATTGTGATAATCGTAGTAATGGATATTCGGGTCGGTGAGTATGAAGGCAGTTTGCTTTTATGAAATTATGCATAAGCACACAGGCAGATAGACACATCAGTGTAAAGTGAATTATTAGAAGTATGCATATGTATACAAATGTATGTGTGTTGGACGGTTAAAACATGTGCAAACAGCGCGATAGAAAGACGGAGTATAACAGTGGAGAGAAATATATTTTGATGGAAAAATTATTATTATTATTATTATTAAACCCTATGTTTATGCTTGATTAACTGTGAAAAAAATTAACAATTGATTTATTCTGTACAACTCAATCTTATATCAAGGCAATGCTGGAAAATGAGATTAGTGTTACATTTTGAAATAAAATAAACTTATTTTTGGTAATATGATATTTATGATAATATTCATTTAAAGATTATAATTATAAAAATAAAAATATTCATATTTTTAGCAAAGTGAAATTTCTTGAGTGGTACGATTGATTATTCAATCAGTTAGTAAATAATAAATTTACATCTGTTCTATATCGCTTGCCTTTCAAACTGTCAAGCTCATATATCCACACAATTTAGGATGACTTGGATTTCTTAATGTACAACCTCTCTTAAGTCATTGCATTGGCGCGAAGTAATTACTGAAATTCATTGCATAGCTTTATTATTATTTTTTTTTTTGAATAATAAATTTGGCAAAATATCGTGACAACGCATAACGAGTATTTACTCAGCACATGCATTTACACACGCATATTATAGGTGTGATTTTAATTTATCGCTATTCCAGTTTCATTCCCTCAGTGTAATAAAGGTAGAGGAAATATATATTTATTGACAGTGGAGTTATACGTATATATATATATATATATATATATATATATATATATATATATCAATTTATATATAAATACTGATCGATCTGTTCATTAGTTGTTTTGAAATTCTCCATTTTTAAAAATTACGTTACCAACCTTTGGTGATTTATTTTTGCTACATTTGCCATTATCATCATTGTTATGATGATGATGATTATCAATGTTGGGTTGGTGTTGATTAATTTATCCATTTATTTATTTATATATTTATTTATTCATCAACTTTATAAATTAATTATTGCTCTTTCACTATATACTGTTCAATTGCAAACACGTATACACATACACATTGGCATACAGAAAAAAAGGAGCATGGAAATGAGAGCTTATTTCATTGATTAATTCAAACAATCATCATTATCATCATGAAATGGGATTCATTGAAACGATTTGATCATATATGTATATATATATATATTGAGATAAATACTAGGTCGAAATGATTTCTCTAGAAAAATAAATTTCATTTTTTAAAAACAAAATTTTGGTAAAGTATTTTCAAAGTGTGGAAATTATAGAGAGTAGATATTATTTGAATTTTTTTTTAATTCCAATGTTTAATCGCCCACTATCTGAGATTCATATTAAAAAGTGGATAAAAAAGTTAATAGGTAAGGTGTATGTGTGGAACAACTGACAAAGCACCTGATCTTGGATTTCTAGCTATAAATTTGGAGAAAAAAGATTTCATTCTAGTTGTCTGAAGTTTTATTGAAAAATATTTCCTCTGATGTCGTTACACTAATAAAGAGGGCGAATCTAATCATACTTACAATTTAATTTAATCATTTCTTTACATTATGATTAAAAAATAAGATTAGTTTATTTGCAGTTTACACTATAGATTGACTCTACCAAGATAACTGGTGAGGGATAGAATTCTAAGACTGTACTATCTTCAGACAACCTCTTCAACTAAAGATTATTTATCATAATTTTTTAAATGCTAAAAAATACTAAACTACATGTCAACCGATGTAACTATACATTTTAAAACTAGCTTTTTAATAACTGTACGACTGTTGAACACTTAGTTATTAGTTGAGTAGTTTCAATAACATATCATGTTTGAAGCTAGTTCAATCTTAATACAAATAAGCTAGGAATTTTCCAAACATTAAATAACTACTTATTAATCACAAACAATACATTAGTACCAAATATCGCTTTTATCTGTTCCAAACAGAAAAAATTCAAATCTTAGAGTAACTAACTTTTGTAGAACGAGGATGGAAGTAATTTGATCGACAGACTGTGTAGATAAAACCTTTCATAATCATGCCAGCTTCATGACGGCAACACATATAACCCCAGTTGACATAATTCATTCTGAATTTTGATAAGAGTGGGTTGTTTCATCTTTCAAAGTATTATCAGACCTTACCTAACGTCAGAGATTCATAAACTTCTAGACTATTTCCAACACCTCAAAACACGGGTTGAATGTCGATATTGCATTATATAAATACCTAAGATTTAAAAGTTGCTCAGTACATGACGTACCTGAGGATACCATTCTCCACTTAACCAAGTGCAGTTGTGATTGCTCAATGAGAAAAAACCAGTGTATACTCAAGACTAAAAAGTTACTTTATAGGCAACAGTTTGTAACACTACCATGTGGCTTCTTTACAGTTTCTACCTGGATATTATTGTAAAACTGAATAATAAAATGTCTTAAATGTTCAAATATGATTTATTACTGGACCATTTTTATTTGTTCATTTGGTTGTATATCACCAGATATTGTGCGATTTATTAGGACTCAGTTGGTCTTAGCAGGTTAACTGTTTTGAATAGTGTTGCATAGTTAACCTGGAAATAAACACTTATAATGTGCCACTATACGAAGATTTTTAGTTGATGAATAATTAACATAACAAAACAGACTCTGAACCACAAAAAATCGATGTTTATGCTTTGATTTCTCAATATTCCATTTCAAGAAAGCAGGTATACTGATAGCATTGATCACTGTTTATTTCAGTCAGTTATTCAGTCAGTTACAACGTAGAACTTCGTACGTATGTACATAAGTTCATGTTGTCATACCACATTAGCACAAACACCCAATTTTCCGTTCGAATCCCATAGTGATAGAGATAGTAGAAGTATTAGCAGTAATGGGGAAGATTCGGGTTCGAAGATATTATTCAAGAAGTATAATTCAGTGAGACAAGTTTAGAAAGACAAAGGTAGAGGTGATAACCAATTCAGAAGATTAGAATTTGAGAGAACACAAAGAGTGGATGTACCTGCACCACTGCAAACGATTTTGAGCCATGTAATTCAATGTCTCTAACCATCGATTACTATCACCTCGCGGGTCTCAACCATGTAGTCGACACCTACCGTTATGACTCAGTTCACTTATCAGCGGCTTCATGAATTTGTGCCATGTTTTGGTTTGGCCGCCTCTAGCCTTCTTCCAATCTACTCTTACACCACGAAGCATTACTCGTCGAGGCAGTCAGTGGTTGGGCATTCGTTACACATGTCCCAATCAGCTCAAACGATGCAGTTTTAATACCTCATCTTTTGATTTGCTATCCCTACATGGTATTCGTTTCCTAACGACAGCACTGCTTACTCGGCTGTTCCAGGATACAATATTTAGTTAAAGTTCATAACTTCACTGTGGTCAAACGAAATTGCATTCTATGACTTTGTCGGGTTAATCCAAGTCAGATACTTATAATAGTTCACACTCCCTATTCTAGCATTATGAATAGGTGCTTAAAATGTGCTTAAAAATGTTACTTTATAAACTAACAATGTATAAAAATAATGCAAGAGACAAGTGGTTCATCTTCATTTTATTTACAAATTAAAAAAGGTCAAACATTCTTGTATTAAGTGACAAGCATTGTCGAAAATTATTCCTTACAATTGACAACTGACCTCATTTAAAATAATAGATCATCGGTGTTAACCCAATTAATATTGCTTAACATCTTAAGCGTAATCCATTCAACATTTTACTAAGGTCAATCCACTTAGATTAAAGAGAAAAATAAATACACTATGAATAGATCAAAAACTAAGTGATTTCATTTTAATTCATTGTAATAGTTGAATTGCTTTAACATACATAAACACAAATACTCATTAATCCATGAAAACAGGAAGGGTTCATCTAATATGTAACATATAAAGATTCTCTGTCTAGTTTAACATAGTCAAGACTAGTAAAAAATCCAGTAATATGAACTGTGTAAAAAACTTTATTTTTGATCTAGGTCAAAAAGTAGACTTTGGTATTTATTACACTTATGTTATGAATACTGATTTATTATAAAACAAATAATTGTACAAAAGAAAGGCATAACTCGAATGTTAAGTTACTTGATATCTGACCTCAATTTACTAGCTATTTCAATCACTAAGATTTTTTATGTTTAGTTACGGAAAGGTTTATACTTGAGCATATATAAATATTAATAACCAGCAATAAGTAAGAGGCAAATTTTCGTCGATTTTGAGTGATACTTTTACTTTTACTGCTTCATGGGTAAGTCATTTTCACATAAGTAAGTAATACAAGTTGTGAACCTGAATGTTCTCCGTGAGCATGATTGCTGAAATGTCGGCAACAAACTATGGCTTGAGTCAACAATTCTTTTGAAATTTTATCAGCCATATTAATTCATTAGATAAAATGATCACTAAATACCACTTTGGTGGTATATGAAGAGCTTAGACAGATAGACAGATAAAAAACAATATTTAAGCAGTCGATTATAAGACTCAACTGAAGAAGTTTAAAAAAAGTGAGAAGTAAGTGGAACATATGCTATTAGACGGATCCTATAATTTTTGACGGTAAATACACTTATATCACTGTTTTATTTCAGTCGATTTTCGTCTAGTGGTAATGCTAACCCAAGCGAAAACTTCTAAAGTGATGCTTAGTTCTTATTTATTATTTCACATGGAAATAAGGAAACAATTTTTGGTATATTAACTGATATTCAATTCGAATAACCTTGTAAGTTGTTTCTAAAAATGCATGAAAAACAAATTATTTGATATGGTACAAGGTATTTACTATGATTAGTTGACTTTCTAACAGCAATTGTTTAGTTATACTGTCATACTGACAAATAAATTCATTTATTTTAACGATTTTTATAATCAGTGTTTTTTTTGGTAGCATTTTGTTTGTAATATGAAGTCTATTATATAATCGGTAAAATGAGGTACTTTTTTTCTTTGATTTTCATCAATCCTAAATTTATTGATTTTTGTTGAAAGTTTATTACAAATCTGATTGAGTCGAAGATTTGAAAGTAGGAAGTGAAGTGTTCAAAATTAATCAAATATTAATATTTCTAAATTAAAACAATAATCCACTTGCAGTTTTGATCATTACAAATGTAAATTTTTGAAGTTGAGTCAAATAGATCAATAAATAAAATTTCACCATTGGTTAATTGTAAACAGAATGATTAAATTATCTACAACTAAAGAAATTTAATTTATTCAATTCCTATTTATATATCAAAAGTGCACTAAATTTCTAGGGATTTCACCTTATTGATGATGATTAACCTTTAACTATTAGAAATTGGTTATTGTGCTTATTGATCAAATAAACCCCAAACTGGTGTTGACAAATGCTTTGTAATTAAATATATTTTTATAATAATAATACTGAGATATAAAGAAAGAAAAAAATCTTTCAAACAAGTACTAAATCCAGTTGAACTCTTACAACAAAATAGTTTGTTTGAATTACTTTGACCTTTATTTTGGTGAAAAACGAAATAATTAATAATGACCAAACAATTTACTCTCAGTTTAACAAGTAAAAATACAAGTTAGCTTTGTTTTGGTTAGGTTGATCTTGCAATTACCCACTATAAGCACTTTTTAGATGCAATAATAGGTGTTTAATTTGATTATATATATTCCCTCTGATAGTTAGATCTAAAACTTTGAAATCTTTAAATATTTATGTAATATTTTAGTTATTAAAAGACAGCAGGATAATGTACATTCATCGTTGTACTGTGGTGTGCAAGGCATCACTAGTTTTGTGACGGTTGATATCCGACGTGTTCTTAAACTTCATTTTCGCTCGTTTAGGCAGTCGTCACCAAATAGGGCCTGACGGTTATAAATCAGAAGGCAAACACGAGGTGTTGAATACGTTTATGTTTGCACACCACAAATACAACAGCAGTCCAAAGACATGAAACTGATATGCTAGTACCGGAAGGCAAGCAAGTGAATGAACGAATCGACGAATGAACTGAAGTGAAGTGGAGTGGAGAACGCTAGTGAGCCAACTCAAATAGATAAAGCATGACTAAGAATTTATGGTCAGATAACAATAAGACGGACTTGTAACAAGAGGGATAGGCATGTACAAGTCATGTGAGCTAGACACTGAATGACTCACTACAGCACATTAGCATCTAATTCATTCCTATATGGTTAAACCTTTAAAGCCTCAAATCGAAATGAAGCAACTTTTCATCACTCTTTACTTTTCAGTAGTTCTTCAACTCATTAGTTAGTGACGTGACAAAGTTGATCGTTAATGTTCAAAACGTGATGTAATAAAATCAGTTATTGTTAATCAACCAAAATAATATGGTATGAAAGTGACTAAAAATGAAATATGAAATGAAATTCGAATGTCATCTATTTTGCGACTTATCGGTTTGATTTACTTGCATTCTAGTGTTGATGTCGACACTGAGACTCAAAATCAGCACCTTTCACTTCAAACACTTAATTCATTGTCCAGTTAGCTACTTACTTCAGATAGACATCGACTTGTTCAAAATAAAGAATTATTTAGTCAAAATATTTATAACCAATCGAAATAACATTAACTAATACCACTAAGTACAGATTTCAAGTGACCAGTTGAACTTAAAAGAAAATATATCAAGATAGTACTTATTAATGGTTTATCATTAAATTTGTTAGTTAATTGAAAGTCACTGATAGACTGGTTGCAATGAGTCAAATATGATACAATTAGTAGATATAAGTTTTAAAGAAAGTAGTTTGATCCGATTTCGATCACTGTTCATATAATGGTAATGTTTAAGTTTGATTTCTCTAAATAATACACTTGAGCATCCTCCGAATAATAAAATAATAACGATAATTCAGTGTTAGAAATTGTGTTACAGTAAAATTTCTCTGCATCACTAGCGTAACATTATTTTAAAGATCACTTTGTAATTATATCAAACAAACATTTTAATTGTTTCTAACGGTTAGTATCTATCACCTATTTTAGTCACGAAAACGTTTTACGAGCTTAACTGCAAAGACATTTTTTATTTATCAAATGTCGAGTGCTCAAATTTCAAATTTCTTATATGTTCGTTTTAAAAAAGTGGATATCAATGTAAGTGTCGATGACTTCGGAGTTTCTTCGTTAGGTTTGCTAGCATTTAACATCCTAACAAACCGTAAATCCCTTACAACAACGCAGTACAAATAGCATTTACATACATTTAATCCGAACAAATCCTAAAACCATTCGGTTAACTGCATTATTTGTACAATTAAAACAAGTAAGTGTCCAAAACATCTGAGCCGTTTGTCAATCAACTAAATGATTTCAACATTAGTCAAATATGAAGAATTACATTTTCGTAAAATTATCTTGAGCAATTTGTTCCGGAAAATTATGTCTACCTACAGGCTATGTTTTATTAATTAATGTATTTTCCTTCTTAACCATTAGATAGTATGTAGGGGAAAAAAAGTTAATGGACAAAAATGCTAATATCGGGAAAACAATTATTTCAACGACATATGTCCTGATAAAGTATTATCTGAAATACAATAGGTAAACAAACTATTCACTTCTGGTAAATATTTGTCTTAACAGATGTTTTTTGCTTTCAGAAAATATCTTGTTAAACATAGAACATACAATCTATCAATATAGAAACATTAAAAATTAATTTTCTTTTGCTCTATGAAATATCTATTGTTGATTGAACACTTATTCTATCAGCATTACTACTACTACTGCTAATAATAATAATAATTATCAGTTAAAATCAGTAGACGATATCAAGGTTTAATTAAAAGTGTAAATAGATTTGCCTGTATGTCTAATAATTCTCATGATTTTCTTAATGCTACACTAATCTGTTTCGTATGAAGTTATCATTATGTGTGTAATGAATAATAGATAAGTTTAAGTTCTAAATACTATTCTCGGATAGGTGCTTTTTGTAATTGTTTTGAAAGTTTTACCCTTTTATTTAATTCTTTACGAATTAAAAAGATTAAACAAAATCTTTTTGTTCAACAAAAATGACTGACAATCAATATCTTGATTTTTGTTTCAAATTAAATTCTCTTGTCTTCTTTGTATGTAAATTGAAATGAAAGAAAAACAACTTGGTTAACAGAATAAAATGAATTCAATTCATTTCAAGTCCTCTTCTTAGCTTTATATGGCTTGCCTTTGTTAATGAAGTTCCAATGACTTTCCGATACATAACAACAAACAGTAATACTTAGTTGTGTTGGGGAGATTAAATTCACATTAACGAGAGAACTCTTGGAATCTACTGATGATAGCTGGAGAATTATAGAAACCAAGTAAATCTTTTGTCCCACTTTATGATTATATAGAAATACACGTGCACAAATATAGAGGGAACAGAACACATGGTCTGTAGACCTTACGGCAATCACTACACATTTGAAATACTGATTTGGGATTCACTAGTCCGTAGTACCAGACGTAGTCAGTTTGGAATAACAATATTTTATGTTGTGAGTACGCAACACACTTGCTCCTGAAACGAATAACTCTGAGGGTTACAACGTTTTAGAAAACCTATTTGTTTGTGCATATGATCATCGTTAAGTTAAATGATTCCTTCTTTTACTTTACACTACAATCAAACATTGTTGTTAAAATTACAATTTATAAATTGTAATTGGAGTATTCAAACGAAATTAGCGTCACTAATGAAACCGAAGCCTGATGAGTCTACCGCTAAAGGTTTCACTATCTGCCGATATGTTTGCTTATTTCATCTAATATTTTACAAGCATATGGAATCAATACACCGATAACGAAAATTCTCGTTTTGGCTTTCATCATATTTTTGTATCAAAAGAATGACAAATGAAAAATCAGTTATCCTTACGTAGTGAATGTTTGTAAAATAACTAACCACTGTTATGGTGCGTAAGAAATCTGACAGTCTATAATTCTTAATATTCATGGATATAGCTTTGAGGTTTTAGCTCGGTTACAACATCATACACATTCTATCAAGGATAACAGTAGATTATTCATAGTAAAATAATTATGTTTTTGTGATACTCAAGTAAGTTGAAATTTGTATTTCTAATGTTTCATGGTCTCATGCAAGTGATTAATTTAGAGTAAATAAATAAACAACCGAAATTAATTAATACTAGTTCAAGTAGCATGTGAGATGAAAACAGAATATTTTTTACCACAGTTAAAATCACAATAGTTCTGAGCATGTCACTCTTATGTTATTTTTCAGTCAAGGTGATTATGCATGAGACATCATACTGTTTATTTGTGTGCATGACGGTAGGCATGAAAAAATTTGCAACTTGTAACAATGAAGTAATGATGTCCAAATGTGAGGTTCTATGTTAGCAGATTTTATGAAAAATAACTCGAGTTAAAAGTGACTGTTTGAAAAAATTTAACTTATGTCACATTACAAAACGTCAGAAATGCGAATTTCTATTCACTGGCATATCACGAAAATCTAGTCATTTTACTAAAACTAACTTTTTAAACATTACTCAGTTGATCCCTACATCATCGGTATTACTAGTTTATATACAAATTCTAAATCGTACAATCAGTGAAATATAATTTTACGGCAAGGAATTTAAAAATACAGGCAATATAATTACATGATCTTATAAAAATTATTCAATTTATTTCTAAAACATCAAGTCTGGCAGGATCCATATTTCCTAATTTGCCGTCGCCAATTGTAAGTTCGTCACTAAGAATGCTTGAAACTACTACATGTTCATCTTAGTCGATAAACGAGAACGAGACAATGAACTAGCGTCCAGGTAGGCTACTCCGATCCGTTGACTCAAAACAGCTAACGAGAAGTCTTGATATAGCGTAGAAAGTATATTCTACAAACATCCAGCAAGCACAATGATCTCAAGCACACAAATCGCCTTTATTTATACATCATAGAAACGACCTTGAGACAGTCACAAAATAGCACACTAAAATACACAGCAACCAATCACAACCAGGGATTTTTCTGGTGGGAAATGAAATCTCAAGGTCCACTGACCAGCCCATGCTCGGAAACATAAAATCCGAAATTAAGGCATTGATCAATCGAGTTCTGGGCATCGAACGTTCCCAACAGCTGTATATAGAGTACAGTTGCTTCTATTTATCCAAACTAATATCTTTTTTTAATCTATGTATGATGTTACTGATTACATTACGAATGTATGTCATATTATCCACTTATTAAAAGATGAGTCGGAAATGGGATGAGTGATTACAACTTTGTGAACCACTTAAAGCTTATGTAGTTTTTTTCAAAAAAATATTCACTTGATTTTACCAAGTATATTACAATTCATAATCACTTGTTAAAACTTAGTTTTTTTTTAATAATAATTACCAAAGTCTACACTTTTCATTTATTCACAACATTTGTGCAAGTAAAACTAATAGAGAATTTCTAACGTTGATTTGTTCTTCATTTTTATAGTTTCAGCTGAATAATTTAATCAAATCACGTTGGTTGGAAAAAAAAGGAAAAAAATTAAAATTAAACAATCCATTTTTTTGTAACTTTGTCATCCAGCAGGACAAAACAAATAGCTCATCGAAAAAAACTAATGATTTCGCTCTGATGATTTTATCTACTGAAATGATGGTAAAAAATTTTACCAGATCAAATGGAAACAATATTACATAAAATTTCGATTAGGTATTTTTTGCTAAGAAACGATATTAACACGAATTATATAAGTGCGTTTGAATGATTATGAAATGACTTAATAAAACATTATTTGAAGAATTTTTATCAATTATTAGAAGAGTTAAATATTGAAAAGAAATGAACATTTTCACCAAAACATAAAAATAGAAGCACTAATTATTTTTTGAGAGAAATCTATCAACGTGGAAAATGGTATAATGGGGTATTATTTTTTCTCCCCGTAATCTTATCTGTAATCCCTTTCATTGTTCATTGGTTTACGTTTGCTTGTTTTTTTTGATTATTTTGTTCAGTATTATTATTTTTATGAAATTGCAATTAGTCTATATAAAATAATAAATTAAATTAAATTTTTTTTTAGAACTTTGTTTTCAATTATATTTGTGAGGAAATTTCATTCTGTTTTTCACAAGTGAAAAAAATATTTGTTTCAGTTCTTACGAAACGTATATTCATGTTGAAATCAAAGTTAGATGCATAATTTCATTTAAAAGAGTATATATATATATATATATATATATAGATTCAGTTTCTGAAGTCACAGATTTATTTTACCTAATATTTTCTTAAATAAAAACTAACGCAAAATAACACATACAAGATGTTTGATCCGGGGGATGTTCCTTCATTTAGCCAGGAAAAAAACGGGAACAGGAATTAAAACTTCAGTGTCTTTTTTGACATCATTAAAAAGTAGTGTTTTTTTTTTTAAATCATAGACTATGATAAAATCTAAGAATGTAGCAAAACTAGTAAGTATATGAGTATGTGTTAATCAAAAGAAGTAGAGATAAGAAACGAGATAAACAAAATGCATTTATGTTTAATTCTGTTTGACTGTAGGTGAGAAAAAAAACAGATTCTAATCTAATATACTTTTGTGTATAAGAAAAATAATATAATTTTCAAAGTATCAACTGTACTTAATTGAATATTGGTTATGTTCCGTTTCGGAAACTCAGTAATTCAATTGATATATGAATGTATTACAAAATAAAGTATGCGAGTGTAAAGAACTGGTTAAAACAAATTTATATTTTTATGCTACATTTCATGGTAATATAATATCACTATATTGTATGATTTTATCGTTATCGTTCGATTAGAAAATTTAGCTCAGTGATATTATTTACAAAATATCGATGAGCAAATGGAATGACTATTAGGTGTGTATTCGAAAATATGCGTATATGTGTATTCAAGTAAATATGTCTTTTTTTAGGTGGTTAAAAGGGACATATTCTACTAGTAAACAGTCAGAAAAGAAAATTTATTCTTCATATATTTTAGTTAAGTAAGATCTATCAAATTTATCTGTTGTTCATTCACAAGGCAAAAGATTTTACAACCTGTAAAGCCTTATGAAAGAATTCCCCAATAAGTGAGATAATTTTTGCCAGAACGTTGAATAATTAACCGACGTATAATTAAAATGACATTACTTCTAATGATAGTTTATCAGGGAAACAGGCTTCCTCGTGGGTATATCGGTAATCCATAAAATAAAGATATGCATATTTTTAAAAAAATACTGTCAGTCATTTAGTTGTCTTTTAACGAGATCACTGTGAATAAATTTGTTGAAATGAGAAAATTGTTGAATAGATTTTCATTTGCTTGACCGTTTGAACTTTCAAACACAACTTTTGTCCAATACTAATTACTAATACCAGATATTTATGTTTGCTGCTTTAAATGTAACAGTATTTAATTCTGCAGTTTGATTCAGGTGACAAGATCCAAAATATAAAAACATTTCTTAAGCTATTACGTACTTTATTTAACCAAAAGAAATGAATGGTTGTGACAAATCACGCAGTACTTATAGATCACTGCATAGACTAGAATTAATATGAAGCCAATGAAGAAAATAAAGCTAATCAGTGAATAATGTGTATCTTCCTGTTTATTGTACTACCAAATTAATCGGACAAAATTCTTATGAGTAGCCGATTCTAATTATTTTTAAAATATTTTGTTTTTAAAGGTGAGCAAATCAAACTACTTAAATTTTAATACTGCGGTGATGCAGTGAATTGGGATTCAAGCTTAGATCATTAGATTTGCATGAAGAGAATTTAATTAAAAACAAAATAGGAAAAACCCTTCATTTAAAGTAATCTATATTCATCAAAAATCTGTTTAAAAGTCTATTTTACGTTTATCAGAGATGGACTACAAGCTGATAAATAACTAATTTAAAACATATACTAATTATTATTAGCAGAGGTGAATAGTGGCTAGCAGTGGAATCCTGGACGTACGTTTCGTCCTATTTGGGACTGGCCGGCTGCATCTGCCTGCTACCAGAGTTCATGTTCGCTCCGATAATCTAACTCATAACTGTTCATTTCAAACACTATCGCGTTATCCTACTAGCTACTGAGTCTAGACAGCTATGGGCTTATTATGTATTAGAAGTTCGAATCTTCTCATTGATAATTAGAACCGCAGCTGGTCAGTCTCATTTGGCCATTATGCGGTCCATGCAGATTGTCGCAATATTACAGTTTAATAAGCGGAGATGGATAATGGCCGGCAATGAAATCCAAGACGCAAATTTTTTCCTTTCTGAGATGATTTTAAACTACCAATACAAATGAAGTAGTTTGTTTTTGTTTACTTAGTTGAATACTTTTGTTAGGTATACATTGTTCCCCATATTTAAATGATTCTATTATGGCTATCAATCTTGTTAATAAGTATAAGTCACATAGTTGTAATTCCTTACTTAGAATGTACCACAAACTAGTAATAATATTTTGTGTTTTATTACAAAGTCTACAACGTTTAATTAGAGCATTTATCATGCTAGGAAAGAAGGTACCCATTAAAATATCAGGTAATATATCAGAAAAAAAATCATGCCTTCAACAAACACGTTATCCGCTTAAATAGATATTCTTGTTGACGCAATTAAACGATGTTTCACCATGAATTATTGCACTATCACTGTTGAAAACGAAGTTTTGATATACAATTTAGTAAGAAAAACTGCCAGACTGCTTATCGACAAGTTTGTCGGATATAATTTTATTTTGTTGTTCTGGTATTATAGAAAGATCACTTTTTGTTTTGCACTTAGCATTTCCTAGATGAATCCTATTATTTATAAACTTAGTTCTTTTCTGAGTCCTTAATTTATGAATCTAGTCTAAGACTTCATTTTTTGACTTCAAGAAAAATGAAAGAAAAAAGATCTGAACAGCTGTAAATAGTGTTCCCATAGTAAGCTAAAAATATAAAGTTGTATGGAAAGAAAATATTTTGAATTTTTATTCATTACTATTAGTAGTTCTCATAAGTTCGATATAAAAGTCATACATACTGTCATACACAGGGCATTCTTTGTTTACAAATGAAAATAAATATTTTTACGCTTATCAAAATGAAATCATAATAATCATCGTACAATTATCATTTACAATTATCACTTTATGTCTATATGAACTTTTATTTAATTGACCTTTTATTAATCTTCATATAAAAATGCCTTGACGAGTATGTGTGACCGGATTGTTCAAAATGTATAGCGCGAATACACCACATTTTTCCGATCAGTTACGTCTTCTCACTGTTCTATCAAAATTTATAAAGTGGACTAATTTGTTTTAAAGAGTTTACGTTTATAGAAGATTTAATTTTATGCTTAATGGTCTTGTTAACCTTATTTTATGTAAAAGTGAATTGATTTCATTTTAACCACCAAGTCTTTAAAAACAACAGGACAGATAGTCAATGAAAAAAATTGTTGTCAAACAAATTTGACCACTTTAAGCGACATACTTATAAGCTCATAAGTGCATGAGGTAATGTTTGAAATATTACAGTATGGCTTGTTGAATAAGTAAAAGTGATCATATATGTCACGTTTTTAGTGAAAAATCTATGAATAGATAAACCAAGCCAACATTTTATGAATTATTCAGTATTTTGCCACACTATTAAAGCAGGAATTTGAAGTTCTTAGCAAAAAGAACGTTTACTGAATCTTTACACATTATATCATATATAACCACATTCTATTATTGACTCATCGAAATGTTAAAAATTGTTTAAATGCAGACAGCTTCTTAAAATTTCACCTTCCATTTGAAATCTATTCAAAAAATAACAATTAATACAAAACTTAGTAATGATATACAGAATATGTATTTCACTTTTCTTCCAATTAACATAATCTTATTCCTCTTTTAACTAGCGTCAAGTTATAATTTAATCTATACTTACTACATTTCCGTATAATATCAATATAACAATAAATATTACTGACTCAATCACATTTGTTGGCGACCATTTGTTGCTCTTACTATTATTACTACCATCAAGAATAACATTACCACTAGAAAAATAGTAATAATTCTCGATAATTTATTCAATATTTTTTGCTGACTATGGAATATTGATTAAATTTTATGTATATTTTTATAATTATGCTATAATATATTATTTTTTTTCCAACTCATGACGTTGATTTTCTCGAATATGTAAAAGTTTTTGATTTTGATGGAAGTGAAGATTAGTAAAAATTCCTCTAAGAAAATAGATTTGTTGAAGATGACGTTGCAAATTCAGGAGGACGATAGTACCACTTAAACCCGTGAGCCCGAAATAAAATGGTTTAAAAGAAGTTAATCATTCATTACCGTGCAAATGCTTCAAAATAGAAAACTTCCAATATTTCTTTTGATATGTTTGTTAAAAGACGACCAATATACAGAAACAGCTGCTTACCAGTTACGTATATCACTGATATTGATATCGTATACTACAGAGATCGTGAAAAGAACATTCCACAAGTTACCAATAATTTACACAGTCGAAATCGAAATTCACCTAACTTGACCAGAGAGTAGTATCCGAAATTGCTTTGTTTAATTTTTAACTCAGATACACCTTTATTGATGAAACTATGACGTTGTCTCTTTTCTGTTTAGCTTTGGATCTCTGGACCCTTTGTTTTCGGTCTACCAGTTGAAGTCGTTTGGTACAATGTATGCTATTTATCTCTCCTTAGAAAGCTAAATTTACACTGTCTTAGTGCTATACTGAGTCAGTCACAACTTGCAACCAAATATTTAAAAATGTAACTTTTTATGGTCTTGTAAATCTTTTAACCATAGACTCTCACCATGGTCTAAAATTTTAATTTAATTTCAATCAGTCAAGTAAAATGTCTATTTTTAATGCTCAGATTATCTGTATGATGAAGTTTTTAGAATTTAATTCAGTTAACTTCAAGCTACACTGATTTGCATGAGTTTAATCTGGGGTTCAAATGAATACTGTATAAATTTAGTTTTTTTTCTCGGAAATCTATTTTGTTTGTTTGCAAATTAAATAATACTGTTTCATTAAAATATATTCTAAACCTCTGAATAAAATTTATTACGCTTCCATGGTTTGTATAACTAAAATAACTATATCTTTGTGTTAAATCTTTCCATGAAAAGACTACATACGTTATTATTCAACTATTCAACATAATCATTAATAGCAATTTTTAAAAGTCAATTAAGCAGAATAATAAAATATTGTCTCTCAATAATTTAGCTCTCATTTGTACATGTCAGTATTTGAAATTAAAAAAAATACAATAAAAAAGAAATATTTTTTAATGCATAATCAGCTTAACAAATAGCCTTGAATTTCCGTTTACTGTGTGTGGTCTGATAAGAAATGTGTATTAACAACCAAATAAATAATCAATTGTGTTCCCATTGTAGTTCACTTAATATCCATTCCGTTTTCAGCGGTGTCATCATATGCCTTGATCATGATAACTTTTCAGTTTTTTTTTCAAACCATTCCTCGATAATATAAAATGAAGGAAATTTGCCCAACGATATAAGCTAGGTAGAGTCTTTTGTCTTATTTGGGACTTATCAATTGAACCTACCTACAAACCAAAGTTGATGATGGATTTGGACATAATGCCATTTGCACCAAAACGCATTGTGCTATTCATTAACCTACTGAGCCCAGTCAACTAGTCTCTTACACAGTGGGTGACAGTTTTGATTTAGTTTGCAATGTATTATATTATGGAGTTGTTAATGTATTTGCTGATGTGTGATCAGTCTTCGTTGACATAGGTTCATCCTAAATAGATTACCTTGGCACAGTTATTAGGACGCAAGTTTATTTCAAAGAGGTAGCTTTGTCGAGACAATCCGTACAGAAGGCACGTATGTCGACGACAGTCCGAAACACTACAAGTTGAACTACTTTCTCATTGTTCATAAATATTGAAGTAGGTGTAACATAGAAAATATGTGACAATTTATCACTTCTCCAGCTTCTTAATGAGAGTCAAATATCATCCAAATAACTACTCACCTTGTTCAGCTGAATGAGTTCTGGAATGTTTCTACTAACTGAGCCCTAATCAATTATTCAACTACAGGAAAACATTTTTATGTCAGTTAGTCAGTTACAATGTAGGAAATCATAAGAACGTATATTAGTTCAAGCTGTCATACCACGTCAGCACAGACACGCAATCGTCAGTTCGAATCCCATAGTAGTTGAGGTAATAGAAGCATAAGCAGTAATAGGAAAGAATAAGGTCCAAAGTTATTGTTCAAGGAGTATAAATTTGAGAAAACAAAAAGTTCATGAGAAATTCAAAAGATTAGAATTTAAAAGAACAAACATAGTAGATGCACCTGTGTCATTGCAAACTATTTCATGTCATGTCATTCAAAGTTTCTAACCATCAGTTAGTAATATCCTGTGGCGCCCAACCAGGTAGTCTAAAACTACTAAGATGGCTTAGTGTAGTTGTCAGTGACTTCATGGATTGGTGGAATGTTCTGTTTTGGCCGCCCCTAGCTTTCTTCCAACATACTCCTATATCGGAAAACATAGCTCTTCGAAACAGTCGGCGGTTGGGTATACGTAACACATGTCCCAACCACATCAACTTATGAAGTCTCAATACTTCATCTACTGATGTGCCATCCTTACCTAGCACCTGTTTCCTAACGACAGCATTGCTTACTCGGTTGTCACAGGATAAACAAGCACTGCTTCAAAGTCACCTATGATAGAAAATCAGCAACCTGCGAATATCATCAACTCCTACCGGACATGTTTCACAGCCATAAAATAGGACGGAGCGAACTACTGCACAGTACACACGTCCTTTAGTCAGCAAACGGATATCTCGCCTTCGCCATAAGTGATGCAGGTTTGTAAAAGCCAATCCAGCCTTCTGTATCCGTGGACATCAGCACTGATCAGACTCCCCAGAGTGAGGCGGTCGACACGCTCGACTACTTCACTGCAAATCAATGGTACGGGTACCGACGTTAGTCAATCCTGAAGCAACACCTTGCATTTCGAGGGGGAAAACAGCATCTTGAACATGCTTGCATTGTTGCTTAGAGCAGTCAGAAGACTCTGCATTTCGTCGGCATCTTCACCATGTTTGCACATTTCGGAGATGCAGCACGCATCAATCGCACAAGACTCTAACAAAAGTAACCTGTTTTCCCTTTTGGCATAAGATTCTAACATTGAACACCTCAACATCTAATTTAGAGCTCGATTTCGAAGAGAAGGCATATCGCTTTCATGTACTCGAATCATTTTAATCAGCAGCACCAGGTGATAAAGGAATACGAGGAGCTTTGGTTTAGGGATAAGAAAGATATTAAGAGGTGTAGGAAGGGTTCGATTGTTACTGATTTGGTCTTGTGTACCATTACGAGTATGAGGGCGGATGTCATTTCCCAGCTGCTCACACCAAGGAAGGGTGTTCCTCGCTTTGGTACCTTTTAGCTCATATTACTGTTACCACTGTTTTCTTCGTCATCTTGAATCGATCGGACTAATTGTCAAACGATAACATTATGTTAAATAATCCAAATATTTAGATACATGTTTTAAAGGTCTGGCGAACTTTATCGTACTAGATACTTATGCATCAACATCACAGTAACATCGATTTCTTGCTGCGGAAATTCTGATATATTTTTCCATATTTTATTTATCAGCTATATTAATAACCCTAAAATAATTTTGTCATTTCCACTGTGTCAAAAGATTTATTTCATAATTTGGCTGATTTGTGAAACGTTAATTTTTTTCTAAATCGTCCTTGGTTTTGGAATTTAAAAATAAAGTAAAGGTCAGTGTTAACAATTTTATAATAATGTCTAAAATGAATAGATGACAGATTCAAATCTCTGTAAGTGAAAACTTATCTTTTAATTAAAATGCATTTAACCATAAATGCATTTTTGATATATATTTTACTAAACGATCATTAAGTAACAAAAGTTGATTACGTCACACATGCAACAAAATATTCTCGTGAGTAATTAGTATTGTAATATTTTTATATCTTCCGTGCAACCACAAAGTGATGCATACGTTCATACGTCTAAACCTTAGTCGTTAGGTAAAATTTATCTTTACCTGCCTTGATTAAAGAACAAAGAGTTTTTTGTATTCATTGACTCAATGAATTTATCATTCCTAAGTAAATTAAACATGTTAAATACAAAAGGCCTATTTCCTCACTTGCATTTTAAGAATTTAATTGATTTTAGCTCTAAAAAGAGACATTAAAAAAAATTGAACAGATTAAATCTAATTTATCTATACATGTTTATAAATGGATAGTGGATTTTCTTTGTTAATGACATCCTGTTTTGTTATTTTATTTATCAAGTCACCACATCAAATTAAATGCACGGAAATCCTATCATATATATATATATATATATATATATATATATATATATATATATATATATATATAAAGTGCGTATTGACGTATTTTAAACAAAAGAGTAAGGATTAGACATCATCGTTCAAACACAGTTTTTTTATGAGGAAAAATAATTAGATGAGATGATATCCATCTGATGTGATGAAACTGATTTTCCCTAATAATAATTTTCTATTATATTGCATAAATTTATCTCATCTCTCCTCAAATATCACTTGATGATAAGATAACTGAATTTTTCAATAGATAATTTTATAGAAAACACTTTGCATTGGAAAACATTTTAATAATTGAAAATCAAAATAGACACACAACACTGAAAAAAAGTAACATGTAAGTGTTGTATTTAATCACCACATACATTCAATAACTATGTACGTCAGCAATATCGAATAAAAATATCAATGAGAAAAGTACATCCTTAATATGAGCCAGTAGTGTAGAAGGAAAAACTGATGATTATCTCTCTGATGTAAGGTGATGATGATCAATAAATTTATATAAATGTTTAAATGATTATGTGAACATTTTGAAATGACTTAAATTTTGGAATTGAAGCGCTATTTCAAAGTATCACTAACTATTTTGATTATATATATGTGTATATACAACTCACTTGAAAAATCGATAATGCTCTTTAGTTAAACTTTTTGATTGACAAAATTTTCTTTGTATCATATAAAAATATACAGTTACAGTTTATTTTTCAGTCTTGTAAATGTTCTGGAGAATTTAGGCAAGACCTTTGACTGGACGTTTTGTGCTAACGAATAGCAGAATTTTGCAGATTTGTTTTCTAAACTGATTAAGTAACGACCGCTAAAACAATAGACTTTGAGTAGGAAGATTTACTTTACAAGAAGTAATACAATGACACAAATAATATACATGTCAGGCATTTGATTTCTCTTAGTTTCATAATTAAAATTGTGTAACTGAAGGGAATTTCATAAATAGTGTGTCTGTACGTGTATGTTTACTAAGATCAAAGGTTTAGTGATCAGCTTAATGATTCATTGTGAACATTTACATAATTATGAATAAAATGATAAGCATATTAGAAGGTTAAAATCTCTATTTGTAAAGTATTAATTATTGGATGAGACCGAATTTTTCAAACGAATCAATGAGAAAAACGGGATAGCAATGATTGAAAAATAACTTAATGTAGTTCCTAAGTGAATGAAAAATGACCATGTAATTAACAAGAACATCTTCGAGCACATAAGGCCAACATGATCAATAATATTACGACTATATACTCTGTCTGGAATGCACAAAGCTGACACACCACTTCTTATCACTTACTGCAATTTCCAGATCCTATTACAATTCTATTGGGAAATGGCTGGCAGATCTGAAAACTAATAGGAAATGTATTTGCATATATTCTGTACACTACGCTTTTGAATTTGTTAATTACATGAATGCAAGTGTAAATGACAGACATTTCTTCTCATTCGACGTCAAATCATTTTGTACTGGTGTCCCACTCACGGACACCATCGGATTTATCTTTAAATACAGAAATTGTAATGATATTAATATCGTATTACCACAATGTTATTTAAAGCAATCACTGTTAAGATGTTATTTCTAACATATTTACATCCGACGACGTAATTTACAGACAAAACGATGACATAACAAAGGGATACCATTTTGATCTTTCACTAATACAGTATTTCGTCATTAGCCTAAAGAACAATCAACTAAAAAAAATAACCACTGACAACTTCCATTTGTATGAAAAGTGCATGGACTATATCTTTATTGTTCGTGACAGTAAATATTGATTTGAATCAACTTCTAAAGACGTTTATGCTGTAATAAATTTTGTATTAGAAGTTGAGGACAAAAAACATATTCACCGTCTCCATATCGAAATGATAAGAAAACATGATGAAACTCTGAAAAGATCTGTCAACAGAAAACCTTCATGGAATGGCCAGCCAGCAACCTTTCACAGCTGCTCCTGCATCAAACAAAAGCAAAACTTCACTAACTTATGCCTTATTCTGGCCTTTATAAAATAACACAATTATTATGGACGTATAACCGCAGATGATCTCGCTATTCTATCCCACACACAACTACAAATGCAGAAGACAAACATTCTGAAAAACCGGAAATATTTTTACAGAAGAAAACGATACAACGGCTTCGTCTACCATTGTCTTAATATCTTCTTGAAAATTGTTTGTTTCTTCCTGTCACAGCCATCTGTTTCCAATCTTCTCTATTAACCATTTACCTATAACTGATTGGTTTCTACTTTTATGATCCTCTTGACAACTGTTCATCTCAGTTCAAGCACTTTGTAACCTTGAGCCTTCCCTTTCTGATCATAATTTTTTTTATCGATTTTCATGATGAATTTTCAAGACCTCAAAAAATTATTATCAATCGCCATAATCAAAATAACGTTTTACGCCTTTACCTAGTTTGCATCACTATTACCATGTTTAGCAAAATTTGTAGTTATCTTCATGGGGAAAAGTACATATTTCAGATCGTACAGCTGTAAAAACGAATTTATTGAAACAAGAAGTCTTCACTAGACTAAACTTTTTTGTTTTACGTCTCATAGGGTATATTCCGTTTATTAAGTAAACAGATAATCAATAACATATATGCTTCGTTTGCTATATTCACAACAAAATAACGTAACAAGAGCTAACATTATTTATATACTACTTCATTTAATGCAATGCAATACAAAAAAACGAAATGAAACTTTATTCTTCTCCGTAAAATATTTTTCAATAGACGTACGTAAACAGCGACTGAAAATATTTATTACTAAATTGTGGTATGAGCGAGGTATATATATATATCTTTATATATATATATATCTTTATATATATATATATATATATATATATATGCATATATGATGTTTAGATTCTTGTTGTAGATAGTCTATTCTTGTTTAATTGATTGACTGTTTGATGCTTATCATGCTTATGTACATATTGAGAAATAATGTCAACTTTTTAAACATGTTCACTTTGTCTATTGTTCATGCATATACATACATATACTGATAATTCAATTTGTAGCTATTGTTATTTTATCCATAACTTGTACGCCCAAAAAAAAATTAGAAAACCAAGTCTTTTCTTGCTGCATATTTTTAACATGCCTGAAAATTCAGCCTACTCAGATCTCTTATTCTACAATTCAGGATGAATTTTATAACTTTCATGCTTTTTTTGTCTTGGTATTTTCAGCTTGTGTTTGATTTTACTTCCCTAAGAGAATTTTGTAACCATGATCACTTTCTGTCAGTCAGTTATTTCAGAACTTTGGCCTTAAAATAATTTTCTTATTTGTTTTCATTTCATATTCAATTCGATTATGAATCCAAAAAGATTGTAATACAGTGTGTAATATTCGACAGTTTAATGTTACGTTGGTTCTGATTCTAGGATTGCACGGGAAATCATCTAACTATAAATTGATAGAGTGGAATTTTTTCCAGTTGAGTGTATATATATATATATATATATATATATATATATTCATTCATAACATTTTCAAGGGCTATTACTGAAAGAGAGAGAGTTGTATAGATATCTTCGCAGACTTTGTTTTTTAAATCCTACTGGCATAATAATAATCTTAATATTATTCTAAATTTCAAAAAAAATTCAGTGTATTGACAATATTTGTATCGTAAAGTCTAATAAATTTAAATTTCACTGTTTGAAATGTAATTTCTATGTGCGTATGTATAACCTTCTCTTCTATTTTAGTTTTGTATAATAACAAGGTAAAAAATTAAATTTTTCGATATAATACATCCTAATAATAATAATAACAATCAGAGTAATAATAAATGGCAAAATCTCACATCACCATTTCTAAACTCAACTCAAATGCTTTCTTTTCAATAAAAATTATCTTTAGAAAAGTATTGATGGAATTTACGTTATTTTTTTTGAAAATATATCAATATTTTTTCTTGCCAAATTTAGAATAATCATAAAACACAGAAGTCACTAATTGAAAATCCAGTGAAATGGTTATTATAGACTAATGATTTTGTTAATCAGTCTACTAATTGACTATATTATAAATATTCAATAGAGAATTTTTTTTCGATACTGAAATACATATAAAATGAAATTTGAAATTTAACAGTACTTGTCAGTTAGTTAAAAGACTCGACTAGAGAATTGTATCTTATTCAAATAAAAATTAAAAAAAACTATTTACAAAAGGAATTCGATCAATAGGGAAAAATAAATTTTTTCTTATAGGAGAATTTTCTTTTGAGCTAATAGACAAAACTACGGATATCAGGATAAATTTATTCACAGTTGATAATTTACTAATGGCTTGTGAAAAAGAATATTTCATGCCTCAAAATAGCGTTTCTCAGTCTAAATTAATATATTCAAAAACATTAGTCAATGCCTTATATTTGATTACAGTTGAAAAATCCCACAATGAATAATTGAATATTATTAGATCGAATTTCTGCTATATAAATATACATAATCATGAAATAAATTGTTCTATAGTGATTAAATGGTGCATATTTCTATTTACTGTGAATGTCAATGACTAGGTTCGTTTGGGTGATACTCGTTTTCTGTATAAAATCCTTATGATGTCCAGATTTCAGTTTGCTTGCCCCTCTTTTACCATAGGATATTTAGAAGAAAAATAAACAAAATACTGTTAGAGTTTCTCCTACATTTTGTTGTATTAATCACAGGTTTTAAGCTTTTTATCAACACATTTCATTACAAATGACTAACATGCACATAGCGCATCAATTTAGGAATTTCATTCTTCAAACTAGTAACAACATTTATGAATTAGTGAATTCTTAATGAAATCAAATAAATGTCTATTCAAATTTCCAAATTATTCGTCATGTATTATCTACTGACGTGAATGTTAAACTGTTATTTTTTGTATACTTCTTGCTTATATGGATCTAAGAAAGAGAAAGCTGACAAAGAATTTTCTTAAATTATTCAAAAGTGGTCAATTTAAATTATTTGTAAGAACTGTCACTTACTTCATATTATCACTTGTTGAAAAGCAAAATTTAAATAATCAGAATATATATATATATATATATATATATATATATATATATATATATATTTCATTGTAATCATTCACTCTATGTACATGTAGCACAATTGTAATGTATTGGTTAAATTAGATTGATCACGCAGAAAAATGATTTATCTCACGCATCGAAAATATCACAGCATAATTTTTTAAAATTACCATAACTAATTTTAGACAAAATAAACTCAGTAGCTTTTCTTTAACCATAGATAATTGTCTATTATACAAAACGCCTAAAGTACAATGTTTGTATACAAATATAACGTAAATTCTCCTAGGTTTCATTTTTGATTTACAAAAATGGAATATTTTTTATCGGAGCTCGTAGGATTCTTTTAGCGATTGCTTTCTACAGGCTCATAAATAAAATATTCACAGTTCAAGGTTTTTATTGAGCTTAACGTATTTACTCATTTACGATCTAATGCAGTGTCCCTATTTTTAACCTCAAAAACTAATCAAGGAATACAATATTATATTGCTAAAACTTAATTTGCCAATCAAGTGACAAAACTGTCAGCGCTTACAAGTGATTATTAGTTGTTTTCATGGCTTATTCATACCTGTTATAAATGTATTTTGTTCAAATATGTTTGAAAAATAAGATGAGTATGAAGTCATTTGCAAATCATTTTTTCAAACTGTATTATAATAATATGCAACAGGCTTAAATTTATGAACCACTGGGCAGAGTTTGTTTAACACGAAACACTAACGTGAAAGATATGCATAATTATTCATATAACTGTCATTCATTAATACTTGATACCAATAATGCATTTTCTTCATTATCAAACAGTTCGCCTCACTTATACAGCTGTACAAATAAAGTAACATTTCAATTTGCACACGAATAATTACATGATGACGTTTTTAAAGAAGTAAATTTACTTCACTTTATTACCTATCACTGCATAACTGTTGTCTGTAGACATATTAACTAGATACAATGGACAATTTAAGGTATGATTTAAATATTCAGTGTACGAAGATTCAAAATTATGAAGTTGTAAAATTGTTATTACGGATGATGCATTTTTAGAACTCTTATCTCATCCGTTGGTGAATCTGCAATGATTGTTTTGACTTTGGCTAATTTCAGAATGTAAATTTTAACTATTACTGTTTACTTGAGGCTTACTTTCTATCATGATACTTCATACATATATTACAACATAAATACATAAAATCCTCAAAATTTTTATTACTCCCTAAGGAATTTTTACTAATTAAGTATTAAAAGATTTAACTTTAGTTCATGGATGTTACATAAATGATGATTTATTTATATTGACAATCGTTTGCAAACATCACTTGATTTTTACTAAAAATGAGCCATGAGACATGAAAAGTTAATTTTTTCTAATTTCAGTCTTATTATTAAAACTGCGATATGAACTGATCTTACTCTTGGTTATCGTTTTAAACTCAAAGTAAATTCAAGATATTTAACCGACTGTGACGTTGGAAACTATTTCTGTAACATATGTGTACTTATTTTCAATCTTCAAATTATTATATTCATTGACTAAACTAAACTTCAGTTGAATGATGTGTAAAATAAATGAAATAAATACACTTTGCGCTGTGTTCAGATGACTTAATAATATTCACAAAAAAATCAATAGAGTATCACCAAATTAAAAGAATAAAATACTCACTAAAAAATAATGAATTTACATCTATCATGGATCTCAGTGAAACGCATTTGAATGTGGATTTATGCAAACAGTAAATTGTCCTGAAGTGTTTTGATTACTAAAATGTTAGATATGATATGATCATAGACTGCAGAACTTATTCAACAATGTAAATATTTACTAACTTGTGACCGTTTCTCTGAGGGAACACAAAAAGTTTTAACATACTAACAATTAGTAAACAAATACAAAGTTGTTTGTTTGACACTCATTACTACTAACCATATGAAGTGTTATCAAGCAATGGAAGCTAATGTTCAAAACCGAACTCCCAAACTACATGATTCTATTCTTTGTGTCACTGTCTTGAAATTGATAACATCGTTCTTCCATTGTAATAAATAAACCTGATAATTTAAATGTAACTACGTATTATGTGTTTGAATTGATAGCGTTGATAGCTAGATAAACAGTGTAACTGATTCTTAGTTAACATATGTTCATCTTAATTTTTCTATATAAATGATAGGTAAAAAAATGTTTTATTCATTTCTGCAGTATAAATATAGTCAGGTGATTAGAAATAATTTTCAAAATATTTTATTTCACATAATCTAACTGCTGTCGTGAATCCCAGTAATATACAAACAAATTTGTAAAATCAGCTTTATTCACTCTGCAAATCCCTCTACTTTCAACATATTCTCTGTCCAATTTCTCATAAATTTAGCTTTGTTGGCCATTATTTGGCGATTTAGTATATTGATTTGAATAGATAACATTCATGCTTATTGTCAATCAAATACTTCCTGAGATATTTCTCAACAGTGATGTTATCTTATCTTCACTAAAATATACTGAAACTGGTCTAGGTATTTTGTCCTTCAAGCTAGTTAATAGATTTTGATCTTTTTTTAAAAAATTAAATAACTTTTGTGTTATAATTGCGACAAGAATCTGATAACGCTTGACGCATTGCAACAATACAAATATGACAGGTAGATGAGGACTTTATTTCGCATTAAAATAAATGATAAATTACATATTATTATAACGATAAACTTTTGAGCTGCTTTTTGCACTTCATTTTGAATAAGACAAAAAATTAAGTGATAATTATCATGAATAAAGTAATTTCACTAGTATATAAAGATAGTTTATAATAATATTTTAAAATTAAACCGCTTCAATTAGATTGATACATAGATATGATGCGTTTGTAATCTACTAAATAGTAAACCAAGAACAATCTAGGCATTCATCACTTCGTGAAAATCAATACGATGTGCTTATCAGCAATGGGATCAACTAATTTAATCCCTTCAACATTGAGTCATTTAGCTTCGTTAGCGCTAGTCTTTCAGGCTACTAGTAGTTTTGTCCAACATTCTATTTCAATCCAATGACTGATATGTAATTATCAAAATAAATAATATTTGTATCGCTTCACCTTTTATGTTTATTGGAGAAAAAAGAATATTTAATGTATCACCTTGGTTTTTAATGCTTCATTTCGTACGTGATTTGTCAATAAATAGTGATCGATTGGATTCCCGTTCACTACTCAATAAATCATTATTCATAGTTGCAAACAATATTTTTATCAGTATTGCTAAGGATTTGTTAAAATTTGTAACAAGTTGTAACGATATTTTTTATGAATATTCCTGATAAGTCTAGTTTTTAATACCATCAACTGAAAATTTTATTTCTGTAACATTTGAAAGTAACAATTTGAAAACCATTAATGGTAGTTTTGAAATACATTAATTGGTGTACAGATTTTAGGATTATCCATAAGAAAATTTCCTTCATTAGCTAACGAACTAAATGAGATAAAATTGGATTTTGGTGAGGAGTGGAATTTTGGTTGCTTGTTTCAGCTCAATGTTTACTGTCACTCTTCGATACTAGAATATCTGTTAGATGAGTCCGGTATAGAACGAATAGTTTAGTCTATAATTCACTGTTAGTTATTATCAGTTTCAATTGAAATGTTTTGACTGAATGGTAATGTATAGGCATTTTTATTAGAATAAACATATGACGACGGAAAAAGATCAGTTGTAATACACAACGCATGCAACAGGAAAATAAAAACTTATACTAAAAAACCTTGAGAACAGAAAATTCTACTTGACCGAATTCTTTATATGTGTATGAGTTTGAAGTCCACCTTCGGTGTAAATAACAAAATATTTCAACTGATATGTGTTTCTTGAGTTATTATGAACAAACTATTAAATCTTACTACCAAAGATGATTAATGTGCATTTTACTTTACCTCACAGAATAAAGTGTATATTCATCATGAACAAGCCTAAAATACATACAAGAGGTCAAACGGTCAATTAATGTATTGTAAAAGAATATTTTTTGAAGTCAGAATAAATTCCAGTCATCTGGTGTGGTAAAGATTATACATGGGATAACATTTAATAGAAAATTTTCTCAAAATGAAACAAGTATTTCATATTGAATATGTAAAAGTCGACTGATCCATATCCAACACATGTACTCAAAGGTTATCAATCAGGAAATCTGTCATTATGAATCTTGAAGAGTTGGGAATATTACTTTTATTTTGTCTTGATTTCAAGAGTCGGATAGTGTGATTTGTTGATAACAGCAAATTAAGATTGGATGGTATATTGAATACTAATGTTAACATACCTTTATTGTTACTGAAGTTTTGTGAAATACAATAATACATTTCACAATACACTTCAATGTTCTTTCCCAAGGCTTTATATGTTATCAGACCAAATTAACTTCAGTCCATCTTGTTCATACTTATTTTTGATTATAAAAATAAATTTCTACGTTGGTTAAACTGAAATAACTGTTATAAAAAATGCATATATTTAAGACGATTCCGTTTTTGCGGAATAAATTTAAATGCTAAGTAATCATTCACTCTCCACCATTGATAACCAATGCAAACAATACTGTGTGAGAATTGCACTGACGTATAATGGTTTTAAATTACTTTTTACGTACTTACTCTAATCGAGCATAGGCTGTTGACCAGCATTTTCCAATCTACTCTGTCCTGGAACTTCCTTTCCAGTTCTATCCAATCGCTTTTTTTTGTCTTTCTCCGATTCTCGGTGTATGTGTTTCTTGGTCTGCCTCTTTTACAGTGACCTTGGGGATTCCAAGTGAGCGTTTGCCTTGTGACGCAACTGGGTGCTATCCTCAGTGTTTGTCCTATCCGCTTTCAGCTCTTTTTCAAAATTTCTTCATCGACTGGAATCTGGTTTGTTTGCTCCCACAGTAGTTTGTTGCTGATGGTGCCACCACAATGGACCCGTAGTATATTGCGTAGACAAGTGTTAACAAACACCTATATCGTGTAGATGATGGTTTTCATGGTTCTCCAAGTTTTCGCCCCATACAGTAGAGCTGCCTTAACATTCGTATTGAAAATTATGAATTTTGTGTAAGCTCTTAGTTGTCTATAGTTCCAGATATTCTCCAATTGTAAAAATGCTTTCCTTGCCATGCCGATCCGCGCATTTATATCTGCATTACAACCAACTTGATTTTCACTGATGCCGCCCAGATATATAAAGGTTTTTACAAGTCTCTCTGTCTAGTGTAATTTCCTTGGTGTATGTTGTGTTTAAAATTTTTTAATTATTCGAAGTGGCTATTTTGTAGAATAAAGTACACAATTAACGACTAACAGGGAAAATATTTATGAATGCTGAACAAATGCTTTCATGATAAACTTCACAACATAATAATCAATAACTAATAATGATTACTGGATTGTATGTTACGACTGTACTCTTACGTCAATTAGATTCATGAAGAAGCACAAAAGTACTTCATATATTAATAAAGAATAGCGATGAAGCTTATTCACATGATTTTTCAATAATTACTCTTTATTATAATAAAATGCAAAATATAGTCGACGCATACTAATTTATTTTACCTGACCCATAAATTTCAGCAGTTATAAATTTTAAGTTAAAATATTCAGGAAAATTTGTCAAATATTAGTTAATTTTGATGATTCCATACTCAATAAATTTGTCATTTATATCACTGATCACCTGCTTCAGCATTTATAAATATGTATGGTCGTTATTTAGCTGCATGTCTTCACTGGAGTAAATATAAAACTGTGGTAGACATTAGGAAAATGTTTGTTGATTATCCAATTAGTGAAATAATCCAAACTTAATTTAATTCACAACCGATTGTCCAAAATAAACGATGTATATTATTTTACACTAATGCTATCAGCCTGAAAAGAGTTTCATTGCAAAAGGATAAACAAAGATTTGTTTTTCGAATTTCTAAGATTACTTAATGATCATTATTCGTACAATCCTGTTTTTAGCTAAGAGGTAAATTTAACAAACTCATTTCATGTGTGTAGACAGAAATTCAAGACATTTATATTGTATATATATAATAACAGTTTGTTGTTAGGTTTTTAAAATGTCGTTTTACCATTTGAGGAAAGCAAAGAATATCAGCTTAGCTTCCGGTTTAATAAAGTGCTTTCTGTTTAACAGTATGGTGTATCATTCAAAATCCCTAGAACTATTTCTTACCATTATGCTTAGGATATTATCTGAATGACGATTACAGGTTAAAAATAAACCTTGAACAGAATGACCATAAAATAGCTACAGACTACGTATGTAGCCTTTAGTTATTGTTTTTTAATTAAACTCTGCAATGAACATATCAAGACTTTTGTCTTGTTAATAATTTACTTTAATTAGTTAATCAGTTAAAAATGAATGTTAATAAGTAACAATTATTATAAATTATAAATCTACAAAGGTGTTAAGAATAGTCCAACAAAATAAAATGACTTTGTCAATTGTTAATGATAAATATAGGACGAACAATTCGATGCTGAAGCCGATCCGAAGTTTAGTGCTTCAGAACAACATTTATTCTGCATTTTATTTTGAGTGGAGTTTTCAATTAAACAAGTAAAATACACCACAGCAGACGATAATTTACCTATCAGTCATGAGAAAATAATTCACGAATTAGGAATAAAAGTGATATTTTTCTATCTCAGTTTCTTTTTATTCTTTTAAAAGTAGAAGCCACAAATACAAATTAATTACATAATCAATATATTGAACAATAAGGTTAAAATACATGAACAACCTGTTACTTTTTACAAGAGGCTGAATTATATCATGCTATAAAAGAATAGTAATAGGAATAATTGGAAACTTATTAGTGGGTTACTGACGAATCAAACTCAAAAAATGTTGGATCTAAATGACTTCCGTATTTAATTTTGGATTCGAGAGAATGATTTAGAAGAAAAGGTTTTAGATAACTGTCTAATTCACTGTTAGTTTTCACCGCAAACTGACATCATCTAAGAAACTGCTGAAAACCACGGTCTACTTCTTGAATATTTTGAACAATCCTGTGATCCTCTTCGTCATCTCTAGCTCATTACCAGTCTAATTATGACGAATACCAGCAAGAAAGATTCATCTAGAAAAATGAGCTGGAGTCGAATAGTCTGCAGTTATAAGTGAAGTATCATTGAAATATAAAAAGAAACTGGAAATGTTTATGGGATTGTGGATCAGAGGTGATGTGTTAAAAGAACGACATGATGACTATTTAAAGTTCCCTCAGTTTTCAAATTATTTTAAAAACGAACTTTAAACTGAACAACTCACACAAAAGCCCTATCTAGTTGCCTATTTAGTAGCTAGAATAAATTTACCACTTTTCTTTTAAAAATTATTTATTCTGATTTTTGCTAGATAACTCAGTATTTCACTGAAAGTATCAACATACTATAAAATTCTCAATTGTTTTCTAACAAATATCCTCTAAATGCACATCAGTAACCGAGCTTCGTGTTGTTTATTCTTCTCTTTCTCTGTGTAATCACAAATATCACTCATTTGATTGACGTCAACAGGTGTCAGTATGAACATCATTTCCGAACGATTTATTTGTTTACATTTTCTACTTAAACAGATTAAGTCTTTATCATGTATTATCTATCGAAAAAAAGAGATTATAATTGTTTTTATTTTTTTGTCTTCATTGATTAATGTGAAAAATTCAAAAGTTTGATTTGATTTCATTTTTTATGTGTCAAAAATAGGAATTTTGAAAGATCTCTTCTATTTACTTGTTTATCTTTTTAGTGGAACGATATAAACAATATGTTTTTTTTATCAAATAATCTAAAACAGACAAGTTGAATTTTCATTTTCAATTCTGTTAATTAACTCTGTGGTTTGTTTTTACTGGTTAATGTTGGAATTTTGATTGGAATTAGCTATTAGTGAACATTGAAAATGAACTCAACATATCAGTGAAAAATTTTAGGGTGAGAATATAAAGATACTTGCAATTCTAAATTTTTAATCTACATTCTTATTCAAAGTGAATTATGAATTTTTTTGTTTTACGTTTAAGAATTTCCTATAATTTAACTCTTTTTTTTCCCGTCAGAATATAGACAAAAACTAAAACAAGTAATTTAATGCACTATTTTACTGTGTTTCATATTATTCAGAAAGTAGGTAAGTCGTACCAATGACTGAATAAGTGTTATGACCAGTATTAAATAGATGAAGTAAGAGTGGACAAAAATTTTGGTCATGTTTTAAATTCTAAAATTTGAAGTTTACGCAGATTACATCACTTCACATGACAGTATAATAGTGACCAGTTATTCAAATCAGTAATTATCAACTATTGGTAATAAGCGGTTTTGCAAAAACATTTCACACTGTTTCATTGTGAATTCATAAGCCATAAATATGCCAATCTTATTACTATTTTATGTATTAAAACTAAATATTAGTAAACGGAATGGTTTTGTTTATATTAATAGAGTGATAAAATTGTCAAGTTCCGTAGAATCCTCTAGCGGTTCTCTAAAACAATCGTAAATAGAATATAGGAAAAACAAACGACTTATTATCTGCTGAGCAAACAACTTGCGTTAGTTTTTGATAGGAGTTGATTTTCATTCAGCCGGACACTTTGTCAATATACGTTCAAGAATGGTGACAATGACTATGCCAAAAATATAAGGATCATGTCTTACGCCGTTCACTTTTTTCACACACTAACATGAATTTTTAAAATTTTTGAAAGTAACTTGATCTTTTTTCGATTCAATGTTTTTCAGAGCTCCAAATTCTCAAAACATTTTAGTAGATTCTACATAGAATCAGTAGCCAACATTGATCTTTACAATATTGGAAATTATTCGAAAGAATTTAAATAGTTGATATTAATATTTGATATTATTAGCCGATTATGATGTTTACTTAGAGTGATTATGTGTACATATTAGTTTTCTTCCGATTGTGCATATGTTTTACACTTTTTGTATAGAATGGTTACAAAATAAAAGGTCTTCAATAAATTAAATGAACAGAACAATCTTATAAATAATTTTTTCACTATGAAGTTTAAGACTAGACTATTAGTTTTTTCCACTTTCTTTCATATTGTAAAGCAAAATGTCAAGCATTATTCTAGTTGCCTCAAATTCACGAGCACAACTTATAAAGATGCAGTTACAAATTGCTTCATATTTTATACTGTAAATCCTGAAATAATGAACAGATTTCAAAGTATATTTTTATTTAAACAGTTAGAAAGTTACGTATGTAAATAAGTTTAATAATGGTGTGACTAGCGTTTTATTGGTATGTTGACAAGTCTACCTTATTCTCCTGACGTGTATCAGAGTATAACTCCCAGTATAAGTGTGCATATAGATCACTCGCAACTCGTTCGTTTTTAGTTTAGTAAGATACTACAAAGCTTTTGGGCGAACTCCGCCTGAATCATTTCTAGGCTTACTGCCTGTCCCAAGCCCGGATAAAGAAGGAGGGTTGGGCATGAGATTAGCGACCCCATTCCGTATAAAGTAAGCTTTACAGCGCGGCTCTTCTTGCGTTATCTTTTAACTTTTTAGGTAAAATTATGCAAAAAAACAACAAATTAGTAGTATTACACATCCGTCGAATCATTTGACTTCCACTGGAATATATTTTTAGGAGCTGAAAAGTTACAGTAGTAGCACTATAAGCTAAAGTGGTGTGATATTTTCTTTTGTACACTGTACAAATTAGTAAACATAATGATTTAACATTTATAAGCAATTTAATTGTTATGAAATCGAAGAAAACGTTAGATTTTACTCACTCTCATGACCTGACATAAATTGATTATAAAACAATAATTGTCATTCTGTATACCACTTTGACTTCAAACTTTTCTTTTTGTATGATTCAAACAGAAATAGGAATCATACGTTTCATAAAGAAAATAAGATCGTCCTTCAGCGATTGGCTTCACACTGTATAATCTTAAATGTTAATTAGAGTTTGTCAAAAACTTTTGCAAAGTCAAATAAATGTTATGAATTTTTAGATGATAAAAAATAGTTTGACTTACTGACTGAGATATTGATATATTTTGGTGCTTTGTGCAATATTAAATACCGATGAGTTTCGTAAAAAGAAAGTCCTTACTAGTACACCAACATGTACATTATACATGACCCATCTCATAGAACCAAACTGAATTTACATATGTAGTGAGCTTGCAAATTAAACAACTTATTTATAGCAGATACACATGCCACAAAATGCTAATGTCCTATTTCAATAATTGTATTTTTTGAAACTGATAGATATCTACATGTAGGTTAAATTTTCATTTAATTAAATTTAAAACAAGTATCTTCGACTAAAATTATTGTATGGCTTATAAATTCATTGTTAATACTTACTTGTGCAACCCTATGTCCAACAGCTGCATCCGTACTAAGATTAATCATTCGTTGTTGAACTCTTGGGAATTCCCATTCTGGTGCATTATCATTCACGTCTAGTATTCTTAGCACAATCTGTGCTGATCCAGTTAAAGATGGTTTACCACTGTCTTTAACAAGTAAATCCATTATGATTAATTCTAATTTTTCACGATCTAATGGCATTAATGGATCAATAAAACTAGAACCACCAAGTTGAAAATTTAGTTGTGGCATACGAAAATATAAATCACCGGACTTTGATATTGAAAACCAGTTAATTAAAGTAGAATGTGCTGAAAGATAGCTTGAATTTTTAAAAATATATTCTTTTTCAATAGGAAGATTCGATTTTTCAGCAAGCATTGAGTGATGTACTGATTGAAGCCAATAATTTAGGTTTTTATTAACCTCATCTACATCACAGTCTTGTGCTTCAATTTTTCCTATACGTACAGGTGGTCTTGCGTCTTCACTAATATTGAATTCGTATATTTGTTGAGTGAACGACGGAATACAATCGTTAATGTCGCGAATATCGATTGTTATGGTAGCATTAATGCTATTAACTTTTGTCGTAGAGTTTTCAATAAATATGCTGGGTATTGCTTTTATGTTATCCCCTCCATCACGAACTTCGAAAGGCAAAGAAATTGACTTGATTATTTCTCTGTCAAAAATCACTAAAGCCTTCAGTTCACCGGTGACTGAGTTCAAGTGAAACCATGGTTGTGGTGGTAAATTCAAATCTCTCATTTTTGCAGGTCCATCATTAGAATTTTGTTGTTTATTAATAGTAAACTGTGGTTTACCTTCACCAAGTAGTCTGTATCGAAGACCCAAATTTCCAGCGTTCGTTGTTGGGTCATCAGCATCATCAGCAATTATCTTAAGAATAACCGTGTCAATAGGAGCCCCCTCCTCTAAAGTACCTGTTAAAGATCCCTTAATAACTGGGGAACAGTCATTCTCATCTGCAACGATAACTTCTAAAATAGCTGTTGATGTATGCCTTTTGTATTCCGATATATGTAACATAGCTCGGTCACTCCTTGTATTGAACGGATATCCATTATCGTAGTCATCACTGTCATGACATTCTATATGCACAAAAAATTTAGCTTCTTGTTCTCTGTCCAAGGAAACTCCAGCTAAATTAATTTTATACCTCAGCCTCCCGCTCTCCATCAAATTCTCACCTATATGTAGTGGAGTAATATGAAATGCTTTGTGATTTACTTTACATACTGGTTCATGAATTTGTGGTTGTCCGGGATTGTGTGAGTAGTTCATTTCCGAGAGTGACTTTATTAGGGACTGTTGGGAAAAGACAGTTGGCATTTCTTTTAATGATTTCGCATAATTTAGTTCTCTTGCGCGGAGTTCAGCAGTTAAATCTTTATCAGTAACTGTCACCGTAGCGACCAGTTGGTCAGGTGGACCATTTTCTTTGATAAGAATAGTTAAATGAAATCGTGTAGGCTGTAGGCCATCACTCAATGTGCTACCATAATAAAAACTTCGATCATTCTGTTCAAATTTCAGTGGAGAGTGCAACTGAATTTTTGGTACATGATCATTTAAATTCATAACATTTACTGTTAATTCTGACTCATCTGTCCACTTACCATCAGTAACAAATATGGGTAAACGATGTTTATGAGTATGTTCAAAATCGACTTGGCCATATATCGATATTGATCCAGTCATTCTATCAATTTGAAATAATTGTTTTGTCTCAGCTGAAATGGACGGTGAGAAACCAAATTTTAGACGTGATCTATCTGTAACATCTTTATCGTTTACAACTGGACGATAAATTTGTGTGCGAACTGGTGAATGTTCTTTAACCCAAATTTCATCAGATCGCTTTAAGAACAATGGTGGATGGTCGTTAATATCAGTCACTGTTATATTTATAAACAGATATCCTGTTAACGGTGTTGGTTTACCTGCATCCGAGGCATAGATCAGAACTTCATGCACTGTCTGATTTTCATAGTCCAGATCCATATTTATCCTTAACCACAAACCGGACCCAGTATTATGAGATGAAGAACCAGTATCAGTAGGTAATCTGTCCCAATCTAAGGAGAAGGCTCCACTTGTTGTTTGTCCATAAATTCCATACATAGAAGTCGTGTTCTCTGGTCTTGCATCTGGATCAGTAGCTTGAGGCAAAGCAATACGTGTCCCTATGTCAGTATGTTCTGTTATAGTTAAATCCAATTTAGGGATAAGTTTGTTAAGTTCAAGTAACTTTTGATGTATAACTGAATTCTTACTTACGTGTTGAGCAGAAATTGTTAGAGATTCAGGAGCACTCCATTCAGGTGCATTATCATTTATATCTAAAACATGTATATTAACTTGTAAAATAGATTCTTTGAAACTATTTTGTCTGTCACGGATATTTACTAAATCAACCAGAAGTAAAAGAACTATAATACATGGTTTTGTATCTACTGAAATGGTTTGCTTGTCATATTCTCTAAAATTAATACTTGTTGAACAGCATAACTGCTCAGGTGAACAAACTGCTTCTCTGTTCACGCGAGAATTCACTCGTAAATATTGTTCATGTGGATTTGATACATCAAGGAAAAACAAAGGATTCGGTTCGAGAAATTTAAACTGCAACTCAAAATTTGAATTAACGTTTAAATCCGGGGATGTCTGAGACACAGCTTCAATGAACAATTTTCTCATGTCAGCTACCACTGAGGTTCGTCCTAATTCCTCTTGCATATTTACAAATACTTGATAATTAGTTTTTAGTTCATTTGCGCAAATTCCAAACTGTAGCTGATAAATGCTAAATATCAAAATTAATAATAAGCCACAATCATGATATGTAATTCTAAGTGAGCTTTTAATATTTATTTTCCTACATTTCATTTTATGGTATCGAACTCATTTCATTGATGTGATGAAATTATTTGAATTCGATAGATATCGTGAAAGAATCAAATATTCCTTTTTGATTTACATTTGAACTGTGTACAAAAATTCACTGAAGTTTCTGCAGTAAACAGCCTAAATAAGTTACATCTCATCATCTGAGTATTTGGTTAAAACAAAGACTTAAGTGAAATATTCCTACATAGAGTTATGATTTGCAATTATCTGATTGGTCCATCGGATGCGGCCAATCAGGTTTCGGAAAGTTCTTATTCCACTACTGAAGCTATAAAGACATCCATAACTATAGTTGGTCTATATGATGGATAATATGATAGCTATATAGAACTGCGGTTAATTATGATTTTAATAAATACTACGCTTTAAAATGTTTTTATAAGCATCTATTTTTAGATGAATTACTTTACATATAACATATATATGATAACAAATGGAAGATATTCGATGTAAAAACGAAGCACAGTCGACAGTATTTGTCACTATTAAAACTGAATAACAGTAAGCTGTTAGACATATCAACTTCATCAAGTATCCATTTATGAGCGAAAAGGAAATCCTCAAAATAACTCCAGACAAATAAGAAGTGCTAAGAAATAAAACAAACCAGTTATATCGATTTTTACTGATAATCATAGATAGATAATTAGTGAGTGTTCAATTTCTGTCAACTTACTAATTAATTCTTGGGGATTCTGTAGAAAAGAGTTTTCAAAGATTTTAGAATAGAAACCATATGGATGTAAGACACTTGAGTATTCTGTTTTCTTTCAATGTTACCGATATTCATTCATCAATGTCAACAATTGAATATTGTTAATTGTTAACTGACTGAAAACCAAATAAGAGATTAACTTTATTTTCGATCAATTTAATTACAATGTTTTTATCAAGTACAAACATTAAACATCTGTACATTTTGTTAAATTTATAGTCTCATCTCAGTACTTAAAGTTTCATATTCTTATACTAGCCATCACATTTAGAACGTCCTCATGTGTTCCCGATTAAGTTTATTTTCTTCACAGTTATTCCAAGCATTCCCAAAAATGATCTTATAAAAGTTATGATTTTAACGAGAGACTGATGCATTTCAATGGTGCTCTGCTAGTTATATCATTCCCTGTAAAATATTGGTTATTTTTCTAAAAGAAAATAATGGTATGTATTTTTTTGTTAGAATAATGTGGATAGGATTCTCCGTTCTAATTTCTTCCTGTGAATCCATATACATTTATTCGAATATGCCTGGAGGCTGCCAAATCATGGGATATATCATTCTTTTAAAGTGTAAATTTTCTATTTAGCAAAATAACACTGTTCAGTATGTAAACAAAATAAGAAGGAAGATTAGAAATGTTTTTCTTCGTTTTCTTTTGACGTTGCCATTTAATTTATTGTTACGACTGGAAGTGACCTGTGTATATAATTACTTGTCATTCAACTAGCTACACTTTTATCCATTGATCTACCCATTTGGATAGTTTGGCTAAACAGCTATTTCCGTCATGCATTCAAAAATTTTAGATGATTTATATTTTTTCCAGTGATAAATTGTTTTGTTAAAATTTCAGGAAATACTCATCATTACACATCATTAATGACAAAATTTATACTTAATTCAGTACAAATTCAATTTATTGATAGATACGAAGGGAAACACAAATAGATACTCACTGTTTATATAAATTCTGATGAAAAATGTTACAAAGTATTCAATTAATTATTCTTCTCAATGTAGTTCATATGTAATGACACAAATCAACATTGAATTGAGAAAATAATAAAACAGAGTAGTGAAATTAGTGACGTTGAAAACGAAAGACATACGGAAAAATGTGTACTTAATAAAAGAATCTTTTATGTGTGATTACTATGGTATAAAATATCTCTAGCACAACATATCGATTTCCATTAGGTGTTAAGTTCTTAGACGTTGTTATTTGCTTGTAAAACTCGAGCTATCGTGCAGCACAGAATTGGTAGATCACTAATTATTACCAACAGCCAGTAACAAATTGTAGTCAGCGCTTTGTATTATCTTCTCGAATCTAAACACGGGTAGCAGTTATCTAAACCGTTATCAGGACTAACGATAAACGTAACATAGAAATTAACTCGAAAATAACTCACAACTCAATAAACCAGTAGAACTGAACATCATGTGAAGACATACTTCTCATTCTTATGGAAATAACCTGTTCACTGAGTCTTAGCTTTTATAAATTCAAATATTCTTTCCTGGTTCAAGAAATTTATTGATCAATCAATGCCGAAAAAAACTGACTGTGATATATACGTACAAGTATTCAAAGCTACATACTGTTTTCATTCATAATTCTACAATGACAGTTATGTAGGTTGCAAACACTTAAGGGAAATTTCTTTGACTGTTAAATACTGTTTCAATGAAATCAAACTATTGATAATTGCGAAGAACATAAATTATTAGGTTGACACATCCATCTACCACTTTAAGAAATAAAACTGTTACTTGAAGCTGAAGGATGTATGAAACTGACTGATGCAGAAGTATAAAAAATAACTTATGATTTCATCTGAACGTTTATCTAGTTTTTGAGTTAAGCAATCCATAGCGAGTAATTCAATGTAAAGATATCAGGTTTTCAGGTAACGAAAGAGACAGAAGACCAAATGGAATAGGCAGTTTATTTAAAAACACTATCTACTAGCCAAAAAGTGTATACCCGAACATGTCTTCGATTTCTCAGAACACTTAAATCAAGCCATAAATCTGTATCCAACATTTCTCGCTTTGGTAACAAATTCAGCGTGATACTCACATCTACTGCATACTACTTATAAGCCCCAATGTGAGTAGTACGCACCATAATTAGCTGACAACAACAAGTGCAACTTTGGATACTAGGAAGGAGTAGGTAGCTATATTTAGATTAAAGATCTTCCCCAGTGTAAATGATCAGCCTGGCAAGGAATCTGATGAAAGATATATAGATTCGGTAGTGACCGTTATATTATAAGACTACTTAAATGTTCACCATTGTACCAACATCCGTACATAGCTATTCCCTAGAATTTCCAAGTTACAGATTATTTACGAGGTTAATTTAAGTATCTGAAAAAAATTATTGAACAAGTATTTATTTTTATCATCAAGATTATTATTGTTCTTTTACTCTGCATGTAATTATTAGTCCAATCTAACATAGAAATATAAAATAGAAATTTTACAAATCAGTTTAATTTGACACGAAACGCATTTTTCAGTTACGTCGAATAACCGAATGCTTGAGAAAACCTTAGAATAATCAATAATTATGCTTTGATACAGTTCGCGAGTTATCGTTATTATGTCAGATACACAATAAGCATTTTTCACACACATTCTCGCACTGAAATTATTAATAAAACACAGATTCACATTATAACACATGAGATACATGAACTATATATGTAATTGAATCAGCTGTTTATTTGAGATAATGACTTCGAACTCAGTTGCTGTAATTTCTGAAGTCAAACATTTCAAATTCGTTCGCCGATGAAAAAATCTTACTTTTGGATCCTTTAATCGAAGATCACAGACTTACATTTGCAACTTCAGTCAATCTTTAACCTAGCACTAACACCATCTGCAACAAGTGACCAGTGTCTTTCTAGACTCAGCAATTCTAAGTATATGTGACTGAAACTATTGTATTTTTTTTGACTTCTATATTGGCAAATATGTTTCCAGTTGTATCAACAACCGAGCTGCCTTACGACAGTTAAATATACCTTTCAATTGGCTAACTTGATCTAACTACCCATCATTTAAGTTTGATCTTCTAAATTAATAGATCGGACATACCTAACAAAATGCGATATTAACAGCAGTGTATGTGTGTGTGCGTATGCAACCGATCGCTCACCTGAAATATATAAGGATGTAAAAATCTCACCGCTTAATTTATTTTGTATTTACCCTATCGATATCATTTCGTAAGGTTAAAGAAAAACTAGTAATTGAACACTGACAAAATCAAATTATCAAAAAAAAAATTGAACTATAAAGTATTTTGAATGTTTGCCTTTTTCAAAAAAATTATCCATAAAATTTGAAGTTTTATTAATTTATTTTTTATTTAAAAAGATATGTTGCTTCTCTAACAAAAAAATCCTGAAACTGTTTTTTTTTACTTATATCGTATTAAAAGCCTAAGTAGTCAATCCTTCTTCACTTATTAAATTCTTCTGTATGTTTGTGTACACTTGAAATATTTACCACCAGGTCATATACGACAAATTAAATTAAATTTCATTTTGACCTTCAGTTTGCCAAAATAAATATATATTCTTCTTTGTTCAATTATAATAAGCTGTATTTTTCAGTTTCCTTGCATTGGTTCAACATAATAAATGGTTAAAGTATAATTTCACTTTTATTCTTAAGGATATAAAATTTATATTTCATTTTCAATCTGAATTCAATGAGAAATATTTATTAAGGATTATTTATTATTTAAAACTATTCTAATGGGCTAATCATGAAATTTAACTATATATATATATATATATATATATATATATATATATATATATATATATATATATATATATGTATATATATATATATATTTGTTTGAATAAATGATTAATTAAGCATTGTACTCTTTAAAATTAAACAATATTTTTTTAAAAATCAACGTTTTTAGTTACTTTTATGGTTTACAAATTAAGCAATAAAAAGTTGTGAACATTTAAGTTGAGAAATAATTTATTGAACCATTTTAATTAGGTCAACTATCAACATTATATCAGTGACCAAGTTAACAAGTTTCCAAATCTAGAAATATTTACAAAAGTAAATTAAATGACAGTAAATCTTTAAACTTATTTAAAAAATTTTATAACCTGGCTCTGAATCTGGTGAGACGATTTTGCTTCCTTAATCTAATTATTAATTCTGAGCTTAAATTCAGCCTATTTAAATTGTCATTTGACGGAGTTCTAACTGCGAACCTAACGTTTACAGCAATCATGAAGAATCACTTGTTTTACCATAGGTCACATTTTTATAATTCTGCAATATAAAAATTCTCTAAATAAAATTGAACCAATGTGATTACATCAACACTGGTTGAATGGTCTTTCTTTAAGATACGTTGGTTAAATCACACTTTTGATTTCTACATAAGACTGTATAATTCAAATAATACGCTAATGTACCATATCTATCTAATGCGTCAATCTATAAAGATTCAAATAAAAAATAATGTCCGTTCCATTCGGTTGAGTACTCAGATGTGGAATAAAACAACGATAGTATCTCGTACTTTGCTTCAACTAAATAGATAACCATAATTAATCCTTACTTTCGAATTTAAATGAAAGTTAGGTGACAAGATATTTGATAGACCAATTTTTCTTCTATAATATCTTAGTGGGTAAACTTTATTGATTTATCTATACCAAGACTTCGAATCGATCATATCGAATCTATTCTACTAATGTGGAGAACTGTTTTGTCTTTCAGGTTGTAAAAGGAGCTGGTAGATATTGAAAAATCCATCACTTAATAATGGACCATCCAAAGTCATCGTCAATATTGTCATGTTATAAGAACCATACAAACTGAATTTTGTCTTAATGCATAATAGAGCTGAAAATACAGAAATATACTGAATATTTAGTGCTAAAATAAAACTATAGTAAAATACGAACGGATAACACTCTTTCTTAATTCATAAATGTAGCATTTACTTACAGATTCAAAGGTTGATTTTCTAATTAGATTACTTCAAACACCCTCCATTTATTGGACCAAAGTTAAAGCATACATTTATAATATAATTGCTAAAAACGACTTCGTAAGCTGTAATAGCGTACAAACGAAACATAAAGTGTTTCTTTAGTTAAACTATTTGACTGTTTGTATTTAAATGAAAAAAGGCAAATGTTCTAGAGCTTCTGATTATTCAACATTACCAATATTATCCAATGTTATTTAATGACATTATTAAATTTCCTAGTTTTTCTAGATAAGATGACTTATTGAATAAAATGCCAAGTTCAGCATTTCTAACCTACTGCCTTAAAAAAAGTAAAATTATTGATTTTTCATCACTGAATATATACCAACTTTCAAAGCTAAGTTGTTAAAAGCTTGATACTAACACACTTAGTCATAAATTTCTAATTATGATTAATTTTCAATTACAATTCAATAGTTTAATTAAATGATACATACATTGATTCTTGATAAGATATCTTTGGTAAACTTAATTTTAAGAAAAAAACATAACATTCGCATCTAAATAAATTAACTTGCCAAAGATATAAGAAAATCAATTCATGAAACTAAATAACTGTAGACATATTAACATAACTCTTTGACAGGAGTTGATGATCTATACACGTTAAAACAGCTATGTTTGTTTATATAATCCCAATATAAACATTTTATTAATTCTAGCAATTTTCTATAGATCGAATATCGTTTGTAAAAGTAGTGATGAACATTTTATCAATAGGAATTGGTATTTGTTTGCACGTATACAGGTAACACTTGGACAGAATGAAATAGCATTGATATAAAACAATTCATCAACTTTTAGTTACGTCATATGGGCATATTAACATCATAATTAACAAAACTATCAGTCAAATGAGAAAAATAGGTAAGATTACATAGACATTTGGCAATACAGTATAAATGTAGACCGATTTCAACAGAACAATATTCGTTGATTTGTAAAAATAACACACAAAAGAATGTGGGACTATGCTGAAATTAATTCTAAACATTTAGTTTATATTCATAGATTTAATTAAACTGAAAATTGCAATTTCAGCACCTGTTATCAGTAACTTATAAATTGTTACAATTTAATGATTCTCCGATGACAAGTGGTCATGTTCAACTCAGACATTCCCTACTTATAATATTTTTCACAATAACATATCCAAACCTAACTGTCAAATGTACACAATTATATGATTAAACCAAGTAAAATACTTAATATCTAGCTTCCTCAATCTTGTATACATTTGTTCCAGTTATTGGAGATCATCAACAATCTATGTGTGTTTAAAAACGTAGTATTGTAGTGAATGAGAACACAGGTGGAGGCAACCGAATTGTATTTAACGAAAATTACAGAGTTAGTCAGTAAAATCGGAAAACCATATCGTAAATCGTTCATTTGCAAAAGATCAGTTCATCCTATGGAACTGGACTGTTCCTGTTGCCAAACATCAATCCATTGTCACTCTTCATGCGTTTCATACAAATTCCATTGTTTTCTGACTCTTCCTTTCTTGATCTTCCCCCCATATTATGCTACCAGACTTTACGTTGACACACGCTATATACTACTTATAAGTAGTTCGCAACACAGCACCACAGTATGAGATGAAACAAAATTCACTGGATTGTGTAGCTAGATTTTCCTTGAAGTGAGTGTAATTTAATCTTTTATGGCAGGAAATTTCTTATTTATTTGATATGAGTCATTTATATAGCCGTTATTTACAAATATAATCCTAATGTTAAGCAGTTCAAATTTCTTTTATTAACTCTTTATTTCAAGACTTAACAGTGCTAATTTGTTTTCTTTTGTGCTTTATTTAGTTTACGTTTTTGATTTTTTCAACGGAAGTTTGTCAGGATTGTTCGATTCTTTAGGTTACATCACGGACTGCTTGTAATTAAACAACCACTCAAGACCAGGAATCATTTGATAGTTTTTTAGTTCAGGTGTGGAACTTCACAGGATAACGCAACTTGGAACCTTCAGATCTTCGGTTCGGAGCTCATTCTTTAGAACATTGAGTCAAAATTCAAAGGTTCATATATCTAAATTTAGTTATTAATTGAGATATCATCCATGTCAGTGAATGACAGCCATAAAAAATAGAAAATTTTCTGAAGTTAAAGAAGCTGAATTTCAACTTGAAATCCTAAGTTTCTATAACATGAACCGAGTGTCTTACACTCGATTGTGCATAGAGTCATGGATATTGCTTAGGACGAATCCTAAACTAGGACGAAACAGCTGTACTAAATTCCTTGATGTTATGTTTGTCTAACTGAATCCAGATAATAAAAACTGAAAAACTAAAGCTTGACCGTATTTTAAATCATAAATGCACACTGATGAATATAACTGATCATACTGAAATAATAAATTTCTAGTACTCTCCATTAACTTTACGGAGATGCTTTGCAATGTTTTCGAACTTGATATCATTATTTATAACGTAATAAATAATAAAGCGATGCAAGTTATCGTGACAATCTAAACTTTGACCTTAACTCTTATCTGATCGATGATTTAAACTAAGGAAAATTTATTGAAAGTGAAAGCTAATTTCGAACTCCGGAATATTTTCACTGAAATAAAATGATCTGTTATCAGTTTGAAGAAATATAATTTCATTTTTTATTATCCAACTGTTATAAACAAAATCTGCTATCATGTAAAATTAAAATTAGTTGAATTCATATTAAGTTTCAAACATGAATATAAATAAACAAATAGTTTAATTTTCGAATCAAATGAGTTTTATATAAAAAAATAAAATAAAATAAAATATATTATTACAACTATATTGACAATCTGAATGTATATTTTTTGTTTGTACATTGTTATTCCAATTTGTTTAGTATGGAAATATTGCCTTAACTGAATACAGAACAGAAAATAAACTTTATTGGAAGAAAAAAATTAGTCAATACAATAGATGCACATGTTTAACTAGGCTTAATAGACAAGCACAAACACAATAAATACACATAAATGTATACAGACTTTTTCCTATAGACAAAATTCATGTCAGTTTATAAAATTACATTTTAACTATCTGAAATAAATTTATACACAATTAAAAAGTTTTCATGTATAAATAAATCTCTCTTGTTAAGAGAAAACGATTTATATGAATGTTTGAGCAATGATTTATTATGCAAAATTCTTTTATTGTTGTTTATGTGTTCAGCTTAATAAGATCATTATTTATGATTATTATTATTATTACTATAACTATGGCTAAAAAAGTTAATATTTTAGATAAAAGTGTTATGACGGCTCAATAAATCGATTATATTTTTACTGAGGTAACTGTGGGGTGGTCAAACAAGTAAATTACTCAGAAGATCAATATATATATATATATATACATATATATATATATATATATATATATATATATATATATTACAAGGAGAAATAAACATATATGAGTTAATCGCTGACTTGGTATCGAACCTATCACGTTTGTAAATGTAGATCATTAGAAAGCCTAATTGCCTACAACTTTTCACATTACGCTTTTATGATTAAAACTGTTGTCCACTACATTACATTTTAAAAAAGAAGTTTTAAAATTTCACGTTACTGAAATTAATGTCTTCTATTTGTATACCATAATTATTAGCACTATATATGTTAATTCACATTCTTGTTTAATTCATATTTTAATAATTAAATTATTTAATAACAAATGAACAGTGTTATTCCTTAGTTATTTATAAATTTATTTTACAATGCAAATGGGTTAAGTGTATGGTAGAAGTAGACTAGAAAATTGTAACAAAACATTTATAGATAAATGTTACCATAAACAAACACAGAATAAACACAAATTAAGAACCAAGTAGTGATAGAAGGCAGCTTTAAATACGCTTTGAAGTCTTAAGTAGTTCATACACATGACTCCTACTCACGGTCATCCTACATTGCTCATAACTTATCATAAGTGTACTGCAATTCAACAACTGAACCGTTAAATAATAGTGTAAGATTTTCAGCTTTGTTCACTTAGAAAGTTTAAATTATTCTTTGTCGTTTGTTTGTAAATAAATAGATTAATAAAACTATTATACAGCAGCTAGTGTATTAGTGACTAGTTATAAATAACATTCTACCTGATGTCAGTTCATAATGAAGATTATCTCCAAATTATACATGCTCTCCATAAAAGTATGTGATTCAGTACCCGATGAATACACTAATTTCAAATTAAACAGTATTTTTTCTAATGATAAAATAGTTTCCACACATATCATTTGAACTTACAATAAACTTAATTATTTTCATCGTATATTATTGAAAATAACGTGTGGTTAATCGTTTATTGTATGACAATGGGATGAATCCTGAAATATAACGAAAACTGGTCTGTGACGCCGACAAAATATGCAAATAAAGAACAGTCACGTATGAACAAGCTGAAATAGAGTTAAGCGTTGATCAACGATTAATGAATTAAAATAGCATAGCATACAGTTTTCGTACGTAGGTTAAGGACGATTTAGCAGTAAAATGATAACTGCATTGAATACTATTCATTGTTTCAATGTAATCAGTAATTATAAAATGCGAATTCAGTATATGTAGTTGCTGGTATTATGACGAGATGCATCGAGTGGTCTTTGAATATGTATCAACAGAATGACCAGAGGAACAGAATAGTGATTGCGGGGAGGAGATACGTTGAGTCATATTCCCTTTCGGTCGTGAAGCCTAGCGTGATATAGGTTATTGTAGAGAGAGATGCGCTCAACTTTACTTGCTGTGAAATCGTACTAAGGTATGAAGAAAATACTACAACTTACAAGTATATGCCGGACAAATGAAAGTGACTCAATATGCAACTCCTGTTCATTTATCGAATACATTGAGTTCGAGAGCTTCATTTTCGACGTAGTTCTGTGGGTAGCGTTAACTTCGACGTCGAAATTCACCAATTTTAGTAGTCTGCGTTGAACTAAGCGTCGGGATCACCACTTTGTAGCGACTATATTACTGCTTTATTTGTGAAGGTTTGAGTATTTTATGAAATAAAACTCACCTTCCACTTCCATACATCATACTCAGGTAAACCCCGTTTGTGCAGAGGCGGTAATGAGAAGCTAAATACGGATTCGCTTGGATTAATTTATTTCATGCATTTATTTAGGCAGGCATGATAGGAATACTAAGCGTTCAAGCAAAGAGAAGCGGGGTGAAGAAGGCGAATGAGCCAACTCCCTGACTTAATATTTATATTCACACAAAATAAGCTAGACGTGTTTTAAGAGAATCAGAGATGCACACACATACTTTAAATGGAAATAACAAAGATATAAGTGAATAACAGACAAGGTCGAAAGACGTATAAGTAACAACTGGAGAAGAATTGATGAATTAATTTGTCCGAAGGCTTCGGATAAACCCTATGTGCTCGAAATAAAAGTACACACACCACGTTATATATTGAATTTTTTGATGGCCTATTAATTCACATGGAAATGAATCCCAAATATTTAGAAAACTTTTCAGGCAGAGTTCTGGAGGTTTGTGTTTTTACACATTTGAAATCATCAATCACTCATTGTTAGACCACCATTGAAAACTTGCAAGCACTGGACGGCCGTCCCGTCCTGGTATGGGACTCATCAGCAGTGCGCATCCACGACTCCTGCACCCCGCAGGATTCGAACCCGGGACCTTCGGTATTGTGCGCGAACGCCTAACCATCGGACCACTGGTTCAGGATCCAACGGTGTTAATGTCTAGAAAACTGTTTCTCCGTTGAAGTTGAACAATAACCTGTTATTAATAAATACTCTGTACTGTTTGTCTAATTTTTAAAGTAACTTTCTACATGTTGAATATTACGAAATAATTTAACTTTTAAAATAACCAATAATGAAATTAATGATGTTCTGCTCAATTCTATTGATTAGTCAAAATTTATGAAATGCCAGTTAAGATGTATTTTTTCAATGAATAGTCTGATGAATTTCAATAGTCAGTATTATTTCTCAGGGGCTAGAAGAAACTTTTATTCATCATGCATTTTTAACTAATCTAATTTCCAGTTAGTTTGCCTAGTTTTTGTATCAATATTTAGAGGTTTTCTTCTAATAGGGATTAGTTTTTGGTTAACTTTTTTATCTTAAAGAAAATGTGCAGTACCAATAATACTTTGTGATACTTTTAGTCACTCATGATAATTAGCTAATACACATCAGTAAACAAGTATTCAGCAATAAAGTTAATTATCAGTTTTTTTACTGATTTTAGACATTTCGTAAACTGGTGTGAAATAAACAGACACAACACATTTACACATCATTGAATTTAGGTGTATGTCGTCATATAAAGCACTTAATTAAATTAACACTTCATTGAATTAAACATCATTTAACTGTGTATGATTTAGTTGAGTTTCATTTCAAATGGTAATATCAATAAGTGAACATTGAATCAATTGAATGTTGTTTTACATGCCAAATGTTTAACTCAAAAATCATAGACGAGCCATTAAATTATGACAGTAGGAGTGACGTATGAAGTTAACCTTTTCCCAATTGTTCACGACATGTAATCACATTTTAAAAACGAATCACAATAATTAAACCTATTGATTATAGATAATTAATTTTATATTAGTGTTAATACGTGATAATACATTGAATCGATAATTAATGAGTAATGTCGAGTACTATTCAGTTTTCTGTGACAAGTATGACTATTGATCACTATGGCTAATGTATGAATTCGTGTATTAGAATACTTGATTTTGGATACTGAATAAATCCTCATCCATCATCTTTGAGTTATTGCTTGCACCGTGTAATTTAATTGTCCATTTAACTGATACCAGTTATCTACCTTCACAATAATTGATGAAGCGTTTTGAAAAAAAAACTGATCATATGTATAAAACGTTTTGTGTTATTATTCGCATTATGAAAAGCGTAATGATTTTGTTATTCTAAGTGTCGATACTACTCTTAGTGGCGAAAAATGTCTGTCTCATTTCACTTCGCTTAGGCTGTATAACTTCTCAGACTAATACCCATAACTCCGAGCTTAATTTAACACTGTATAAATCATGAAACACAGATTTTATGCACTAGACAAGCTGATAAATTGCTGAAGAAATGATTAAATTGACACTAATACTATGCTCTTAATACCAAGAATTTGTCAGTTTCTCTACGTAGAAAGTGTGAGTAGTCCTTGTAATTAAATCATTTAAAATAATCTTCATAAGCCTTAACTGATAACACAGAAGGGATACATGAATTGAATGACTAACTTTCATTGTGCCACAATATATGGTGTGAAATCGATCTCATGGCTAGATATTTCAAAATACACTTAATATTTGACATCTAATACGGTATTAAAATCATAAGGACTTAACCTAATAAAGGTTCTACTAGTCATTAGGCTTAGTAAGACATAAGGACTGAGAAATTTCAATTTAATCAAAAACTATTAAACTGATCGTATACCATGTCCATTTGACCATACTTGTCATCGATGAAAGTTATTGTTAGCTTACCAAATTACACATTATATTTTTAGTCATCTGTGCTGACCGTAACAAGTTCGGAAAAATATACAAACTCATAGACTTGAACCAAACAAGTCTTGAAAATAAATTCTATCCATTTTCACAATTCCTTACTTTTCAAGCTACTTCTGTTAGTAAATTGCTTTGTATTTTTATTTAAGCAAAGAAATTCATTCCAGTCAACATCATCATCATACATCGAAATTTTTCGTCATTAGTTCTTAAAAATGATTACCAATCTGTAAAATAGATTACCTTACAATAATAATAATAATAACGATACAAAAAAATTACCACAAAAACTTGGTTATGATACTTTGCACATTTATTTTCAGAACTAAAACATCTGGGAATTGAGAATTGACGAATAAAATACAAAACACGAGAACAAGTCAAAGCACATGCAGAATTTGCATTTGCTTTGCCCTGAAGCTGCTAACAATTCTCCATTCCATTTTCCAACTTCTCAAATAAAAATAGAGAAAATCTAAGAAAAAAAATCTAAAAACAAGTGACAAATGGAAAACTTATTCTATTTATTAAATCAGAATGAGAAATAAATTAGATTTATATGATGAATATAAGTAGAAATAGGTAATAAATAGATTGGTATATAATAAATTTTGAATTCAAGGAATGAAAAATAAAAACAAAACGAACGAAAGCATTTATCAAATGACAGGAACATAATGAAAATAAATTTTAAATTAATAAAGTACACAATTGATAAGTTTTTATTCACATAGCGGGTGGTTATATATATATATATATATATATATATATATATATATTTGAGTAGAACAATAGTTGAATAGGTAGACAATGAAAGCTGTTGTTCATTTGATAAATAAAATTTTCATTTCCATTGACTGGGTTGTCTAAATAATGAACTTAAACGCTTTTTATTTTAATTCTTTTCAATTCCTTTTTCCACAATAAATGAATAATACAAAAAATAAAATAGTCATAAATTTTATTTAAATTTTAGTCTTTGTTTCATAGACTAGGCAAGATACTTTTCACTGATTAGTGTATGGTGAGTGTACACCAATCAAAGAATATTTATAAAGAAAATACTCACTTCATGTATACCAGCTTTTTTCTACTCTCAAGGTTTTGTGTATCTGTATCTAGTCATGCATGTAAACTTATATGAAATAAACTGACGGTTTAATGAATTTATGCTAATAAAATCAAGAATAATACTGATAGTGATGAATGGAACGTCAGGTACATCTAGAAGTCAATTATTGAAAATAACAACATTGTCTTAATTTTCATCGAAATTTTTTGAACAATAGAAGTTTGATTTGAAAATTTCAAATTTTGGCGCCTTATTGACTAAATTTCATGCTTCATTTATTTCACAGCATGCTATGGAATTATTTCATAGATTTTTCATTGTATTTCTATTACAATAAAAGAAAAGGTAAATCAGGAATTTACGTTTTCAGAGTAGTTTTCAATATTTGGAATGTCAGTTGAATCACAACTTCAAAATGTTTGAGGTGTGTATGAATTAGGCTGTGCACATTTTCAAGTACATACATATATGACTTATTTGAAACGCTAACATATTTTAACCTGGGCTTTGATTTAAGTTGGAATAGGGCAGTTTGTATGAAAAACTTTGAACATAAACATCATCTAAATCAGTCACGTAATGTATGAACAGCAGTTATACGTGAAGGAAATAAAGCTATAAACCACACTGTCAGACTTAGAGCTTTCTATATTGTTTGTCTTTATAATGCACATCATGTTGCTTGATTTTGTAAAAATACTATCATTAATTTTAGATAAGTAGAACTGAGTTGCTCATAATGACACTAGTACTGAAATTATTGGTATTCGAAAGAAATGACATATATTATTAATTAACATGAACGAAATCGTACCTAAAACATGCATAAATACTTAAAATTATTTCTAATATAACTACTGGTAGTAGAAATCATTAATTCTTAGGATAATAAAACAAGTAACCAATGCATTTGTATTAGTACTCCGAATCTTCTTATTGATTTTTAGGACTGCAACTGATCAGTTTCTTCTGGAATATTTCATTCTGTGTGGATAGCCTTTAATGCTGTTAAACTTCAAGAATTATTAGCAGAGATGTGTGGAGGATAACAGTGGAATTTATAAATCATGTTTCATCCTATTCGGAACCATCGGTACTATCAACTCAATGTACACTTAGTTGATCGATAAACTTTTACTGAAAAAATAGGTCTGACTTCAGTTGTCGTTATTCACATTTGGTTATCGAGAATAATTTTTCTGGCAAAATAATAATCACTCAACGAGAGTTTCATATGATCACTGAGGTCCTCTTCAAAATGTTATTCAACGTAGTAAATCACTTGCTTTCATTATATACTAGGTTTAAGTTCAATAAACGCTACCAAAATAGTTCCGTCCAAGAAATTGAGAATTTTTTAGCTTCAGTATGCGACATAAATCTTTGAATACTTAACAGTAATAGATACGTTTACAGTCAATTAACTTTAAATTATGATGTATTCATAATAACTTATAGACTTTAAGGCTGAAGTATTTGTTACCTATGAAAACATTCAAGTAAGAATAACTTAAAACATTCAATAACAAGATAAATGAGAATAAATTGACTAAATCTGAGTTTTATTCTTTGATGAGAATCAGTTTTCAGAACAAGCATTTTAATAAACTTAACAAATAAAAGTACCATGAAATAATTATTTTTAACTCCATGATAAGTATGTTTTCACAAACAATACTTTCTAATCAACTGATATTAATTGGAAGAGAATAGTGAAACTCAAGTAAAAGCTGAACAGCTTTTTATTCTAATTTCATCATTGTCTGATGATTCAACAATAAACTTTAGAAATTATAATAAAATCATCTGTACTGAAAACAATAAAGTTTTTAAATTGTTTAATTAAATCTAATAATGATTATTTAGTTTCAGTCAATTAAAAATGTAGACAATTATATATTTTTTTTAATTTCGAGATGATTTAAGTCTTTGTAAAAGATATTTTTATAATGATTTCAGTAACGAAAATTATTTACATTTAAGTTCTGTATAACAGTAATAAAAATGATTTTCCTTTATAGTTTTATTGTATTCAATAGTTCAGATTCGCAATATCAACGGATAAATAGTATAACTTGACAATTATCTAACATAATTACTGATATTTGTTTCATTTCATTTAACAATTAACCTTTCACTAGAGCAATGAGAATTCAACTCAATGCAAATCGGTTGTGAGCAAATTTTGTTAAAACGAATTGAATCACTGATTAAACACACAGAAACAAAATTAATTAATGCAGTGAGAATTTACATTTCATTACAGATTTACACTGAAACTCAACTACAGTGTAGAAAAACAATTTTCATTTATTCTCATTTATGAATGCATTTATTGTTGAGAAATCAATCCATTATAGTTTTTTTTTACTTACTAATATCTATTTTTCTTTAAACTAGATATAAATATTTATACGTCTATTTTTTCTCTTGAAAAAAAATGACAAACTATTTCCGGTTCTATTTCCGTATATTATTCAATCTATTTAAATTAATTTATTTATTTATGGAATAAAAATTAGTCAATAATAAATAATATTCAATATGGAAAATGAAACGTCTGATTATTAACAATAAATGATCATTATTAGTTGTTTTCATTTAAAATTCAGTCGTTTTTACTTAATACAAATAGGTATATATATGTATATATACAAATGCCTGGATTATGCTTCTAAAACCTAGCCATTATATTTTTGATTTATATTTCTAATGTTAAATTGTTACAGAATAACAAAATGTACAACTCAAGTCCATTCTAAAACAAATATACTATGCTAACTATTCTTAATGAAGAGTAGACTAGTTAGTATAAAATTATGAATTTATATCAGTTTGTTCATAAAAGATGTTGCTAAACCTAATAGTTCTGTCTAATAAACTTTAAAGATAATAATTCATTAATCATTATTGCGATGGCTATATATATATGCATAAATATGATTAGCCAAAGGCAAAATGCTTGAGTAAACAACCAGACATCTGTTCAAGACATTCAAGATAACCATATGATAATGATGATGAGACGGCACAAGGTGGAGAATAATAAAGATTGTTTTATTTACTTACTATTCCTCTATTGCATGATAAAACCTAGAATATCTCCTATATTAACAGAGGTTTAAGATGAAAAACAGCGAAATAATAATAAGGAAACATTAATCCTAACTCATTGAAAACTACCGAGTCTGTTTATCATTTGATAAGATGTTTTTATGCATATATTTTTCGCGCTGCAATCTTTTTTGTTTAAATCATATTAGTCATAATAGTGATAATGATGACAATGATAAGAAGAAGAAGAAATGGTTTATCAAGTGGACACAACTGTCAATGACATGTGTTAATAGAGATTTCAACACTTAATTCCATCAAACTTTCATTTTCATGCATAGTTTTGTATCAAATAGAATTCAAAAATTTTTGTCAACAAATTATGATTTTTTTCTTTACTTTTTTCATTGCAGTTCATTTCCATTTCAGTTTGTCTTTAAAATAAAAGCCAATGTGTAAATACTTGTATTCTCTTCACTGGAAATATATAAAATTTCATTGTTACGTATGAGTTTGTTTTTTACATTTATTTTTTATTTTTTCTTCTTTGGTTTACTTTATCTATATGGTTCGGGAAACAAAAAAGATGAATTGGCTTCTTAAAGATAACAGCATGAAAAATTTCACCAACTTTAGAGTGATAATGTAATTTGATAAAGAATCAAGAGAATACTCAGTTATTTCATTTGACAACACATCAAAATTAGCAAATGTAACGCAATAAAAATAAATAATCCAAATTCAACCGACATCATTCTTTTATATACTGATAAATTAGTTATTTAGTTATTTACTGAAATAAAATCAACTTTGTAGGTTGCAGTATCAATATGCATCGGTTCATTTTCTTATATATAAATGAGTCGGTGATAAAACTTTCAAGTTGATAAACGTAAGAGCAATAATACTGTGATTTTTAATGGAATGTAACTCAACGAGATGACACCCAGGTTAGAAAAATGAGCTAAAGTCAAGAACATGTCATAGTGACCGATTTTCTTTGTGTTTAACAACTGAAGGATTGCAGAACTTTGTAAGTTGATGATAATTATTTATTTAAAATTTTGATTAAAATCTTGTGATAATAGTCTTCATTTGCATAATTATATTCGTAAAAATACTTTCATGACTGATTCATAATTAGTTTTTTTGTTAGAAATAGCTCTCATCACTGAAACAAAATTAGAAGAAAATTTCAAGCATGATAAAATTGCTTCAACTCAAAGTCTGCTATTATTAATGCGTTCTTTCAACTTTGATTATCACATCTGACTTGACTGATTTAATGCCTTAAACTGAATTCTTACCCCACTACCTATGGAACTTCTTTAAACAGATAGTGTTATATACTTAAAACTGTAAATTTATTAATGTTTTCTCATTTGAAGACTATTTAATAGAATATTTTATATTATATTAATTGATGTACTTGTTATAAAAAAATAATATTTGATTTTTTTATAATATAAGCTAACATTTCCCTGTCTCCTGCCATTTAATCACTAGTTTTGATGATATGACAAAGGCTACAAGTGTGGTATTCATATACAAAATAAATAAAGATTAGATGATGACTAAAACCGTTAGCTAATACAACGCCCTTACAATACTCGAAAATACAATTCTTTCATTTTTATAATCTATGTAGAAGTCGGATCCTAAGTAGTGAGATCTACTAATGACTTTATTATAAATGTTATATCTTTCTAACGTGTGTAAGATTTCCATCAAACGACTCACCGGAAACTATAATTCAATAAACTGAAATTACAGGTAAATTTCAGGAGTAAACTATCGGGTTAGTATCCGCGAATCATTTATAACTAGTGGTTGGCTGTTTGACTATAAAAGAATCCAAACTTCCCAATAAATTTTTAAATATATATATATATATATATATATATATATATATATATATAATGTACTTGTATTGATTGTTTAGATATTATTGATGTTTAGGACCACTACTGATCAATCTATTTCAGGATATGTGCATTCTGTGCAAATTACCTCAATATTGCGGAGATATGCTGGGTAGCATCAGAACTCAGAACTCGCGTCTCATTTTATTTAGGACTCAGCAGTAGTTGTTATTCACTCTGGGATTCGAAATCTATACCTTTTGCTTCAAACACCACAACACCGCCACATTGCCACTAGCTTGTACAGAGCAATGAATTTTGATTCATTTATATTGGCCATGTGAATCTCTTCAGTGATTTTCAGGAATATAGCTGACTGGTCTCTTTTGGCAATATAACATTAGATAATCTTTCAGAGAATATTTATCATTCTGTCACTTGATCGTTTGGGAACACTAAAATTTTTGAACATTGAATATCTCAGTTTGTTTTCTGAACAGACAAGAAAGTAGACGTAATCAAATAAATTAAATGATTGAGTAGTCATTATAAGATTGTCAGTTAAGGATTGACGTTACAATTATTGACTAAAGTATCACCAGAAATATATAACACAAAATAAACTCAAACATGGTATAACGTTTAGTGTCAAACTTAATGAGACATTTTTTTGTGGTTCATAATGTTGTAAATTTTTTATTAAAACGTCAGATGTTTGGATTAATAGTTATTCTTGATAATATTATTTTCAGTTAATCAGACATAACACAGAAATTTCCATTTATACTCACATCCGTTCCAGATACCACACCATATCAATGAAGCCTTACGAAATTATCAAAACATGTTCACGCTTTGAGATCTAATAAGCAAAATCAAAAGCTTCCATTAATCACATTGATCTATTGTTATAAAACTCAATTAAATTAAAGATAAAAATTTTTTTGTGACCGTATGCATAGTTGCTAACTCGGTTACGTGTGTTCAGTTTTAGTTACATTTTATTTTAAAAACTATTTGTGAAATTTTAACCGGTAACTTAACAAAACACTGCATAAAAACAACTATAATTATTTTTATAACTTCCTGAATCGAATTAAAACATAAAAATGTTTACTCAAATATGAAATATATTACAGTCTGCCTGTCTCTGAGAAATCCATCAGTAATTATTTCCTAAACTAAACTGTTAAATTTTTTGACATTGTTACTTGTCAAAAAAAAAATTACAGAAATCAATCATTGCATTATGTTCATTATTAGATGCATACTGTGCTTACCAGAGAATTGCTATATGAATTTATCATCCCTATAATAGAATTGATGTCAAACATTAGAGAAAAATAATAAACTTTTAGCCTATACATTGTGACGTACTGCTGATGACTAATGTCTATTTTGTATCATTGAAATTTCGGCAAAAAATAAAAGGTGATTCTTCTCAAACTTAACTGATCTTGGTCGATTAAAGATACATTTCATTCTTTCAACACTAACTTAAGTAGCAACGTAATATCATTTCTCATTTATCTATCTTGATTAAGTAGTAATTCAAAATGAAAATAAAGTTTTGTGGAAATATCTAAGTATTTTTTTAAACTATTATAATAAGATCCATTCTTTAAGATCACAAAGGAAGTATCACTGACTGTAATATCAGGTAATTTTCCTGAATCTGAAAATCAATATAAAAATGAGTGATAATTTATATCTAGACTTTAAGGTCGACAGAAACTGTTTCAACATGGAACATTTAATTAGAACTTAGAACAGAGTGAAGTTCTGGAAACGTTTCTAGTGGATTGTTTAAATAATTTATGTATTTGATCTCGATACTTCACTAAACATTTACCCTGGTTAATCAACGTTATTGATATTGGGTATTAGCAACGATGAATGAAGTATAAATGAGAAATATTTAACTAATTTAAAAAATGGTGATAAAAATACTTTTCTTGAAATTATATTAACTTCATATTCCCACTCTATATTAATTACATTAAAGCAACTCACAAATCCTTTTTTCAGTTTCGCATCATTTAAACGAAAATTACAGAGTTACTCAGTAAAATAGGAAAACCATATCGTAACCGTTAATTTGCAAATCTTCAATCAATCATCATTCCATCGTCTGACATTTCACTATTCATGCGTTTCATACAAATTCCATTCTGTTCCCACTCTTCCTTTCTTGATCTTCCCCCATCTTCTACTGCCAGACATTACGTTTACACACGCGTCATATACTACTTATAAGTAGCACGCACCACAAGATTACCAAGTAGATATATATGGTTTGAATTGTTTCTAAATATAGTGACAGGAAAATCAGTAAAAATAGGCCTGAGGAATCTACATACCAGAAATTGAATTTGTAATTCGCAGAAAAGGCATACTGGCAATTCCATTATTTCTCTAAGTAGAAACAACTCTTAAATTCAGTATTCAAATTTGGTGAAAATATGAACTGGTCATGTGAATTTACACAATACAATAGAATCAAGTTGCTTATGAACCAAATATCCTACATCCCTGATGATCCTCCTGAAGTATCAGTCAGACAAAAAATCAAACTACTGTTGGATCTCAAAATACATCCTTATAATTGGATCGACTAAATCTATGTTATTATTAGAACATGATGTTCATTAATTTCGTTTTCATCATTTGGAAGCTGTCTGTATATCAATCATACTTGTGATGCTATTGTCTTTGTTGACTATCCTTCACGGGTATTATTTAGTTGGAGTTAGTTAACAGGAAATCCTGAACCTAAATTTCGAACAACCTGAAACTTATCAACATGATGTACCTACAAACTAGGATCTCAGCCTAAAATTCCGAGATTGTTGGGGATTTTAGATCCCAAGAACTCGCTTGATCAATATCTTTATTTTGGATATATTTTATGGACCGATCAGTTGACCTTGGGATCACATTTCCCACCAGGAAAATCCTTGTCTATGATTGGTTACTGTGTCATTTTAGTGTGCTATTTTTGTGACTGTCCCAAGGACGTCTCTATAGAGTATAAATAAACGCAATTCGAGTGCTTGGATTCATTGTGTGCTGGCTTGGTGTTTGTAGAATACAATCGCTATATTATATCAAGACTTCTTGTTGATTCAATTTGGTCAAGGGATCACAGTAGCCTACCTGGACGCTGGTTCATTGTTTTGTTCTCATTAGTCGACTAAGGTAAACTCGTAATAGTGTAGGCATACCTATAGACGAGCGTAACAGAGGCGTGACCGTGAAGCTGTTTCGGCCGTGACTGAACTGCAAAACTATGATATTTACAACTTATTGACTACTGAGAAGTGGTCAGTATCATCATTATCATTTATCACTAATGCTGTCTTACTGTTTTGTTGTAATATAAAGAAATGATAAAATACGTTGCATTCAAGCAATGCAATTCTATCTCGTTAATAGATTTTTTATCATCTACAGATTAGTAATTTAAACTTATTGTGATTAATATCAACATTTAAGTGTTCTACTGAAGTCTAACTAAAAATTGAATACTTTCAGTATGAATAAAACCTCTTAATTTATTTTCAAGCGAAAAAAAAACAACAGTTTTATGTCAAATATTTATTTATATTGAATTTTCTAAGTTTCAATGACAGCAATTGTAAATAAGTAGACAAATTAAACATAATCAAACAGAACAATTAATCCATGAATAAAAGATTTAACACACATTGCTCATCTTTTAATTCTCAAGAGTAAAACCTAAACCTTGTTGACATAATGATGATAAGATTTAAATGTTATCACTTTGAAAATTTTACAAGGTAAGCATAAACAAAGAAAATTTTCGAAATCATTATTATTAAGAAGTTTTATCAGTTTTTTTTCTTTTGAAAAATCATTATGTTATGCACAAAAAAAAGAAGAAAGCCAAGAAGGATATTGGTCTATGGATAAAGGAAATATTGCACAACTTATTCTATCATGTCTTCAAGTCAGGCATTTTAATATCAAACAATAATTAATAAATGATGACTTTAAAATGATTGATGTCTCATCACATCATTTACACTGTTACATCTCTTGTCATTTAGACTTGTCCTTGGAAATGTATGAGTAAATACTTGCAGTATCCTATAGCTAGATAATTCGAAAGATATCCTAAGGAGTTAATTTAATTGTTTCTTATTCTAACTATACAATCGTAATGTATCAAGAAAAGACTATTACTAGTTGTCAATTCTAGATAAACGTATAAATTTACTTACTTTCACAAATCTACTCATATCAAAACTAACCCTACAACCAAACTGCTTAATTTTCAGTACAACATCCACTTTGATTTTATAAAGGTTGAAGTAGTTCCCTGGACAGTTTTATATGGCAAAATACTATTGTTTGTTAGAGTACAACTACAGACGAATTATTTAGCACTCACCTCAGATTAATAAAAAGAATTCATAAAATATCCTGCTTTAATAAATCTATAAAACTTTTCATTTACTTCTTGTATTCATTTCTAAATACACCTTAACTCAACTTACCTTAAGCAGGTTAGAAAATCTCGACCCGATGTCCAAGAATTGAGTTTGACTGTTAAATCTTAGTTGATTGGAGAGTCCTTGACTTACAAACTAATATCCTCAGATCACCTGTGGCCTTATATTACGGTTAGTTTTTAACAATGTTTCGTATATATCCATGCCATATTATTGCATAAAAACTACTATCTCGGTTAGTTATCTTGGACTTATGTGACTGATACTTCCTCAGGATTAACCAATACTTGATTACATTGTATCATTGCCAAGCATCAATTGATTAACGTTTTATCGTTGATTTTTATAAAAGGAAAACCGTTCATTGATTCATAAAATCCTAATCAATAAAAGTCTCTTATTGTCTTGCTGCCATCTAGCTTTCTATTTAGATGTCTGGATCATTGTTTCCTTACTTCCTGATAACTGTCTACTCAATTATATACTTATCCACGCACGTACTCATACAATAACATTTTATCATATTTACTCATCTATTCGAATATGCTGGCAATTAAAACAGAGCTTTTATTCAATGCTTCCAATTACACCATGGTTTGTTGATAATCAACAAGAAAATGAGGCATTGGTATGGGATCCATTTTGGTATAAAACCAGTATTTATTCATCCAAGCAATAAGTAAACTGTTGGTTGCATTCGTCTCCATTGTAGCTTTCCCGAGATTTTTTCAACAAAACTAAAAAATACCGACTTCGATTTAGTCATAAGTTTTACCATTATAATTAGTGTGCCTAAACTTTGAACGTAAAATTGTCAATTTAAATAAGATTTTTAAAAAAACAATTGACATGAATAAATAACAAGTTAATCACCAAGGAAAGGTTTAATTACATGACTTTCAGTCATACTTTAAAGCGTTAAAGTTCGCGATATGACTTTTGTTGTCTAGTCGAAAATTGATTCAGTAAGGTTCAAAAGTTGTAGATTATTGATTAATAGTTCAATGTTTCAACCACTCATTCAGTTCCTACTCATAACACTGAACATATAAAACAATATTTTGTAAACAATATAGTGAGTCATAAGAGTAAACTATGCTAATAAGTTGCTGAGAAACAAGTATAAATCCTGTTACATAAAATTTAAGTTATGATATCTTAGCACTAGGTTTGTACCACTTTAATCTCACTTCACTTAACACAATTGATACAGTTAACGGCCTTTGATTTATTTTTTTTGAAGGTGGAAACAAATCCTTCATTTTATTTCAAGTTTTGTATCATTACAAGTAGAAAAGATAAGTTTCGACCTTGTCTATTTATGTTTAGCTCGGAAATATGAAAAATGCTTAAGAAATCACGTTAAATATAGTAGAACTTGAGTAAAATGTACATGGATTGTAAAAAAAAGCCATATCTTGGTTAGCCTATAAATTTAACTAGCATAAATTGAATTAAAAATTAAGTCAATAATTTTTTTCAGCTTATTTGTATCGAAAAGAATAAAGTAATTTGTAACAGTTTTGATATATTATTGCATATTTCTCGGATACCAATAAATGTAACAGTTTTTAAAGCAGGAAATATTAAAATGATGAAGTCGTTTTAGATTGTACAATCCTTTCTTATATGATGATTGGCTTTATGGTATGATACAGTCACTAACACACAAGGTTCAGAAGATGATATAACTGGAAAACTACTCACCAAGTCATAAATTTGAATTAAAGTGTACTATCAGAATTTTTCTCCAAGTAATACAATATTCAAAAAATTTAAGATATTACTAGCTGTATCATCTGACTGAATTGTTGTTTTAAACAACAGTTTCTATTACTAAATTACTCAGAATCAAGATAATTTTTTGTTCATTTAACTGGTAGTATGAAATTAACAAATGAGTTGATGAGGTAGTCAAATACCTATTAAGAAGTTAGTAAAATCACATTTCAACCGGATAAACCTTTCAAAATCTTATAAACTAACAATCGTTTGAGTAATATCGTAAAGCTAGTTAAAAAAATTCGTAGTTTGTAACTGTACACGAAATATCTTTCCCTTTTAAATGATTTAATTGGTACTATTCTCTTTTAAAACACTTTTCATTCAATTCAATATTTACAATTAATTTTCATCATGAAAAAGCATCCATTGGAGAATCTAAAAAATACTAAATGGTTGTTTCATGCCATTCTAAGACGATTCAGTTGTAGGCAATCATGATAGTTTAACTCCAACAAAAAGTTAAATGAATTTCAAGTGTTTACCAATGATTCACTTTATTGATATCAGTTACTTTGCTTATAATTATTCACAGAATCATTTGAATCAGTCAATACACTCTTATTTTAATAGTTCATGATTGCTGATGTGATTTCTAACATTCATAATAAATTACAATTTCTGTTAAGAGCATAAAATTTTCTTCACGAATCAAAAAAAAGGCGAACAAAGATTGACAATGAAAACTCCTATGATCATTTCCTCCGCAAACAATAACCACTCTATAAAAAGTTAAGAATTGTTTTCACATTATCCATTTATTCGGAAATATTTTTTAACGACAAATTGAATTTTCTAGACTTAACTGAAACTTTTATTGAAAATGAAAAATCACATGTCTCAGTCATGCAAGAATTAGCACATTATTTGTATAGTTAACTAAATTGATAGTATTGACTTGTTTATTTTAAAAATTACTAATATATACAACTATGAAAAGACAAATTTGAGATGGCATTGTCAAAGTTATATTAAAATATTAGGTAGTCATCAAGATGCTAAATACTAAAATTTAAAATGAAATATTTACTCCTCCAGGAGCCTATCTACGGTTACTGTCAGTCCCAAAGGTGGAGGGTTGGGCATTGGGTCGAGAACCCTACTACGGAGAAAATTACCTTGTTAAGAAGCTCCAACCGGAAAGTACATTTCGAACCATTTAAACTTTAATCTCGAAGTTGCAAAGTCTTCATTTAGAGGAGTTATAAAGCCTCATGATGAAAGCTGAGTTTGTTCGTAACTCAAGAGGCCGATAACGCTTCTGACAATCAGTCAGACTAACTATTTACTTGACATCCAAATTCGAGATTAACAGGCTGGATTCCGTAAACATCGATCGTGTACCAATCAAATAGCGACACTACAAATCATTGCGGAACAATCAGTTGACGGAACTCGCCACTCTGTATCAGTTTCATTTACTACGAGAAAGCATTTGATAGTGTGGACAAGACAACACTACGGAGGCTTCTTCTACACTACGGGGTGCCTGAGAAAACAGTTAACATCATACAATATTCTGATGATGGATTAAACTGCAAAATCGTGCATGGAGGACAGCTGACATACTCGTTCGAGGTGAAGACCGTTTTGTCAGGCAAGGTTGCTTAGTCTCACCCCTTCGTTTTTTCCTGGCGATAGACTGGACAATGAAGACATGAAGATCTGGGGGCAGCAGGGGATATAGTGGACAACTAGGATGCAGCTTGGCGATCTAGACTTCGCAGATGATCTGGATCTTCTATCCCATAAGCAAGAACAAATGCAAGAGAAGACTACTAGCGTAGCAGCAGCAGCCTCAGCACTAGAAGGTCTCAACATACATAAAGGGAAAAGCAAGATTCTCTGATATAACTCAACATGCACCAAACAAATCAGTAGATGGAGATGACTTGGAGGACGTAAAAACCTTAACCTATTTGGGCAGCATCATTGACAACCAAGGTAGATTCGATGCAGATGTGAGGGCGAAGATCGGCAAATCAAGGACAGCATTTCTACAGTTGAAGAACATCTGGAGCCCCAAACAACTGTCAACAAACACCAAAATCAGAATTTTCCATACAAATTTCAAGACAGTTCAACTGTATGGGGTGGAAACTTGGAGAATCCACAAAAGGCATCATTCAGAAAATACGAGTGTTTATCAACAGTTGTCTATGCTAGAGGCTGTGCATTAGTTGACCGAACACCATCAATAAGAACCTATTTTGGGAGAGAGAAAGTAGATTTCAGCTGAGGGATAAATCAAGAGGAAGTGCTGGGGATTGGTAGAACATACATTGAGGAGAGCATCTAACTGCGTTTCAGGACAAGCTCCCATTTAGAATCCTCAATGCCAAAGGAAAGGAGGCAGACGAAAGAAAACTTTACGCAGAGCATTAGAAGCCGACATGAAAGGAATTGGTAAGGAGGGCACAGGACAGAATAGGTTGGAGAATACGTATTTATCTATTAATATTTATTGATCAAAATATTAAAGCTTGTACTCATTTCTAATCTTTAGAAACAAAATATTTGACTGTGTTTGGTTATTTCAGTTTTCCTGTTGACTTTTAGGACTGCAATTGATCAGTATCTTTTGACATTTATGCACTCTGTGTGTATTGCTTGATACTGTCATTAGGTCACCAGCATTATGAGCAGAAACGATGAACAATTTACCATTCATTATACTCATTTTTATTTACATTCAGTAAGTAATTATTTTTTTAAAAGCATCAGAATAGATTCTTAATGGGTTATCATGGCAGTGTGGAAAACTCTTCTATGATGGTCAACTGTCATTGTATTAAAAGAAAAGAGGAAGGCCAAGGAACAAATTAAGCCGAGAAATGGAGACAGATATGAGAAGAATGAACAAAAATTGGACAGAACTGGAAAGGGTAGCCCAGGATATAGTAAGCTGGAGAATACTGATCAACGGCCTATGCTCCAATGGGGGTAACAGGCGTAAGTAAGTATTCACAATGATATGCTAATGCTTGATTGGTGCTTGAGTAGTCTATTAGCCGTTCTTGGTGATCACTAAATTATATCGATTGAATTCTAACTGAAGATTAGAACCACTTCTGATTGTAAATATTACCTTGTTAATGAATATCAACTAGCACTGATTTCTTCCAATGATCTCATATTTAACTTATAATATATACTCTTAGAAATACTGTTAAAATTCAACTTTCGAATAAGACCCAATTCACGATGTTAATTATAATGATGACTGATCCAGTCTTAAAGGATGATAATAATTAAGTTGCGAAATTGAGATGAATAAAGTATAAATACAAAGGAAATATAATATGTAAAAATGAAAAACAATATGATGAGTAACTAATAAATCTATTGTGAAAATCAGTGCACATTGAAATTGCATTGATTTTTACTTAAAAGATTTGAGATAGATTACTTCAGATTACACAGTTTTTGTGATTATAGTTCAAAATGATCATGGCTTTCATAGTTAAAACAAAAAAGTTTCATACTTACACATTTCATAAGATTAGATTGGAATTTATAAACAATATTAGTCATAGTAAATACGAATAAGATTGGTTAAACAGTAGCTACATGGTGGTAAATATTTAACATGTATCTAAATGAAAACAACTTTTTGTTGAAATTTTGCACAGGAAAATACGATAAAATCTTGAAATCTCTTCAGATTAGTTAGAAAGATAGAAGAGGACAGAGGACAAATAAACAGAAAGTAACAAACAGTTACAATGTAGAGAAAAACATGAGAATGAACCAATCTGGACCACAGTGATTGTTTATGATCCTATGACAATTAAAGATTGGCATGTTGTGTGTATGGTGATGATTCGTAAAAGTTAGTATACACTGAGTGAGACAATTACGATGCCTAATTGATTAATTTTAGTGATGATGATGATGATGATGATGATGATAATGATAATCAAAAATGCCCTAGAAAATATACGTAAATAATGAAGTTAGATACGAACATTAACAATGGGATGTAAACTAAGAGAAATAAAATTAGAATCACTAATATTAGACCAAAATTCATAGTACAAATTATACAACAGTTCAACTTTTTTCCTTATTAATTTTAACTATTATGAATAAATAGAAAAGATGTAAGGAAATGTTACGAAGTTATTACAATTTGGTGAATCATAGTTAATGTTTTTATTTACTTATTTATTGAATTTTCTACCAGGTTAAGATTGATATACTTGAGTTCAAACAACACTTTAAGTGTGAAGACCAATGAGACTATCCAAGTCGAAGCATATAGAGAGTTATTAGAACCTGAGACTTGGTGGTTGGAAGTCGAACGCGTTAACCGCTGAATCAACGCTCTACAAACGACATTTACATAATATTACACGCAAGACAACCAATATAACGATCAATTTCCCTTTTAAGCTTGTAAACAGTAAGCATTTTCAAAGAAATTCTTAATAGTATGGTTTGCTTACTGTACTAAACATGAACGATAAAGTTGCTTACCAATCGAAGTAAATTCAATATCTCATTGATTTTATATTCAGAACATTTTATTCCATATTTCCACGTAACGTATAAAGGTTCAATATCAAATATATTATATCTGCGTATTTGTAATACTGTGTTTTTCAAATTAGGTAGATTAACTACAATACTTATAGTAATAATATATTCTGAAAATAACAGTTACAGAATTCATGCCAGTTTATAGGCAAATTCAGCTTGATTTAGAAATAAAAGTTTAATGTAGGGGATAGATACGTCATATTTCATTGTTTGAAGTGCTCTAGTTCGAAAATTATTTAGGTAGTACATTTTCCACTTAAATAACAGTAATGCTAGGTGTCAGCCAGGAATTATAAATCTTTTTAACAAGACATCCTGTTGCTCTATGAACTGTGTATTTAGTGTCGTTGCCAGTGCCATAACACACTGCTTATAACTATCTACGACTATGGAAAATAAAACACAGACAGAGAGCTCAGAAGAATGAAAGCAACAATTACTATGTTTGGTCAGTCAGGTCTATCAAGTCTACCATGATTCAGGTACAAGTTTATTTCGCGATTTATTGTTCCGGCTAAATTCTATTCAAATTCATTAAATTTACTAGGGATAGTGTTAGTGTAAAGAATCTGCAAGTAAAAGATGATGTTTTATTTGATTTTCTGGGCAACATGATTAACGTACATACATTAAGTTATTATGAAGTTATTCTGTAATGACGATATCAGCTTACTATAATGACGCTATTTATAACTCTCTGTCTTGCAAACTTTATTATCGGTATGCACCTTGATATTACTACTGACCGTTTTATTAGCTTGAAACATAATCATGCAAACAATTGACTTCAACCGCACAGGATAACAGGCAATGCATGATGAGCTTCCCAGTGGTTGATGGCTAACTCTAATGTCCTATTTTTACAAATTCTCTAGTATTCCTTAAGCTTTTTCACTTTAGAACCTTCACTTTCTCCGAGCTGAATTTATATATATATATATATATATATATATATATATATATATATATATATATATATATATATAACTGGTTTCGCCAACCGTTAATGCAAACATATGTGCATCAATTATTTCACTCAACATAGATTGTTATTTATAATAAAAATTTTATTCGTTCCCAGTGAAATAAATGCATAAAAGATGTTCTTCACTTTTTCTATTGGTTTCCCTGTTTAGAATAAATTGTCTTCAATAATATTATTACTAACAATAATAATGTAGTATTATTTATACAATGCCAATGATACTACTAATTATTCTATTAATAATATCGGAAATAGTAATTAAACACTTATATCAACACTTATTAAAGTTAACAATTTAATTTTTATGAATTGTGTGATAAAATGGGAAATGAAATTCCAAAAATAAATTCTACTTTTTAACTCTTTCTTTTTTCCTCTTGAATAATTTTATAATTACAAACTAGAGTACAAAAAATGCTAGACAGTTAAAAGTAGTCGAGTAAATAAAACGAATGGCTACAATGCAACATGAAAGACAAGATATAATCAGCACTAACAGTTAGACAATAAAGATATTAAAATAGTGAATCGATCATGGTTAGACCACCACTAGAAACCTGTGTGAACTGAGTGGCATTTTCGTCATGGCATGGGACGCATCAGCAGTGCACATCTACGACCCTCACGCATGGTAATCGAGTCCAGAACTTCCGGTCTCGCGTTTGAAAGCTTAACGTCTAGACCACTAAGCCGGCACCCAACGGCGTTAGTGTCTAACTTCTATCAGTCCAAAGTTTTTAATGATCGCCAAACAATAATCTATTCACTATTTTAATGAAATTTAACAATCTCCATAACTCTTATAATGAAAATCATAAAACGTGCCCACTGCTGTCTATATTCGTGAGGAAATTCCCGGTGTTCTGACGAGAAGCAGTGACCTGGAGAGTTCGAATTTAGACACTTACGCCGTTGCGTGCCAGCTTAGTGGTCTAGACATTAAGTATTCAAATGCGAGACCGGAAGTTCTGGACTCGATTACCATGCGTGAGGGTCGTAGATGTGCACTGCTGATGCGTCCCATACCAGGACGAAACGGCCACTCAGTTCACACAGGTTTCTAGTGGTGGTCTAACAAAGATCGATTCATTATTTCAATGAAACTTAACAAACTCGATAATTCCATGACGAAATACAAGATATCAGTTACTATTCAATGATCAATCAATGGGTAAATATACTACAAAAATCTGACTACCGTTTTATCTATAAATCAAAATAGGACAAACTGTTCAAGCACAAATTCACATAGATATCTGACATTTTTATATGAGCGTCAAACTTAGTCTTTTGCTTACTTGCATTAATGAAAATTGAATGAGGATTTTTTTACGAAACATTGCTGCTTTCATTCATTCATTAATGAACTCTTAAGTATTATTAATAGAATATTAAGATTTATGGCGAAAATAATAACAGTGTGAATCATAATGTTGTCAGATTTTACTTTCAATTTCTTTAAAACATTAAATCATCTTGTCTAGTGTGTAAACTAACTCGAGCGAAAAATAAGTGTACTCGAAATGAATTTGTACTTAATTTAAACAAGTGTAATACTATTAGCATTCACATTAAATCTAACTTTCTTTAATACTAATATGTAGTCTTTCATGAAACAAACACAATGAACTTGTATCTCAACACTACTTAGTTATGAATCAAAAGTTACAAAATCTACTGGTCTCCTAACCTTCTGAGAAAAGCTTCCAATTGCCAAACGTAAACACAACTATTTCTAAATTTCGCTTACGCTCAATATTCAAGACAAAATTATATTTAGGTAACGTAATCGTTTCAAATTATATGTGAAGAAGAAGAAGAACTGGAAGTTAGGAAATTAACAGTCAGAAATCATGTTTTACAACCAATCAAATATACACATATAAACCTATTATTAACTACATCCTAATAATATCTCAATAGAGGTTTGGTCTTATTTTTATTATTGTAATCTATAGAATTCAGTGAATAATTGATCGTCACTTGTTCACTTCTTTAACAACAGAGTATTATTATTACTATTTTACAATACCCGATGTTCACTTTTTACCCAACTTGTACGTGCTTTAATCTGACTTGAAAAAATCTACTGATTATTTTAACTCTCCGACAATCTATGTAAAATCGATATCAATTATTATAAATAGCAATTATTGAACATTATACAAAATTCGAACTACATTAGTGAACACAGGTTAGAATATATTTCACTTTTCGATCTGTATATATAACAAAACAACTAATTCAATGAAATAGAAACATAATTTCTTGATTTATTGATTCTTACCGAATGAAAATCTCCTTTTCATTTAATAAGTGTAAGCAGCGACATTAAATAAGTGAAATTCATTTGAATAATGATTTTTTTTTCTCTGCTTTACTTCTATCTCGATTAGTCTAATTATATGTAAACATATATAGTGTACTTTTATACTGTAATTATCTTGATTATTTTCTCTGCATCAACTGTAGCATAGTTACACATGCAAATGAGAATGAGGAAATGACAATTTGGTTTAAAGACATCGTGATATTTCAGTGACAATAATTTGACGGAACTTTCAAGATATCAACATTTACTAACATGAGTTTACCATTCGCTAGCTGATTCCAAGTCTTGAAATCACATTATTTTGCATTAATATATATGTATATCGACTACTGTTTGTTGCTCACGAAAATCAAATCTCCTATTCCCTTTTCAAGCACTTTTACTCACTTAAATACTTACGCGTTACCCTCAAAGGAGCACAGACCGCCGACTAGTATTCTCCAACCTACTCTGTCCTGGGCTTCCTTTCCCACTTCTATCCAATTTTTGTTCACTCTCCTCATGTCTTTCGCCATTTCTTGGCATAATGTGTTTCTTGGCCTTCCTCTTTTTCTTTTACCTTTAGGGTTCCATGTGAGGGCTTGCCTTGTGAGGCCGAATAAAATCATAAATTTGATATCACCTAGTGCAGATAGAGTAACAACACGGTCTACGCTTCTTGTTTCTCGTAGCCCTGATGCTGCTTCCCACAACCTCGCTGGTGAAGGTATGGTATTAAGTCGTCGGGCAGAACTAGGTCTTTTAGACTGGATCCCGGTAGACAGTCACTTATGCACTGACTAAACGGACGGAAAATTCGCCGGCGCCTCTTCTTCGCAAATGCCTACGCTCCCACTGACTACAGCTCAGACGAGGTAAAAGATGAGTGTTACAGAAACTTCTATAAAATTCTTCAAAAAGTTAAGCGCTTTGATATAGTAATAATGGCTGATGACTTTAATGCTCAAGTAGGTAGACTCAGTGAAAAGGAAAGACACCTGGGTAAATCTTATGGTGTTGCAGCTAATAGAACACCTAATGGCGACCGTCTACTGCAACTATGCTCAGATAACCGACCATTTCTAGCTAACACTAACTTTAAACATAAGGTAAAATATCTTTTGACCTGGCGACCCACATAGCAAACCCAAAGATGGACCAGACTTGATCATATCGCTATAAGCCACCGGTGGAGAGGTTCTGTTGAAGACTACCGCTCATTCTGGAGCACTCGTTTAGACTCAGACCATGCTCTAGTGCGAGCGCGTATTTGCGTCTTATCGGACGTAAGAAAAATATCTCAAGGAAACCTCTTAGGGCCCAACTTAATGCTAATAAAGCTAAGAATATATTTCAGGAACAACTAGAAAAACAGTTAGGCGACCACGTAAGTGATCTCTATCCGGAGGCAGGTAGGAATGATATCAAAAAGGCTGTGGAAACACCACTGATATCTGCTAGTAAGATAAACCATAAAGTTAGGGAGCAGAATAATGGTGAAAGCTTCATGACTAAACTATTCAGTTCAAGGAACAACAATCCACCACTTGAGCTAAAAATGGTCGACACTATGTGAAGATCTATAAGGTGCATTTGCTAAAGACATGAAGAGAATGAAATAGTTGTCGGTATCAAGTATGTAAGAAATGAAAGCTAAGAATAACTCGCTGTGTGGTTAAGATATACTAAACTCCAGATTAATTAACTCAGATGCTTACCATAAGCAGAACGATCCCATTTAACAACCATAATATATTTCCTGGGCAAAATTAGTCAAGCAGATATAAATTCTAGATAATAACACCAAGGTAAAGTTGTAGAGAGAAATATAAAAACACGTACTCAACATATTGAATAATCAATTCAGAGCATATTTTTAAAAACATTTTAGGTTGAACTATTAAAATTAAAATTACAATACTATAAGAAATTTTATTTTCAAAAAATTATAAAAATAGTTTTATGAAAGGCATATATCTAAGTGTTGATTAATCTGAGAAAGCAGAACAGTATGCGAGCAGTTAGGGCACAATACTTCTGATAAATCAACTGTTTCAATTTCATTCGATTTGGATTCGGTTAGTGTTATATCTTGACTGAATGAATAACCTTTTCCAAGGACATGACCTTTATCGTCACTAGGCCAAATATGAACTGATGAAGAACTGCTTCCACTGTTGCTCGGTTGACTAACAAACTCTGAAACGGAATCGTTTTTTTCATTACTGATAGTGATAAAGTTTCGAATATCACCACTCTTAATTTGTTTTGCTGAAAAAAAAGTGAGGAAAATTTTCATTGTTCATTGTTTTAATTTAAATAAATCATAAATCATTTAAATATATCATTACTGAATAAATAATTTATGGTTGTCAAGATTTCAGTTTACATTGAATCTTTTATATGAGTAAACTCTAAGTACATGACATATTATATCTCAGAAGAGACCTTTACTGAAATTAATCAGACAAAAGTTTAAGATTTAGTTCAGTGCTATTACAAATGCTTCAGATCCATTTGGTATGATCGATAGTAAACAGTCTGTGAAGATGATTCTTGTATCCTAATTCTTTGATTCTATAAACTTTAAAGTGCAGACTAGATTTTTTATCTATTCTTAGGATTTGATCATTTTCTTTCCACATTTCAACCACATGATTTTTCCTGTGTTTCGCTTAAAATGATTAAAACTTAATGTATATCAGCTAATATCCCAATTATAATGCTAGGAAATATAATTCAGCCAATATTTTAAATGAGTAAGACTAGCTATAACAATCAGTTTTTACACTTGTATACTGAATAAAACACTGAAAAGAATAACATTTCTATTAAAAGAGATAAGTCGACAGAAAATAACATATATAATAGACAACAAAAACTAATAAATTTGAACTAACCGTATTGGTTTTGACTCATAAACATTAAAGTAAAGCGTTGACTTTATTGATAATAACAATGATGAATGGTTATATAATTCCCAAAATTATTTTATGTACGATACTTAGGGCTAAACATAATGTGCAATAGTGTACTAATAAAAGCCAAATACGAAATGTGATGGAAGAATTTACTTCGAGCATTTATGTATGAACAGACAAACAATAAATGGAAATAGAATAGTTGGAGATAGAAGGCAATGAGAGCCTATTTAAAACGTCTAAGTATAAATAATAAACGTACAAGATACAAGTAAGGATATACACATAAGCGTACACATAAAAACGTTCAAGGGGAAATCATATTAATGGAAGGTCATAAATTTCTTGACCATATTAGAATAATTTATCTGATTAAAAGTTACAATGAATCTACGTGAGAGTTATGATAAAGAAGCCGCTATAATATATTGTCTCATAAAAACCACACATGGATACTATCATTAACTGCAAGTTAACGCCATACAAAGGACCTGTAATTTTAACATTTTTCTCAGTAAACTCACTAGCGTAATGATTCATAGGTGTTTAATGGTAAGTGCACATTTCAATCGTCGCATTTGAAGGATGCTAAAAGTTTTATAGGTTGAGTTACTTTTCTTACTCAAAATAATTCTGGTAATTTTACCATTTGATAGTTGTGTATCAAAGATACTAGGAAACAAAAAATAAGTCTTCCCAAGATCTTAAGCTCCTGTAATCACTTTCCACAAACGTATGACAGAGTAGAATAAAGTATCTTACTACACGATCAATCTAATATTCGTTTATATATGTCGACAGATCACAAATCAAAAATTAATCCATGAAAAATAGTAGACAGTAGGTTAGATTCATAATTACGACTATGATATTAGTATATAGGAACGAGATAGTTTAAGACTCAAAACAAAGGTTATTCATCTAGTCACCTCAGAAGACAATTATATATAAGTCTTCGGATAGTCCTTAAATAACGTCATTACATAGGTAAGTAGCATGAAAAGAATAAGTATCTTATTGGATTCTAACAGGAAATTCATGTGATAACATGATCTGTTAAACAACAATAAAATTAATTAAATTTCATGGCCAAGCTTTAGCAATTATAAAAACTTTTAATTGATATAAATGGCAACCTTGATCAATCAGGAAACAGCAAATGTGAATGGATGAGTTATGATTGGGACATGAGGTGTGAAATTTAGGATTCTTGCACTATGTCATTACGTGATAAATATCTAAGCATTAACTTCTAACCCTAGTTCCTAACTCTACTATAATAAATGTGATATGAGTCATTTGTACATTCACTAATAGCTCAGTGTAATGTTAAAACCAAATAAATAGAGCAAAAATCAAACTCCAAACCAATCGGTTGAATAAAGGGTTATCTGATCAATAACCCACTGTTTCTTATCTTTGATAGGTTATTTGTTAAAAAGCGCAAACGCATATTTTATCAATCGAATGTTTTTCACATAAATCAGTGTTTTATTCCCCCTACGGTATAATACAGCCATATGGATAGCACTTGATGCTTGATTATGTGAATATCTCGATCAACTAATCACTGGACAATAGAGTGGTTAATATCTTACCAATCGATTACCTTTTAACAATACAAAAGATAAATCCATAAAAATTCATGTAATACAATGGAACTTGGAATTACTTGATGTGATTTGGTCTTTTGAACTGTTTTCAAATGATGCTTTTCGTTTAGATGGAACTTTTTTCTCAGGTTCCTTGATTTTTACAAATTTACCTATCACAATAAAACAGTATCAACAACAAAAAAAGAAAAACACTAGAACATTTTCTCTGAATTTGAATGATCAATGGAAAGATATGCTAATTTAAGCTGCTCAATATGAAATTATAAAGTTATAATACAGTATTAGAATAATTTATTAAGCCAAGGAATCCTTCTTAAAGAGTTCATTTTTAAAGCTGTGCAATAGTATACATATGTAATAAAATAATAGGTCAATGAGTAATTATATTCATTGAAATTTGATTATTTATGTGAAATTCAACAAACAGCTATTGAAGAAGAGGGTTTACCAGAAAGAATAAATAATTAGTGGGGTTAAAAATATTACTATGTGTATCGTGACGTTAAAACGAAGATGTGTTAATGGTAATCAAGATACCTAGGTGAAATAATAATAATAATAATAATAATAATAATAATAATAATAAACAGGAATAAATCAAAGACATTTTAATAAACGTACATGGGAAAAAGGGACGAGTCAAATAAGTTATTTTTGTACTTACCTTCCCAGAAAATGAATACTCATCGACATTCAGAGACAAGTTTACAAGAGAAACAGAGTTACAAATCAAATCTATAGTTAACAAGAAATAACTATTTATAAGTCTCCAGTTTATGAGAGATCGTGTTGATGATTTACAGAAGAATCGTTGTAGAGATCACTTAGAAAAACTGCTATAGCCGTTCTATCAAGCAGTCCATGTAGTAATAAGCTGCCAAGATTATCCAACTCAATGTGGATATACCTGTTTATCTGCTTCTATGGAGTTAATTATGAAAGTTATTCGTCAAAACTACTTCCTTGTTGTATTCACGATTATCTACCTGTACGGCTTAGCAAAGATTAACAATATAACTTCAAAGCTACTGTAATACTTGAAAGAGAAAATCACTGCAATTTCCATAGTGCAACTGAGAATACAAAAAGTGAAGTAGGTGAAGATTTTATCGACTCTTGAAAACACATTGACTTTAACTCAGAATACATCTTTCACAGTTCATCTTTATGAATAATAGATGATTAGTTCACAAATATCACCGGAAAGTGAGAAGGTGAAGTCTCACTTACAGTAAAGAAGTGAAACAGAAGTGAGGTGTTCCCCACAAATGGCTAATATCTAGAATGATGCTGTCTTTCGATGGACAAAGGGGTTAAAAACTGTTGAATCTGATAACAGCACACCTCACTTTGTCTCATGAATCCCAGCTATCTGTAGCAAGCTTCGAAAAGTACAGAGTTAATCAATAAAGGCTACTCACAAAAGATTTGTATGTGATCTACTTTCAACAATGTTCCTTGAGCTTTCGGGTAATGCTCCCAGGTGATTGAAACCACACCTGATCGTTTCCCCTAGAAGTCTCACAAAGTACTACTCCTGCACTTTGCAAGTAACCGAGAAGTGATGGCCATCTTTATAGTACCTCAAATTGGAAAATCCTCTATTTGTTTCAATGGAAATCCATAATAAGTATCATCTCGATAGTGGTTGGTTACTCTATTGGCATAAAACAATAATATCAGTTAACTTATGTCCGGATAAGTAGTTTTCTATTATGATCCAACATTGACCTTACATAACAGACCACGAGCTAAACCTACCATAAACAAAAACTTATTAATAGGATAATCAAAGGTAAATTACGTTACGGGAATAAAGGAAATTACATTGCAGGTTATCTTTACAAAATGGCAGACTGGGAAAAAATTCATTGTGTAAAAAATGGTCGCGATACACATTGATTTGTGCATGTTCTACCGGTTAATCTATGCTCTGAGTAGGATTTATCGCTCTTGAAAAACTAGATAAAAACGACTACAAAATTATATTGAATAACATTACTTTTCATTTCCAGAAACTGGGCGAATACTTTACCATCAAATTCTGAGAGCGGTGAAAGCGAAAGATGATCAAAAGGTAACAAAAACATTATTAGACTGTAATGCTGCGTTTTGTAGAGACTAGCCAAAACAACAAGGTGACTCAATATCCCCTGAGTCAACACTACATATCCATGTGCAAATTTTAATATATTACAAGTCAATGAGTCCTAGTTGTCACGTTTACTAAGAAAGTCATTTGCAATTTAAATTTGCCAATGATTCAAAATCAACATGTATTACTACTATTTTAAAGCAATCAGTCAATTTTTTGAATGCGAAACATCAAAAAACCCAATTTAAACTACGACATACTTAAAAGTAGACGCTAAAGCTTTTTTTCGAAAAGTATAACAATGCTGCAGAAAGATAATTACAATCAAAGACTAAATCATACTTATAAAACAATAAAAACTAAAATGATGGCAGCAAATGCAACAAAGCGCTTAACCACAAGCTTACCTATACATGTAGCTTGATGCTGACTCCACCAAGTATCCTTAGGACCAGGCACTCTATTCATAGAACGTTTAACATAGCCGAAGTATGGTGGACGGTCACGACATGGACCGGTACAACGCCACCAATGAGTGCGATACGTATCAACTTCATCGTGAAATGAATGATAAACCTAGACACATAGCATAAATAAATAGTCTAAAACAAATGTTTACTGATAAAAGTTCTAATTTCAAAACGTCAATCACCAACCTGTTGCCAATGAAGAGGTAAACCATATTAACAGACCTAAGGTAAATAATATGGTGGTCCACAATTAGATTTACCTAACTATATATCATTCAGTTATCTTCATAACTTGCAAATAAAATTATTCAGCAACTTTTACCCAACACTAGGTTGAATACAGTCACTGGTTAGACTTCACGTAGGACTTGTAGGTGCCAAAGTTATTCAATAGCTCCCTTGACTATTAATTATTGGATCAAATATCCATTCAAAAGAGCGCAAGAAAGGGCGAGAACTAACAAGAGCGATCATCAAAAGTATTAATTAAGGTAATAATTGAAGTTGAGGATCACATTTTTGAAGAAGTGGAAGATGTTTGATTCACCCTCTGTGGCAGTTGGTAATTTTGAGGCACATAACAAACATGCACCGAAAAAGATTATGGCAAGAATTTTCCGGTTGAATTTCCGTTGTCTTTTTCCTCGAAAATACGTTTGGCAAATATTTTAATCACTCTGTTTTTGTCCTCAGTGGTTTCGTACGATAAAATACTGTTTTCGTATCCTAAGAAGTCAGTCAAATTGTAATGCTTAAAATTGTTCAAAATTTCAATTATCAAGTTAAATTGTGCTTCAATTTGTGAATAAGTAAATAACAGTATAGAGGCATATCTCTGAGGATAAACATATGTCAACAGGTACTGATCAATTGTAGTGCTGAACATCAAAAAACTAGACAAGAGAAACCCTTACAAACAATACTTACTTTACAGTTCGATAAATAAATATGACAAAATTTTTATGCATAGAATTGTGTTTGAGTTTTATATTCCCATAATATATGAAAGGAATTGACTTGTAAGGAATAAATATCTAGTTGATTCAATTCTTGTTGAAAAATTAATGTTGAAATTAATATTCTCCAGTCCACAGTTATCATCTAAATCTGAAATTTGTAGTCATATTTTGTGTTAGTCGTCATTGGTCCTAACAGCGGTGTTTATCATATAAAGCCATACGTACATTTTCACATCGTATTCATCGTTTTTATGCACTTGGGTGTTACTCTACCCTGACAGGCAGTGTGTGCTCGAGTATAAATAGATTAACAGAAAGCTAAGAGCGTTTAAACCATAATGGCGCATCAGACTTTTGGTCTAAGCCATGTCGCTAAATGAAATCGACCTCCAATCAGTTAGTCAGCGACTAAGTAGACTTGTGTCCTTTCCTATACACTGGAACAGTTAGCAATTAAGACCAGTTACATGAGATTACATCTAGTCCCCAGATCCCAGCTAAGATACCAGTTAACCTAACTTCTAAGATTGGACCAGCACGCTAAAATATCAGGGGTTAGTCCATCAAGTCCTGCTGCTCTCCCTCGCCTTAAATTTTCCAGTCTTTTCAGCATCATTGAGAGTTAGAGGAATTACATCAACTTGCCGTTCAGGTTGACCGGAGATGGTGGGTAGGCGAAGTGTGGCTGAAGGCCAGTTAGGCTACTCCCTAAGATGATGTTCTGTTCATCGACCCAATCTCCTGGATTGAGCTGCACTATGCCCAACTATACTTAAAAAACCAGCTATCACTGTGTATAGTAATCAACAATCAAACGAAAACCACTGGTCTCCGAAACGGCAGTTATTCCTGAATGGTTGAATGGGATCAATGTAGAAAATCTCCAGATCGAAGTAATATTATGAAGGTTTCACGAAACAATAATAAAACACCATTTGTGTAAGAAGCCTAAGTAAGAAGTCCAGTTTAACATTATTTAGTTTGAAATTTGGTGCATAATACATTATCTAACCCATCAATTTGAACTGAAAATTGGGTCTCTGTGCTAATGTGGTATGGCAACCTGGACTTATGTATGCACCTACGAAGTTCTACGCGGCAACTGACTGACTGACAATTTAACCCATAAAGATAGACTTACACGTCATTTTTTCCATCAGGAGCTTGGAACCCATCTAGACCACTGATTTAGAACCACGGTTTTCCATCTCCTCTAGGTGGATCTTCTGTAACTTCCAGCCCGGTCAAAGCGTAGAACATTCGCTTTTCGTCCTCTCAATTTTAAAAGTACCAACCCCACCTTCAGAAGGTAGTGAGTAGGACTTCCCTGGCGGTGGTTAAATACGCATGGACATATGATGGCGTTTCGAGGAATGGACTTTCTCCACTCTTGGCGTATCAGAGCATTTGGAGGCTAGAAAAAAGTTGTTCAGGACAGGAATTTGTTGATCCTTCACAAATATCTCGTTGTGATCCTCGAGATCGTGCGACTCAGTGACCTGAGACGTTATTAGACAATGTTCAGAATATAAGCCAGTGGTGGTTTTGCTGCGACTTTCTTTTATTTTTTACGTAAAAAAGTAACTTAAACTGAAAGAATTCTTTCTGATTATATTTTCCTTATCTGAACTGTTTTCCAACTATTATTTTTTTCCATTGTGTTACTCATCGTTTTTTATTTATTCATAGCCTTGATTTTATTGTGATGAATACATATTTTGGTGCCAACCAGTGCCAATATTTGTATTTTAAATAAATAAAGCAGAATCAGCTTAAAACACAACGAAAACGAGATTCAACGCGACTCCCCATATCCATCCATGAACTGGCGGTTAAATCAAAGGCCCGGTTGTTTTAGTTATCGTAAAGCTCAGTGAACAAAGAATCCAAATTTAATCGAACATAGATTAAGTGCCTAAGTATCACTTTTCAAAATTTATCAAAGGTCAACGAGATCATACTTAATGAACAAAGCAATAACATTTGGGATAACAAGTCTTGGACTCTGGCGCCAAATGTATTCACGCAAATGATTAAGGAATATTTTAGCATTATACGTATTTTCAGTTCGAAATGAGAACCACCAGCTCGAATTTCAGCTCCAAAACTCTAGTTCTAATTCCTTTAACTAGTTTATGACTTAACCCTAGTTAGTGGGTCACTTTATCGTACGTAAATTATTGTCTCGCTCAATAAAACGTTATGTTGCAAACAAGAGGATGACATCGAGACACTTTTAAGGGGCCGAAAAAACGAAGTACTAACATTAATTTATTTCCAAGATCAAAATAAAATTACCCATTAAGTTGATAATATGCACTTCGAAATAAATCAGAGATTTATAGATGATATTACCGTTATATTAACACCAGCCAACGAATTGATGCGACGCATATGAGATATGAAATTGGGCCCATGATCATCCCGATCCTAAAGATACAGATCAGAACGCAGCTAACAAACCTTGTCCCTCCTTGTTACGAACAAAAATGCGTGAATCATCTCATGCTACGAAAATGATTAATATAGGTATATCATACCAAAAGAGTCTCCACAAGATCTTTGCGTGGTCTGAATTTAAGAAGGGGTTCACTCAAGCTGATAGAACATAGTCCATAAGGCTTGTGAAATTTACAAACGCCTGCGCAAAGAGTCATCCGAGAGCTCCATTTGACTTCTACACCACCGAGTGAATTCCCAAAGAACTGACTATCGAACGAAGAAAACAGCAATCTAATGTCTGGTAGGGGGTCCAATAATTCCCAAACAGGATCAGCCAAACAATTTAGAGATAGTAAGTTGTTTTTCTTATCGTCGACCGGTTCCTTCAGTTGAATAATAGTAAATAGAAGAATACCTTTCCTTCAGTAAGGATACTTGAGTGACCTATAGAACCATATTTATTAGTTTCTTCTGATAACGAATCTTCATCTGACCACATAAATATCTACCGCCAATAAAGACTCGAAAACCGGTTAGTGCAAAAAACAACCTTGAGAACAAAATCCCCTCACTTGATACTCATTGACATTCAGTATCAAATAGCGACTATCATTTGACCTCTTTTAATCATTTCATTATCTATCACTTTGAGGATTAAGCTTGAGAAAAAAGCGTTAAACAACAGGAAACTGATGTCCCATAGATGAATGGTCCAGGTTACATCCTGATAACACTCAAAAGTATGATTAATTACATCAACAAAGTGTAACCATGTGAAACGAGAGAAGTAATGTACGTTTTTTGTGGATCGAAGGTAACCAATTTCATGTAACAGTACAGATTACCATTCTAAATTTCCATACTTAGACGATGGCCCACCGTGGAATTACGCCTGGTCACTTGACAGACCTTCAGTTCCATGATACAGTAATATCACGTTGTACAAAGTAAGCTTAGTAACTGCCAAATAATCATTAAATTGCAATATTTGAACACGTAACCTATCAGACTGCGTTCTTCTCCAAGTAACAGTGACATAGGTGTAATTGATGACATTACTGGGACAAATAAGCAGTGGTAGTTGATTTATAATCTTAACTGTATGGTTATACTAAACTGTGTCGAATGAGCAACCTTCGATTGTGTTCGTTGACTGAAGTTATGCAGTGATGAAGTTTGGACTGATCAAAGGTATGTGAGTCCGCTTTTATGAAGAAAACGATATTATTTTAATAGAAACATTCATTAATTTAACATTTGAACTCGTATACGGCACGACACTACGTCTACCCGGAAATACTCCACACCACTGAGATTACGTCCAGACGATAGTTTCCTGTCCCATTCATTTTCAGTTTAGTAGTACAATGAGAGAAAATCACTTGATTAATAGTCTGTTATTACTTAAGCACATTCCGATATTTAAGAAGGTTAGAATTACTCATCACAGTACTACAATCCAACGTCGAATCACTAGAGAACTGCATAGAAAGCAGCCCAATCTATACTTTAGTAACAGATACGATCATAACTTCCGCTGCAACCTTACAATCATTTCCCTTACCCCTCCCAGAACCGAAAACAGACAAGGTGTGACAACCAGCCTAAAGATCAGTACTGTGAAGAAATTAATTGCAACCATTCGTCTCGAACTCAAACTTTTAGTTTATCTCAAACCTTAAGTCAATTGCACCTCAATAACAACGTAATATCCTCCTAGCGATAATGATAAAAATCCAGTGACTCGGCCAGGCAGAAATTCTCGTAAGAAGTATGCTACACTCTGTTGCCGTCCACTAACGATGTCCAACCAGTCTAGTATGTAACAACGCCTGGCCGCTGCTAGTTCAACTCAAGACAGTAAGCTATTCAGAGTAAACCCCAAAAGTCCCAAGAATCAAGACACCTCCGTTTCCAGTAACTTCGGGAATTTCTATATCTCTAACTTAAAGCACACTATCCCCTTAGTTACCCACAATAAGGCTAGAATCTCCAGTAGAGCATGAAAAATCCATAGCCCTAGCCTACTTGATCATCCGCCTTATGTTGCTAGACACCGCTTTAATCAAAATACCTTATACAACTCTTGCCTCCCTCCTTTGAAACTAAGTGTTTAGGGAGATTGTCGCTAATCAAGTTTTTGAATCAATGCAGCTTACTACAATAATGATAATAATGATATTGATAATATTCCTTATTCCCGATTCCCGGGTATCGGTTTCCGAGAATAATGCCGACTAGAGAATAAAATTCATCTTCTAGGGTTCAAATGACCACGTCGAATACCCAATAATTGAGTAGTGACGATCGACTGCTCCATGCCATGAAGTCGATTTCAGTCAACGGTGACCCTGTGACGTCCAATTTTTTGCTCCTTGATCCTTAGAAGCACTGTGTGTCAATCTATTTGCAATTCACCAACCCAAATCAAGGTGAAACCAAAGTCCAAAATTAGGTACCAAAGTTTATTGTCAATTCACAAATAATCGACCAAAATGTCTTCGGTTTATTACAAATAGACGACCAATGTCGTTCTAACAACAATAATTATAATAATTACAATTACCTTCTATTTTATATATTCCTGGAGCAAAAAACTGCAAACGAACAACCCAAGACAAACAGGAGTCCAAAAATGGCCGAAAATAATAATTCAAACAAGTTCATGAGTTAAGTAAAACAAATATACCCAAAAAACACAGTGAAATTAATGATATTTATGTAAAGGTTTTGATCAGCAAAATGTCTTCATTTCTCCTGTAACAGACCCTACTTACGAAAGACCGGTATTACTTAACAACAGAACTGAAAAGCAGGTTTAAACATGCAGATAAGTCAAATAATAAAGACAGTTGGATAGATTCATTAGTACACAGCGATAGCCTCACGATGCCGGAAACTTCAAGAAGGGAGTCAAAATCATAAGTTGATTACAGATTGATCTCCACTGCTTCTTTGTCTTAGTAATGCCATCAACTTCAACCTTGTCACTATTACTTGGAGAAGACCGAAGTCTGATAATTTACGTGTTCAAATATTGCAATTTATTGCTTATTTGGCGTTTTCTTGCAGTTAATAAGCCTACTTTGTGCAACGTGACATTACTGTACCATGGAACTGAGCTTCTTTTACCTGGCCACGCTAAAAGTTCAAGTAGTTCCTCAGTTTTTAAATGAATTAGGTATCTGTTTTTCTTCTTGTATATGATTTATTGTATATGATCAAGTTAAGCGAGCTTTCCACTTCTTTCTGCCATCAGTTTCGGTTATGCGTTAGAATGTGATTTCTGAGTCTTGATTATTAAAATATTGTTGATATTCTGTATTCATCTACAAAGATTTCACTAACCCAGACTTGCGGTGACATAAAAAAGTCGGATTTTCTAACCTGGCACCTAATGTTTCCCCTTGGAGGACCCTTTCATTTTCTTTGTAGGCGATTCGCTATATCGCGTTTTAAAAGTGGTGTACGATTTTGACGTGAGGAGAGGACCATTTTAAGTCGTGGATTTATTTATCAACCGGAAGATGACGTATGGAAAGTTAGTCAAGGTGTCGTATTTTCTTTAGATATAACATTACATTTCACAAAATATTGAGCTAACCACAATTGAGAGTATCTACAATCAAATTTCAGTTGTCGGGATCAACTGATAGTAAATACGCTTATCCTTGAGACTGACAGGTCATGCTTATCTTAACAACCTTCACATTGTAATCAGTCTTACACAGATATTCTACGGAAAATATAATGATGAAATTATGATAATTAGAAGTATTTGTATTTTAGGATCAAGAACTACGAGATGAGCACAAACGAATGTACTGTATTTAGAATTCGAAATCAAGCACTCGAAAACCACCAAGAAGTCACTAGTTCATTCAAACACCACATCCGCCACAGCTTAAATTGGAATCCAGGTGTCTGTAATCAATCGTACGTCTTCTTCTCAAATTCATCGTGTGTCTGTCCGACAGTGTATTGGATAAAGGCTCTGTGTTATCTAGAATGCTCTCATTAGTATTAGGATTAACAACCGAAATTGGAACAGACTCACCTGGTTCCTGGAATTGTATTTGATCAACATGTCGATTGTGTGTACTTAAGTCATTGATATCTAGAAGTCGCACCATAGATTTCCCGACATTCTTCAGAACAATGCCCGTGGATGGTCGAAGATCATTACCACGATAATATGTAACTTCTGCAGACTCCAAACATCTCATATTCGACCGAAGAATTCTTCCTTTTAATAGCTTTGATGGAGTCTATTTCGTCGCCGAATGTGTGGCATTTCTATATTGCAGTAGAAAGGTATCTACTCTCCTCTCCAGCTCATTGAATGTTGAGGCGGCAATAGAATCAATAGCAGTTTTCAACGTCCTGACAAAATTTTCTGTCTGATCACTGGAACAAGGATGTCTGGGAGCAGTAAACAGATGTTTGCACCTTATACCATTTAACCAGGTAGTAACTGCATCTGCAGCAAAATGAAAGCCGTTATCAGTCACTAAAACCATTGGAACCCCTTCTCGACTAAACACCTTTCTTAATGCTTGAATTGTGAAGTCGGAATTTGGCGAAGTTGTGAAAAAAACTTCAGGCCACTTTGAAAAAGAATCAATGACCACAAGCGCATAGTATTTGCCAAGATACGGACCACAATAGTCTGCATGAATTCTCCGCCAGGTCTCAGACGATACTGGCCATGGAGTCCACTTCGAATGCTGATTTTTCAGCTTATGACACTTTTCGCAATTGTTTGCTGTACGACAAATATCTGCATTTATCTCTGGCCACCAACACGTGAGCCTCGCCAAGGACTTCATTTTCTCAACACCTAAATTTCCACTATGAAGATCTTCAAGGACAGATTTACTCAATGAAGGAGGAATAACAACACGATCATGTAAACACAAAATACCATCAGGAGTAGTGGATAGCTCATCCCGCTTTGAAAAATAGATAGGGAATCTACGTTTCAGATTAGCATTCCAACCTTTCCGTATAGCATTAATTATACATCCAAAGTTTCTACGAGTTTCTCTAATGAGATCTGGACGTTTCACTGGTAAAGGTTGCACCAACAAACAGTCTGAAGTATTAACAGATTTATCTTGTAATGACTGTCGAGAAATGTAGCCAACATGTTGAATTTGTTTGGCACTCCTCTGCTGAACCGTATAGTCGTAGGCACTCAAAGCAATACTCCATCGTTGAACCATAACAGCTGAGGCACGTGTTAAGGATTTTTCAGGATGATAAATAAACTGTTAAGCCTCATGATCAGTAACAATAGTGGTTTCTTTCCGAATAAATATTTCTGAAGTCTTTTAACAGCCCAAAAAAAAGGCTGATGCCTCTCGCTGAGTCTGTAAATAGTCCTGTTCAGTAACAGTAAGTTTGCGTGAAACACAAATAACTGGTCTACCTTCCTGTTCGAAAACTGCGCCAATACCCACAGGTGATGCATCAGTGATAAGCACAGACTGTACACTAGGGGAGTAAGTTCGAAGAACAGCATCACTTTGAAGAAACTTTAGTAGACTACGTAAGCACGACTCTTGTTCCTCACCCCATTTGAATGAATTGGATGTCAAAATATTAAATAAACAATTTTCACGACAAGAAAAATTAGGAATAAAATGGGAATAGTATTGAAGAGCACCCACTAGTGAACGTAGTTCCGTAAGATTTTTTGGAGACTGTGCATTTGTCGGTGGAGCTAGGTGTTTCATATCTGGTCTAAAACCATTACCATCAACTAGGTATCCAAGACATTCAAAACTAGATACACAAAATGAACAATTATTTGGATTTACTGTAACATTCTTCTCAATTAAACGACGCAATAAGGCAATAAGTCTCTGGTCATGAACTCCCTTATCAGCACCATGAACAACCAGATCATCTTAATAAACTTCAACACCTTCAAGATCACTAACCACCTTATTCATAACTTCGTGGAATATGGCTGGAGAACAACTTAGACCAAATGGAAGGAAATTGTATTTAAACAGACCAAAAGGAGTATTAATTGTCGTCAAAATAGATGAGGATTGATCTAAAGGGATTTTAAGATAAGCATCTTTTAGGTTAACTTTCGAGAACACGTTAGAACCATGAAGTCGATTTAGAATATCTTTAGCCTCTACCGTCGTGCGTGTTTGCTTCAACAAACGAGAGTTTAATGTTAGTCTATAGCCACTGCACTTAGCACTAGTGGCTATCAAATCTTTAAGTAAAGCATCAGAATTTTCTTTAGAAACTAGGAAAGACAACTCCACTTTAAGCCTTTTCAAATTCTTTAAACCCAGTATTGACAGTCCCGTTTCGCTAACTAAGAATTCACATGGTATGTATGAGGAATTATCATCTCTTATTAGCAATTCACAACATCCTCGTATAGGCAGTCTGTGTCCAGTAATCCCCAACATTGATATATCAGTGGGTCGAACCACAACGTTAGGATCTAACGATTTCAAGTTCTTGAATGAAATAATGGACTCTATACTGCCTGTGTCCACAATAAAGTCATGACATGAACCAAGTGATGTATATAATCGCTTTTGAATATGAGCATTACCTTTCGAAATGGTAGCCAAAGATAAATAATCATTAGGATCAGCTGAATTATCGGGTTCTAAATTACAATATTTAGTACTACTTGAAGCAAAATGAACAGTGGCTTTGCATACTAGTTGAATTTGTCCTATCTTACCACATCTAAAACATTTAACATTACGAAATGCACATGAATGACGAGAATGAAGTTTTCCACATGATAAACATTGGCCAAACTTGGTCTCACCTTTTTGATTTCCTTTGTAATTCTTTTTTGAGACACCGTTCATATTTACACGAGAATAGGAACCACTGTTAAACGAACACAGTTTTGATTGACCCTGAGATTGTTTTTCATCATGACAGCTAATCAAAGTATTGGAAATCTTCATCGACTGAGTATCAAGTTCATTCAACGCCTCGTAGTTAATGCAACCAGTTCTAACATCTTGAAAGGAACAGTTCGACATTCTTAACAGCTCTCTTTCCAAAATAGGTATGTTAATTCCTGCAATTAATCGGTCTCTCAGCTACACATGAAGTTGATCACCGAAATTACATTTGACAGCTTGTTTCTGCAATTCAAGAATGAATTCCTTAACCTTTTGGTCATTTTGACGAATCATCTTATGAAATTTCGCTCTTTCACGGCATTCAAAACCGGGGCACTTTACATGATTTAATAACAACTCCTTAAGAATTGCATAGGGAAGTGAGATGGGTTTTTCTGGATATGCCAAAGTTTTTAATAAGCTGTACGCTTCTTTTCCGTTGAATGTCAGGAAACGAGCAACAATTTTATCATCTTTGACATCTTTCCTGGTCATACTCCAGATTTCAAAACTTTCCAAATAATCTTCAAAAGCTTCATAAGTAGAATGAATATTTAACTGTTCCATTACAAGCTCCATCGCGACGCCAATATGATAATTAGAAGTATTTGTATTTTAGGATCAAGAACTACGAGATGAGCACAAACGAATGTACTGCATTTAGAATTCGAAATCAAGCATTCAACAACAACCAAGGAGTCACTAGTTCATTCAAACACCACA